>CM061918.1:7842402-7874987 GCA_031002005.1 Vandiemenella viatica
AGATCGGGCTGGGATTGTTTGGCAGACAGACGACGTAGTTTTCGTTTGAAGTTATTGGAGCATCTGCGAAATTCTTTAATTTACGAGTGCAATGAAATACTTCTTCCGCCAACCTACTTAGGTCGCTATGACAGGAGGGATAAGATTAGAGAAATAAGATGCCGTACTGATGTATTTATGTATTCTTTCTTTCCTCGTTCTCTTCAGGATAGTAACGCGCAGAATAAGGATTGGTGCTTAGCACCCTCTGCCACCTGCAATATTTGTGGATTGCAGAGTATAGATGTAGATGCAGAGTTGCTTGTTCTTTTCAAACTTTCTTTGCTTGTGTACTTTCAATAAACTCTGCAATCTCATTTACACTTGCGAATATATTAAAAATTTCATCTTTTTTAATAGTCTTTTGGTGTGCCCGTTTTTACTTCAGTAAACGAACAAATTTGAGTTCCGACATTTTTATTAAAATAATCAAACAAATCTTTTTGTCAGTCTTTTTAAATTTTTTCGCATCAGGTGTCCTTAAAAAACTATTTTTTCTTTTTTTAATTACAGTCTTCTAATTTTCGTATATTACTCTTTATTTTATTTATTCATTTACTTTTTGCTGTCATCAGTCTATTGACTGCTTTGATGCAGTCCTCCATCGCTCCCTTTCTTGTGCTAACCTTTTTATCTCTACATACCCCTTACAACCCACGTCCTCAAGTATCTGCTTAATATATTCTAATCTCTACAGATCTTCCTTTCGACTGTTCCCTCCATTAACAAATTAAACAATGTTGCATGTCTCAAAATATGACCTATCAGCCTGTTTCTTCATTCTGTAAGCTTCTTCCACAAAGTTTTTTCCCGATCCATCATTTCCAAAACTTGTTCATTTCGTACTTTGTCTGCCCACTTAATTTTCTGCATTCTTCTGTAGCACCACATTTCAAATACTTCAATTTTCTTTCTTTCTGGTATCCCGAAATCCCATGCTAGGAGAGACTATTACAACCAAATGTCAACCTCTCCTTCACGTGGTGCACCCTGTTTGCACGGACGAGGCTCTGGCGACTGAAAGATTCCCGGTATAAGGAGTCACCCACTGCTTGCCAACGGCCTCCGAAAGGAGGGCGGAAGAGCGGGGAGTGGTTGAGGGCACCGTCTTGCCCTTGGGGTTGGAAACGGCCCCTAAAGGCGTATGAATCAGAGAAGATCAACGGCATGGGGGTGCAGAAGGCAACGGGAAACCATTGCATTAAAGTTTCAAAGGGTTTTCTGAAGACATGTAATCCTATGTAATTACATATATCATGATGGCTTCTTCCTGGTAAAATATTCAGGAGGTAAAATAGTCCTCCATTCGGATCTTGTAACGTTCCCACCACCTCCTTTTAATTATTCTCGGCTACTTTATTAATGATTTATTATCAGACTTCGTTACAGGAGATTGACCGCAGGCATTCAATATCAGATCACAGGGTAAAAGGGCCAAACTGTTACAAAAGAAATAAAAGTTTGGTAGATGTATCACACTAATCTGAATTTATATTCTGATAACAAGAACACTTTGGTACACTATCAGTTCTCTGTTCAGACACATATACTCAATTTTAAACCATCATCTTGATAAGAGAATTATATATTTACTTCTAATGTTCTTAGTTTCTTTAGTATGAATCAGTAGCGATAGTGACATAGGAAGAGACACATAGAGAGAGAGAGAGAGAGAGAGAGAGAGGGAAAATCATAAAAAAATGAACTTACATCACTCACGGCAGGGCTACCACACCTAGCAAAATCCGATTAGAACTGAGGACGCTATGGTCTTCTCGGGGCTTTTTATAATACCCCGCTAGCGGTACTTTGGCTTGGGCAGGCGTCCTACAGGGAGAGGCGCTACCAACATTGCATTTGTAACTCTCAGTTGCAGTGTATGGGCATAAGCACAGGGCTCCTCAGGTAACACCTTACCCCGAAGACACCTTTTCCTGTCGGAGGGGTGGCACCACAGCAGGCGGGAAGGGGTTCATTGACCTCTACTGCAGCTTTGCATGCAGCCAACTGAAAATCTTAAATAAAATTTCTCAGCCTCACTCTCGCTACCATGATGGTACCTGCTAGAGTTCGTAAAACGTCTTGTGGCATAACAGTCTCCGGGTGGAGACTGCTCAGGGAGGAGTCATCAGAATAGATAGACAATTCTACGAGTCGGAGCGTGGGATGTTAGAAATCTAAATAGGGCAGGTAGGTTATAATTTAAAAATGGAACGACATAAGTTAGATGCTTTCGGAATTATTGAGGTTAAGTGCAAGGATGCACAGGATTTCTGACCTGGTGAACACAGAATAATTAACACAAAAAAACTGTCAGTGGAGTTACTGGTGTAGGTTTTGTAATGAATAAGAGAGTAGCGAAACGGGTGAGTTATTATGAACAGTTTAGTGACAAGTTTATTCTGGTGAGGTTAGAATCAAAGCCCGGCCCAACCACTCTTTATTTATTACGATTATTATTTATTTATTACTTCAATTCCATTTTTCCTTTGTCCGACTTTTTATTTTCGAATTCTTCAGTTTCTCTTATCAGTATACAGCTACACTCCATCCCGCATAGAGCTATTCTGATTTCTGTTTTAGTGTCTCATTTTCCATTTCATTGTTTGCATTTTGTTGCTTCTATTAAACGCTCTGTTTTTAGGATTCCTAGTGTGATTGCACCGCCTGGAAGTAGTTTCGGCTCCGCCGTGGGCTCCGAGAGGCAATGTTTGAGTGCGCGGACGTGATCGGCATTTATCCTTTCGTGGCTGTCTATCCAGCGGACGGCGCAGTTTGCGAGCACTCGGTCGATGGAAAGGGTCGAACACTCTTTGACCCCCCAAGTCTTTGAGTGTCTCCGAATTCATCCACACTTGGCTATCAAAACCCTGTCGATGCCGTTACAGTAGCAGACATTGAGGCGTGCCATGCCTTCATACCTATAGTCCTCAAATGCTAAGGCCGGTTACAACGGAACTGATGTCATTGCTATCTTGCTTTTCATCTGTCCTATTCCTCGATTGCCATTTTTTGAGGGGAGTAAATTTGTTTGAACATGTTTTTTTTTTCTCCGTGCGTCACGACTCTTCAAACTTATTAGAGTAGGTAATTTTTTTGTTATTGCTTTGCCGGTGGCTTTTCACCCCCTCCAAGTCATTACACACAAATTGCGGCGAAAGGAACAGGAAGGAATTCAGCCATGTCCTTTTCAAGGAACCATCCTGGCATTCGATTGGAGTGATTTCGGGAAACTATCGCCAGACAGGTAACCGTACGCGCGTCTTCCCGAGTGCCAGGCTACTACAGTAGGGAGCGCTCCAGGAAACACTGAGTCGGCGGGATGGAGCTCAGCTTGGCGTGACGTCAGCACGGCCACCTCGCATTCGGTTCGTCGAGACCGGAAGTACCTCTTAGGCCGTCCGTCCTCTGGAACCGAATTTCGTCCGAACGCATTCGCCCGAGTAACGCCCGATTTGATGGCCGACCAGTTCGTCCGATTAACCTCGTCCACTGTGGCCGAATAACGTCCGACACATATTGCCGATCCGTCAGTTGCTTCAACACCAAGCGAACGGGGCGTTCTTATGAAATGTATAGTGACTTACATTTCGTAGAAAAAATAGACTCTACGTTGCCCCCTCGAAATATTACAAGAGTCAGGGCCGTATTTAGGATGTGTAGACCCTTAGGCTGAACCTGTGATGCGCCCCCTGCCCCACAAGTATTTTGAGAGTCAACCTCGCATTTTGTAGTTATTTTCTAACCAAAATTCTAAAATAAACATTTGAAATTTATTATTTAACTGTAGAAAATTTAATATATCAAACCTATTAGAATATAGAATTGTTAAGATAAAATGTAAACAACTGAAAATCATTTAGATATTCAATTAAATTTATTAACTTCGCTCTGAACAATTACAGAAGAAAAAGAGGTTGTGAGTTGCTATGTTGCCAATTTCTCAAAAGTTAATATTTCAGTTTTAAAAATAAATGAACATACAAGAAAAAAAAACAAGATACTAAAAGAATTATAAGAAACCAGCAAATTTTTATTTTTGTAATATGCGGACTCATAGTGTGCAGCCTATATAGCCTATGCCTAAATGTCGTCCCTGCAAGAGTGATATCTCATAATCTTTGAGAATATTCCAGTACGAAATTCAAATACTTGTCTTTACTGTACAAATTATAATAAAGTAATTATTATAATAGCGTAAACGCACTTGCAATATTTTTCCTTTCCGTAGATATTTTTATTAAAATATGTATAGTGACTGCGTACTACTACAGTGTATGATGGAATGTGAAAAAGTGCAAATCAATATGAAATGGAAGATAATAAATGAAGAGTAGTTTATTAGGAGCGCAATATGCCTTTCCATTCAGCCGAATACGTACGTGCGATTAAATTCCATTTCATTGGGGTCGGTCCGCAACTCGGCCGTATTCGGCTGTATTCGGCCGATGCATGGTCGTGTCCAGTGGACGCGTGGCAATGCCTTTACCTGTCTCGGAATTAGTCGGTCATATTCGGCCGAACAGTCAGTAGGACGATTCGGTGCCAGTGGACAACCGGCCTTTTTTTTTTTTTTTTTTTTTTTTTTTTTTTTTTTTTTTTTTTTTTTAATGGCTTTCGGCTGCTGAGGCCATACAGCCAGCCCAATGTGAATAAGTCATCATGCAGTGTTTATATTCAGTATCTTGTAAGTATGGACACCACAGGACGGACAGGACATTCACACAGACACACAACACTTAACATCCATGCCCGCGGCCGGATTCGAACCGGCGACCTTCGGCACGCGGAGCTAGCACTCTAGCCCCTGCGCTACCGAGGCCGGCATACAACCGGCCTTAGGATATATGTTGTGACTCGACGGGAATATCAACCAACAGCCCTGTTCAAGATTTCGTGTACTTAACATTAGTGTAGTTGAAGCGTTATAAGGCTCAAACTACGCGGGGTTTGTACTCTGAGGAGGCCAAATAGAAACACAGAAATGGTCTGCGCTTCGAGTGTCTCTGAACTGAAATCATCAGCAATATAGTGAAATAATTGCAGTCTAATGTCTGCATTACCCTCCTACAGGGAAGAATTCGTATTGCTTTGCGGAGATTTTGTTGAAGCAGTTTCTTGAAATCAGAATATGGCAGGCATCCCAACATATTCGCACAGACACAGGTGCCAACTGTTCGTCTCTACAGGAGACGACTTAGGGACTACACGGAGGGCTTAGAGCAAGAAGCCCAACCGCAGGCAGGCAACAGTAGCGGTCCAAAACCTCTGCAAAGGTCTCATTAGAGAAAAGTGGCCTCCCCCTAAACTGAACCCCCGGTCCCCTGCCTCTGTATTCTCCTGAACTCTAAAAGGATCAGGCGTAAATACTAGTTCAGGCTTCTACCACTCTGTAGCAGAACGCTCGCGTCGTCCGTTTCATTGGTTGCTCACTAAATCGCCATTAGGTGCTTTGGCAGTAGACAAACTTTTTACATTCTGCTATATTTTTTTAAAAAAAATTTCTCCTGGATATGGGCAGGTAAGCCTTCCGAACTATATATACCTCTAAATGATAAGATTTTATGTGAATGTTTATTGCTACACTGTTTTTTTTTAAAAATTTTCGTTAGAAATCTATTGGGTTGACGAAATAATGGTAGTAGTTGCGCAAACCGGACCCCCTCCAGTTGCCTAAACCGGACCCCTTATTTTTTTGTGCTTAGCTGTTAAATCGTGGAAATAACCTCGAATTTCTTCTAATGATATCTCTAGTCACTGTTAATTGACGAGCGAAGGCTGACACGTGACACCGTTCTCCAGCCAATAGCTATCGAGGTGAGTGGGCTTAGGAAATTAAGACGCGTTGTTTTTAGGATCACTCGCCTGCGCGTATGTGTGGTGGCTGGTAAGGGCAGCGGGTGATGTGGTTTCTCAGAGGACGCCCGAGTGTTCTGATTAGCCAACTCTCCTGGGACACTCCGTGTCCCGCTTTTAAGGGATAACCTTTAACTAGCACGAAACTCTCTCAGGAACGAAATTTGCGTCCCTACGTTGCCAACTGTTCACTCCGAAATTCAGTGGGGTAGGTAACGAGCTTGCCAACTTCGCAGACGCTAAATCCCTAATTGTGCGGACATCGAGGAGCCATTTTGCCGCAGCAGTGGAGAGCCTGGACTCTTTCGGGAGAGCCGTAATAGAATTCTGGAGCTTCCAGCCAGCAGCGACTGGAGAGAAACTCCATCGCTCAGTGCCACCAACACTGGAAACAAACAGACTGAAACTTCGGGTTCCGGGGGAAAAGTCTCCTACAGGCGACAGCATTACCCATCTCCGAGTTCAGACAGTTTTTCTCGCATAAAGCTTATCTCTGAGAGTAACAACGTCTGCATGTTGCCATTTCAAAGAAGGGTCAATGAGAATATAAAATAAAAAAATTAGAATGGTGTATTCAAAAATAATCGACGAGTTATTAATTAACAGGGAAGTTAATCGAAGTGTCCCTCTCCCATTTAGCGGTATGTTATACAGGTAGCTGACAAAAATCTAATATCTACCCAAATGTGAGATTGCAAAATATAACTTTGTTTTTTAATACAGGGAAATGAATATTCCATTTTAACGAAAAAATTTTATTTCCTCAGCAGGGACAATACAAGACATTTTCCTTCCGGGAGTTCTCAATTTTCATACAGTAAACCACACACGCATTTCAAAAACTCTCAACTAAATTAATACAAGTCATTGAAAAAATTTAGTTGTGCAAATAAATACAGTTGTTGGTGGAGGTTTGTTGAGAGTAACAGATCAGCATCACCTACAGATGACCACATAGGAACAGACCGAAACGTTTCGCGTGTGGTGAGGTGTCAGCATCAGGGATTACTGTTTTTTTTTTTTTTTTTTTTTTTTTTTTTTTTTTTTTTTTTTTTTTTTTTTTGAGAAAAAAAGAAAAGATAAGTAATCGGTCGTCTACATCTTTGGAAAATAACCGGCACATCTTCCGCTTGATAGTCGGGGACAGCGATGAACAATAGAATGATCTATGGGCTGCTGCAAACCATCAAAAAGAAACATAACGTAATTAATTAACCGCCATGAAGCAAAGAATTTTTCCTATACAATTTTTTCTTCATTTCAAAATATTTTTAAATTCTTTCATGGTTTGAGGTAAAAAAAAAAATTGTTGGTAATTTAGTCCCTTACTATCAAAAGAAAATTTGCCCGCTTCCTTGTATGCGAAGTATCACCAATAGACGCCTTATACGCTTCCAGCGCTGTCTTCATCTGAATCCTATCTTCCCAACTCTGCATTTAGTAGATCGGACATAACTGACTCGTTTATTTAAAACATTCTTAACAATTCAGAAATAACAATTTATATCTGTAAACCCCTATAACCTTTCGAAAACGCATTTAGTGAAACAAATGTTCGCAAAAATGCAACGCTAGGTTACTTGTTTTCGCAGCTATCATACTATAATAATCTATTAGTATAATACGCTAGATGTAGCATGTCACGGGGTGACGTCAATCTATGACGTTGCGCTATTACGTCACGCTTTACGATGATATTCTTGGGAATACGCGTTATTTAATAACATTTCCAAGCATCAGTGAATAAATTAACTCACAGAACACTGAAATAAAAGTATTTATTGCGTTAAAATCGACGTATCAACCATTAGATGCTTATATTTACGTAATATTCTTTTGATATTGAATATTCCTTAAATTCTTTGTCCATAGATACGTAAAATAAAAGCTTTGTATTTCGAACATCAGTGTTGAGAAAAGTTTGGTTAGAGTATTACTTTGAATGGATCTGAATTACAACTGCCATTGGACGCTACGGCAGAGGACATGAATAATTTAGCTTTTTTCAAAATAATTTAAACTGTCCCCTATTATTGAAATTATTAATTCGTTTGAACGGAAATAGTTGCCCTTTGATCTCGAATTGTGCAGCCTACATTACAATTAATAATATAAGTTTATCAGATTTATTTTAATCTTCTTTGCTTTCACTGAGTAATATTACTGTGGCTATTATTTTAGCAATGTGTAACTCGTATGTCAGCTATTCGAACGTTGTAATATCGGTCTGAATCGAGTTGGAGATTTTTGGTTGAAGGTTTTTGATCAAATTTAGGTTGTTGCGTAATCAAAGTGTCTCATCAATGAATCGTCGTTTTGCTCGGAAAACTTTGCACGCGTTCGTTTTGTGATATTATTGGCTATGGTAAAATAAGAACGAGGCCCAAAGAATTGTACTAGTCGTTTGAAATTTATCACATGGTCATACCTTTTAAGAAAAAGTGTACATGAAAGCAAAATGCAACTTACGTTAGACGTGAAGCAACATGAAAATTAGGAATTAAGACAACACAAAACATCCAATTCACTTCAAATTGTCACGTCAAAGATAGCATCTGTACAGCAACAACTGTAAAAACGCTGGCTACGTTTCTGGATAGGATATGAGTATATTCCTGCGTTGTATAATTCACTTCTTACAACAACTATATTATACTTATGTCGCGATACATGACATCACCATCAATGCGCGTGCGATTGAAGCTCTGATTTTGTAGCGGCAGTATTAGCCGAGATTGTGGTTAGGTTGAAATTCAGACCTGGACCAAAATAAATAATGAACCTTATCACAGCAAAAGCATGTTGAATTTAGCTATTATCAGTTATTTAAGCAGGTTTCATTAGCACTATGTCACGTTCTGATGTCATGAATCACAATGTAAACTACTACCCTATGTGGTTAGTTTTAAAATGCAACCTGGACCAGGATAACAACCGAAACCTTTTGTTACAGCGCCAGGCAATAGGAATTACATTTATTTTATAACAATTCAATTTATTGCAACAATTGCTAAGAAATGAATTACTACAACAATGAAAGAAAAGTGTGAATTGTGTTTAAATTGTCATATTGATTATTAGTTGCTTTTTTTTAGTGATATGATTACTTGGTTTGAATGAAAGAAGTTCCAAATTGTTCGTGATCTATGCAACCTAAACCACAATTGAAACTAATATTACGTGACAAACGTAAGTTGTTGATTTATTTTTAGCATCCTTCGTTTTCACTGAGGTTATTATTTCAGCTAGATGTAAGCTGTGCCAGGCGTTAAAACATCGATCTTCATCATAGACAACAAGAAAGTTGTAAGAATTTTGGATCAAGTTTGTATCGCATGATGCATGATTGGTATCAACGCATGATGACATTGACATGGGATACAGGGAGTGTATAAATTCGCGTGTGAATGAAGCTTTGATTTTCCACCGGCTATATTGGCGAAGATTGTAGTTAGGCTGAAACGCCACATGGACCAAATTTACCACTTTTTGCTACAGCACAAGGGACGAGAAATTACAGCACATTGAGCTTTATTTTATAACAATTCTATTTAGGCAAGCAACAAAAAAGAAATCAATTGCCAGAACAGTCCGTTAAACCTGTCATTTTTGACGGGCTTTGTGGCTAGTATAATATAATTTTCTTACGGGATTAATACCTCGTTGAATACGTAAACAACCAGCGCTCCAGTCTCCAGCAGATCACAGTCTGTAGCAGATTCGGTAGGCGGCCCTCTGATGAAGACCTAAGCCCTGGTCGAAACGTCGGGAAGAAGAATAAGTAGGAGTATTCAACGCAGCATTAATCCCGTAAGCAAATTATATTATTTTAGGCTACTTTATTTCGCTTTGTTTCTGATCGTACTGTGGTCTTCTGACAAAGGCATTACTCGTAATTTAACTGTGATTATGTCGAAACTTGAAAAGGACTTAATCTTTCGAAATACTTCATGTGCAACTTCAAGTCTCCAGTTTCAGATAAAATAAAAGGCAAAAACAATAAATTTGTGATAATCTAAATTATTGCATTTAAACAGGATCGGATCTTTGTAGCTTTATTGTCAATTAGCATTTTCCCACGACTTCGTCTGCTTGAAAGTGTGTTATATTACACGAGTTTTTGTTGCTGTTCAAATTTCGAACAGTAGTAAAATTTATCCTTTGGAGTTGAAAATATAGTTAACGGCTACCTGAAAAGTATAACTGAAAGGCAGAAAACAGGTATGAAAGCTGTAGCACGCGCCAAAATATACGGTTACGCGCATTATTCACTCAGCTGCAATAGACGTCATTACAGTTGGAATTCTGCATAGCACATTCTCCACCCCAAATCCTCTACGCACCATGGAATATTGGTCGTCATTCTGGTACAGGCTGCATTTTAACCTAACCACAACCTTCGTTTTTAAAGCTCCTTGAAATTTTGATCTATCGCATATGTTATGAACGGAATTACGGTACCTGAGGTTTCATACTATTTAATGTATGTATCTGAAGACTACTCTTTGTGAAATTACCGACAGAGAGGATTTTAAACATTTTTAAGCTTAAGTACAGATTTATATTTCCTGTTTCCGCACTGTTATTTATCAAGTGCATTAGTTTTAGCGCTTTTAAACTAAAGACACACACGGATATATTACATGGTTCTTGCCTTCATTTCTGAAAAGCAGTGTTTGCAATGTACGTAAAAAGCAAATGATAAACGTGGCACAGCCGTCTACGAGGTAGGAAACACTTTGCTGTCTGAAAATTGTTATTGGCAATTTGTAAACGGTAAATGGTATGGACTTGGACTTCTCATCAGTCACAACCGATCATTGGTGGGAAGTTGTTATGTTCAACTACTTGGACATCATTTGCAGTCATTTATGACCTTTATGTTCACAGAAAACATTTGAATTTTTCAGGACTATTTTAAGTCATCTAACCGGGCCAAAACCGTTAACGATTCGTTTGACCAACGATCTGTACAATTGGAGTAAATTATTTGACCTAGCATCATAGGTGAGTCCAATAGAACGTATCTGGGATGTGATTGAAAGCTTAGTTCATGTACAACGTCCCTCATCGGCAACACTTTCGAAATTATATATATATATATATATATATATATATATATAGATATATATATATATATATAGATATATATATATATATATATAATTCTTTTACAAAAAAAATAGTTTGATGTTTGTGATGAAATTTGATAGCTATGTGTGCGTTATTTACCTCGGAACAGATCCGTAGAAATATACTAACCGTAAATATGAGATGAAAGGAAGAAATCGTTTTTCGCTTGCCTCATCGAGTGTGGAACCGTTAGACATTTATATGAAGCCGATGTCGTTTCTGTGTATGGTGCATTTCGCAAGATGTAACTCCAGAAAGACATTATAAATGTTCCCCTAATTTTCGTACCATATGACCGAGAAATACGAAAAAGGTCAAATGAGTTACTAACGGCCTTTAAGGATTATAGTTTTGGATATAATAGGTTGACATAAATATGATGCCGATATCGTTTCTGTGTATGGTGCATTTTGTAAAATGTAACTCCAGAAAGACATTATAAATGTTCCCCTAATTTTCGTGCCATAGGACCGAAAAATACGAAAAAGGTCAAATGAGTTACTAACGGCCTTTAAGGATTATAGTTTTGGATATAATAGGTTGACATATATGTCTTAGATAATTTGCTTTATTTTTTACGCTAACTGAACATATGCTTACACAGTTGTTAAATCTTGGAACTAGAGAGGACAAAGCTGACATTAGCAGCGGAATCTTATGGTTCGAGTGCCAGGCGAGCAGTTGTCGGTTTTTTCGTTGTGTTTCGCAAGGGCGCGTCGATTTCGAGGTCATTATTGACAGGAGAGGATGGCGAGGAAACCAGGCACAACAATCCATTCGCCTGGTGCGATTCCTAGAACCCAGAGATGGAGCGCGTGACCGAAGTTCGAACCAGCGACCTGTAGGATTCCACACTCGACAGTAGTACCTGGTGAGGCGTGGCTGGCAGCTGTCGACCGTCCAAACAGACGACCACAAGCTGCTAATTTTAATGGAGCCTCTAAACCGTTTGGAGTGAAAGAAATGTTGTGACGTCAGAAGCATGCTGGCACACATTAACAACGATCCATCACAATCGCTCCTAACTCTGTAAGTTTTTTGAGATAAGGCTATAATTAAATCGCAAAGAGAGATAAATTGGCTTAGCAGCGGCAATTTCATTTTCTGTTTGGCTGCATGTGTACGCTGCGAGATTGGAAAGAAGCTTCGAGTCATCAGCCAATACTATCGCTCTCAGGAGAACAATGCGAGATAAAACAATTATCAACAAATCAAAGTACACTTAAGTCTGAAGACTGACTAAAGAAAAAAAAACAAAAAAATACTATAAAACCGCTAGTCAAAAACGAAAATTATAGTGCGTTAAATTAATTTCGGCACACGCCAGTGATCTAAATTAGGGATGTAACGGGTATTTACATCCGCATCCTCAATTGCAGAACTTCCGCGTGAAATTCTATATACGCTTTCAAATGCGTAATATTTATTGCGAATGTATAGCGTATGTTTTGTTTACATTGCAATATATATTATTATTTTTACTTTATCCGAGTTACTGCCCATTTTCGCTTAGCTAACAACAACGTGGTTGTTTTTTCTGATGATCTTGCAGTGAAAATAACAATGAACTAAACGGTGTTATTACCTAAACGATGAATTTACTAGTCTGAATTTGCATGTAAAGTAAAGTGACTTCTTCAATGTCCAATTTACATGACATCCGTATAGAACTACCGTAGACTGCACTCACCCATTCACGCATAATAGAAGAGGTCCACCAAAATGTCCCGAGCAGTCCTTTCCACTCGTACTTTCTCGCGGCACACCATGTGTCCTTATCGCACACTCGCAGGATGTTTCCTCCAGTCATGATCCAACGCCATAGCTTGTTGGACAGCAAGGACTCGTGTTGGTCCAACAACATCCAACACGTCCTACATGTAGTCCTCTAACCCCTTTCGCAATCCGTCAAGAGTTATTTATCGAAAATCGGATGAAAGCAGGTCCTACAAGAGTCACTGGTTAGGATTGCTACCTGATCTGCTCCTGATTTCGATATTTCATGTTCCGGTTCCAATGGTGACCTATTTGATTCCAATTTTGCTCATTGCAAGTTCCCAGGTCCTGATGACTTTGTCAAGCACCAGATTGAACAGAATGGGTGAGAGACCATCTCCTTGTCTTACTCCAGTTGTGATCTTGGAACTCCAGGACAGTTTTCCTCTGAATTTCATTTTGCGAGAGGTGTCTGTGAGAGTTTGCTGGATCATGGTGCCTGTTTTATAATCTACACCACGCTCTCGCAACACTGTGGCGGCCAATCGAATCGTAAGCCTTCTTGAAGTCCACGAACATTACAGTGTCGTTCAACTTCTCATATGTTTTAATTTGAGAATTGATTTTAGATTCAAGATCTGCTTCCTGCAAGACCGTCTCCGCCGAAATCCTCCCTTGTATTCACCAATCGTGTGAGCACACTGATTCTCTTTATTGCCCTGTAGAATCCTAGACAGAACTTTGTAGGTTACTGATAACAGCGATATTCCCCTGTCTCCTTATTTGTGCAGTGGGTGTATTAGTGCTGGCCTCCAGTCGTCAGGTATCCTTCCGGTGTCCCAGCAGTCTGTCAGACTTCTGCGATAGTACTCCCACAATTATACCATCTTCTCCAGGTGCCTTATTATATACTCAACACAATATTTGCAGCTTACGCTCGCCTTCTCACTTCTCCCAGACTGCCTCAATCCAAAGATACATCTCTAGTACGCGTACTCAGCGTATCAAGGCAACACTGTTAGAAACTCGTCAAATACATTTATTCGTACAACATTTCACTAACACATCTACTATATAATTTCCTAAGCTCACTCATTCACTCACCTCGATAGCTATTGGCTGGAGAGCGGTGTCACGTAAAACTGCGACCAGAGATACCATCGGAAGAAATTCGTGTTTATGGGCATAACTTAATAGCTTAGCAACTGCTACCAAATTATTTGACATAATACATTCATTAAGTTTGCGTTTCATAGTTAAAAAAAATATTGATAAATTTTGCGGCTGAAAAAAATGTGGATCTGCTTTTCAGTAACATGTTACTACTGAAATCAACTTAAAAAAACTTTTTAAAAATTATGACTCAATGTGTCTCTGCTGTAACCACGAATGCCAATTGTCATTCCGGTTTAGGATAGATTTAAATTAATTTAAAATTTCACTAATATTGCTGCCTGTCCAAAGTTTATGCATTACGTTTTATTTGCTTTTAAGGTATATTACTGGCTACTTTCGTTAATTGTCTTTATTTATGTTCGCTATACATGAGTTATTAGGTTATTTTAAGTGAACATCAGACCAAATACGATACCAAATCGACTATTCTTGCAATTTATTTCTCGGAGTAGCTCAACTGTTTAATAATATGGAATGTGTATTAAGTTGTCTGGCCGTTACAGATTCTGTGAACAATGATTACAATGTGAGAGTCTGCCCAGTCTCAATAAAATACAACGTGATTATTTCGAAGGAAACAGGATTTTTCAGAGTGGACTTTAAGGGTCAAATAGAAGTAAAGTTTGCATTTAAGCAATTATACGATGGCGCTATCTATCCTGTTCGCTTTTAATACCTACCTCTATTATTCCTTCTGAGTACTTCAAGAGATTTTATTCACCCTGAAACACAGGTGGACTTTATATCTGGTCAAATGAGATCAGCCTGTCATAATCCTTTTCTCCTAAAACCTGTAACTATTCTAAACCCGCGACGATACACAAAAAACGCTCACGGTCTTACACTAGTACATAAGAAACTACTAACAGGAAAATGTAAAATTAAGAACAATTGGTGGCAACTAAAACTGTTCGCTTACTCACCGGAACATTTATTTGTACACAGTTTGTCTTTCGTATATTTAGACTGAATAGCAATGGGAACTAATGAACTGGTCTCTTTGCCTCTGGTTGAAGTAGGACTGTTTACATTTGAGGCCGCATGCAGAGTGCACAGTGCAGCAGCATCTGGCAGGAGAGCAGCGTGCGTCCTGGTAATGAGCCGGCGCGGCGGTGGAACAGCTGACAGATCTCGTTAGCAGCGAGATATCTCGTTAACGGCGAGACCGCCGACGCAACAGTCGCTCCGTCTAGGAGGCGGCTTTCTTCACTTACACTGCTTGACGGAAGACCTCCTGCTGGAAGTCAGTTCCTCAACACGACCAGGGAAGGCCCTCTACGGAATCTTCGTCCACACTTACAGATTTCTCTTTTGCAAAAGTCTTGCAAAATCGCAAAAGCTATTGAGTTTTTTTTATGGCCTGTCATAATGTATAAACTGCAGATTTAGATTTCCGATTTAGATTTCCTATAAAATACATAGCACTGCACTTTTTTTATAGGAAATTTTGGGATCAACTGTTTTGAAATTAAGGGGGGAGAGTGGTACTATTCATTTTGTTTCACCAAAACCTGACATAAACACGAAAATCCATGCGCTCTGAGAAACCGTGTTTGACTTCCCTGAAGCGGTTTGGAGCTACGTGGTCAAGGCGACCGACTGTAGCTAGAACTAAAAAAACAGAAGATTTCAACGGAGAAACGTGGCTTGGAAAGCGTTTTGGAAAATAACTGAGAAAAGGAAGGTATTATAAACCACTTGTCCATCAAGTGAAGTATGACTAGAAGACAGGGCCGAGTACTTGGTTAGTTGAGAAGCAAAGTAGCCACGAATTGAAAGGTGGAGGAGAAAACAAGACAATTATATAGCTTCGTAAAGCAAATAACCTGTAGGTGGAACATGGGGAAGGGAACCGAACTCTTGCAATATGGGGTTGTGGTAATTGGGGTTGGTTTGCTGTGGGTGATTTAGGTTTAACAGTCCTCACTTACCTTTTGATTTAATTTTAATACTAATAATTTTATTAATTTCTTCAATTTAATATTTCATAAGCTGACACATTTATTTAATGAAACATTGAAGGCCTACAGACATCGGTGTATTTACAATTATGTTTAATACATAAATAGTTAAGGATTCAACCAAAAACAACACCGAGTCTAACAATATGAGGCATACTAAGCAAACATCAATGAAATATTTACGTGAAATTTAAGCACGATGTTGTGGTTAAATTTAGCTAACATGAAAATTGGGCATAGTAAGATAACATGAAAAATGCACTAGTTTATAAAGCTGATCACAAATACAAGGTTACAGAAACAAATGTCTGCATTTTAACTCAACTTGGGCGCCATTAAGTCTCTGACTTAAACAAAATACTACTTGCTGAGTGATAGGAAAATTATGACAGAGTGTTCGCGTATCGGATGAGCTTGCTCTCGGCTGTTAACACGCTCTGAGTGATACTCTGCTCAGAGGCGTTGACGGGTCGAGGAGCGGTGAGTTCTTCACCCTCACTGTAGCAGAGACGGCGAAGGCCTCGTATCCACTTGAGCACGCTCAGGCGAATGAGCCATTCATTCTTTCGAGCGCGCTCCTCTGAGCGAGCTCAAGGAAAAGGAAATTTTGGTCGAACGGGCCTGGTGGCAGTGATCAGAAAACGCTCTGTTATTGTGTCGTCACGTGCACGCACTGCAGCTGCGGCCTTTATTATTATCCACACGACGTCAAAGAAGAAAAGAAAAGTAACAAGCTGGTCGACTAGAGAAAGTTATCGTCAGCGAAGAAATTATCTTAATAATTTAACTCGCGAATTGACTTTTGATGGAGATTATGAGCCTTTTAAAAACTTTATGAGAATGTCAAGGACCGATTTCGAACATTACCTGCGGTTCGTTGAACCTCATATTAAAAAGGACTTGACGCCTATGCGTGAGGTGACCCCACCTGAAAATAAATTAATGATAACTTTAAGATTCCTGCCTTTGGGATATTCCTATAAAAACCTGCGACATAAGTCCAAAGTACCCTACGGCATCAGCCGTTTTCTACCTTTAGTCTCAGACAAAATTGTTGAGTCAATCCAAAATTATATTTAGGTTGGTACATATATATTATTTTTATAGATTTTTACTAGAAAATATATTCAAAGATTGTTTTATTTTTTTAAGTTTTTGCTTTACGTCATCAATGCATTGGTTTAATACCTCGCTGATTTCATGCCATGAATGCTCTCATTTACTTAGATTACAAATACTGTTTGAATGAGGTTTCCCGTAGTAACTTCTTTGATGCGTACCGATCAAGTGTCGTTGTCCCGCATGCTCGCGATCGTTATGAAACCGTTAAACCACCGTCCACACTGAGCGCCTTGGCTCGCCTTTGAGAATTCTGAAATACCCACACTCGATCGGCTCGCCCCCAGCGTGCTCAGGCGTCCACACTTGATGCGCTCGCTTCACTGAGCGGCTCATTCGCCTGAGCGCGCTCAAGTGGATACGAGGCCTAAGGAGACGCACGCTTCCTGCAGACAGCACCAAGGATACCACTGGCCCAGAGATAGCTACAACGGTGCTGCCTCTGTAATTATAACAGACAGCCTTGCTACCCGTTTATGTCTGGTGGTCGAAATCACCAACATCTCGGCAATGCCTAGGCGACGGTGTTACCTTTGTCTAAGAAATTCACAGACGCAAGACCTTGGGAAGAACTTCGTTTATCCCGATGTCGTGTCGGAATCCCCTCCAGCTTCGTGGAACTCCAATCCGCGGGTCTGTAAGAAGTGTGGACACAGAGTATACCATACAGCTAGTTATTATCTCGTAACAGCAACGTTCTACAGGGAAGTCCTCACTCACGTGATTCATAATTGGGTTTTCCATCGCTGCTGCCTGCTCTCGGAAACGTTCGTACGTCTCCGACTTTGACTTCGGATGCCAAAATTTCCATTTTCGTGCGGAAATTTTTCAAGCGGCGGCAACAAAAGATTCTGTTTACATGATTTGGGAAGGGACGGTAATCCCGCACCTGCCCTGAGATAAGCGTCTCTTCCTACCGCACTGCTCAGTGATAGCTATCTCGGGTTTGTGTAAATGATGAAATAATTAGTCCAAGATACACTTTCAGATATAACTTTATTCATTTCTAGAAGACATCAAACTCCAAAGATACTGGTTGCACATGTAAACACAAATGCCAGCGATTACACTCAATACTGCTTTCAAAGATAATACTGCTATTCACTCTCACAGTACTTAACTACAAGATTCCTTCCATAAGTAAAAAACTGTTCCAAACTCGTCTCTACCGATCGCTTGTACAAGTTCCATAGAAAATTCCAGAATATTACAACTTCCAACAAATGTTTCTCAAACTCTAACAATACGTAAGCAATTAAAAACATATTAAAACAATCAAAATCAATTTCAATAATTACGAAATTCACAGAAATTAAAATTAAAGACTTTGGCGCACAAAATTATCCACATTAATCAGTTTAAACTGTCGCAAATTGACCTTTAAACATCATAGCTCACTTTAAGTCTGGGAATTACAAACGTTTAAACAATTTTTCTTGCATAGTTAGGTCCTTAAGCATATTACGCGTAAATATTATTTACATACTTGCTTTTCAGTAACCAAAGTCCATTTACACTAATTCACAATCAATGGAAAGAAAAACATGCAAAATCGTTTTTACTCAACCGCTAGCTTGCTACAAATAATTAATAAAATACATTTTCACTTAAAATCTGCGTTTGAGGGCCGTTATAGTACGAGGAAATCCCGGTACACAGTGTAGTACCAATGTGGACCAGGACGTGACTTAAGGAAGCAGAGATAAGGTTCCCGAGAAGAGACGAAGAGGAAGGAAGATGAAAAAAAAATCATCAGGGGGGATTATGGGCTGACGAAGAGAAGATTGCAGTGGATGGCGCAAGTCATGAGAATGAGGAGGTAGACAACGCTCTCGAACAATAGGAAGGTGAGGAGACAACGGGCCAGGCGGGTGCAACAGATGATTTTTTTTTTTTTTTTTTTTTTTTTTTTGTAACTGCTTTACGTCTCTTTTTAACATCGAGGTCTTTAGAGACGGGAAAGGATGGGGGGCAAGGATGGGGGCAAGGAATGGGAAGGAATTCGGCCATGGCCTTTTGAAGGAAGCATCCCGGCATTTGCCTGGAGTGATTTGGGGAAATCATGGAAAACCCAAATCTGGATGCCCGGACGGGGATTCGAACCGCCGTCCTCCCGAATGCGAGGCGTGAACGCTAACCGTTACACCGCCCCTCTCGGTCAACAGATGAAGAGGACAGGGGTGACCAGTAGTGTAGGAGGGATCCTGAACACCACCAGAAACGGGCGAGCATGTGCCGGACGAAGTGGGAACGTATGTAACGCGTTGGTTTCGTGAATAGAAGTATGTGCTGCGGCAGGAAGTTCCTAGAAGACCACGAAAAAGCGAATAAATACCCAGTGCTAGGCTCCTAGTGGCACCAATGTATTAATTTGCTTGTCCAACAGGTCGGATGTCCCATATCGCGTCTTGCCTCAACTCCTTTTAAAATGACTTCTTCCATTCATGACTGTGATTAGCCTTGCTTTTTTTTTTTTTTTTTTTTTTTTGAACTTGCTTAATCCAACCACCTCGCAGTCTCGCCGTTTATTCTTATCAGCTTGCCGATTTTTCGATGTTTGTCTTGGTTGTTATGGTTGACTAATCCTCGATTTGCTTAACATGTTATAACGACCATCAGACACAGAGCTTTAATGAAATTGTATTTTAAGAATTATTCTCAGCAAGCTGGGAGTGTGTGGCGAGACGGTATTAAGCCATATATATTATGTGTAAAGCTTAAAATCGACAGGAAGCATTGTTAAGCGCAGAGACGCGCTGGCAAAAAAGTAATTGTTGTAGTTAGTCTGCAACGGGCCGCCGAAGAGATCGGTCGCGAGTTGGCCGCTCTGTATTATGGACTTATGGTAGAGCAGACGGAAAAGCAAAATAATGTTATATACAAATCACTAAAAGAAAGAGTTCGTGAGGATTGACAAGCTGAGAGGAGTAATGGCGCAGTGGATAAGACTAAGTGAATGGAAGCGTGGACAGGACCTGCAATTTTAAGAGATGAAGTGCCGTAAAGTCTGTATCCGAGGTTAAAATGAATAAGTAAACTTATTAGTGGTGGTTGTATTGTACATACGAGTTTGTTAAATAAATCTCAAGCGAATTTAAAGGTAACCTTATTATTTAGTAGAAATCGAACCTGCAATCTATAAACAATCAAACTTATTATTACCCACCAACCATGCCTGCTACCACCCGCCAACATATGTGATGTGGTGGGCAAGCACATTAAATCGCCCCATGGCGACATTAAATCGTGAGAAGTTGAGTAAATATGTTTATTTTTTATTTTTTGCAATTAATTGTGAATTTGTGTAAATGGACTTTGGTTTATGGAAAGAAACTATGTAGAATACTGTTTAATATGATGAAGGATAGTACTACGCAAGAAAAAATGGTTAAAAGTTTGTTATTGTAAGTATTGATGTGAGATACGATGTTTAGAGGACAATTTTTTACAGTTTGGACTGATTTATGTGTATAATTTTTGTATTAATATCATTTAATTACCATTTCTGTACGTTTGGTAATGATTGTGAATGAGTTTGTATTAATTCTGATTGTTTTAACGTTACATTAATTGTTTAAGTATTGTTAGAATTCCAGAAACGTCGGTCGGAAGTCTTTGAATTATTCTGGAATTTTCTGGGAAAGCTTATATAAGCTATCGGCAGAGAGGAATTATTCAGTAGTAGCAGTAGTATTGAGTAGTCTTTGAAAGTTAGTTGAGTTTTGGTGTTCAAAGTTATAATCACTGAAGAACTTGTTTACTTTTGCACCAAGTGTCTTTGGAGTTTGACGCCTTAAAGGAAAATAATCAAATTAGAATATGAATCTTCGTGGACTCTTTACTTCATTATTAAAAAACGACATACCTATCATGGCGAACGTGACAGGACTGAACAACAACAAAGAGTAATTAATGGGATAACTATGAATGTGCAGATTGTATTTCTGCAGTCTTAGGATTCATTTACTTCTGATTTCATTCGATCTGAGTGGATGCTAGTCCGTGTGACAGGAGCGGGAGCAGGTAGCTTACTGGAGATCAACCTCTAGGCCGAAATTACGGACAAATTTTTTTTTTTTTACGTGGATGAATCACGACAGTGCCGCTGCCCGCAATGGAGAAGCTCTCGTCTGGAGAGCCTCCAGCACCCTCCAGGCTATCTGCGTGTCTCCTCGCCGTCCGCCTTTGATCTTGTTTTTAGCGTGTTGAGTGTTCTCAAACTTTTTCCATTCCTTCGATTCGCATGGACCCTCGAGCGACTCCAACGCCTGCTGTTCGTCCCTCTAAATTCTCAGCTCAGAGGCACCAACTGCCGCAATCCAAAACCCACTCACAAGCAACGCATTCACTGAAGACACAATTCAGCTCAGATTCTCTATTGATTACCATAGCCACGTGATAATGCTTATTTTCCTTCATTTCTCTATCATAGTAGTGTTCCTTTCTTATTGCTTTTGTATCAATTCTCATAATTTTTTATTTATATATATACAGTATATATATATATATATATATATATATATATATATATATATATATATATATATATATTTCGTGGTTCGTTGGATGGAGAAACAGTGACTTGATAGAAAGTTGTCCTTTAGCTTTTGGTTTCAGAAATTCTTTCATTATCGAAAAGTCATAATTAACGTTATGGGTATAACTTTGACCCGCTCCTCTCACAGACAATCTGTTTTGTGGAGAGCACAGTGTAAACCATTTGTAGGCAATACATTTAACCTGAAAGTAAAAAATTCTTGTCCTTGAGATTTAAAAAAAAAAAAATAATAAATAAATAAATCTATCATCTCTGGCCAGGCATTCGGCAGGACGCAATTCAGGTTCCCGATGGACCAGGCTGTCGGTTTTCCATGATTTCCAGAAAATACTCCAGGTGAATTCCAGACTGGTTTCTTAATAAGGTAATGGCCAAATTCCATTCCTTTAGTCAACGCGGAATTTCTCCTGTTGCAATGTATTCAGAACAGAATCGATAAATCAATTTTAGGCGCCATAAAATAGAATATGAAACTTCATGGTAACCAAATAACACAATTAAAACACACAAACATATAGATTTGCTGGCGACATTGTGCTTGTTGCTAATGACCTTGATGAGCACCAAACCCCTGGCTAACGAACTCGCCAACGAGTGTAATGAAATTTTCCTAAGAATGAATCTTTCAAAAACAAAAATTATGTGTAACAAATGGCCCACAGAGGGTAGTGTACAACTAGATAATGAATCATTAGAAAATGTCATTGAGTACATTTATATTGGCCAGCTTGTAAATATGAGAGATTATGTAATACCCGAAATTTTCCGTCGCATCAAGCTGGGATGGAAAGCTTTTGGGAGGCATTCTATTATCCTGAAGTCTATCATGCCCACAAATCTAAAGCAAATAGTCTGTGACCAGTGCATTCTTCCTGTACTGACATACGGCTGTGAGGCCTGGACTCTAAGTGAATTTACAGAAAGTAAACTAACGACTGGCCAAAACCGAGCGTGGTGGTGTAACGGATAGCGTTCTGGCCTCGCATTCGGGAGGACGGCGGTTCGATTCCCCGTCCGGGCATCCAGATTTGGGTTTTCCATGGTTTCCCCAAATCAATCCAGGTGAATGCCGGGATGCTTCCTTCAAAAGGCCATGGCCGAATTCCTTCCCATTCCTTGCCCCCATCCTTTCCCGTCTCTAAAGACCACGTTGTTAAAAAGGGACGTTAAACTGTAAAAAAAAAAAAAAAAAAAAAAAAAAAAGACTGGCCAAAGACCTATGGAGAAGTTAATGCTAGGCTTACCGAGAAAAGAGCAACAGTTACAAAGGTCACAGACATCTTATAGAAGACAGCATCCCTGAAGTGGTAATGGGCCGGCCATATTGAAAGGAGAAAAGACCAGAGGTGGATAAAAACAGTGTTAGAGTGGAGCCCAAGAGATCACCACAGACCAGAGGAAGACCACCAGACCAGGGGACAAGGACACACGCAGGGTTGAACTGGCAGAGGATCGGCATAGGTCGTGCGACCGGGAGGAAACCGCTCAAGTTCAACCACGACTTTAAGAGGCCACATCAGTAAATGATTGATATATATTAATAAAAGGCTGAGCTCGGTCATTGTGTGACCATGTCCGATACGTCATGTCCTTTACCTCTGTCGTCAAACAAAATACGGTCAGAGAGTTTACTCGACGTTATGTACGTTATTTAGTTAGCAAACAATACTAGAATGCTGAAAGGGAAGTGTATATTTTGTTTAAACCAAACTACTAATTATTAGTTCTTTTTGTTTATTTATATACGTTCGATGTAGTTGTCCAGAGAGGTCGGTTTTACAGTAAACTAAGAATCTGCATTAAGTATATCATTTACAAGGTTATGAGCTTTATTTAATAACAATTGTAGACTATTTGGCTAGCGAAGAAATGAAATGTCTAAATACTGCGTTCACTGCGTCATTTGTGACTGGCTTATAAGAGGTTTATATTCGACGTGGATGCTAGCGTTGTGTTCCGTGATCGAGCGTGATGGGTGAGTGGTTAACGCCTGGCCTCGCATTCGAGAGGATGCCGGTTCGAATCCCCGTCCGAGCATCCATATTTGGGTTTTAAATGGTTTCCTCAAATCACTCCACGCGAATGCCGGGATGCTTCCTACAAAAAGGCCATGGCCGAATTCGTTCCCGTTCCTTGTCCGCAGTCCTTTCCTGCCCCTAATGACCTCGATGTCTACGAGGCGTAAAGCCGTAAGCAAAAAAAAAAAGTGTGTTCTGTGTGGATAGTATAGTAAACTCAAAGGAATGAACTGCGAAAACACCGAAATAAAGGTGTTTTTCTTTTTTTTTTTATTTTTTTTTAGTTTAAATGAAGATATTAATAATTAGTTATTTTTCGTTAGTGATGTCATTACATCAGCCGCATGTGAATAGTTCCAACGGGTCAAATTAAATCGCGATACAGTGAGTGTATTCGTTAGTGGGTAATGGAAGCTATCCTTTTCCTACGGCAGTATTAGTGGGGGTTTGGTAAAGTAGAAGCGCAGCCTGAACCAAAATGGCAGCTGACACACTTTTTACAGGATAATTCACTTCAAAGAGAAGCACCACTACGTTATTCGCGGGATCTAGATTTTTGCATTATTCGAAACCCAATCAGATCAGTTGTGTTTGCGCGCAAGCCGTTTATATAAATTTGCAGACAGATAACTAGAAACACCTGCAGGCTACGAACAGAGTCCTGAACTAATTTTGATTGAATCTCTGACATGTGCAGACTGAAGTGCGCAGACTAGCAGTGTCTGTGACTCCCTCCTCGCGAACAAGACCAGACACCGCACCATTCGTATCTTCTTCGCATTCTTAATTATCGCCACTAATTCACTAATATTTGACACGAATTTTGTGATGAAAAAATATCACCGATAAATATCAATAAAGTGGCGTTTAAAATAAAAATAATGAATAACATATAATTACATACGTCGTGATGACATAAGAACTTTTTTTTTGTTTTTTTTTGTTTTTTTTTTGTTTTTTTTTTTGCTTATGGCTTTATGCCTCATCGACGTCAAGGTCATTAGAGGCGGAATGTGACCGGGGCCAATACGGGATGGAATTCGGCCATGGCCTTTTGATGCAAGCATCCCGGCATTCGCCTGGAGTGATTTAGAGAAATCATAGAAAACCCAAATCTAGAAGCCCGAACGGGGATTCGAACCGGTGTCTTCCCGAATGCATAGGTACGTAAATTGTAAATTATTGTTACTCGTACTATTATGCCAGAACTGCCTGTATATCCAGGTTGGAGGTTTCGTTCCTCCCAGGTGGAGGCTAGGAGATAGGCCACCCCTTTCCGACTGGCCACCATGAGGGGACAGAATGGGAAGGAATTCGGCCGTGACCTTGAAAGGAACCATCTCAGCTTCCACCTGGAGTGACTACGGAAAACTCTATATTTCCGAATACCAGGCAGGAAAGCTGTATCATAACTTCCTGATATCAGTTTAAACAATCTTTGAATTCCTTCTTCTCCTAGGGATTTCAGAAGTTCTACGGGAATCTCAGGAATTTCAACTGCCTTATTCGTTTCAAATCATTCGGAAGCCCTGTCAAATTCTGTCCTCAAAACAGGACCTCCTAAGTCAGCAATGTCGACGAAACTTTTTTTTTCCGCACAGTGTTGAGTAGACCATCCCAATCATTCAGTTCCTCAGTTGGTTGGCTCTTTTTTCTGAACTTAAAAGAGGCTGCCCATCTGCAATTTTTATGTTTATGCGTCTTTTCTTCATTTCTCCATTTTTTTTTTTTGATTTCCTGTGGGCCATGTCTACTTTTTCTACGACCATTTCCATTTTTACTTCTTCACACTTTTCTGGCAGCTGCTTTCCTTTGTTTTTTTAAATACGCATTTTCATGTTTATTTATAAGTTGTTTGTTGTTTTCATCCTGGTTCATCTTGAGCATTTTTGTGCCTTCTCCACCGATCCATTACCATCAAAAAAAATTCTGCTATCCAAGGTTTTCTGGTGGCTTGTTTCGTAAGGCGTAATATTTCGTTACCTGCTTTGATTATTTCTCTCTTCAATGCGTTACATTTCTACTCAGTTGAACTCCTTTCGAAGTTATTTCTTAGGAAATTGACCTATGATATAAGATATCATTGAAGATCCATCCAATATAGTTGTAATTGTGCATATAATGTGGATAAAAAAGCCCCTTACAGTGAAACCAAAACCATAAGCTGTAAATATGTACATGTGTCATTAAAATACGATCGTTAGTTTTTTGGTAATGCGTGGGTAGACAAAACAACTTTTTTACTGTTTTGTCATCTCTATCATCAGTAGTGAAAATAACAATTATTATCTTCGAAATAAATATTATGTGTAGACGTAACGTTTCAAAAGTTTTGTCATGTGCCACAGATATGTTCATCCAGAAATGTTTAATATTGCTCCCGTTAAGAGACATGACGCGCGGTACTGATATATTACACGATTAACATCAGTTAAGGAAGGTGACGTTCTTTATGCCTCAGTTTATTCAGTTTGTTTACGTATATTATACTAAACCAAAAGAGCAAGAGAAGAATATCCCACAGGAAATCGTCAAGTGTACATAGGCCAGTATTACGTATCACATGAACGTGAAGTAACTGGTAAGGAATGGGTTAATTCCTCCATTGTCAACGCTAGATGGAAAAGATCTAATCGGTTCTTGCATTAACGGAGAAAGTGCCTCCCCAAGAATGGCGAACGGCAGAAAGGCAACAAGACCACATTTCTAAATTTTACAGGAGAGACAAACACTGAATACTACCTGACATACAGTAGTATTTTTTAGGTTTATATTTTATAATTACGTAACTAGGAAACCATTAAATTATATGTGCTTTAAAAAGTTCTGAATGATGCAGCGGAAAGCTGTGAGACTTTTGTGTGTGTGTGTGTGTGTGTGTGCGTCGTGCACATGTTCCGTTTTTGCAGTAAGCAGGATTTTGAAGGGAAATTGTAATGGGAAAAAAGTTAAAAAAAAAAATGCAAATTTCAATAAAAACTCATTTTATTACCACAGAGATGCAGTAAATATCTCATTTAAAGGTTAAAGTTTTTATCCATTGCCAATTTCGTCCAAAGATGTCGTTGTTGTAGGTCATGAAATGATGGGGTTCCAAAAATCCATCAACTCTTCCGGTATATAAAGCGAAGTTTTCCTTATGTCGTCCAATTGTTTAAATATTTATGGGAACAGCACTAGTACAGGCTCTCTTTCTAGGTAATTCCCTTGGCTTAACTGTGTTTCGAAGCTTAAAATTGTCCGTTATCAAGCCAGAAATATTCATGTTGCATTGAACACTGTGCAGATCGTTTGCCGAGAAGCTCATACCCAGGTAGCTGGATATCCTGGAAAAAAAAAAAAAAAAAAAAAAAAAAAATCTTTTTCTCAGCTTTTCTTTAAAAATATTAAAATCACCATCACTGGGTATAAAATAGTGTATTCTTCCGGGGAAAATAAGTTGAATGTTATCAACCCTCTTTATTTCACATAGTTGCATCATAATTCTCACCATATTATTGTTATAATTTTGGCCCGAACAGTTATCTCCAAAAATATATAATGATCTTACATCTTTGCCAACGTTGTTTCATGTGTAATTATTTAGCGTAGTACAGACGTGACCCCTTGTCCACTACCGTTTAGGCCACCGCGCGCCACCGCTAAGACAGAGAACTTGTCTAGGACTAGTTCCCAATCTGCAGTAAACGTAAAATTAAAGGCATCGCGACGCCCTATTCTACTGGTCTGACAAGTATCATTCCTACAGTAAACGATGCATCCTATCTGGGTACAGTTTTAGGGAAGAAAGCTATTTTCGATTAAACATGGACTTGTTGCCTTTCTGCATTTAGCGACCGAGTCAAATACGCTCTCTGCAATCTTCTGGAAAATGATGTCGTCTAAAGTGAGGGAGCTTAGTTCTTCGCGGAATAGTAACTAAAAAAAATGAGAAAGGGGAAAGTAGGTCCGGCACGTGCGAAATAAGCCGCCATTAGTGAGACGCGGTGAAAAACCTGACGCATGGTGGCCAACTTGCCGCCGCCAACTTTCCGGAGAGGGTGCGGGGTGAGCTCACGCGGCCGAGTGTGAAGTTGGCTCCAGCGGGTCGAAGACTCTCCAACCTGGGATGGGAGAAGCTCTGTCGCACGGACACTCAACCCCGAGACGAACATTAAAAAAGTATGATTTTTTTTGGAATGTATCATTTGAAATATTCGTGTTAGGAAAACTATTCGTAATTTACACGAAACTAAGATGCAAATACACTGATCAGCTATAACCTGTTTATTAGGGTGTTGGTCCATCTCTGGAGCGCAATACAGCAGTGATTCGACAAGTCCTTGTCAGGTTTCCGGCGTTGTCTGGCTACAGATGTCTACGCACAGGTCACGCAATTCCCTTAAATTAGGAGCCGGTGGCTTATGGGCGCGGCGCCCCTTGTCGCCCAGTCGTGGTTTCACCGTCCTTCAACCGCTCTGCATAGATGCCCACTACAGTGGCACGCGAACAGCCGACCAGCCTCTCCGTTTCCGAGATGCTCGTTCCCAGACGCCGCACCCACAATCCACCGGCCCGTAATTTAAGGGAATTGCTTGACCTGTGCGTAGACATCTGGTGCCAGACAACTCCGGAAAGCTAACGAGGACTTTCAGAATCCATGCCACGCCGAATCACTGCTGTGTTGCGCTCCTAAGATGGACCAACACACTAATAAGCAGGTGGTCATAATGTTTTGAGTAATCAGTGTAAATGTATACAATCACGAAAGACAAGCCACAATTACGAAGAGGTTCGGGAAATCGTATACTGAACATACAGAATATTTAGAAGAACCAGCAAACAAAGTTACATTTGGTAATGCTGCTATTTGTTGGGAATACTCTCCCGTTAATCAATAAATGAGAGGGTATATCAAAAAATTACTAATGTGGCAAAATATTGGAAGAAACATTTGGATACAATACATATAAAGTTTAGTAAATCATCATGATAATAACTGCAATTATTGAATAAATAATAAAATATGAAGAGGTGCAGCGAGGAAGGAAGAAAATTCGGATAGTTAGGACCGACCTCGGAAAAGGATAGAACACAGAATACCTGACAAAGAAAAATCATTTGGTTGATTGTTTTGGGGGGGGGAGGGTTACGCCTCATAGATTTCATTAGAGGCGGAAAAGGGTTGGGGGCGTCCTCCCTAATGCTGGGCCAGAAAGCAGAGAGTTAACCACTCACCCACCACGTTCGGTCCCGGATTCATGCTTTCAAACATCAGCTTCCTCTTCGTACCCACTAGTCATCTTTTTTCACAACATACCGCTAATTAATGATCCTCTTTTTCTTGCAGCTTGACGTTCCATGACTTTTAACACTCAGATGTCAAATTTGTCCATATATTCACAACTATTTAGTATACAAGTATGCTTTTAACATTAAATTTCATTGTCAATGAGGCCATGTACCTCACAATAGCTGTCGCAGATTCGAAAACTGGTCCTAGAGGCTAGCAATCTATGAATTGCAGGTATAGAAGTAGATGGATGTTTAAGAAGCGACAGTGCGAGCAAGAAATAGGGGTAGAGAAACGTTTAGCGAGGTTTTACCCCAGTACTACTCTAACAAAGGACAGCTCTGACCTCGAACGCTCGGAACCGCTAGAAAACATGCTTAGAATAACAACCGATCATAAACAAAACAGTGGTGTGTGTCATTTCCATGCAGAACGTTGCATTCTACCTCGAGTAACATACTGATTTTGTAGGACTACAATGTGCCAAACCACAAGTGAAGATACATGATCGTTATTTCATCATGAAACTTCACTCTGTGATTTACAATCAATTTGCTGCACCTTCGTACAAGCCTAAGTTGCAATATACTTGGCGAAAGCAAGGTTGTGACATTGACATACCACCACCATCATTTGAAAATGTGATTAGTGTGGCTTCTGATATTGAACTGCGTGAATGCGAAAGTGATTTGGAATGTGATAACGAGCCTTTAGTGAGGTGTGCACATTTTTCTCTTCTACTTTGTTTTAACCACTTCACCGAAATCCCGCATCTGCACTTTGAGGACTAATATAAGCACTATCAGGTGTGTGATACTGCTGTATATGCGTGTTTTGCGTTATATTAAGTACTTTAAGCAGAGAGTTTTTGGCACTGTTGATTGCAAATGTAATGATACACTGACTTCTTTGAATTAAGACTAATTTCCTTCATATTGTATTGATATCTTTTAACTTTGTTTCTCTCTATTGAAATGTTACTCGAGCTAAAATGCAACGTTTTGCATGGAAATGACACACAGCTCTGTTTTGTTTATGATCGATTGTTATTCCAAGCTCTAGTGTCAGCCCGTGACCGCCTTTTGCGTATCGTCACGGGTCTAGAATAGTTCCAGTTTTAAGGGTAGAAGATTATGACTGGTTGACCTGATCTGACAAAACACGAACTTGGCCTGTGTTTCACCCTCAGGGTGAATAAAATCCCTTCAGGTTGAAGAACTTAGAAGTATTAATGGACGTAGGTATTAAACACGGAGAGGGACGATCACGCTGTCGTATAATTGTTTCAAAGGTCGTAGACTCGAACAGAAATACAAACCTGATTTGTATTTAACCCTTAATGTTCACTCTGAAAAATTTGAAGAATTTGTATGCTTTGAAAGCATACATTGTTTTTTTTTTTTTTTTAAACGCTTTATATTAGCTTGACCTGTATGTATGTTTGTATGTATGTATGTATGTATGTATGTATGTATGTATGTATATATGTATGTATGTAACGGAATTTTACAACTCCATTTTGACCCACTTCCAGATGTCCGAGCTGTTTGAAATTTTGCACACATATTAACAACAGTAGTGCCCTTACATATGTGTGAGCTCGTACCCCGGACCAAAACACCCCATGTATTCCTTATGGGCGCCGGAGTGAGCTCAGGACCACCCACGTCGCGCAGGTGCCACGTTGTTACGGGTCATAAATCGTATTCTAATGAGTGTCGTGTGACCAAATCGTCTAAATGGCTTTATTATTTTTTTAAACCTCAATTAGGGTACAATATTCACTTTAGTATTACATTCTTGTGGTGTGACGTCACGCGGTCAGAGTAATAAACCTCAAATTCAATTCGAAATGCCGTAAAATATTCGCTTCTGGGGACCTTGGTTCATTTTTTTTTTATAACACAATTTATAATTTTAAAATAGCGTTATTACATGTCAAGTAATAAGGATTTTTTCTGGCCGTTACAGTGGTATTTATCCGAAAAAGATCGGATAAGTACTTTCCGAGATATGAATTTTAGTATTAGCGTATGTTTTTTAAACTCTGTTTCATTCTCAGGGATAGCCGCCCGATACAGCGCACCTGCATCATAAACATTAACCGGCGCGCCACCCCTTCCCGGCCTGAATTTTAAGTAGCCGGCCGCCGCGCCGCCGCGCGCAGCTGCAAGCCATTAATTATCGGGACGCAAAGCGCTTCCCACGCTATCAAAGGCTCCCACGCCGCCGCGCCACCCTCCCGGCCTGAATTTTAAGTAGTCGGCTCGCCGGGCCGACACTCATAAATATTCCCTTATCCGCGCGCCAGGCCTCATAAATACCACCTGACCTCCTCGGAAGGTATGTGTGTGTGTTAAAAGCTAAAACATTTTTTCAACTTTCACGGTATTTTACGATTGTGCGGGAGGAATATAATTTACCCCGAGAAATATGGCCTTAGATTCCTCGGGAGATTAATGTCGCCAGACAACACAGGCAAAGCGTCGTGTTCCCACGCCAAGCGCTCCCCACGTACATCTGGCGCGCAGGTGTGCCCGGGGACGCAGTCTTCCCACGCCAAGGCTCCAGACTCGTGTATAAATAGGGCAGAGACCTCCCTTCAGCCATCCAGTCTTCTCTGAGCGGCCGAGCTGAACACTTCGATCATCACAATGTCTTCTGAGGATCTTAGCTTATTCGCCGATATTGGTAAGTAAATTATTGTTATTTAACTTGTTTTTCTGACTGTTTTAAATTCTTTCACATATACTGATGAGTTTTTTTTCTCTCTGCTTCAGACTTTGATGAAATTCTCGCTGCGGATGATTTCGGTAATGATAATATTTTTTTAACGTAACTAGATTTATGAAAAAATGTATAGTGCTGAAGCAGTAGTCTATATTATTAATTTATTTGTTCGCAGGTGATTTGGATATTTCCTGCAGTGACCTTTTTTATTTCAGTACGTATTTATCTATAGATTATTTTTTTCCCATGTCTTTATAACTATTGCTAATACATTATTTTTTTTTCTTTTTTTTCAGATGAACCATCACGCCCAGAGAAGCGTAAGGGCAATTCTGAAGAATTAAGTAGCCCAAAAAGAGCTTGTGATTGCTCACAATGGAGCATTGACGTGGATGTGCCGCAGAGCATGCCGCCAACTCCACCACCACCGCAACCACCAGCACACTGGAATATCGGTAAGTCCAGTACATCAGTAATTTACCTATATTATTTTATGCTTACAAAATTATGTTTTTTCATGATACTAAAATATTTTTTCTTCTTTTTTATGTTTCAGAGGGGGCGGTCGGACGCCCGGCCAACGAGGCAGTTCCGCCACCAATATGGCGACCATGGGAGACATCGGAACCTAGCCGACCGCCCGCCACAGCAGCAGCCGGGTCCCCCAGCCGCCACTTCAACAACCCATCGCCGGGGCCCAGCCGCCCATCGCCGGGACCCAGCCGACAGTACGCCGACCCATCGCCCGGCTCCAGCCGACCATCGCCCGGCTCCAGCCGGCAGTATGCCGGTCCATCGCCCGGCTCCAGCCGGCAGTCCGCCGGTCCTTCGCCGGGGCCCAGCCGGCAGTATGCCAGTCCATCGCCGGGACCCAGCCGGCAGTATGCCGGTGCAGGGGCAGCCTTATGCAGTCATGATCATGCAGCAACGATGGGTGAGTCAGCAGCATCGCGCTTAGTCCTTGAAGACAGGCTTAGTGCATTTAAAAATAGAATTTATTCCGGGAA
>CM061918.1:7875987-7903383 GCA_031002005.1 Vandiemenella viatica
GCTGCGGAGCTTAGTTCCCGAGGGGAAGGATCTCAAGATTTCCGTAGGTTAGCACGATCAGCGGATGCCAAGATGATCATACTGCAGATTTTCGCTCTCTTAAGCCCAGCGCATGGCTAAATTTTGTCCATCTGCCTGTTGAATACTCGTATAGTATATGTCAAGCAAAATTTTTGAGACTGGGGCGACGGGTAGAAAACATCGTCTTCGTATAACAAGAAAATTCTTGACCCAAGAAGGATTTGAATTACTTCACGCAGATTTAAAAAAAAACAACATATTTTCTATTTACTTTTGCAATCATCAAATATGAACAAAAGCTATTGTTAATGGTTCAAGAGTAATAATTTTGAATTTATCTTGGGATACAATTGAAATTATGATAACAGAAGTATTACAAACAAGTGTAAGTCCGTGACCTTTTCTGCGTATCATCACGGGTCTAGAATAGTTCTAATTCCAGTTCTAGGGTAAAATATTATAAACAGGTTGACTTGATCTGACCAAACATGAACTTGACCCGTCTTTCACTTAAGATGAATCTTTTGAGCTTGAAGAACTCAGAAGTATTGATAGACTTAGGTATTAAACACGGACAGGGACGATCGCGGTATCGTATAATTGTTTCGAAGCTCGTAGACTCGAACTTGCTTAAATTCAAGCTTGACTTGTATTTGACCCTTAAAATTCACTCTGCAAAATTTAAAAATTCATGTTTGCTTCGGAAGCATAACGTTAATTTTTTTTTTATTGGGGCTGGGAAAACATTCATAATGTAATTTTTTGTGACAGTGTCTGTAACGGCCAGAGAACTTAATACAGATTCCATATTATTAAACGTTGAGCAACTCCGAAGAATGAATTGCTAGAATACTCGATTCGGTAACATATTTGATCTGATGTCCACTTTTAAATAATGTAATAACCCACGTACAGCGAACATGAACAAAGACCATTAAGGAAAGATGTCAGTAAAATACGTAAAAAGCAGATAAACCGTAATTCATAAACTTTGTTCAAGCAACAAGATTAGTGAAAAACTAAATTGAAACTTAGCCTAGTCCGGATTCCGGAATAACAATTGGCATTCGTGATTACAGCATAGACATGAGTAATTTAAGTTTTTAATGTTGCTTTCCTCAGCAACGTGTTACTGAAAAGGAGATGCACGTTTTTTCAGCTGTAAAGTTTATCGATTTTTTTTTAAAGTATGAAATGCTACGAAAAGCAAACTTATTGAATGTATTATTGCAATTATCTTGGTATCAGTAGCTTAGATATTAAATTGTGTGCATAATCTCGAATTTCTTCTAATGATATCTCTGGTGGCTGTTATTTTGCGAGGGACACCGTTCTCCAGCCAATAGCTATCGAGGTGAGTGAGTGAGTGGGTGAGCTTAGGATATTATATAGTAGATAATATAAAAATAATGCAAAACATGACAGTTATATCGATGCGATTCTGCCCGCCTGGCTGCACATGTGGGCTGCCATGGGACGCGATATGATGGGAGCTAATCCCTCGAGGCTGAATGACGTCACCCTACGACGCATACAAGAAGCATCGCAGGCGGAGATTTCCACGTCTGGTAGTTTCCCTGTTGGAACTGCTCAGCTTGTGTGTTGACATTCCGAATTGACAAACAAATCGCGCGCCCTTCGCTCATCTCGTAATCTCCCGCGCCACCTCGCGAGCTGTACGTTTTTCTCGTGCCTGTGATGGCGCTCATATTTAAGGCTGGTGAAGAGATGTTGCGCCGTTAGCTGCCGCCAGAGCAGATATTTCAAAGGCGGCGGAAGAGGATCCTTATCTCAGCAGAACCCCCGCGCAGAAAAAATGACGCCGCGTCTGGCTTGTTTCTCTGTCCGCTCCAACTTCATCACGTGCGCGCGATGAGGCAGCGCCTCTGTCCCGCTGTCCCATCACTTACCTCCCCCCAAGCACCACGAGCGCGAACACAGACGTCCGGTAAAGGCTTCAGCCTCGTATTTCTCTCTGCATCTGCTCAGGTCTGTGTGGGGTACAGGGTGTTTGCACCATACCTAGTACACAGCTCCCTAACGACCAAGGACAATTAGGCTGCTAATGACCCCCCGTCGACGCACCCTTTGCCCCATAACAACAACCGAGGGACAGTAGAATACGCATAAAATTCTTTGCGGTACCAAAGCTTGAGGGGGTTTTGTTTTTGTTCGATACTTCTCTGTGGTCATCATAAGGTGTTTGTAGTCTTTGTGTTTCAGCATAAAGCCAGCTGCTTGCTCTTCGTTGGAACACAAATGGGAATGAACTTGAAAAGCAGACTCGTGGGGTATACCGGTCACCAATGTCTGCATCCTAAGAAAAGATACAGAAATCATCACGTTACCTTATCCGTTGCGACCCAAGAACGTTGGTTAAATGTACTTCTCCCTATCAGGTCGACGAAGTGTAAAGCAATAAGTAAAAAAAAAATTAAAACAATATGAATCTGGGATGGGCACACGTACTCTCATGATGCACACTGGCCTCCTGTCTCTAAACAGGGGCCGGTGGCGGTTGGTCCTTTATGGCGATTGGCAAGGAAAAAGAAATTGATACTAGAGATTCGTGGTAAAAGCTGCTGGTGTAGCTTGAGAAACCATGTAAGTATTTACATGATCGGTAATGCAATCTAGAGAATTATCTGCGTTTGAAAAGATAACAAAGGAATCAGGAGGAAACCCATTTCTTACTAACAAACTGGATAAAAATAAGTAAATAAGCATTATGTAATAATTTATGAAGTCGTTGTAAACTATAAACTCTGAGATTATATTTGCTAAATGATAAAATTTTTGTTGTAAATGCTTTTAGGTGCAGACGGGGGGGGGGGGGGAAACAAAGAGGAGAATATAGATACAGAAGCAAGGAGAAGAATCAGAAAAAATGAGGAGCGGACGTGAGTTTAAAAAGGAAACCCACACAGAAGAGAAAACTAACTAACGACACGTACATTAATTTAATTCTTTATCTATGGTTCCTTCCACTGTTTACCGATATGTTTATTCTTGTTTTAAGGACAAAGATTTTCACTTTTTATGGTGAACTACAAAATGAATGTGTTTGTAAATAACGGGCGAGGAAAAAGTTTGTGGAAGGGTCTCGGAGGGAGGTGGCGGGTCACATTTTGGTTAATTTGTTAGTGGAGAAACATTTGAAGGAAACACATGTGGGTGAAGTTAAAGGTAGGTACATATCCGGAGCAGGTATTTACCGGAACAGGTTATACGAGGGGTGGCCAAAAATAAACGAAACAGCATTGCCATCGGCGGAGCTTGTGTAGTACGCGTTTCTGTCGCTACGCGTTTATAGCGCAACCCATTGTCAGTTCAGTGCCACCTGTGTTGTCGACCTGGCTTGTTCTGTTAATCTGCAGTGATTGTTTTTGCTAGCACTGTTTTGTTATTGTTTCGTTATCTGAACAACGTGCAGCTGTGAAATTTTGTGTTCTGCTATGTAAAAATGCTGCTGAAACTGTTCTAATGTTGAAAACAGCTTACACAGATGACGCTATGGGAAAAAGTCAAGTGTACGAGAGGTTCGCTCGAATAAAAAATGGTGACATGTTAATTGATAACAAACCTCGTTCTGGACGTCCATCAACTGCCAAAATCTACGAAAATGTTGAAACATTCAAGGCCTTGTGCTCTCAGAACGTCGACAGACAAAGAGATTAGTGCGTTATCTTGGAGCTCGGTTTAGTGGATTTTAATCAAAGATTTGGGAATGAAAAGGGTTGCTACCAACTTTGTTCCGCTGCTCTGAATGACAATCAAAAAGAACGTCGAGTTGAGACATGTCGCGCTTTAGAACAACAGCTTGAAATTGATACAGATTTTCTGTCAAAGATCATTACTGGTGATGAGTCATGGTGCTATGGTGACGACCCAGAAACAAAGCAACAGTCAAGCCAATGGAAGAAGTAACTGTCATCCCGTAATAGAAATGTCGCCAAGTCAAATCAATCATCAAAACAATGCTCATTTGCTTTTTTCATGCCAAGGGCTTAATTCATTCAGAGTTTGTTCTCCCTCATCAGACCGTCAATCAAACCTTTTATTTGGAAGAAGATTACGCAACAGTGATCGTCGAAAAATACCCGATTTGTGGCAGACAGGATACTGGTTCTTCCACCACGACAATGCACCTGCACACACAGCTGTCTCTGTTAGGCAGTTTAAATGGCATGGTTCCACTGACCCACGCACCTTACTCGCCTGACCTGGCTCCGTGCGACTTTTTCTTATTTACACGTATGAAAAGTGACAAAAATGACATCGATTGACTAAATTGAAGAGGTCAAGATAAAAAAGAACCATTTCTAAAGCTGTCTACGGAAATTGTTTCGAACAGTGGAAGCACCGGTGGGCTGCATAAATTGTAATGGAGAGTATTTTGAAGGAGATAAGGTTGTTTTGTAAAAAATTGAAAATATATACCTTTTAAAAAAAAATTTTTTTGGGGGTAGGGGTTATCCCCTCGTAAGCAGTATTTCGAGTCAGGTGGGTAACTCAACGTAGGAAGGTAGGCCTATGTATGTTTTTATGAGAACACTCGAGAGATTGGTGACAGAAGACAACATTAATAAACGTTAATTAACTCATCGCCAGCACAGACGGATATTGCGATTATTAAATTCCTTCTCCACAGGTGTGCATAGCACGGTATAATCCCAAAGTAGTCCGCCACTTCGTACCAGTATTGCTAATTTGAATTCTTCTAGGGTTACGGAATGTAAATTGTTAAAAACTCTATAAACAAAAAAAAAAAAAAAAGACTATCGCATCTGATCAAAGGTTTGCAACGTTATTGGCCTAAAGCATTGACTGCAAACCATGCTCGCAATGAAACGAGCCCGCAGGGCTCCGCCAAATGAACCGGCTTCCGCGCCCGTTTTCCTGCGATTTGCTCCTGAATCGCTCTGCTTCATCGCGAACACAGAGGTCGTGTGTGTATACACACACGGGCGAATATTCCAGACAGACGAAATGTTGATTAAATTTCCCTTTCCGGAGTGGGCCTGACTGGGAGGCGGATAACGACGAGGTTCGTTCGCCACGGGCGGTTGGCAACCCTGGTTTTTATTTTTTATTTTTTAAATAAGAATTGAGTGGCTGCTGTTGGCACCACATGTGTCAGAGCCTACGAGTTACGACAGAAACAAATGATAAAGTCGATTGTGCCGCTGATATTGTTTGGGACACCATTTAAAGAAACGACAATAAGTCGGCATTCTGCCATTTACTGCCTTCCCCTAATACTTCAATAAGCTCATTGTTCTAACTCGTAACAACAAACGAATTACCAAAATGTTTTCGCAGATTCGGGAGCCGGTTCGATTCCCCGCCCGAGCATCCAGATTTGGTTTTCTATGGTTTCCCCAAATCACTCCAGGCGAATGCCGGGATGCTTCCTTCAAAAGACCATGGCCAAACTTCTTCCCGTTCCTTGTTCCAAATCCCATCTCGCCTGTAATGACCTGGACGACGACGAGGTGTAAAGCCTTAAGAAAAAAGGTACTATCAAAGTGACCTAGCAATCTAAAAGCAACATTACGAAATTTCGTTATTTGATATAGCATTGACAACCACTATTAGAATATTTTTGGATAGAAAATTTAGTTTCCACTTTAGAAAATTGTTTAATTCAGTTTTTAGAAAACTAAACACTTGGAAGATAACCTCAGCTCTCAAAATGGGTCGACACACAACACCTAACGATAAGATTGTTTGAAAATTTTATTTAAGAAATTGACAACAAAAATATTTACAGGATAATACAACATGAAAAGGCAGTACCGTAAGAGAAGAAAGAACTGAATTACAAAACTGATACGACAATAAAGTTTTAGACAAATCGGACATTGTCCAGCAATAATTAAACCGGATAGCCCATATGCGCCACAATCCCTAATATTGAATGAAAATAAAGTGGAACAGGCAGAACTAAATTAGAAGGAAAGGGAAATACTCGAAAAAATTGTTACAGCCAAAAAAAACAAAAAAACAAAAAAAAACGGTAAAGTGTGAATCGATTCTTGGTCAGTTGACCTTATCGTAGGAAGATAAATGCGTGGCATAAAAATCCAAGCTAGTAATATTTTCAAACTAGCGAGCGAATTCCATTCCCCACTTGCCGCTCCAGCCGATAGTGCAATAGTACAAAATCAATCAAATTTTTTAAAGGCATGCCAATAATCCAAAATTAGGAACACATAAAAACACGACTGCAAATGAAATCGTTAAACCAAATTTTCTAAAATTTACTGAAGTATTTTTAAACGGAAAAAGAGGAATGCGTGTTGCTGGCAAGGGTGTACTCGAATTGCCGCTGGTATCTTCTTCGTTGGCAGAAAGCGAAAAAAACTCTAAACTAAATGCTGAAAGATCTAGACTAGTGTTTCTGAAAGTGGGATACGCGAACCCCTAGGGGTTCACCGGTTGATAGTTGGTGTTTCGCGACAAGACTTACGTAATGGCTTATAACATGCACAATGGTTAATATCGCTCATTGTTGCCACTAGTGGAGCTAAAAAAAAAAAGAAGTGAAAAAGTAAAAAAAGTCGCAGTTTTTTGTTAAAGGGATTCGCCATTGCCTGGGAAATGTTATAGGGGTTCCGTGGATCTAACAGTTTGAGAATCACTGAATTCTAGATGAAGCTTGTGAAGAGTTTGGAATGAAAATCAACAAAGCAAAAACTAAGAGAGTGGTGATTGGCAAAGGAAGAAAAGTGATTAATATTAAGATAGGACAACCTGATATAAGCCACGTAAGATTCATCAAATATCTTGGATGTACAATCACTGAGGACTTGAAATACCACCAAGAGGTACAAAACTCGCATTGCCGCAGCGAAGGGAGAGTTAAATAGTAAGATGCGACTAGTAACTGGGAAAGTAAACAAAGCGATCGGGAAAAGACTTGAACAATGTTTGTGTGGAGTGTGGCACCTAATGGGACACACACTTGGACACTGAGGCGAGAAGATGAAAAACAATTAGAAGGGTTTGAGACGCTAACGGAGGAGAATGGAGAGGATAACCTGGGTGGATAAAGTAAGTAATGTTGAAGTACTGGATAGGTTTCGTGAAAGAAGACAAATACTCCAAGTCATAAAACAGGGAAATAAGAACTGGATGGGACACTTGCTGAGAGGGGAGTGCTTACTGAAAGACGCCTTGGAAGGACTAGGATAGTGAGAGGAAGAAGGAGGTGCAAAATTACAGATAATATCAGAGAAAACAGCAACTACATGCACATAAAAAAGGAGCAGAAGATAGGAGAGCAGCCATGTGGAAACCTGCCCTAGGGCATGATGATGATGATGATGATGACTGAAGTAGTATGTAACAGTGTTTCGCGAGCGGCAACTCGATCCGCCAGAACACGACCTTCAACAGTGTTTCACCACGAATTGCAGATGATCCGTTCACATGTAATAAACACGCGGTCACCCTACGCAACCTGCAGAAAAAGGGTCAAAGGTTAGGCCAGCGCTAACTAATACATGTACAGGGACATCTAAGGGTTCACTCTGCAAGATTTGAAAAACTTCTGTTAGTTGGAAGACAGTTACAAATATTAGTAAATATATTAAACACGAACTCACATGATCCCGTTATGGTGTCATATATATTATTTCTATATAGTGTTTTTTTTGTTCCAACCCATTATCTCCAATCTTACCTAAGAATATCGATAAATTAGGTATCATTTTAAAGATTAAGGTATCCACTTTGGTCACTACAAATTTTGAGGAAGTAGCCTTGCCAAATTCTACCCTTAAAGGTAAAAAATGTTAATATTTCTAAAATGCAGTTCTTTGTACCACGCCCAGAATATTGCAACATAGACTTTTAAGTAGGTGCAGCAAAAATCTTGTAAATCACAGAGTGAAGTTTCATGATGAAATAAGTATCTTCACTTGTGGTTTGGCATATTGTAGTCTTTCAAAATTAGTAATCCTTCTGATATAGATCTCATATTTCTGAAGGAAGTAAACATCAAGGATTTGGCAATATTTTTATCTTCATCATAACATCACCGTTTGGATTTTTTTTTTTTTTTAAACTGCTTTACGTCTCTCAACAGCGAGGTCTTTAGAGACGGGAAAGGATGGGGCCAAGGAATGGGAAGGAATTCGGCCATGGCCTTTTTAAGGAAGAAACCCGGCATTTGGCTGGAGTGATTTGGGAAACCATGGAAAACCCAAATCTGGATGCCCGGACGGGATTCGAACCACCGTCCTCCCGAATGCGAGGCGAGAACGCTATCCGTTACACCACCACGATCGGTTCATCGTTTGAAAAAGTTGCGTCTAGAAGGGTACGATCTGTATGACCTGACCAGGAATCACACAACAACAGGCTCTTTTTATCGCCCTTTAACGGCGCTAGCAGACAAGTGCGGAGTTTTGCATGGAAATGACACACGCCACTGTATTGTTTATGACCGCTTGTTGTTTTCGTGCGGTTCAGAGCGTTAGAGGTCAAAGGTGTTCCTTGTTAGTTGTTTTTCCAAATTAAATCACTGTAGGTTCAGTATATGGCCTTGCTGAAAGAAGGTTTCCAATAAATCTAAAAGATGAGGTTCGTAGAGTAGATAGAGTGGTTGTAAGTTCTGCGCTGCGGAGTATTTCGGCAGAAACTTCGTCAGAGTTGTGCGACCGCAAATTCGCGCGGCCTCTCGCGTTGCGGTGCTGCAACTGCAGCAATCAGCGCTCGGGAATTTAAAGGAGCGCTCCCGGGTCCCGAGGGAGCGACCAACACCTGCAAACCCGGTTAGAACTTTAATTCCGCGAGCGGGCGGGGGTTGGCAACCCTGCTGCCCGGGGCACTCCATCCGCATTTAGTGTTATTGCAGTTAGCTGTAATGAAGCCAGCGACGCGAAATTAAATAGCGGGCATTTCAGCCAGGGCGTTTTCTCCCCCTCCCCCTTTTTTTAACGCGAGCCATTGCAGCTGATGAGGGTAGTTCCTGATACAATTACACTATCATACACAACGGGCAGTGGGAAGTAACGCAATGCCCCCCCACGGGACGAGTGGGGTTTTATGCGCCCTCTTCATTTCCCTTGTAAATTCTCGTTCTTTATTTAGCGTTTGTTCTCTGCGGCGCCTAGGATTTCCGCACAGTCCCCCTGGTGACTTTAGAACCTCAGTCTGGGAAGCTTGTTTAACAATTTAAACTACCGGGCAGCTGATGTTTTGTTTCAAACTGAAATTGACTTGTAATGCACTCTAACCTTCTCTCTAAATTCACTTCTGACTATTTTCACAACTGCTTGTCAACGTCAGAATAAGTAAACTGACACCTAAGATATGGGGAAAGACGAAAGCTATTGCTATATTGAAACCTGAGAAAGACTCTTCTATCGCCAAAAACTATCGCCATATTTCTCAGTTATGCCACCTCTACAAGATATTTGAAATGATGCTGCTTAATCGACTGAGCCCAAAAATCGAACCGAAACTGATTTACCAGCAAGTGGGTTTCAGACCTAACAAAATCTGCACCGCACAAGTCCTCAACCTGACTCAGCACACTGAGGAGGGTTTTGAGCTAGGGTTGATCACAGGAGTGACCTGTGTAGACCTCTCTGCAGCGTATGACACTGTGCAGTATAACATCCTGTTGCATAAACTACATCATCTAACAAATGATTTTGTATTTACAGAAATCATCCGAATTTTATTTCAGAACCGAAGGTTTTACGTTGAATTTCACGGCAAGAAAAGTCGATGGAGAACACAAAAAAAAAATGGGCTGCCCCAAGGAAGTGTCCTGGCGCCGACATTATTAAACCTATTTTGATTTACTTAAAGCATTTCCTCGAATTTCAGGTTTGTTTTATTTATTTATTTATTTTTTTCTTACTCTCTTTAAATACATTTTTTTTCAGACGTTCAACAATAACTACGCCAGTTAACCAGATTCTGCGTGTCAGCCAATCCCGCGTGCTGGGTTAGCACCACGCCGAATGAATTGCGTCACTATTCTCCTATCCCACAATAATTAAATCTTACTTCGTGTTTCTGTCGGAGCCGCGCATCAGACGACTTGCTTTCCGGCCGCTTCACCCAGACTCCCGCTCATTGGCTGAAGTTGGTCATGTGACTATGTACGCACAGATATATCGTCTGTTTGCCCCTGTATACTTACCTCCTGCAGAAATTAATTGTTAGAGGTTGGGAGACAAGAAGTGTTCTTTATGATTCCCCATGTGTAGCTGCATGTGCCACGGCCTGTTGTCACGCGGTTGGGATTTGACTCGGTGCAGGATGTTGTCTTGGATCAGAGCTGGTTGGTCAAGGCTTGATTACTGCCCTGCCTTGCAGATGTTGAATGGATTTTGGAGCAGCATCTTACGGAGCTTGATCTTAACCTGTCCTGAACGTGATGTGGGCCTATTAGAAGCAGTGGATTTACTAGACACTTCTGACATTCGTTCCCTGAGGTTGTATGTCTTCCAAGAGGGGGATTAGAAACTACAAGTAGCCACCCTCTGCGTTTAACTCCCATAGGTCCGCATACTGTCTTTTTAGCAAGAGACGACGGTCCGAGAGCTTTGACTTAATCTCCAAACTGGCCCTGAAAGTTTATATTCTACGAATGAGTTCTTTATAACCAAAGATTGAGTTTAGTTATTTTTGATTTACTGTTCACATTAAGGAATAATATTCATTTCCGATAATTTTATGGCAAAAATATCATCAAACATGTGTACTCTGGAAAGATCAGAGACTTAGGTTGATGGGAAGCCAGCTCGTAACGTGGCAATCCACGCACAGTTTGATCCAGACTTTAGGTTGGTGATTCATACCAATTTTAATCTATTCAGGTATCTTAACGCTAGGTCGGGTACTTCTGGAAACACCATTTCCCTTTTTCTAGTGACCGAATTATTGAAAGAAAATTCTTTCACGATGTAAAATGACTTCGGATGGAAAAAATGTGCTTAGAGCCGTCAGATTAAACATCCTGTAAGAGAACAATAAATAAAGAAGCTCCAGGTAATGAGATCTCTTACAGTACAGCGTTTAATGAGCTGTAACACTCGTGGATTTTCTATTCATACTTAACATTGTAGCTAGAATCAATCAAACACCTAATTAAACAAATTAGAAAAAAGATCCAGCAAACGAAATAATAAAGTGCTCGGAGATAAAGTGAGGATTAAATTTTACATCTCACCTAATGAAGGTAGCGTAAGTTGCTGCCGAAACGTTGTTGACAGAAGAACTTTTCAGGCACAATACCCGAGAAGAATTTTTGGTTTGCTGGGAGATAAGTTGGAATGAACACCTTGAATTAACGAAAAAAAAAAAAAAAACAGAATTATGAAAAATGACTAAGTTGCGCGTTGAGGAGAAAATAGAATTATGGCGACCACTAGTATGAAGGAATAATATCTTTGGTAGTGGTGCTTACTTGCTGGGGTTATTATACTCGCAGCCAGTGTCCACTAGAGTGGGGAACAGCCTCGCCACCGCACAAGTTGGGGGCGGAAGTTTCCGTATCGCTCATCCTGTGCCAACACACACAGTCCAAAGTTTGTTTGGGAGCCTGTGAAGATGGCAGCACATGGCGCGATTCATCTCCGCCTCTCGCGCTGGTTTATATGATATCCCCCCGCCACTAACTCCGCATATCCACGCGATCGTGTATTATCACTAACACAGGGTGCCAATGAACACTATGGCCGAAACTTCGCCCTCCCTCAGCTTTTTTTTAATTTTTAGCCGAAAATCTATACTTGTAATACGGCGTCATCTGTCACGCCATGACGTCACACTATGACGTCACGCTTATTGCCAGATGTTGTTCTAGGTTGTGCGTGTTATTTAATAACAGTTCCACTTCGGTATCCACCAATAAATTAACTGTCAGAACACCGAAAGAAAAGTACGTATTCCGTTTAAATATACAAAATAAATATTAGTTGCTTAGATTTATTTAATATTCATTTTATGTAAAGGTTAACGTTAAAATCTTCGGCCACAGACATGTAAGATAAAACTTTTAATTTTCGTAATGTTAGCAGGAGTTTTGACAGATTGTTATAAGAACTGGCACTTGACGTTACAGCAGAGGGCATGAGTAATTTAATTAAAAATATTAATTTAATTTGGTTTCTTGAGTGTTCTGTTACTTAAATCATTACTTCGTTTTAACGAAAGTAGTTTCAAACTGACAGCATAGACTATAGTTAAAACTTATATTACGTGGAATGACTGAAGTTGTTAAAATATAATTTTAATTTCCTTTTCTTTTACTGATGCCATACTTCAGCTGCATGTAACTGTGTCAGCCAAACAAAGGTTGTACTATCTATCTGAAGCAAGAATATAAAAAAAAGAAGGTGAAATATCCCATAAAGATTTTTTATTTTTATATCGAGATGCATTATTACCACTAAAATGCGATATAGTACCTATACTAATAAAATGCGTGTAATTGGGTATACCTTCTCTGGCGGTAAGTTTAGTACGTGGTTAGGTTGAAATGCAACCTGGACGAGGATAGCGACGAAAACTTTTTGTAACAGCGCAAGGCACTAGAAATTACACTGAAATTTATTTTGTAACACTTCCATTTAGTTAATTTTTTTTTTACTTATGGCTTTACGCCTCGTCGACTTCTAGGTCACTAGGGGCGGGATGGGGACAAGGAACGGGAAGGAATTTGGCCATGGCATTTTGAAGGAAGCATCCCGGCATTCGTCTGCAGTGATTTGGGGAAACCCAGGAAATCCCAAATCTGGATACCCGGATGGGGATTCGAACCAGCGTCCTTCTGAATGCGAGGCCAGAGGGTTAACCACTCACCTACCACGCTTTGTATTCAGTTAAGCAACTGCCAATAAATTAATCACCAGAACATTGAAAGAAAAGTATTTTTATTTGAGTATTCCATAGATCATATTCCCATTTTTTTTTTTTAATTTTCAAAGTTCCAAATAGAATTTTTGGCGAAACATCATGATGGTATCGTTTGTCTCAAAGCTTTATATACCCTCTTTAAAATCGCGTTTGAAAATTTAAAATCGGTTGTTTAGAAAAATAGTTTTTTTTGTTTGTTTGTTAAATGATGATTACACCGTTTCTTAACACTTTTGGCTATTTAAATCGAATTTTCACCAACTAAACCTTGCTAAAATTGAATGTGCTCTTTACCATCATCTTCAGCATGAAGAAACAAAAGAATTCATGACCTTATAAGTCAGATTACAGCTTTAAGGACAAAAACCATGGGGTAAATATTTACCTCAGTTTGTAGTTTACCGATAAAAAAAAAATGGGTTTGTGGTTCTAGGGCTAATTTCCCAATGGTGCCGTGAGTGTACGGAAGCAAACTATGCTGTCTACGTGAAAGCGACACTACCAGATACAATAAATGATGTGTAGTTGAGCATGTTTTTATGTAGTAAATTTAAATGTTTTGTTATATTTTGTAATTTTTAGGTCATATTTTCCTGCATATTTTTTCGTGGTATTGAGTATCCGAACCCTATATAATAATTAGTCAGCTGCAGTCAGCCTGATGCTCAACTCCTCCCAGTTATTTATCTCTTAAGTCATTCACGCCACCGGACGCATTGAGCGTTTCCTGATTCCCCACATCACACTTAAATTTTGACTGCTCTTACTGTTGCTTAGATTGCATCTGTCTGGTCGGAGTGGCAGAGAGGAAATGATTTGAGAAAACAAATTAAGGTAGCCACGAATTGTGAAAGGGAAGACAGAGAACGCCACAGTTGTTGGTGCCTGGCTTCTTGGCGCCCTCGTGCTTAGAGGTAGGCCTATAGGGCGGGAGTGCAGCCCTGCCTCACGCCGGGCCCATTACTTCCGCCATTGGTGTGTTTTATGGTACCCAATCACCCGCCTCTCATCTTACAATGCTTCCAGTGCTACAATCTCTAGCTCTTTTATCATATCGGTTACTGATTGTGTTATGTACTAATTTCCAGACACTAAAGTAGCAGCCCTTCCTTGCTCCCCCTCCAACTCCTGTATTTCAAACCCATAGTGTGGGTCCCATACTACACTACCATATTGGAGCAAAGGCCTCATCAAAGTTTTACAACTCAAGTTCCTTACTTCTCTGGTACATCCTCTTATCACTGATTCCAACAAGTAAAAAGTTTTCAAACCTGTGCCCACTTGAGTTTGTTCTCAAATGTTATAACAAGTAATTTACATTTCAAGTATTCAACAATCAATTCCTTCTGCACTTTTTTTTTTTTATAACGGCTTTACGCCTCGTCGACGTCGAAGTCATTGGAGGCGGGATGGGACTGGGGGCAAGGAACGGGAAGGAATTCAGTCATGGCCTTTTTGAACGAAACATCCCGGCATTCGGCGGGAGTGATTTGGGGAAACCATGGTAAACCCAAATCTGGATGCCCGGATTGAGATTCGAACCAGCGTCCTCCCTAATGCGAGGCCAGAAAGTTAACCGTTCACCCACCACGCTCGGTTTCTGCACTATAATAACCAGCCTTTACTTTTCTATCTGTGTATCTAATACGCTGACTCTTATTTGCATTTATCTTCACCCCGTGTTTTCCAGCCCAACTAGACATCCTGTCCAGATCACTCTGCACCTGTTTACAGTCCTCTACCGTCTTGATCCCATCATATAACATTATCTCATCTGCAAAACAATCTAACTTCCGACAGAAAGCCATCAATACAGTCAATCATTAGAATAATGAATAGCAATGGTCCCAATACGCTGCCCTGTGGCACTCCCAAGTTCACCTCAACTAATTTTTTGTTTTCTAACTTTTAAGAATTGTTCTACCCAGCAAATTACTTTTTCATCCACTCAAATAGTTTTAGCACAATTTTATGGCTCACTCTGTCAAAATTCTTTGAAATTTCTGAGGCTACACTATTAATTTGTCCTTTCTTGTCGATTTCGTATTGTATCATTTCGCTTGATTTCCCTTATATCTAAAGCCATGTTGCTGACTTGGAAACCACTTACTTTCTTCACAGACACATCTGATGTCAATCTCTCCGTTAATTTACCTACTATTCAAATTTTCGACCCTATGTGTCACCCCTCCTGTATGGAACGGTACTACTGGCGCACTATTCCAGTCCTGTGCTAAGCAGCAAGTATCCATACTCAAATTAAATAATATTTCAAGATAAGGTACAGTGTCACAGCCTGCTATCTTTAAAGACATCCGTAGTAGTATTATCTACACTAGTCCCTTACGCTTTTTAGCATTATTAGCTCAAATAATGATGATTTTTTAGTCTGCTTATTTCTAAGATGACAAGCCCGTTCTACGATTTGCACTCTCCCATTCCTGAGTCTTAGTAGTTAATGGTTTCTCTCAGTTTCCTAATATAGCCATAGAAATTTGTAGATGTGGTAGCCGTGCGCACATAAACCTATCTTAAACCACCTTCTTTGCCATTATTAATTGCTCGTGAACTTCTTTCAACTATCCCCCACTGCCTTGCTGTTTCTTAACTCTGTTATGTTCTCGTCTCACCAACCTATTTAACATCCTCAGCTCCATATTATAGTACTTGCACCATCCTTAGATTTGCGGAAACGTTCCCTGAAATATCTCTTCAGTCCTGAAATTTATATCTGTCTTTGAATGTATAATCGTGCCTTTGGACACTGGTTTACCGAATCCCCTAATATCCATTAGAACTGTATTTTCTCGCTTATTACTTCAGTAACTTGAGACCTCATAAGGTTATCATCGGACCTTTTAAGGAAGATATACAACACGTTAGGTCCCTTGTGTTGTGCTATACCACCCACTTCTCTTACAAAGGTATTTGCTGATCTCTGTTCCCTTGTGTTATTAATCTTATTTCCTACCCAGCTGACACCCGGTAAATTTAAATCCCCACCAATAATGACCATTCTACCCTCACTTTTCAACTCTGGGAATGAAGTTAGTATTTCCCCAAGAGCCTCTTCACCATTCATTCATTCTTCAACTACGATAAGCAGCAAACACCCTGAGTTTTTCTTTTTTATTTCCTCAGAAGTCTACCGCAAGGAACTCAGGATTCGGAGACATCAACAATAGTCAGAGAGTAAGGTCTTTCACCGAAGATAACGTTTCAAAACAGACAGAGGATAATTTAGATTTTACTCTTTTACGGTGATAAGAACAACAATCGTATTAAGTTACTGCCAAATGGTGATATTGGGTGAGTAAACAAAAGTCTTGTGATTTATTCTACGTACTTTCTTTAACAGAGAAGGATTACAAAAGTAAGAAAATTTCTCTGCTTTCACCTTATGAAGAAAAGTATTAACAGATAACTTCAGTGACAAGATAATACATTTAGAATGCTGCACAATCCTCCTTTGATGTAAAATAAGAAGAATAATGAAATTAAAAATTTATTCTTTTGTCAGTTTGTGGAAAAATTTCCAAGCCATGTTTTTAATTAATAGAACGTTGTGACTACGACAGAATATTTAAAGATTGCGCTTTCGTTTGCAGAATAATTTATATTCCGAGTGCTTACGAGAGTGTTTGGGTGGCGATGACCCATTCTGTTCTTTATCTGCGACCGAGATTTAATGAGGAAGTTTGCGACAAGCGCGGCTCAAGTAGGTTTAACGGCGTTTCGCCTTAATGGGGCTTCCAGAAGTTCCCTTTCAGATCACAGCCAATGAGGAAGAGAGAAAGGATTTTCACCGAAGCTAACGTTTCAAAACGGGGAAGATAATTTAGGTTTTACTTTTTTACGCGGATAAGAACAGGTATCGTGATTAAAATGAAGTCAGTTACTGCTAAATTGTGACATTGGGTGAGTGAACAAAATCCCTGTGATTTATTCTACGTAACGTTCTAAGTGTATTGAGGTAGACAGCAGCACCGCACTGGTGAACGGCGTCTGGCTCGGGGTTCATACCCAGGTAGGGGGAGAAATTATCAGGTAACGTGGAGGAATCGAGGAGCGCAATTGCTGAATGTAACGCCCCACTACATACCATAAAAGCAATTCGAATCATTTACAGCCTCAATGTTGTCGCAGTCAGAACCGGAGAGCATGGACATTAATGGAAAACCATTAATCGAGGAGTGATTGAGTCTAGAGACAATTCTATTCAGCATATATAAATATATAGTATACCATGTGTTATGCCTCGGAGTAGGCGTGATATACGTATATATATAAAAAAAATCATTAGTGTTTGTCCGCGGGTACCTGCTGTTCACGTATATCACGCCTACTCCGAGGCATAACACACGGTACTACTTCGCAAAGTAGTAGCTTTCCAAGTGATTTATTATGCTCATCGGTTACTTTCAAGATGCTTACGTAGTGAACCCAGTATAACACACATGTTCAGTGTCTTGAAGTGGAAGCAATAGAGAACAATTAATAAGCAGACTTTCAATGTCAATAAAACGCACAAAACATCCAAACTGAATTATGAGAGAGGTTTGCTGAAAGTTCTTCGTGAATATTAACGTCGAAAGGCAACAAACTTCTACCATTCAGAAGAACTAAGGAAAATACTGGGAATGTTTGCAAGTGCATTCGTGTAAAAACCTCAAAAAAACAAATTTACGGACACAATGAGGAATGAGGAGGCTATGGGAGGAGAAGAAACTTATGAGGGAGAGGAAGTCGCCTTGACACATATTGTATATACAAGAGGAAGATGCTGCTAAAAAGAGAAGGAAACAAACATGAGGAAGAAGACGATTCGGAAAGTTAACAGCAAACACACAATGCAGATGCAATAAACTAATGAAGGAAGATGCGAAGGATAGGAAGAAACAGAGGAGCTCCAGATGTCTAAAGAGACAGTAATAAAAAGATGATTATTATTATTATTATTACTCCACGATTCTCTAAAAGTGTGTGGTGGAGGGTGCATTGCACCTATTCGAAAAGGTAATAGTTTGGAATGGATATACGGGATATGGCAGGAGGCGCCCATGGGCTATTGTGAGGAACCATCCCAGCATTCGCCTGGAGTGATCTGGGAAAACCATGGAAAACCCGAGATACGAATGTTGCTGGTAGCAATATTTGTTTACTGTCATTCCGAAATACGTGAGTCGAGAATTTTTCATTTAGCTTCTGTCAACAGCAAAGCCATCGGTATTCCAGGTCTTCCCAACATAACTCCTTCAACATCGTGCTTACACTTTCCCTCCAACTATATATACCTGTCACGAATCGGGCGGCTCTTCTTTGGACCTTCTCTAAAGCCGCCATAACTTCTTTTGATGGGGACCCCATACAGAACAACAATATTCTAAGTGAGGACGCACTAGTGACTTTTATGCATTAGATTTAACTACTGGAGTGCATTGTTTTAAATTACGACCTAGAAATCGGAGCACACGATTTGCTTTCCCAATTACATTCTCGATATGCTCAATCCACGACAAATTATTATGAATTGTTACCCCTAGATATTTAGTGGAATCTACCATTCTAGGGACAGTATCATTAATTGTATATTCTGAGCTAAAGTGTGTCATCTTTTTACTTAGATGCATGACTTGGCACATTTTAGCGTTTGACTCCAACTGCCAGTCTTTACACTACGCAATTATTTTCAGAATATCGTGTTGTAACAAAGCGCAGTCGTTCTGGGTTTTGATTTCACGATAAATAATAGAATCATCAGCAAAAAATCTTTTCATCCCTCTTATTATGTCACACAAATCATTAATGTATATGAGAAACAACAGAGGCCATGTCACGCTTCCCTGGGGAACCCCGGACCTCACCTTGGCAAGTGATGAACTCTCGCCGTCGAGAACTACACACTGTGTTCTGCCCTCCAGAAAGTCTGCAACCCAGTCGCATATCTACATCTACATCTACATCTATACTCTGTAATTCACAATTACTGTGGGTGGCAGAGGGTGCTAAGCACCAATCCTATTTTAGAATATTCCAATCCCGAACAGAACGAGGAAAGAAAGAATACATAAATGTATCAATACGGCATCTTATCTCTCGAATCTTATCCCTTCTGTCATTGCGACCTAAATAGGTTGGTGGAAGAAGTATTTCGTTGCACTCGTAAATAAGAGATTTTCGCATATTCTCCAATAAATTTAAACGAAAACGACGTTGTCTGTCCGCCAAACAATCCCAGCCTAACCCACGTATCAGCTCTGTGACACTCACATAAGGACTGTAACTAGCGGTCACGAATCGAGCGGCTCTCCTCTGTACTTTCTCTAACGTGTCAATCAATCCCTTGCGATACGGATCCCAACTTGCACAACAGTATTCCAAATGCGGACGCACTAGTGTTTTGTACGCTATTTCCTTTGTATGAGCATTGCAGCTTTTCAAAATACGACCTATAAAACGTAGTTTAGAATTAGCTTTGCCTACGGCGGAAGTTATGTGCAAGTCCCATTTCATGTTGCTTTGTACTGTTACGCCTAGATACTTCAGGGAATCGACCGTGTCAACAACTGAATTGTTAACTTTGTACTCGTGAGCAAACGGGGTCTTTTTATTACTTATTTGCATTGCCTTGCACTTTTTACAGTTAAGTGTAAGCAGCCATTTACGGCACCATTCCGAAATAACTTCCAGATCGCGCTGTATTTCTAAGCAATCGTCAGAGCACCCAACTTCCCTATAAATAAGTGCATCATCAGCAAAAAATCGCATCCTGCAATTAACGTTGTCACCGAGCTCGTTTATAAAAATTAAGAAAAGAAGTGGTCCTATTACACTTCCTTGAGGAACGCCCGAAGTAAGATCTAGCTTTGAAGAGGTTTCCCCGTCAACAACGACATACTGCGACCGACCAGTTAGAAAATCGCGTATCCATTCGCAGATCTGATCAGATATACCGTACGCTCGAATCTTCGCCAAAAGGCAGTTATGTGGTACAGAGTCAAAAGCCTTCTGAAAATCCAAGAAAATAGCATCAACTTGTGATCCTGCATCGATAACCTTCATTACGTCATGCGAAAATAGAGCCAGTTGCGTTTCACACGAACGGTTCTTACGAAATCCGTGTTGGTTTGCTGTAACTCGTTTTCATCCAGAAACTTCATAACGTTAGAGCATATGACATGCTCCAGAATTCTACTGCAGACAGATGTTAGAGATATGGGTCGATAATTCCTAGGATCTCTCCGATCACCTTTCTTGAAAACGGGAATCACCTGCGCTATTTTCCAGTCAGAAGGTACTTTTCTTTCTTCTAAGGATTTACGAAATATATCTGATAGAAATGGTTCTATTTCTTCCGCGTATTCCGAAAACAATCTTACTGGAATACCATCAGGACACGGCGCCTTCCCCCACTTCAGGTGCTTTAATTGCATTATGATACCTACACTATCAATTTGAACTGGATCCATCTCAAATTCTACACGCCGTGGAAAAGCGGGAATGTTTTCCATGTTTTCGTCAGTGAAAGAATTTTTAAATTCGGTGTTAAATACGGTAGCCTTTTCGCGGCTAGATATTTGTCTAGATATGCCGTAAGCACGAAGTTTCCTAAGTAACCTAATGTTAGGCACAGTGTAGAAAGCTTTTTAAAAATTTAAAAGAACTATATCAACCTGGGATTGCTCATCTATAACACGGCACATGTCGTTAATTAGAAATGTAAGGTGTGTTTCGCAGCATCGGCATTTTCTGAAGCGATGTTGATTTGGGTTTAAAATCTCACCTTCATCCAAAACCGCATGACATTTGAATAGAAGATATGTTCTAAAATCCTGCAAAATATTGAGGTTAATGAGGTCGGCCTATATTTGTGAGGATCATTAACATTCCCATTTTTAAACACTGGTCTTACAATAGCGGTCTTCCATTCGGCTGGTATTTTTCCTTCATCCAAGGAGGCGGTATATAATTTCATCAAATACGGCGCAATTTCCTTTGCGTACCTGGACTAGAATCTTGTAGGAATACCGTCTGGTACGGGAGACTTATTGGTTTTTATATTCATAAGCAGTTTAGTTATTCCCTCGACATCAAGAACGAGATCATTTTGTTGGTACGATTGTTGTATATCGGAATCTCCTCCTAGTTTTCTGTCGTGAAAGCTTTTTTAAATACATTATTCAAAATTTCTGCTGTCTCTACGCTTGTTTCTGATAATTTACCATTTTCTTTAATCAGCGATGGCATAATCATACGAGAGCCTCTTAGTACTTTGATATACGACCAGAAGATTTTTGGATTAGTAATATCATCTTCGGAGAAATTCCTGGCTTGGAATTCTTTAAGCTCATCACGCATTGCCTTACGCACTTTCGCTTGCAACTGGACTAATTTAGCGCGATTAGACGAGTCCCCCGATTTCTTCACCGTGACATGTAAACTCCTTTGCTTCCTGAGCAAATGTTTCACTTCTCTATTGAACCAAGGGAAGATTTTACTGACCTTAATAAAATTCTTAGGAACAAATTGATTTAAACCGGTCAATATTATTTCTTTTAAATTAAACCAAAGTTCCTCAACATTTGTATTCAGAGTGTACTTTTGAAAATTTTCTGTAGCTGTCAATTCTGGAAGTGCTACCAGGTACAGGTGTACATGTGCAAGTACTATCAAAATCTGATAAAAGCTGCTTTTAAATAAACAAAATTGATAGAAATCAACGTGTATGTGTATTAGGGGGGGGGGGGGAGAGGAGGAGAGGGTTTAGTTTTTTGTTAATCAAACGTAAACATTGTTTTTATATTTGTTTTTTTAATTATACATATGCAAACTTCCATAAAAGTCGGGTAAAAATTGTGTGTTTGTATGAAAAACATTGGAAAAAAACAATCATTTTTATATATTAGATACAAGTATAGTCTATACTCTCACTGCTGTCCAAGCGCAACATGTCATACTTACAGCCATACAGTAGGCGTACTGCTAACATCAGGATGCGGACTCATATGATTTTACGCATCGAAAGAAGCGTCCATCGCGCACATCATACGCGTAGCATGTCGGTGACGGGACGTCGCTAACTCGTAGGTTCAAAACACCGCGTAAAGCGCCTATAGAAGTTTTCACTTGCGAAAAAATTAGGGAATCAACAGGCTATTTGCGCTGCAGCTTGTGATGTCGGTTTGCGAACTGTCCAGCGCGTGTGTCGTGAAGGAAAATAACCTACGTTTGTTTCTCGAAAGAAAATTATGAAACAATACAGCACTCTAACAAAGCTTAGCGACTTTGACAGGGACATTGTCAGGAGGACAATACACGAATTATACGACAGTGATGAGTGGTAATATATAAACAGATAATTTTGTCGCTTGCAAGTTTTTCAGTGCAGAGGATACCAAAATAAAATTTTGATTTTAGTTATAAATATACAAACTGAAAATAAAATTTAACACGTGGATTTTTAGCCACAAATAAATGAAGAGTATTTCCATAAGTTTCTTCAGTCTGTCGAGAACGTCTTTTATTGTACTGCGCTGGTAATAGAATAATAAATATAACAGGTATTTTGAAATCTCTAATTACATTAAACAAAACTGCAATGACATAAGTTTCTTAACGAAATGACATGCATCAATATTTTATCACAGAATAGTGATTATAAATTACTTAAAACACGTTGAAAACTATTACTACAAGTAAAGAGGTGAATACTACTGTTACGCGCACGGCTTGGCAACGCCAACCGCCAAAAGATTTGACAACAGCTTTAGTTTAATTGAATTTAGCTGGAAATTATTTCAGCCACCCCTTCGAATTATTTTTTTGTGTCCCATTTTCAATTAATTATTTTTCTCTTAACATACAACTATTTTTTGTGTACCAGTGTATTTTCAAAATAAAGTTAAATAGCTAATGCCGTATAAGATTAAAATGAATTAAAAATGTATACCGTGTTGCCAATGATCGGATGTGAAAATGGAAATTTTGTCGATCTAGTGCATTAAGAAAGAAATATACGTTTATTTTCTTAATTAAAAAGTAAACAAATATGTATTAAGCAATTATTTAATGTTCTATTCTCTTTTGTTATATTCAGGGACATCAAGAAGTGGAATGGGTTGCGGGATACAACGGAGAACTGGCGACATTATCACGCGTTGAACCTCCTTCCAACCTCACGTGCCATCGTCTTCACGTGGACTGTCAGACTACTGAGATTTCTAGAGACTTGGTACGCTGTATTATCAGTGTTTCACTTACAATGAATATGATCGTATGGTAGGCACGAAATTTAAGACGTAAAGGTTTTTATACAGTAGTTCATGTTCTAAGAGAATGGGATTTACTTTTTTCAATAAGGTATTTTTCTTCAGGCCAGTTAAACTTTTATTCTATTTCCAATTGTTCGTATTGGGAATACAAAGGAATTGGTTTAGATTGATCTCTCTAAGGACTCAGTGAATATCGCATGGGGTTAATAGCACAGTTTTCAGATGAGCATTACGTGTGTTCATGGGAAGATATTTTCGAGAGTAGGCTATCTTTTCGTTGTTGTATCACGACATTCACAAAGCGTACCTACAGCGAATTAACTTTGTTTGCTGTGTAACATCTTTAACAATAATAATATTTCATTAAATTGGAATGGAACGCACACTCCGGTGGCAATTTCCCTATACACCCATCTTCCCCCTTTCCAGCATCCATCTAACAGTTGCCCACTACAAATTTTGGCTTTAAATTCTTTCAACGTCTTTGGTAAATTATTCATCATTTCCCATGGTAACCTATTCCAATCCATGGCATCCTTTCCTAGAAAATAAAGAGAATCTTCCTACACCCTTCTGCCTGAAATCGAGTACCATCTTGTGGTCATGATCATCTTTTCCCTTCCATGCATCACATTTCATTCTTACACCAATATATTTCCATAACTCATCACCAATATACGCCTTGTACACTCCCATGATCCTCTTCACCCTCTTCCTGTCATACAATTAATACCATTCCAGTTCTTTTATCATATCTGTTACTGATTTCATTCTGCGATAATTTCCAGAAACAAATCTAGCAGCCCTTTTTTTGCATCTCCTGAGTATTTGATACTCAAACTGTGGGTCCCATACTACACTACCATATCCAAGCAATGGTGTGGCGAAAGTTATGTAATCCAGTTCCTTTACTTCTCTCGTACATCCCCTCATCACTCTCTCCAACAAGCGCAGAATCTTGAAACTTTTTCCTACTAACTGTCCAATGCGCTCTGCCAAATTAAGCTTGTTATCAAATGTAATCCCAACATATTTACATTTTAAGTCGTCAACAAGCAATTCTTTCCCCACCCTATAATGTTTGACCTCATTGTGACGTTATCTTTGGCCTATGATTCTCATTGTAGTGCAAAATGAATTTACTCCACATCTAAGATTTAGAAAATTTTGAATAGGGTAAAAAACGTTTCTACGGCAACCTCCGCCACCTTTATCGGTTTCTGTTGACGCGATCTATTGCAAGTCAAAGCACTGCCGCTTGGTGGCCACTAAAATCCGTAATGCTTTCACCACTTTCAGTAGCTGACTGCCTATGAATGACACAGCTTGACGGCGAAAAGGAAAAATCAGGTTTTTGCATGACGGATGTTTCTTAAGGAATCGATACCATCGCAGGTTGACTGTGTTGCGACCCAATAATCAGGCTTGCGCGCAGTGCCACCGAACCTACAGATTTTTCGGTATTTCTACCGATATGGTGTCTATCTTACTCTCTCCTGTCGAAATACCGAAATGTAACAATTTTTCTACGATTTCAGAGAATACAACGAAATTTTCCCAATTTTCCCAGATTTTACATTTTTAGGTTAGCAACCCATTTCGTTTATGTTTTACAAGGAATTATTCGATCAATTATATGTTAAGTAGTCAGTTATCTTTTTGCAGAATGTTACCTATATCTTTTGGGTTGTGTTTCTATTTGACTGAGGTAAATGTCGTTCTGTTAAATAAATGAATAAACGATTTTCAAATTGCTAAGTCGGTTGTTTTTCTTATTCTGATTATGTTTTTTCTAGTATTGAATAATGCTTATGAAATATTAATTAAAACAATTCTGGTATTAGTTTTAAATTTATAATGTATCCTTTAATTCCCCGTTATTTTACAAAGATAAAGAAGTTTAAAATAATGTAATGAAGTTTTAATTAAACTTAGATAATTTGTATTTCATACATTAACTTAAAAAAATATTCTGAATCTTCAATTTATACTGTACGAAGCTAAAAAGGTAATATGAAAATCAAGCCCATCTTTGAACGCAAGTTGAAACCAAATATTTCATTCCAACTTTTGATGACTAATTTGTTGTTCAGTTGCGGCAGTAGATTGCCATCAGTTTGTTGCACTGTTTGACGTCAAATTGATCCTCAAGTTCCAAGTCTGGGCAGTAAAATTGGCGTCAATCTGATAGAAATTTTTCGACAGCGCATGTTGACCAGCAAAATGTGGTTAATAGGGTTGTATTTTTTGCCAATATCGATTTTAGGTACAAATATACCGATATTAGTGGGCAGATGCACCGATTCCGCATTTTGACGTTCGTATGTGAAGCGTTTGTAGTCTGTGAGGATGGAGATTCTGCGTGGGTGTAGGCACGAGGTGTAGAATGCCTTGGCGGAGAGGGTGGAAGGGAAAGTGACGGTGCGAAGGACTCCCCGGGGACTTGTAAGGGACCGAAGGAACAGCCTCATCGGCCAGGAGTAAGCGGGAGGGCATATTTCCCCGGCGGCCTCTTACCGCTAACAGCCTCCTAATAGCAGGCGGGATCACGCGCAATCTGCGCCGCCTGCTGCCGCCTAGCAGGATGAAGCCAACCACCAGTCACGAAGCACGTGCCACGCTGCATCAGCTGTTTATAATTACAACTAATCGGTCATGACCTGAGATCGTCTCCCGGGACAAAGCTGTCCCCACCCCAGCCAACTCATCTGAACTTGTCTGCCAGCAGCAGTGTATAACGGCTCTCACAGCCAGCCTCGAACGAAAGTTTATTTTAAAAATTATCCGTAGCAAGCTGGGAGTTCAGTAAATATGATTTTGTACATTATTCCTGTAATTGACTGTCATTTTGAGTATATGAACATTGTTTTATGGTGATAAATTATGTAAATGCTATTTAATATGTTGAAAAACAGTACTATGCATGAATCATTGAATAAAAGTTTATGATTCTATGTACTTATGTGAGCTACAATGTTTGGACGACAATTTCTGACGGTTTCGACTGATTTATGTGGATAATTTTGTGTGAAAATATCACTAATTTTCATTTCTGTGCGTTCCATAATGATTGTCAATGATTTTGTATTAATTCTGATTGTTTTTAATGTGATTTTAATTGTTTAAGTATTATTAGAAATAGAATTTGAGAAACGTTGATCGGAAGTGTTTGAATTGTTCTGGGAATTTCTGTAACGCCTAATGAAGCGATCGGCAAAGACGAGTTATTTCGTTGAGTTTTAGTTTTGAAAAGTTTAGTTTTGAAGGCTGGCGCGTTTATTTACATTTGTACGTAGTACCTTGGTATGAAGTCCGATGTCTTCGGGGGTAGGGGGGGGGGAAATCAAACTTGAAAGTGATTGTTCTTGGACTAATTATTTCATTTAAACCGACATACATGTCAAGTGGATAAACATGTATCTGTGGAAAAGTTTTTTCTGCTCTCAGGTAATTGACAAACAAAACTACGAAACATATTTCAGACCTGATTTTACTGAAAACCACAGATGTGTATCCCAGTATTAGTAAAAATGCTAGCTCAAAAACTTTTGCAAAGGTCTCATTGATGATTTTTACTTACTGATTAAGTTACTTACAGTTTTGTTTTATTTAAATATCTATTGCAACTGTACGCAAGAATTAGGTGGGTCGCAGTCTAGCATAGAATCGAAATTGTGAGCCACATCCAAAATTTATGTGCAGCCTTATTCTATGGACCAGATTGACACACATGTGCTTAAGACTCGGTCCTAGTATTGTGACTTGTGGCTTATTGGTTCAGTTATAAATATAGAATTCAGTAATTGACTTCAGAATCAAATGGATCACTTGATTCGCAAAAACTTAGCTGACACTCGAAAATAATCGAAATTTTACTTTCACCTTGCTATCAGATTTTATTTGTGCCCTCCGTTCTTCGTTGAGTTGTTCTCACTGTCATGCCAATGCTATAATGTAGCGTCCACGGTTATTAACTTACTATTTATTACCCACGATATTAACTCCGAACGTGGTGAGTGAGGGTAACGCTTTGCCCTCGCATTCGGGGAGACGCGGGTTCAAATCCCCTTCGCGCCATCCAGCTTTAGGTTTTCCGAGTTTTCCGCAAAGCACTCCGGGTGAATGGCGTGGTGGTTTCCTTCAAAAGACCGTGAATGAATTTCTTACCGTTCCTTGGTTCCCGTCCTTTCCCACCTCTAGTGTCCTCGACCGCGATGAGGCG
>CM061918.1:7904383-8124120 GCA_031002005.1 Vandiemenella viatica
ACACTAAGTGCAAAGAGCTTGATCTATTTTATGATTTCGAGTGAGGACGAGAGCCTAGCTGAGAGTTACGCTGACAGAGATGATAGCTGTGATGAGCGTCTACCTTTAAGACGAGTGAGCCAGACCCTAGCCGCCCCGTGGGCTGGAGGTAGTGCTATCTATCCTGGTTAGCATCTCTCCAGTAGATCATAATAGTGAAGTCAAAGCCATAGAGCTGAAGTAGCCTCAACTCAAGAATAACTGGTAGTGTTCACCTACGATGGTTCTCAGTATACAGGAATCATTGGACAAAACTGGTGGTTTGGTTAAATAAAATGGTAAAGTGTGGTAAGTTTTGGATGTGGTCTAAAAAAGTAGATAAAGCTTGGGGCAAATATAAAAATGTGAGAACAGCTCGTGAAACACAATTAATGAGTCAAGTTCAACAAACTTATCTGATTTCATTTCTATATTTATGCGCTCTTATTTCTTTCAGGCTTGCTTTCTGCCGTATATTTTTAGGCTTTTTTAAAAAATAAAAATATATTCAAATGAGATACCATTACCTATTTCGTTGTACCTAAAACATTTCTACAATTTCCCGTTTTTTTTTGTCTCCATTTTTTTTAAAACGTTTGAAAGGACTAACTCCCTGCGTGCCAAACAACCCCACTTTTGGGTTTGGTTAGCCAACCAGACCTGCACTGTTTGGTGATTTTCTGCAATCATACAATTTAATATTGATTGTAAAAAATACAGATATGTAACCCAATAGATGCAGGGTACTGCGATATATTCAATATTTGGACGGTGTTCACAGAATAAGCCGTAAAAATCAAAATGTGAGAACCTGCGCCAACCACCCCTGGTCTCCTCTCTGTTAGCATGTCCGCATGATGGCAGTGTCGCTGCGACTTAGTGTCGCCGATCGTTCCTTCTAGACGCTCGCGTGGGAACTGTCACGAGAGCTCGCGGCTGAGCTGTATGGCTGAACCGATACTGTGCCCGAGGAATCTGCAAGTCAATCCTGCGCCGTGAGGCTATCGCGCCATCCAAATGCGAAAACTATTCACCTCGGAATACACGCCGGCGCCGCGCCGCGCTATGGCATTCAGCTCCCGCCTGCTCCGTATGGAGATTGCGTCATCATATTCCACTCAGACTCGCTTCAGAACATTGAAAAGAAGCGATATTACTGGTATCCATTGTTCTTCACCACTACCGGCCACTGCACCACTGCTTTATACATAACTCCTGGAGAGACCTTATTGTTTATGGCCACTGTAATTGTCCATACTCGTCAATACTTCACAATGTGTCGTATTTATTATTATTATTATTATTACTCCGCGATTCAGTAAAAGTGTGTGGCGGAGGGTGCATTGCACCTATCGAAAAGGGTTCCTATAACGAATTCATACGTTATATAACATATTGAACTATTCAGTAGTAGAAACGGTATTCGATTTTACTACAAAGTATAGAAAACAACAACAATAATATTGAAATTTTATTTAAAAAAAAACTGATATACTGAACAGCTAAATTCAGAGTGCTGTATAATTGACTATGTTGTTTTGTTACTGTACTTAGATGGTTTTCCAAACCAATATAGGACAATGCCTGCGTGGTACCAAGTTTCAGTTTTAACATTAGTAAACCCTGCATGAACAAAATAACCCACCCCAGCCGAAGTTAGATACCAGGACTCCAAACACCTGTAGGGTTCTTCCCAAACGTATTATAGCAGTTATTGAATTTGCCATGGAAAATGTTTAAGCCTTAAAATTTAACAGAGCACGTAAAAACATTCACTTCGTAAACAACGACTTTTCCAACGAATTCACTTGTGCATATAAACAATTGAAAAACTTTGCGTGAATTACAAACATGATAAAATAGACAAAAGAGAAAAAATTATCTTATATTGACAAATCCAAAAAATGATGTAACTTGTTTCACAATATTTTAACCATGAAAACGATGTCATTCGTCTGTACTAATATTATAAATGCTAAAGTAACCCTGTCTGTATTTCTGTGTCTTACATTTCTTGGGCTAAACGGCTATTCCTATCGTGATGAAATTTGACAACAACATGCTATTTGGTATTAGGATGGACATGGGATACTTTTTTTGTATGAATAATACATTTTGTCATGTAACTTTGAATAATTACTGAGCAGTGACAGACAGACGCATAGCATGTGTAATACCTTCCAGTATTGCGGGCATGCTTAGTGATGTTTCCAAAGTGGTCTCCGGTTCAAATTCTGGCGGAAGCGAAGATTTTTAAGAATTGACTTTGATCGTATGAACCACGCCTGCACGGTCAATTGTTCGGGTACCATGTTAAGCTGTAGATTCCACAAATTAAGAGGTGCAATGCGTGGAAAATCGTAGGCAGCCTAACAATGCTGTAGGTGTACACATTTTTATGCTATATTGACCCCTCAGGCTTCGTTTCTCCCGCAGTCATTCTGTGTGTGATCGCCAATAATTATATTATAAACACGGAAGTAAGTCTCTGTCTTTTTCTTACGTTTTGACGACTAAATTGCTATACCGATATTGATGGAATTTGACAAGGAGATACTTTGTATCTGTATGAAGGAGAAAGGACTTTTTCGGTATGAATAACAGTTTTAGTCACGTAATTTTTGGAACTTAACGAATGGTGACAGAGGGATGGATGTGTGTGTTAGTCTGTAATGATACGTCGGTTGTTCAAGCTGTGCTTATCACGCAGTTTGTCAGTGTATGATTACTTAGTAAATTTCGCTTAGAGACAAAACTTACTATTTTGTCGATTTGGTCTGCACTGTACTATTACTTTGTGACTGCCAAAAAGTTTCTTTTTTGACATGCCTTGCGGGAGTAAACCTGGCCAAAGGTGTAGCTCTAGAAGAGCACGATCAGCTAAAGTTATTAGAACCCAAGAATCTGATTCTCATGCTGAAGAAAAGAAAAAGACCAACCTGAAATAAAGCTGCCCTCAGTTAACCCCCTCCCCCCAAATCCCCGCAAATTTGTTTATTTTTCTGTTTTTAAATATGTTGGAAACTGATTCTCTTCATGAGACAGGTTCGACGGAAGAATGATATAGTGACGGCTTCCCTGTCATATTATGCCGACTCGGTGTTGTTTGGGACAAATCTGACGTTACTGACTAATTATGGCAATGAAGCTCTAAATCCCCGCGTAGGAAGTCGCGGGTAACAGCTATTTTGAAATAAAATTGAATTTCTAAAAGTATCAGTAGTGATATCAACTCGAACCCTCAGTGAGGTACTGTGGCCTATTTTCCGCTGGGCTGCGTCCAGTTCCGCTGACCGTTTTTGAAACCTGTTATGAAAGCTGTGGGGCGCCACATCCAGACACACTGTCACTTAAAACACACACCAGAAACACCGAAACGCTTTATTACCAACTCTGTAAGAATTAAATTGTGCTATCATCACGGGGGCTTATTCCCGGTCCAGCATGGCGGTAGTAGTTCGTCAATCGCCCGACAGGGATGCTAGCGGCAGGTGATTTCAATCAGGGTTTGTCTCTGGTCGGTATCCACATGTCCGCGTTGACTGTTGTAGAGTGAAATGTCTCCTTTGCTTGGTGCGTGTCACTATGAAAAAACAAAGCACTGCAATGAGGGAGCGGGCCTTAACGTTCTCATCTACACTCCGAATGCGTTTTGCTTACATATTTGATGTTACAAGAGATGCCAACCACTTTAAGAAAAAATATAGTACTTTACAAATACATACACAAAAATATATTACACTCCATGAAAATACAATACCATATAGTGACAACGACCAAGGAAAAATACATTTATTTGTTAATACTAATCGATTATTTTTCCTTACATATTACATTTCTCAAGAATTGAGTGTCATTCAAAATATAAAACTTGAATCATTCCATTAATATTAATATTTTTGCAATCGTCTTTCATCTTTACGCTTCTTCGGAAGTGCTTCCATAGAACTTTCATTAATTTGACTCAACTCATCTCCACTCGCCATTTTTATACTAGTTTTCGTAGACAATTTAGAAAATGAAAAGTCCAGAATAATAAAATCAAAAGAACATTACCAATTTAGAACCAAAACAAACCTCTTTGTCCACTCTCGTTGCTGCCTTATTGTAACCTTTGTTTGTGTGAGCCCTTCAAATTCAGAGAATAGTGTGTTCTATTTCGTCTATTCCATTTTTTAAATTATGATTTTGCACAAAGAATTTTAATTCAAGTGTTGTGTTTTTAATAAAGGATATGAAAATAGTTTTTCTTTTTAGGTAGCCAAATCATAGCGTTTTCTTTGATTAAGTATTTTTCTGACCATATGTAGTACAACAAACAAAAGTGTAACAGATCGTTCTTATATTTCAGGTAAGTGGATCCCTTGTGGTCTCTAGCTGAAGCATTCGACTGAGTCAGCCGCTGGAGACATTCTCGGTGAGTATCCGCCATATGCAGCTGAACAATACAGCCAGCCAGCCATCCGATTAACCAGGTTACCCAACTTGTTTAACAGAGTTTTATCTCCTGTACGTCCAGAAGGATTTCTGAAAACGTAACGAGCGTACAGATTTCATTACGTCTGCCTCTTATGACGTTGCGCGTATCCCGACGTGGTTTGTTCTGTTGGAGAGCTTAGGATCTGCCTTTTATGACATGGCGTAATTTGGATATTAGTGCGGCTCTTTCATAATATATTTTTTTCATACATCTTTACCAATAATAATAGTACTAGCAGTATTAGCTGTTGTTGCTTTAGGGCGCGTCGACAGCGGGGTCATTAGCACCCTGCAGTATTAGCAACGTCGATATAAAGACCTGACCTCACCAATGTGAACAACCTTTTTCCAACATGAATCTTATTAAAAACAATTTGTGAAACCAAATAACCGATTATAAATTCATGTTCGAAATTAAAAACAACAAGTTATGTACGTAGTGTGACAAAACTTTCTAAGGAATTGCTAGCGCGTTGTTCTCATTAATTAAAATGCTTAAAATTTACACGTGACTTATTCATTAATCTTTACACTGTCGTAGGTATTATGATGTATTGATTATTTAATAAATTGTATTAATAATGTCGTTATTAAATTATAACTATAGCTCTTTTTAAACTTTTCCCAACTCCGTTAATGGTAATACTGGCTCTTTAATTTCTAAAATTTGCCGACCACTGGCCTAGCAAATTAAGGCAAAAAAAAAAACATTCGGCCGTATCATCAAATATATGGCTTTTCTGGCTCCTGGTATTCCACAGTATAATTAGTATAAAGCTGCAAGCAACTTTTCAGATCATCGAGAAAACAATCCAGTAGTATTAAAGTTCATGCGTTTTAAATGATCGAAAGTTGCAGCAAAAATGCTTCGATTTATCCTTCAAGGAGCAACGTCGCTAAAGACTATTAGGCTACGTGGCATCACTGCTCGACGCTTCGCAATAAATAACACACCGCTGAAATCCACTCGCGATGCGTTGTCAGAATACGGCATTTATTTGTAGTTTTTATTTAATACGCGTAAGACTAATGTGTAGTAAATGAAGCCTCGTTGCATTACCCTGTTCATGCACTTAATGTAAATCACTTAATAACGTCAAGCCTTGTATTAATTCCAAACTTCCTTTATTAGAACTGTCCTCAAATAAAATAATTCACTACTGACCAACAATCGAACGTCAAGCAATGATCAACTTACGTCGCACCAGTCTGCTCGATTAGCTCATCTCATTTCTCTCTTTTTTACTTCTCTTTCAAACACTGTTATATCCTTATTACACCTCAGATAACTCCTACAGTATGCTTTTTCTTTAATGCTGTTGTAATAATTTTACCAACCTAAATATATTTTATTATAAATTAGTACAACTCAATGTAGCGTCTATCTACTTGTAATTTGACAGCGTGCACACACGAGACAAAGATTACAAAATTTACGCATTTTGCTTTTTTACCATCGACCATTGTGTGTCTCGATATAAACAAACAATACATAATGCGTTCATTAGTTTCTCCATGATGATTGACAGAAATTTTCAAAATTCACATTTTTCTAATATGTACCACCGGGAACTTTGTAACATACAGGCACGAAACGTAGCCTACACTTTAACCCAGGACCTTGGTTAGCACTCTGTGCAATTCAACGATGTTTGGACTCATGGTAAGAATTTCGAAATTATCCATTTTGGCCCATATTCCACTGGGTACTATGTTACTAACACTGATTTTAAAAAATGCCCTGTACCACAGCCAATGACAGATGCCGTCACTCTCTCTGTAGTATCGCTGCAAAACGTCAAACAGACGGTCGATAGACAGACAAAAACTTCAAATTTTAATGTTTTGCCAACTTTATCTATAGCAATGTACAGCACAAATTCGTTTCGTAAAATAAGTTTCATGTTCAGACACAGCATTTCCGCAATTTTACCATTCAGTATAGATTAGCGCGCCCAAAAACTGCGCAACACGCGCTTTCGTCTCTGGTCACGTGTTGCGCCGAGCGGAAGCTCTTATTTGCACAGAAAATCTTTGGATCCTCTCCACCATCACCAACTACCGGTGCGGTTAGCTGTATGTGAGGAAGTGTCGAGAAAATTAGGTTGAAAACTTGTTTGTTACTGACAGTCTCTGCAAATAATATCTATACTCTCTTCTGCTAGTACCAGGGCAATCGTCTGAATAAACAGTTAGCATATAAAGCTATTTAATATTTTTTGATAAACACCTGTGAAGGAACAAACACTGGTATAAACACTTCAGATAAACATGTTATTTCGTAAACACACTGATTGCAAGATAGTTTCTTTTTTTCGGCTTTTATTGCCATTTAGTCAGCTTCACAACATTCCATTATTAAATCTACAAATGTACAATGATTCTTCAAGTCGACGTCATTTTTGTAACTGAACATGTATTATCTCTCAAATGTTTTTATTCACAATAGTATGGACAACACAAGACGGACACAACACTTCATTAAAACTACCCATGCCCGAGGCCGGACTCGAACCGGCGACCCCAGCAACTCGAGGCCAACACACAAGATAGTTAGGAGGGCGCTGATGGTACTAGGGACGATATGGTTGCATAATAACAATACTATTCTTGGTACAGAATCAATCCGTAACACATATCAGAGAATGGAGTGACCTTAGATGGAATCCTTCCTGATTTAATGCAACCGTGAATTACTTGATGGAGCTCAAACATGGAACATACAGCTAGCAGCTGATGCAGTGATGTTGCGAGTAGAAGGTGTTGATGCGACTGGTGAACTATTGTCTTCTCCGCGAGAGGGCGCGTTAGTCGCTAGTGGAGGGAATGAGCTAACTCCTGACTCGTTAGTTGAGATTTTAGTAAAATGATAAGCTGTGGTTGGCTTCTGATGACGTCTACGAGGTACTAACAGTAGGGGTAGAGCTTTGCGGAGTAACTTGGTTGTTGACGAATGGTTTTCATGACCTTCAGCCACAGGTTAAGCTCTCAGAAGAGAACTGTGCAGCCGTAAGGAGCCGATGTCGGGTTCCACGAGTGTCGTGGTCGGTAAGACTCGGCAGAGCATCCGGTCATAATGTTACAAGCTGGGAAACGGCTCTGGGCTTCTCTCGACTGCTATGAGAGAAATGAAATAAAGATTTTATACTATTCCTATACACCAGAAAAACAATTATGCGACACTCTGTTCTTTGTGGAAAAAATGTTATGAAAGAAAGGAACTTCGAAATGACAGTAACAAATTATCGGAAAGCTTTAATATTTTTTACGGCTATTCGACAGTGATCGTTGCTACGGACGGCCACGTTGTTTCCCTGTGGTTGGTGGCTGCAACATGGCGGCCCCAGTCTTGGAAGTGGCCTCGCAGCCGGCGGACAGACAATCCCCGCGGAATATGTCCCGCGCCCTTTCTTTCCGGTCCATTTCGCTAATGCAGCTCTTTGAGGAGCGGCTGCTGCCTGGGGCTGCGGCAGAAGTGGGGGATTCCTCTGTTACTTGCGCTTTCCAGTTCAAAAGCCCGCCGACAGAGGCAGTTGTGTCGACAGGTACTTCGCTACAGCCTGTAATGAAATCCACGGCACTCTCGCAAAAGGGAACGTTTCGGCGACTTGAAAATCTATATGTTTTAAATACAGCAGCAGCACCACCCTGTCCCAGACTACAATTTGGAATCGCAGCCTTTCCTAATAAGTTCGAATATTTTGACGAAATAAAATATAATGCTAGCCGACGGGCAAACAATGCGATCGACAGACCGTGCTGTCGAATACCTTCCAGTGACAGAAATGAATTACAATCTCTGTTCAATTTAATGTACCTCAGTGTGTAAAGATAATTGCTGTAAATCTAAGATGTCGTTTGAAGCTGTTAACGTTGATCGGGATAAGTCGTATTGAGTTGCAACAAGTATGCTATGGCAGCGCATAGGTCACGCCTCAATAAGAATGCAACATTGTGTTGACGACCGAGGAACAGGAAGTTACGGATTCAGTTCGTCGCACACTAAAATACAGGGTGTCCAGGAATGAAAGGATAATCCTGCAACTGCATATAGGTGACAACATTTCCAACTATATGACAACATTTTATTTCAGTTAAAGTCTCACCATTTTCGAGATATTGATTTTTTAAATATTTTTTTTCTAAACATTTGATTTTGTTCAGTTTATTCCATGCCATTTCTACAAATTAAAAATTTTTGATCCATGTCTTTTTTTTAAAAAAATTGCTCAAAGATTTTTTTATATAATGAGTGTTTAATGATAGTTCAATCTGCTAAAGAGACTATTGTGTGTTTTAAACATGCAGTAAAAAAATGATGATGGTGATTTTTTTAAAAAATGTTTTTGCTATGGCGTTCTTACAAATAATAGACAGAATAAATGCAAGTAATATGTTTTATTTCTTTAATTATAAAAATGGTTCATAATGACCGCCATTTGCTCTTATGCACGCCTTAAATCTTTTGACACATGATATTTTTATTCGACGAGCATAACCTTTCTACTTAATGTGTTTCTGAATATAACGCGCTGGCACTCAGGTATCCATTTCAACAACAAGATAGATTTCTACGAATTCATCGTCCAAATTTTCCAAAAAATGAAAAAAGATACTAGTATGTTAACTTCAATTCGACGGACTTTTATTTTAATAAAGTCCAAAATACCACCTTCTTCATTTTAAACTACAATAAAAACAAAATTTTAAGAAGTATGTTAAACAATTATACCATTTTAAAATTGGCAATAACGAAGCAATTTTTTTAATGTAATTGGCACGATCCACTTACTATATTTTTTTCACACCCATAGACTGTCAAAGTCAGCCGTTTGAATAAATTTTTGTACACTTTGTACCTAAGATTTTTAATTTTTTTTACGTTTTAAAAAAAAAAGAACATTGTTTTAGGTCACTCAAGTATCCTTGAGTAAATTAATAAAAAAAACAGGTTAAAAAAATCAAATTAAGACTTTTGTAACGTGTTTATGTAGAAATGGCATGAAATAAACTGAACAGAATCATACGTCTCGGAAAAAAAAAAACCTCAATGTCCCGAAAATGGATAAAATTTTGTCATATAGTAGGAAATCATGTGACCTAACTGCGTTTGCAGGATTATCCTTTCGTTCCTGGATGGCGTGCAATAAACTGAACAAAGTCACATAATTTAGAAAAAAATCAATATGTCGAAAATGATGAGACTTTTATTAAAATAAAATTCTACTTCTACATCTACATATATACTCTACAATTCACAAAATTGTGGGTGGCAGAGGGTGCTCAGCACCAAAGATAATCTCTTTGTTGTGCATTCCAATCCCTAATGGTACGAGGGAAAAAAGGATTGATATAAGAATCAGTCCGGCACCTTATTTCTCTAATCTTATCTTTCCTGTCCTTCCGACTCTAATAGGTTGGTAGACGAAGTATTTCACTACACTCGTAAGTGAAAGTGGGAGTACGCATGTTTACCAATAAGTTTATACGAAACGTGCGTCGTCTATCTACCAGACTCCCAGCCTAGTCTACTAATCAGTTCTGTAAGGGTTTCATAAGGACTGTAGCAAGCGGTCACGAATCGAGCGGCTCTTCTCTGTACTTTCTCTATACTGTCAATCAACCCCTTATGAAACGGATCCCAGATGGCAGAACAGTAGTCCAAATGTGGATGCACAAGAAATTTGTTCGCTGTCTCCTTTATTTGTTCATTACAATTTTTGAAGATTCGACGTAGGAATCGCAACCTAGAATTAGCTCTACGTACTAAGGAATTAATGTGTAAGTCGCATTTCATGTTTCTGTTACTCCCTGTTACTCCCAAATATTTCACAGATTCGACATGTTTATAACTGAACTGTTTACTTCGTATTTCTGAACAATCGGATTCTTTTTGTTAGTTATGCTCATAATGTGACCTACCTGCGTTTGCAGGATTATCTTTTTAATCCTGTCTAATCTGTATATACTGAACGGCTCTCCCGAAATAACTTAAATTTCTTCTGTTTAATAACCACTGCAGCAGCCGTTATGAAACGGTACAATACAAAGCTTCATAAAATTCTGATTTCTCTTCCTGTCTATAAAATTTAGATTAACTAACATTAGTTTTACTTTCGTCAGTCCTGTAAGATTTGCGTCGACTGCCCGTCTTGTTCCAGAGCCGTTGCATAGTCTCTTATTGCTTCGTAACAAATCACTGGATTCAATCTATCTGTCTCTTCAATCCTACACAATATTAATGCTGTCAACATACCTTTGTCTGATCTACTACACAACCGACAGCGACAAATCGGATATCAGTGGATATGATTTTTTTACCGGCTTCTCACGTAGCGACTCAATTCACATTAAATCACGTTGTTTATCTAGAAGCTGAAGTTAGAAGTGCCTCTCCGAACAGAGGCTGCTTCACCTCGACCCTGCGCGGCCAGAATGCACCACAGTAGCGCGCGAACAGCCGACCAGCCTCTCCGTTGCCATGATGCTCGTTCCCAGCAACCACGCCCACAAACCGCTGGCCCTTAATTTAAGGGAATTTCGTGACCTGTGCGTAGAAATCTGGTGTCAGATACCTCTGGAAGCCTACCAAGGACTTGTAGAATCCATGCTACGCCAAACAACTGCTGTATTGCGTTCGAAAGGTGGACCAATATGCTAGTAGGTGGTCATAAAGTTTTGGCTGTTCAGTCTATATCATACAAAGATTAAAAATATGTCTACGTCAATAAATTCCCTGTGATATTTTGTTTATACACTTCGCTGGGTATTCAAATCCAACAACATAACAAAAGAGCTAGTGATGTTTTTAGGCGTTTTTTGTAATGCGGCAGAACCAGAGACCAACTTAACATTGTTAATTACTGCAAACTCAATCTGAAATATCGTCTCAAGCAACATTGCTTTTCACATTAGTAGGCTATTATTAAAAATATATATATATTTACTTGTTTTTCTCATGCGTTGTTGCTTTTTAATTGTCTATTAAATACAATTAACTAAATATGCTATTTACTAAATCGAATTATAGGATGAATTAAAATTTTTAGAGTAATATTCACAAAATGTTTATTATGCATACCATGAAGTACCATGTATGACATATCGATTGAAGAATCACGTTAGGCAACGTTAATCGTTTAATAGTAAAGTCCAGAACGATTACTATACTCTCCTTATCATACTAAAATTACGAAAGACCCTCCTAATCAGCAGTAGATATTTTCAGATTTTTCTTCAAAAAATCGTGCAAATATTTAAGTATAATAAGTATCAAAACCTTTGCTGAATGGGCGGTATGCCTGAGTTGATTTAATTTGCGTGAAGAGCATAAAATTATCGGGGGAAAAAAAAAATGCAGCGTCGCACTTAACCCACTAAAATTATTTTCTGATAGTAGGCTACAGACAGTGGAATGAGTGGTCAGTAGGGAATCCGTAAAGATAGCGGAACAGAATAGAATAAGACGTGTGAACAGGCAGTCAGGCGAATAAGGAAACTCTTCTAGGGCAAAGGATTTCGCAAAAAAAGTTGGCAGTGATTGGGAATTGCTGACAGAAGTGAAAACTCAAAACAATGAATATCACACGCTCAACAACTCTTACTTATACTAAGTAACAATAACAATTCCGTGTGGTCGTAATGACCTGGTGACAGGGTTTCTGTTGGCTGTGCATTCCGCCCCTGTATTAGCCGCCTTAACCTAACCCGGTGGTGCTACCAGGTGCAGGGGACCTACAGTTCAACGAGGAATCCAAACCACAGAAGCGCTCTGGCGTACTGCACACTACACAGCAATCTCTGCCAGAGGTTAAAGTCTGCTTAACGTCTCTCTAACAGCGAGGTCTTTAGAGACGGGAAAGGATGGGGGCAAGGAATGTGAAGGAATTCGGCCATGGCCTTTTGAAGGAAGCATCCCGGCATTTGCCTGGAGTGATTTGGGAAACCATGGAAAACCCAAATCTGGATACCCGGACGGGGATTCGAACCGCCGTCCTGCCGAATGCGAGGCCAGAACGCTAGCTGTTACACCACCACCCTCGGTGTAGACACAGATTCGAACCGGGGACCTTTCGTTCCCCAGTCAGACGCCTCAACCATTGAGCCCCGACACCGCTACAGATATACTGTTACCGTTAGCATGTCGGTGACGGGAACTCATAAGATTGTATCAAACCAAAAATCGCCCAACGCCCCCAAGAAGTTTTCACTCCAAAAATTATAACTTAGTCCACAACTCGAAGGTTGGTCGCATCTACATGAATGAGATGTACCAAGGTATTGTATCAGAGGCAGGGAAGCCAATTACTTTCCTCAGGACCGAGCGTGGTGGGTTAGTGGATAACGCTCTGGCCTCGCATTCGGGAGGACGCGGGTTCGAATCCCCGTCCTGACATCCAGATTTGGGTTTTCCATGGTTTCCCAAAATCACTCCAGGCAAATGTCGGGATGCTTCCTTCAAAATTACCATGGTGGAATTTCCTTCCGTTCCTTGTCCCCAGTCCCATACTGCCTCTAATTACCTCGATGTCGACGAGTTGTAAAGCCATAAGTAAAAAAAAAAAAAAAAAATTGTTTGTGAAATGTGTAGTTCATGAACCTGTGTTTTGGAGTGTCGCAGCATTCCTGTAGGTAATTGCTGGAAAGCGTAGGAAGCGCTGCCGGTGGGATGGATCCCGCTGACGTAGTCCACTTCCTGTCCACAGTAACGTCGCCTCACTGGCAAGTATTCATAAGTGCATCACTTTATTTGGGCACGTTATTTAAATTTGACTTCAAACAGAAAATATGATTGAATGACGTGCCACTAGGGATTCAAGTTAATATCAGTGTCGATAAATATAAAATATACACGAGGCAGATATCGATAATCGATAATATCGATCGCATAAAGCCGATGATATCGATATTTTCCGACACTTGTATATATTATATTAGACATTAGAAATAAGTATGTAAATAAAATCAAGTAATAAATTTGAGGTAGCTTATTGACAAACATTAGTTCTGCAAATATTCAACATTAACAGATTCTGAAAACTACTTTCCTTATGCTTTTCCCGTAAAGTCTATTTAGGCGTTAAGATGGTACCGACGAGGTACTTCGAGTAAATGATTAATTGCAGTTTTGAACATATCTTAGTCCAACTAGTATACCAATCATGACTGATTTTAATTCATTTTGATGTAATCTCCCAATATCCAGTGTTACTGTAGACCAGATATAAGTAATAATGTTAAAATGCTTCACATTTTTTAACTTCTGTTTCCTGGTGGCTCAGTGGTTAAGGCGTCTGACTTGAGATCGAAAGGTCCCCGGTTCGAATCCCTGTCTCGGCGGGGATTTTCATAGGCACTTAACCCGACCTTCATCTTCGGCACAGCTTGCTGTGTAATGTGAACGATTCCGTGGTTCGGATTCCACGTTAAACTGTAGGTCCCCTGCACCCGGTAGGATTGCCGGGTTAGGTTAAGGCGGCTACGACAGAGGCGGAATGCGCAGCCAGTAGAAACCCTGTCACCACGTCATTCCGACCACACGGAATTATTATTACTTCTGCTTCACAGCTTTTGAACTTTTTATCAAATTTTTATCAAATTTTGTTTTGATAGTCCCACGAAACGGGACCGTATATAACGGTTCTAAGTGTTGCATTAAATACTTAAAACATTTGCCTTCAACTGCATTAAAAGGACTATTATCAGCAGTGAGAAAATTAGCAGTCTGGTTCAGAATATTGCAATACTTCCTAGAGAGAAACAAGAACCAACAGACGCGAGCGTAACGAAACAGATGTAGATGAATGAGCAACTGTGTTATCCCCTACGTGTCGCCAGCGTCTGGTGATCGTCTTGGGGTTGGAGATTAACATGGTCCACTTGTTGATGTTGAGGCTCCAGACGCTCTCCGAGGTGGCTGGATGGTGTTCCTGACGATATCATTTCGAGCGGCGGGCAAGAAGGGACAACATAGAGCGGTCGGACAAAAGAATACTCGGAGCGTTCCCGTCTGGCCGATATATCGACTGAGGGGAGGAAGCCGTCAAAACGAGCGCGACGATTCGGCCGCATCCATAATTCACGAGGACAGAGGCCACATCTGGAGACTCGCTGTGGCAAAACATCGCATCACAAAGGCCTCACTGTTCCATTAGACCTCCCACGGCTTAGCTAGCACAACAGAAATCCGGTTTCATTTTCTTTGGGATCCGGTCTGCAATGTAACGTGCGAAATGTCTTCTCTGATTACACTGTAATTATACTGCACGTGCACGTTTATTACGCTGGGAGACTAGAGTCACTCAAGATTTTAATGATGAGGAAGCTTTACAAGTGAAGAAACACTTTGTACTCCATGCTCATGGGAGAAATGTTTACTGGACTCCTTTCCAAAACGGCGAGCTACCTCCGAAAAACATTCCGAGCGATTCCGCTGGACATTCAGGAATGACATTTTACTTACTTCAACGAGAGTTCCACAAGATATCTAAGGCAGCCTCGTTGTTTCGGAACGGCACTCAATAAACTGATTAAAAGTCCATCAACTCACTACTAATAAATATAAATGAAATTATAAACAATCTATAGAATTTTGACATAACTTTGAAGCAAACCATTTATAATAAGCTTCAATCTGGTAGTAGACTCAAGCCTCATTTCAAAATCTTTTTTTTGTTTGTTTTTTTACTTATGGTTTTACGCCTCGTCGACGTCGACGTTATTAGAGGTGGGATGGGACTGGGGACAAGGAACGGGAAGTAATTCGGCCATGGAATTTTTAAGGAAGCATCCCGGCATTCGCCTGGAATGATTTGGGGAAACCATGGAAATTCTGGATGCCCCGACGGGGATTCGAACCGGCGTACTACCGAATGCGAGGCCAGAATGTAAACCGGTTCACCCTCCACTCTCGGTCTAAATCTTTAAATACTAAAACAAATGGACGACAGCTACAAGCTGTGGTACACTCAGTCATGACGCTATCACATAGTGCTATACAACTCGTACATTAAACCAATAATTTTCGCTATTTGGAGGTTGCCTAAAGGAAAGAGAAAAGATTTTAGTAGAATAACAAATTCCTCAACAAAGAAAATATAATATATGGGAGTTGGCTCTGGAAAGGTAAAGGGAAGGAATTAGACCATCAGTTAAAAAAGAATAAATAAACAAAAACTACTGGTTATCACTCGTGGAATGATTGCACAGGACGTAGGCAACACTCAATTAAAACCACCGACGCTCCGGGCCGGAATCGAACCGCCGACCCATGTGCTGTGGCGCTTCACTTTGAGGGCATAAACTGTAATGTGACACGGGCCAGGACCCTCGTGAACTCCACACACACTATCGTGCGTAGTACCTGCGAGGCTTTAATGAGGCTTACGTCACAGCTCAGTCGACTAAGAGCCTCATCAGACACTAAAAACTAACACAAGTGTAAAACGTGGCACATAAAACCAATTCGAGCACACAATTGTGTAGAAAAAAGCTTCTTTCTTTTATTTAATGGACAATAAACTAGATGCACAAACATTTGAACTTTCCAATAAAATTGTAAATCGTTTAGATAATACCGTCTTTCTTTCTATTTTTTTTGGCCCTAAATCTTATTTTGCTTCAGTTTATGCGAGAAGCTCTTGCAACCTCATTATGTGACAAGTTCATTCAAAACTAAAAACACATTATACTGTTTTCTCTCTTGCGGTTTCTGTTTAAAATAAAACTGTGTAATATTACTTTGGCTTTGAAAAATTGAAATTTTGAGCTACGACGTTGGGTGATATTGTTATTAATACTGATGCGTCATTGCAAGGTTTTTAGAGTTGATCATTTAATATCATTTTTTCCTTTCAAGTCATTACCAAAAATGTATAACAATTAATTCTAAATTTCTAGGGTGCTTTGACAGAGTAATTTCCAATCAAACATTAATTTAACAAAGGCTCACTTTATTTAACACAATACCAAACAATGATTTTATTTGGTTAGTTTAAACAAAACTGTTTACAAGCACTACAAAGTTCTGAAGGATCATCTGAACAAAACTACAAAAAGCAGTGAAATATATGAGTAGTAATCTGAGAACATTGGAATATGACATAAACGCATCACATGAAATTGCAGGTTACAGCCAACACAGAAAAATCATAGGTACAGCACCGACCCCTCATCTCAGCAGTGTTAGGTTTGACCAGCGTGGGTGCCGTGCATTGCCGTACTTTGTACGAGCTCAGGGTGCTCATATTCGGGGTGATACCAGTCCACAATCGGAAAGGGCCAGCTACCGCACTCTCTCCATCAGGTATGAGAACAAAGATAGCTAAAGGTTGGATTGTTTATAAGTAACTAAAATATGCGTGGCGTTTGCGGATGACCTGTAGTACAGTCAAATAAGGTTTCAACTTCGGAATGAAAGATAACAAGCTGTAAATTTGCATAAATCTATGTCCTGACATTTTATAAGTTGGTTCAAAAGTCTCATAGAATATCATGTACGCTAGTCAAGATATTCAAGGTCGAAGGTCACAAAGAGGGGTTATTTTTTGTTGTTGTAAATATCTTGTTTCCTTTATTCTAAATGTTATATTGAGTTATTAGAAAAGTTGTAGACCATTAAGTTCTCTACAAATTTCGTTATGTACAATATTTCATAGATTTAACCCTTCTTGAGATAGAGCGTGGAGAGTGGGAGCCGCATGGACGATAGCGCTACTGTACAATACGGTAACTGTAGTATTCAATACACATTACGATTTATAAACTTAAATATTTATTAATAATGTTGTAATTATGAATAAACTCTAATGTTTTACTAATTAGTAAATTGTATTTATGGAAGTTATATTATTTATAAATCATACATTGCTTTTAACATTAACTTAATATTAATAAGAAGATATTTAAATGAAATAGCTTAAATTCATTTTAATTATAATTTTATTTTCTCACAGTTTATCGGAAATCTATTACAATTCATGTTTTAACAAACAGAGAATTTTGTTGTTGCTGCTGTTTATATCATGTATGCAGCTCAATATACTTCATGTTCGTCATCATATCGCTCTTGTTGTCACTCAACTTGAATTTCTAATTCATTATCATCATTGTCGTCGTCCGTTAAGTTTTGTTCTAAAGCTTCAAGGATTTCAGATACAGCACATATTCACTTTCTTCATCCAGATTATTTGTATATAATGAAGCACTGCCTGTCCATTACACTGAACACAAACTTAGAGTATTGCATCCCTACTTTCCTGCACTCTCTAATAGAACCACAGCCTTCATGGCAGGTATATCGTATTGAACAGTTCTTCTGGTGTTGGTAATGTTGTTGTTGGTTCAAGGACTTCATTTTCCAACATCCACCCCCCATTCCTGGGGTTCTAAATCATTCCCTAACCAAGTTTGGATCTGATAGTAGACACGATTGATGTGTTGTTGAGCTGCTGCACTTGTAGGTAGAAGTGCTGATAACTGGACTGGTTTGATAAAATGCGTATATCGAAAATCGTCTTTGCTGTATTCTGTTAATCGAACATTTTAATAATTTATAGTTTTGCTTTTTTAAAAAGTGCAGGTGTTGTGTCACATCCACTAAAGGCGTGTAAAAATAATATATGTTTCTTACAACGAGGATACTTCTCAAAACTATTATTCGAATATATTTGTGTCTCCTCATTAATGTTCCGAATTCTTTTTTTAAAAAAATCTTGCTAGTACGTCCTATTAAACGAATTAGCAGATTGATATCTTCTCGTATGATGTAGACAATCTTTTGTCATTAAGATTCTGCGATAGTTGTTTCGTACATCGGCATCATCTCTGGCTTGTTTTGTTTTCTAGCGATGTTAACAGCTTTTAATTTCTCAATAAGCATTTCAATAAAGTGTTTTTTTACTACGCGGTTCGATAGCAACATTTCTTGGTTGATTGGTACCATCATTGTTTAATCCAAAAAACTACGTGAGGCCTTAGATCAGCAGTTGTTTTTACATTAAAACTTGAATCATAAAAGATTTACGATAAAATGCTGGGAGATAAAAATATAGTTAAAATGTATTTATACTATTTTATTTAAATATCTTATTATTAAATAAATGTATGATTTATAAATAATATAATATCCATAATTAGAATTTACTAATTAGTAAAAAATTACAGTTTATTTATAATTACATCATTATTAATAAATATTTAACTTTATAAATCGTACTGTGTATTGGATTCTAAATTAGTGTATTGTGTAGTAGCGTTATCGTCCGTGCGGCTAAGCACTCTATCTCATGAAGGGTCCATAACGAAATCTGTAGAGAATTTAATGGTCTACAACTTTACTCATAACGCAAAATAACATTTAGAGTAAATGAAACGAGATATTTACAAAAAACTATTTTTATGACCTTTGTCCTTGAATATCTTGACTAGCGTAAACGAGATTCTAAGAGACTTATAAAATGTCAAAACAAAGGTTTATGCAAATTTACAGCTTGTTTTTTTTCAGATTCTTATAATGGTGGAATATTAACATTTATTTAATAATACATAATATCCTTTGCCATCATTCAAGAAAAAATCAGTTTAAAACATTCTACTATTTAACATAAGTAATATAATGGAGATTATGTTTATCAACCCAAAATGAATTTGCTATCATTCAACAAATGATACCTTTTATTGTAATAGGATGCACGCTTGCATTTTGCAACTGCATAATGGATTGCATATAAAATAAATGAAAACCATCTGATGATGAACAATTTGTGTTCGAAACCGGTAATGGTTTATAAATATACAACATCAAACAAACTGTGACTGGTTGCTGTTTTTAATATGAAGAAATTTGATACCACAGTCGCTGAGTTCCACTAATCGATCATGGATAAAATATTATTACAGCTTGTTATCTTTCATTCCATGGTTTGCCCGTTTTTCCACCTTATTTGACTGGATTACTAGCAATACTCTGCAGCAATAGGCAGGAAACACAAGACCAATTGGAACAGCTACATCAATTTGCAGCCAAAACAGGGCTGCAAATTTCGTATGAAAAAACGCAGAACATGGAAAAACAAAACAACCACGTAAAACAATACACACAAAATTTCAAAACATAAAAAGAGTCGAGAAATTCAAATATCTAGGGGAATACATACAAATAGGAGGATCTAACAAGCCATCAAATGCGGAAAGATCAGAAAAACTTCAAAAGGCTTACAGACTAACATGGACATATCACAACAAAAGAAATATATCAAGGCAGGCCAAACTCAGAAACTACAATACAGTGGTAATACCAGAAGCATTGTATGAATCAGAAACAACCACGAAGGCATCAAGGAAGCGAAAAAAGATGAGCGCAAAATCCTTAGAATTTTTTTTTGAGCAATATATAAAGACGGCATTTGGATGAAAAGACCAACGAAAGAATTATACGAACATACAGATAGACTTACAGACATGATCAGAAGTCGCAGATTACAGTTCTATGGACATTAACAGAGAATGATCAACACTAGACTCACAAATAGGATCTTTGATGTGGAAAATGATTCGCTCAGGAAAACCAATTGATTCCATGAAATAGAAGAGGACTTAAATCTTGCAGGCATCAGCAAAGAAATGGCACAGGAAAGGGGACAATACAGGAACAAAATTATGAACAAACCCTCGTGTTATGCTCTACCTCTTCAATGTTGTCAAATCGGTGTCCCTTCATGTCCCTTTTAATCCGTGGAAATAAGAAACTGCCTAACAGAAACAGCTTTGTGTGCAGGTGCATTGTCGTGGTGGAAGAACCAGAGTCCTGTCTGCCACAAACCAGGTATTTTTTGACGAACAGTGTTCTCTAATCTTATTAAAACTTCCAAATGAAAGGTTTTATTTACGGTCTGATGTAGGGCAACAAAATCTGAATGAACTACGCTCTTGGCATCAAAAAAGGAAATGAGAATTGTTTTGATGTTTGATTTTACTTGACGTCATTTGTTTGGATGGGGTGACAGTGACGTCTTTGATTGGCTTCACTGTTGCTTCGTTTCTGGGTCGTAACCATAGCACCATGGCTCATCACCTTTCACAGTCAGAGCCCGAGGAACAAAGTTGGTAGCAACCCCTTTCAATCCCAAATCTTCTGTTAATATTCACTGAACCGAGCTCCGAGATAACCCACTAATCTCTATTGTCTGTCGATGGTATGAGAGCACAAGCTCTCGAACTTTTTTCAACATTTTCGTTGATTCGAGCAGTTGATGGACGTCCAGAACGAGGTTTGTCATCAATCGACATGTCGCCATTTTTAAACCTAGCGAACCACTCGTACACTTGGGTATTTCTCGTAGCGTCATCTTTGTAAGCTGTTTTCAACATTAAAGCAGTTTCAGCAGCATTTTTACTGAGTTGAAAACAAAATTTCACAGCTGCACGTTGTTCACTTGAACTTGCCATCATCAAAGACCAAACAGTAACAAAACAGTGCTAGCAAAAACAATCACTGCAGATTAACAGAACAAGCCAGGTCGGCACTGAACTGACAATGAGTTGCGCTACAAACGCCTAGCGGCAGGAGCGCGTACTACACAAGCTCTGCCGACGCCGATGCTATTCCGGTTATTTTTGGGTACGCCTTGAAATATGTTGGCAACGACAATGTTTTGGCAGATATATCGGTAAATACAGCGACAGAATGTGAAGGAACGCGCCCGTAATTGTACAGATGAGGGGTAAAACGTATTCAGCAGCTCTAGTAAATAAATCGCCGATTTTCGTAATCGTATCTTTACCTATTTGCGTGTCCTTATGATCCACAAAGTTTTAAGTTTCTTTTTGTTGGTAAAATAGGTTTCTGCTATTGTTTGTGGCACGCTCCCTGCAGATTGCATAGGGTGGGCTAAGCGCAATGGCTGGTAATCGCACCGTTAAGAAACTTCATAGTTTCATTTGTAACTCAATTATATTGTGATATGCCAGACTTGTGATACAGTCGTTAATTTCTTATCAGATCTGTCCTGAATATCAGAGAACTTCTCAGTTCTAATTATATCGCTCCGTTGATCCTGCGTAGGGAAGACGATTGAATCGTGAAAGGAAACTTTCGAGGAAAACTAGTTTGCGCAACGTATTAGTTGGTTACGATATAATCACATCCCTTACCGGATTTTTAATCATGTGATTGCACAAAACAGTATTGTTTTGAAATATTTAGGAGTGAAATTTTCAGCGAATGAAGGAAGTATCTACAGTAAATTGCAGTTCTCTAGAGAGAAAAAAACCTCAACTGAAACTAATTTGTTTACGGTTTAACGCCTCGTGGATGGCGTGGCTAGATGGGGATTCAAACCTGCGGCATTCAGAATGCGATTCCCGGAGGAAGATGAAACTAAAACTGTTAAATTTGGAATACAGTAAACGAATTACTACTTACGAGTCGGAATAAATTGAATGCATACAGGAAATCTGATGGTTCTCCAAATAGAGTACTGACGTTGGGATTACCACAGTACGAGTAAACAGACGAGAAATGATGGAGATGAATGATTACGTCATAGAAAGAAGAAATTGGAAGATAATGACACTTTAACTCCGACTTTCGCAGATTGAAAGCAAAAGATCGCAAAAAGTCACGTGACTGAACAGCAGGTGCATGATCGAAACATGTCACGTTTTATGGTGAGAAATGATTTGCATCAAACAGTCTTAATTAATTAGTTCATAAGTTTGGGTAGTAGGAAGATATTATTTTGGTGGGGATGTTGGTTCTACTTATTCTTTTTTTCAATTAGAAGGAAAAAAATGAATGTAGATTTGAATTTTATAAATCCTCTAGAAATAGAAAAGCGAGCCACTCGTAAACTTGAGTAGCTGCAAAATTTCGCAGCTGCACGTTGTTCACTTAAACTTGCAACCATCAAAAACGAAACAATAACAAAACAGCGCTAGCAAAAACAATCACTGCAGATTAACAGAACAAGCCAGGTCCACAACACAGGCGGCAGTGAACTGACAATGAGTTGCGCTATAAACGCTTACCACACAAGCTGCGCCCACGCTAATGATATCCCTCTACTTTTGAGTAGCCCCTCGTATGTAGGGATGAACTGAAGTCGTGTTCTGGAGTCCAGCTGTGTGAGACCGCGTCTTGTCCAGCACACGACGGGGCTCCAGCCTCTGCTGTCCGGGCGGTGAACCACGCTGGACCATGAATAAACATGCCAACACCTCGCGCCCGCCTGCCAACTAATGAAAACCAAATGTACCGCCCCCGGCGGCTTCTAGCGCATATAGCCTCGCTGTGCGCTGTGGTAGCGGGCAACAGAACACCCGTAAGGAAACAGCTAACCGTGAATATATAGATTACTCTTAAAACTGAAACACCTGTCGAACTACTTTCCGCCGCGTAAGAGAATGGCATTATTGGCGGCGTGGTGTTGCTAACACAAGTGACATTGCACGAAAGTAATCAGTGTTTAACCGAAAACTATATATTTAATTAAATTGCAATGGAGCGCACGCTCCGGTGGCAATTTCCGTACACACCCATCTTCCCCGTTTCGTGCACCTACAATTACCCTCTCTACAAATTTTAACATTACATTCTTTAACGTTTTTGGCAAATTATTCATCATTTCTCTTCGTAACTTATTTCAATCCCTGACACCCTTATATTAAAAAGAGACTCTTCCCACACCCTTGTGCCTGAAATCGAGTGCCAGTTTGTGGTCATGGTCATCTTTCCCCTTCCATGCACTATTTTTAATTCTTACACCAATATCTACATATATACTCGGCAATTCACAAAATTATGGGTGGCAGAGGGTGCTCAGCACCAAAACTAATCTCTTTGCTGTGCATTCCAATCCCTAATGGTACGAGGGAAAAAAGAATTCATATAGGAATCACTCCGGCACCTTATTTCTCTAATTTTATCTTTCCTGTCCTTCCGACTCAAATAGTTTGGTGGAAGAAGTATTTCACTACACTCATAAGTGAAAGTGGGAGTACGCATGTTTTCCAATAAGTTTAAACTAAACGTGTGTCGTCTATCTACCAGGGACTCCCAACCTAATCTACTAATCAGTTCTGTGACGCTTTCACAAGGACTGTAGCAAGCGGTCACGAATCGAGTGGCTCTTCTCTGTACTTTCTCTATACTTTCGATCAATCCCTTACGAAATGGGTCCCAAATAGCACAACAATAGTCCAAATGTGGACGCACAAGAGATTTGTAAGCTATCTCCTTTGTTTGTTCATTACAATTTTTCAAGATTCGACCTATGAATCGCAGCCTAGAATTTGCTCTACCTACTAACGAATTAATGTGTATGTCCCATTTCATGTTCCTTCCAAATATTTCATAGAATCGACCATATCAATAACTGAACTGTTTACCTCGTATTTCTGAACAATCGGATTCTTTTTGTTAGTTATGCTCATTGTGTTGCACTTTTTACAATTTAGAGTAAGTTGCCACTCAGCGCACCAAGTCAAAATAACATCCAGATCGCGCTGAATTTCTAAGCAATCGGCCAAATTTCTTACTTCCCTATAAATAACCGCATCATCAGCAAACAATCTAAAAAGGCTTTTCACTTTGTCTACGTGATCGTTTATAAAAATTAAGAAAAGAAGTGGTCCTATTACAGTTCCTTGAGGTACACCCGATGTAACATCTAGATTAGAAGAACTTTCTCCTTCAACGACGACACACTGCGACCGACCAGTTAGAAAATCCTTTATCCATTCACAAAGCTGATCCGATATACCGTACGCTCGAAGCTTCGCTAAAAGGCGGTTGTGTGGCACAGAGTCAAAGGCTTTCTGGAAATCTAAAAAAATTGCATCTACTTGTGAACCTGCATCAATTACTTTCATTACATCGTGTGTAAATAGGGCCAGCTGTGTTTCACATGATCTTTTCTTCCGAAATCCGTGTTGATTTGTTGTAAGCAAATTATTATCATCTAGAAAATTCATAATGTTCCAGCATATAATATGCTCCATAACTCGACTACAGACAGATGTTATAGATATGGGACGATAGTCCCCAGGATCACTTCGATCACCTTTTTTTGAAAATCGGAGTTACTTGCGCGATTTTCCACTCTGAAGGTACTTTTCGCTCCAGAGAGCCGAGACCCTCAGAAGTGAGGGCAAGGCCTGAGACCCACTGGCGTCCGTCGGAAGAGGTCTGCTGTCGGCCACAACCAACGTCACATACAGTAAACGAAGCCACCACAGATCAGGAAGCAAATATTATGGGAATCACTGGTAAACAGCAGGTGGGTGAAGACTGTGTACAAATAATTGAAAATCCTTCCCCGGCAAACTTTAACATCATAAATAGTCAATGTAACTTCATAAAGAGGCTTTTCTTTTACGTGTTTTTTCATTAGTTACGTTACACACACTTGTGAAGCCTGCAGGCTCGGATCAGGTCGCCACCAGCAGAATGTTGGAAAAGGTTGTGAAATGTTTTAATTTTTAAATAAGAAGTCAGAAGCTGCTGTGAGACAACAAACACATTTAATCGTCTTCACCACCTGACCATGAATTTTTTATATCGGAGTTTCGTATTTGCTAGAGGCTGGTTCCTGCGTTTGTTAACACTTCCGCCAGTTTAATAATGAGTTCGACCACCAGCAGTTATAAATCACGCGAGATCACACACACTGTCCCTGTCCTATTCTGTTTCACCGCCTACTTTCACTGTACTGGTGTGTTTAATGAACCCGGCACCACGCCGAAACATTACCTCACTATATCGCGCACTAATTAATTCATACTTCGCGTTTTTGTCGGAGTCGCGCAAAACACGACTCGCCTATCGGCAATCGCGCCCGCTGCTACCCGACTCCCTCTCATTGGTCGACGTCGGTCACGTGACTATCCGGGCACAGATATGCTGCCTGTATACTTACAGACTTGCAGCAACGATTAATAATTTTCTTCCAACATACCTGTCAGCTCCCTTGAGTAAACAGACACATAACAAAGGTAAATGATAACCATTAGTACATTCTATAGCAAAGATAAAACTCAACTACATTAAGCGAATTCGGTTGGTAATACATATGTCATAGACAGTTAGTATCTTCGACAGTCAACCATAAACAATAAGTAAAGTTTGTTTGAAAAGCTACATTCATAAAATAACGTGTGTAAATATGCTTTATATACAAAATTGTTCAGTTGGTGAAAAATCTCAAGAGGAAAAACAATAACAAAGGCTTATTTCAGACGGTACCTTCAAACACTAACGTGTGTAAATATGTTCCTGATACAAAATTGTACAGTGGGTGAGAAACCTCGAGAGGATAAACTCATATGGAACAGTTCCACACATTAATGTAATATACAAAATCTGTAAGTAATATAAGCTAACATAACAAATGTATACATTCATTTAGAAAAACATTATGCTAAACATCAAAACTTGTACAAAACTTCTTGTACTGATGACGGTCTAATAAACCGAGACACATAAGCCATAACAAAGTTTTTCATTTGTTAGCTGCACTAGACGGATGAGAATAAAATCCCGCATTAGTCTAGCAGCTAAGGATTACGGCATAAGTATTCAAAATATTAGTACATTCATTCAGCGGCACAAAACGTCTAGTTACAACCTCTGCGTTCCTCCTCTATTAATTAATACTCGGTTTTACTTGGGGAGTACGAAAGGCGTGTAGACAGTAATACGGCTCTGTATTCCTGTATGCTGCGTGGTCGACGTGTCTCGCGCTATTCCACTGGGATGTCGCTGCTGCGCTAGACCAGCCAGTGCAGCGTGTCACAGAACCACCAGAGTCGTACTCACTGTCCCAGAACTTCAACTAACTTATCGATCAATTTAAAGCCAACGAGATAGTTTTCAGTAATAATACCTGCTCAGGTTTAGCTCTATAACCCTTGTTGTTTGGTTAATCCTACCTCTATCCCATAAACTCAATACCTAAAGGATGCAGAATAAAAAAAAACATGTTGGAAAATCCAAGATTTGTCTTTTCGCTAAGATACAGAACAATCTCCTCAAATATCTAATACGTCATTAAACATGGCAGGTCGAGAAAATTGTTATAGTTTAAACATGCGTGGGTTGTCCTCTGCAGGCCTCTGCGGATACCGGCATGGAGTTGTTAGAAACAACATTCCGCACGGCTCTGTTACGCAGGTGACGTAGCAGAACGTCAGTTGTAAACCACTCCTTGCAAGGAGAGAATAATATATCGCTTCGTGTAGATTTGAAGGAAAATCTTTGGTCTAATAATCACCACATTTACTGGCTAAGATTCTGATCGCCCAAGTTGAAATTTCTTGACAATAATCTCAAAGGTATTTTTTTGTTTTACCTGAAGCAGACACAAGCTTCTTCTCTTAAATTAGGGCAGCGAGCTTAGTAGGGCCGATATATTAAAGTGATTTAGTACCACTGAATGGGTAGTCCTAGCAGGAATCGAACGCGCGTCCTTCCAAATCGCGGGACTCGGCGCAACAACGCGACCGGCCCGGTGCAGTCTAAATGGGTGGCAGAGAGCGCAGCGGGACGGCCTACCCGGCCCCTGCTATCCGAGGTTACAACAAGTGCGCTCCAAGCCTCTTACAATAAGATCACAGCTGAACTAAGAAAATAATGGCAGAGAGATTAAAAATTATGACAGGCGTTGTTAAGTATTATTTAACCTGTGAACCTAAATACAGAAAAACATTAATATGGACGTTGTGGCACTTCTCGTTGAATGATTGCTTAACTCCGTTAGTGGTTGATACTAGTCCTATCGCCTTGCAAAGCTAACACGTATCATATTATCGCTATTGACATTGAAATATGAAGCAATGGTTCAACTGCTCCTTTAATATTCTAACGATAAAAGAGATAGTACGGGAGTCATTGCTCTACAAGGGGTCGGTGAGAGTCAAGGCATGATACCTGGGCGAACAAGAGATTTTCTTTCGTTAGGGCTGAGAGGCTGGAATGAATTAGTGAGACATATATATACCAATAAAGTTTTCTAGAAATTTGAAAGAATTAAAATTAAAGATAGGTGAAATTCGGATAAATGTGAGTGAGAAAAGTGTTGTAGGGCACATTCTCCATCATCATTAATTTTCTATCTAACTCTACAAATCGAAAACCGGATAAATATGAGATAGAAAAACTCAGAAACTACTGAGCAGATTTCGATGGGGTTATCAACGTTTGAAAACTTAGAATCTCAATTCAGTTGTTTGGCATGTCTTATGCTCCAACGTTACTTAACGCAGGAGCATTAAATGAAATTAAATGAAATTCTGAACGTGTGGTGACAAATCCCAAAGATGGAAGGATTAGATGTTGCATACTTCGCACTAGACACACAGGTACAAATGTCTATGACCATAGCCTTTAACAACTATTTCGCACACTAAACTTAACTTGTCCTTTCCTTTGATTCGGGATATTCAGTTTTTAAACGCCATATATGGCCGTATTGATTGCGAGAAACTAATAACCAAATAATAAGATAGATTTTATTTGATCACAATCTCTGTCACTACAACTAAAATCTCTATGGCAGTCGTCTTTAGAGTTCTGCTCACAATAAAATGCCGCAGTTTGTAAATCCATAAAACAAATTGAAAGTAAGGAATATTTTTACAGATACGGGATATATTTTATTTTTGAGGTCCAGTGCAGATGAAGTAGCATAATGATAAATTTTTTTAGCTCCAGCGGTAGATGAGTAAGCATAATGAGACATATCTAATGTTGGATACTGTAAAAACTCGGTCAAAATCGACTACACAGTTTTCGGGTAATGCTAGATTATCTAGATTGTTTTGCAGGATGCCGGAATAAACAGACACATTCCAGATACATTTCTAATTGTTATGTATGAGTGCAAAACGTGAAGGGGACAATATAACGAAGCAGTTAAAACAAATTTCAACAGGTCAGTACCAGATTCGGGCCGTGGAGAATATTCTCTTCAACCCGTCGTATGTACGTATTAATGCGCGTACGCTCTGTGTTTGGATTTTCGAGCAGCATCATGAGCTGTAATTAGGTTGAAATAGTATCCTGGACTAAAATGAAAACTCACATTCCGTATCAAAGCATCCAAACCAGCCCATTCTTAGAACTGTGCTGCTAAATCATCGTTTAGTTTAGTATCAGGAATGGTCGGTACGAAATTAACGATGGTACGTATGAATATTTTTGGACGAATGAAAATAGTGTACGTTTTAATCAACTTCAACCCACTGATTTCATGGTAAGGTGCGGGTGAATGTAAGTTCGCTTTAATTCCGGAAAAGATTGGTGCGAATTGTATGAAACTTGGTACACGTTTTTCGTTGCGTGAATAAAAATATTGTGTGGGTAAATCAACGCCAACTAGACCGGGCAACGCCGGGAACTCTGCTAGTTAATAATAAGTTGGAAACTGGCTTTCCTCAGGGTGTATGATTTGGAACAGTTTTTTACAGTGACCCAAATCGTCACCTGTTATTAATAGCGGAGTGTTCCTTGTGGTGATTATATTGCATAACCTTTATATTTCTTCAACGAAGAACCCTTTTCCCCTCCCTGATCGACTTCTCACTTCTCCGACCGTCTCCATTTATGAGAGCCCTAGTTGAACCATTAGGATCCTCCCCTTCAATGCCGACGCCCATTCTTTCCCATTGCGATGTTCCCGTGGAGCAATCACGTGCTTCCCTAATGAGTTCCTCTTGGCTCGTTGCTCCCTCGGGTGCTTGCAGAAAGAGAAATTTTGCCGACTCTTTGAATCGCCGACTCCCTGTTTCCATTCTGTAAGGCACGCGTTCTTTCTTATTGCCTGTGGCTTCCATAAACGAGCTACCTGCGTTGCAAGAAGAGGAAGTTCTTACTAGCGGGGTAAAATATACGGGAATATGACAGAGTAGAATTGAAGCTGTTCGCCGCTTTCCTCAGGGCTCAACATTATGTCCTTTTTTATTTTGCTATTGATTCTGATTGCAAGTACTGATGTACAAAAAAGTATTAAGGTAATGTACTAAGCGTTCGGCATTGTTATCATGTTTTATCAACACAAAATGACTGATTAACCGAAACTTCAAAGTTCGAATCTACCATCTTCGGTGAATGAGAAAAGGCCAACAACCTACTGTTATCAACTCGTCGACTTAATCGCTCGAACAGTACAGCAGTATTAGTCTTAGCCAAATCATTTACGGGCTTTTATTATTGCAATGTGTATTTGTTTGAACATAATTCTAGTGTGACCAATACCATGAAAATCAGAATATCAGCATCAGTAGGAAATGATGTTCTTAATCTATACTAATTATATCTACACTTGTAATAAAAATGTAACAAAAAAATCTGTGTATTTGAGATCTTTTAAAAAATGAGTTTATGATTCTATTAATAACCTACATAGTGTTTTTATTATTATTTTTGATTGTCTATCAGTCAATGCTGCGATGACAGGAATTCAGGCAGGAACTACCGTCACATCTTCACGGGGTTTCATTTAATTTTCAGGCACTGTTGTCGCGGGTAAAATAGTGTCTGATTGGTTATGACGAGATGTCGAAAAAATTATAATTTTAAAAATGAATCTAAGTTTTTCGTTGAATGGGATTCACGCAAAACCTACTGGTCGGATATTCAAAAGGCTGCGTTTGATGTACACAAATTGTCTCAAGCGTGATATAGTATTAGCTTCAATTTCATGTGTCACTGCAAAGTCATAAGTGTGAGGCAATACGCTGCTGAAAGCAACTCACGCAAAACCATGAATTTATGTGAGGTTTAGATTCATTTACAGCGCTTTGATATTGATGTGATGTCATAAAATTGTGAAATTTATCAAATTAGTGCCATCTTTTGTTAGAAGCAATTAAAAAAAAAAAAGAAGGTCGTTGAATTTTAATTTGGTTTTTGAGTAACCTACAATCTTTTGTCACGCATAGCAGATTATGTTTAATTTTGATGTGACGTAAGACATTTTGGAATTTTAGGATAGTTTCTCGTTGATTAGGATTTACGCCAAATGATGGTCGGATTTTAACGGAGTTTAGATTTATGTGAAGTCCTTGGAGAGATGGATAAAATAGGGAATCTTTCATTTAGATGCAATTTCACGTAGCACAGGAATTTAGCATATTAGTATCAACTGTTGATTTGAAGAGATGTCGTAAGGCTGGTAATTTTTCCGCGAATGCAAGAGAAAAGTACTGGTCGGAATTTCATTGGATTTTCATTCATGTACATATCGTGGTGTGGATGGAAAAATAATGCATGCTTCACTTTGTGTCGTCGGAAAGCTGAGGCACTATGGGAGCTATCAGAATCTGCGGCTACAAAGCCGATATTCCCGCAGTGTCGTGCGTTACAGTGAAATGCGGTTGGTAACTGGCCAGAGTTTCGACCAGACGACACTTACAGCACTAGTTGTAGGCAAACGCAAATAGCGACTGTAAATTAACGCAGTTTTTTCGGCGTTGTTTATTTATTAATGTTTCTCGAGGGAAAAAAAACGAGTAATATTATTTAAACACAATATTTCGGCGACATAAATTCCATCGCCATTCAGGTGTAGACATAAGACTAGAAGTTTGCGTTGAGCAAACTCAAATTTCAAGTCTTACTACTATGAAAATGGCGACGGAGGTACTATTACTCGGTTTGTTTTCCGAAAAACATTCATAAATGGCGACTAGTTTGGCAAACTGCTCTCCCGCAGAAACCAGCTGAGTAATTCGATTTCTGTGTAAACGCGTCTAAAATTCGCCGGCAGGTGGCAGAGGTGTACGGAGAGATTGTTATGCATCGTCAGCACGTCGCAGTGAAGCGCGGATTAACTGCTTCAACAGAAAAATCCCACTCCCTGCAACTGTCTATTAAGTGACTCGATAATAAAGCATTATACTCGATTCTCACCTACAGTCATCTTCGTCATCGTCATCATCATTAGACGTTTCCACCTTTGCGGGTCCTCTTCCACAACCTCTTCCATGTCTTGCGGTCATTCCAAGATTTCTCCTCCATCACTTTTCTCCACACTACTCCTCTAGCCTTTTCGTCTATTTTCGCTTAGTCCATCCATCTTGCCCGAGGTCTTCCACCTGGTCTCCTTCCCTTCCCGCTGTTCAGCAGTGCTGCTTTCGCCATCCTCCCCTCCTCCATCCTCATAATATGCCCCAGTCTCTGCATTTTCCTTGTTAACATCTCTTCTGATGCTTCCACTTGTAGATTCTTCCTGATGTTTTCATTTGTGATTTTATCTTTCCTATCCCTTTCAGAAACCTCATCTCTGTCGCCTTGCTAATATCTCTTTTTGTCCATGTCCATGTTTCAGAACCATAAGTAAGTATTGGCTCGTAATATACTTTATAGAACAGAATTGGCTTCCTTCCTATGTTCCACCTTCAGATTACATCCTTTATCTGATGATACAATCGCCTATTCTACCTTACTCCGTAACTTATTTCTTCCTCCATCTTTCCAATGACTGTTACTTTGCTTCCCAGATACACAAACGATTCTACCCATTCCAATTTCTTGCCGTCGAGCAACACATCCCTCCAAGGTCCAGTGTTTCTTGCTATCTTCATTAGCTTGGTTTTTATCTACACTCATCTCCAAGTCATATTTACCCATTGCAATCCACAATTTTCGTAATTCTCTTTCCAGATCCTGCTCTGCCTCCTCCAATACTATTATGTCATCAGCATATGCTATCACCTTCAGCTCTGGTACAGCTACATTACTAGTACTAATTATATTATCATTGATCTCAGTAGTAGTTTTAGCCCTTTTTCAAGAATTTTACGAAATTTTAGTAAACGTATTGCTCTAATTGTTTCTTTCCCATCCTGTTACCACCGAGCATGTAAACCTAATTTTCTTCGTTTAACATGTTCGTCAGTAGAGAACATATTGCGGAAAATTTCTGTCGCTCTAGTGTTGTGATTTGTTATTGAGGAACACAATCGGCTCATATTCACAGCTCTTCTGACGTAATAGCAGAGGCGGCAGTGCAATTGTGTTGCTCTGTTCGTATTCACAGAGCATCTTCAAGTCTGACAGAGGTACTGACCTTCTCAGGCTGGTTGCACCTGGCAGAAATATAGCTCCAGCTGAGATTAGACTCCACGTCAACTAAAAATACACTTGTCACTGGTTTTCTTTCCAGTACCTCTAAATAAAAAGACTTGTTGACTATTTCATTTATTTCTCACATAAAAGATTGGATCAAACAAAATGTGAGGCTGATCCGGTCAATTTAGTTCTTTATTTTACTTGACGCCTCGTACAACAAGTACAACATTCCTGTCACATTAACAAACACCTTCTCTCATTTCACGATAGAAACTTCAGACCATAGTCAACAGTAAACAGTTGCAGGGTGATCTCGACAGGATATCTAATTGGGTTGATAAATATGGGATGAAGATGAACGCAAAGAAGAGTCAGCTTATTAGGTGCACAGATAAAAAACTAATGGTTCATTATGATTATAAAGTGGGAAAAGAATTACTTGTTGAAGACTTGAAATGAAAAATATCTTGGCATTAGCTACATATGATAAAATGCTTAATTGGCAGCAAACATTGGGCAGGTTGTAGGAAAAGGTTTCAAAATTCTGCACTTGTTGGAGAGAGTGGTGAGGGGATGTATGAGAGAAGTAAAGTAATTGGGTTACAATACTTTGGTCAGACCATTGCTCGAATATGGTAGTGTAGTATGGGACCCACGTTTTGAGTATCAAATACAAGACCTGGAGAGGGGTTCAAAAAAAAAAGGGAGTGTACAAGGCGTTTATTGGAGATGAGGCGTGGAAAGATATTAGTATAAGAATTAAAAGTAATGCATGGAAGGGAAAAGATGACCATGACCACAAGCTGGCACTCGATTTGAGGCGCAAGGATGTAGGAAGAGTCTCTTTTTTAGGTAAGGGTGTCAGGGATTGGTATAAGTTACCAGGGGAAATGATGAATAATTTAGTTAGACGCTGCTACTGCACGTATCACTGTTTCACACCTCACGGGAACACTGCTCCTACACCAAAGATACTACAATTCTCCACATGACTCACAGCACCAAGTGTACTAACGTAAATACCGTACAACACCGGGCACCTCTGATTGTATTATAAGACATTTGTTGCAATGGTCTTAGACAGTAAATATGCATCCAGGTTCTGATTGTAAGATAACATCGCTCAGTTAGTCCAACTGGACAGGCTTGACACTAATATGCCTGCTGTCTCCCAGCGTTCGGGCCTTCTTTGATTTACCGGATTAAAGCCTCCACAACCGCGTTTCTCCACCATCTCATATATTTCCGAAAAAATAACCCTCCTTTGATATCATCAGCTTCTTCTTCTCGTGTCGATGACAGCATCAATTATTAGGTAGTTTCTCCGCCAATGTGACGGCTTCGTCAGTAGCTGATTGGTGGTCAATATGGGATACATTAATTCCGATATCGGGACAAGATAGCAGACGTACCACGGTTTCTCTCTCTCCACACGAACATGAGGTATATGGCTTTTCTACCAGGTATTCCCATAAGGCGAGAGTATCTTTAAAACTTCCAACTCCCCAACTTGAAGCCTATTTAGCGACTTCCATACGGGGCATAGTGGTTCAGACCCTCTTTTGGCTTGATCCACTCGGTATCATGTTGCACTCTATTCTGCCAAGCCAATATTCTTTCATTGCTTGGTGATACATTTAGTCCGCAGGAAGCTTGATCGTGAGTTTAGTCTCGGTGGAACTGGTGTATAGCCATGTAGTTGGTGTCGGGCGTCTTTGTACACTCTAAGCCTTGCGCGCTAGTGGCAACTTCCCGGCATAAGTCTCCAGGGGCGATGCCAGCTAATATCATCAGCTAAACAATTGATTGTTGGCTCCGCATGTGAGATATATTGTGGTTGTGAAGTGTAACTCTGATCATTTGATTTGTTTAAAACAGTTCTGACCTGCGCGATGAATTATCGTGTTTAATATTTGATATGGTAAAAGTTAAGTTGGTAATAGGAGTAAGAATTCTGTGTTGGCAAGACTGCGAGAATAGAGAGAGATTGACGCTGGCAGCGTTAGCATTAGCATTGATTTATTTGTATTAAGACGAATATATATTTATATATTTAATTAAATTGCAATGGAGCACATGCACCGGTGGAAATTTCTCTACCATAGATCTTCCCCCTTTCCTGGACCCACCTACATTTGCCCTCTACAAATTTTAACTTTAAATTCTTATAACATTTTTGGTAAATTATTCATCATTTTCTTTGGTAACTGATTAAAAACTGTGACACCCTTATCTAAAAAAGACTCTTTCTGCACCCTTATGCCTGAAATCGAGTGCCAGCTTGTGGTCAGGGTCATCTTTTCGTTTCGATGCATTACTTTTAAGTCTTACACCAATATCTCTCCATGCCTCATCACCAATATACGCCTTGTACACTCCCATGACCCTCTTCACTATCCTACTGTCTTGCAATGAATTTCCAGCTCTATTATTATATCTATAACTCATTGCAGTCTGCGATAATTTCCAGAAACAAATCTAGCAGCCCTTTTTTGCACCCTTTCCAACTCCTGTATTTGGGTCCCATACTACACTACCATATTAGATGGCAGGCGAAATCAAATGAATAGCAGACTAACGTATTGAATTAATAGTGTGCTCAAACTATTTCAGTTCGAGGATATGTTTATTGAAGAGGGCAAGATGATCAAATGAACTGACTAGAACGCCAAAGAGTTTACCCTTAGTAATACAAATGAATGCGACGTATTCCGACTACTGCGTCTGTTGTTGTTCCAAAATGTACAGCAGATTAATGTTAATGCTACTGAGCGACAGAAGAGTGTATGAGTTCACAGCAGGTAGCACCAAAATGGCGGTTGCGATCATGAAAGGAAACCGCCATTATTAAGCTGTACGTCATCGCTTACGTGCCTAAGTGACAAGTAGTAAAACATGATATCAAAAGTTGAAAGCTGGAACTACACGAAGCCGTAATGAGCAAGGGTGGTTAATTTAAGTTGGTTCGAGTCCGACCTGTTACACGGATGATTTCAATTAGGTGCCGCGCTGTATTTGTTACACAGACAGTAATATGATATACGGACACAATCTCAGGAACTCTTGAAATTACCGTATGTCTGGCATGGCATAAGGTCCTAAGTATCCCGCAGGGGAAGCTGAATCAAGCGACTCCGCGGTGTCTTTCGGAAGGATACGCTGGCGCCGGGTTTCAACCAGTCCCTTCGTTCAGTGACATCACACAGTCAGCCGCCAAGGTAAGCACTGAACAATAGCTGGAGAGACCGCCACCAAGCCTGACAGTCGCTGAATCGTGACATCCAACGGGAACTAAATGACTGCGTATAGCTCTTCAACGATATAAAATACGTTGCATTAAATTACGATCCAAGTGTCTGAAGCAGAGAATGTGCAGAGCCCGGGGTACAACGGGACACCGGGCGGAATGAAGTTCAATGTTACTCGGTGTCAAGGAGGTATTGCCAGCAAATGTCAAGTAACACTAGATCAATGTATTGCGGCTCAACTGCGGCAGTCATGATAGTCTAGTTTCCTCGAGCGTTAGTCTGTGAAGTGTTTTCGTTGTGTGATTTTCTTCTTCTGGATTGTAACTTCTGATGTTTTTGTAACCAAGATTAACTATACATACTTGTTTACATTACAAATAAAGTAAGCTCATGCTTGAAGTACTTTTAATTGTCTTTACTTTGATGTAGTTAAATTTTTGTGTATCTTTCACGAGTGACCTTACCTCCCTAATCTAAATCGTGCCCCTGGGGTGTAATGGGTGGGGCGGAATGGAGAACTATCCCCTTCTACCCCGCTGCTCTTGTCGTCCTCTTTCATGACAGCTGACAACAGGGTCCCTTCACTTTATTTTTCATCTGATATTCTAATGCCTATTGTAAAAGTTAAATAAACCACGGATAGGACGAGCTTTTTATATTTCATCTGAAATTGTGATGTCTATTTCAAAAGTTAAAGAAATCACTAAAAGAACGAATCTGAAGAGATGGAAGGCTGATGTTTTATCAGATTCCCCATAAAAAGGAGAGATAGACGTCACTATTAAGGAAAAACAGGGAAATAACTTTGCAAAATAAGAAAAAGTGAAGATAAAATTATTTAAGAAAGAGAATAAATTTAACAATATAAAGAAACAAAGGAATGTGCCTGAAGATGAATTGAAAAAATATATAGCTCAAGATGGAGCGCAAAACTAACGAGAGTGGATCTGAAGATTGTTCTGACTGTGATTGTCTATATTGCGGTGAATTTTATTCAAAGTCACTTGAAGGTTGCATCGCTTGTTCCATGTGCAAAAAATGGAAACATAATTCCTGTGCGCCAATAACGAATCTGTACTAAAGACTGAATTTTGTGAATAGGCTTAAGAAATTGACACAATCGTTGAAAATTGTATTTAAGCCTTTATAGTCATTTAAAACTAAATAAATACAGAACAAACTTCTGTTTTCCTATATTTCTACCAGTTTTATATGTTTTCATAATGTCTTGTTCCTGCCACCCCGTTCTGGGGCAGAACGGGGCAAAAGACAGTTATATATATATATTGTTCTGTAGTTTTCTTACAATATTATTGTATTTTTGTAATTAATGCATTATATTGTGTTAAAAGAAAAATTTACAGCTCTGTTAATTAAACCTTTTGTATTTTTAAAACATATTTTAAACTTCGTACCTCGTTCCGCCCCGGGTTCCCCTAAATCTACGATCATCAAACAAACAAACAATTTAGAATTAGGAACAGTGGGGTGATAGGCGGGATGTTTCAGATATTGTTTCTCAGTTCACTTTCGACTCCGAAATCAGTATTCCACACGGCGCAACACTAAGCCCGATATTATTATCATTTGGCTTAACGCCTCATCGCGGTCGAGGACACTAGAGGTGGGAAAGGACGGGGTCCAAGGAACGGTAAGAAATTCAGTCACGGCCTTTTGAAGGAAACCACCACGCCATTCACCCGGAGTGCTTTGCGGAAAACTCGGAAAACCTAAAGCTGGGTGGCGCGAAGGGGATTTGAAGCCGCGTCTCCCCGAATGCGAGGCCAAAGCGTTACCCTCACTCACCACGTTCGGAGTTATTATCGTGGGTAATAAATAGTAAGTTAATAACCGTGGACGCTACATTATAGCATTGGCATGACAGTGAGAACAACTCAACGAAGAACGGAGGGCACAAATAAAATCTGATAGCAAGGTGAAAGTAAAATTTCGATTATTTTCGAGTGTCAGCTAAGTTTTTGCGAATCAAGTGATCCATTTGATTCTGAAGTCAATTACTGAATTCTATATTTATAACTGAACCAATAAGCCACAAGTCACAATACTATGGACCGAGTCTTAAGCACATGTGTGTCAATCTGGTCCATAGAATAAGGCTGCACATAAATTTTGGATGTGGCTCACAATTTCGATTCTATGCTAGACTGCGACCCACCTAATTCTTGCGTACAGTCACAATAGATATTTAAATAAAACAAAGCTATAAGTAACTTAATCAGTAAGTAAAAATCATCAATGAGACCTTTGAAAAAGTTTCTGAGCTAGCATTTTAGTAATACTGGGATACACATCTGTGGTTTTCAGTAAAATCAGGTCTGAAATATGTTTCACAGTTTTGTTTTTCAATTACGTGAGAGCAGAAAAAACTTTTCCACAGATACATGTTTATCCACTTGACAGGTATCTCGTTATAAATGAAATAATTAGTCCTAGAAGAATCACTTTCAAGTTTGATTTCCTCCCCCCCCCCCCCCCCAAGACATCGGACTTCTTACCAAGGTACTAAATAAACATTCCAGCAACACCTTCAAAACTAAAATTCAACGAACTAACTCGTCTTTGCCGATCGCTTTTATAGGCGTTACAGAAATTCCCAGAATAATTCAAAAACTTCCGATCAACGTTTCTCAAATTCTAATACAATTAAAATCACATTAAAAACAATCAGAATTAATACAAAATCATTGAAAATCATTATGAAACGAACAGAAATGAAAATTAGTGTTATTTACACACAGAATTATCCACATAAATCGGTCCAAACTGTCAGAAATTGTCGTCCAAACATTGTAGCTCACATTAATACATAGAATCATAAACTTTTAATCAATGATTCATGCATAGTACTGTTTTTCAACATATTAAATAGCATTTACATAATTTATCTCCATAAAACAATGCTCATTTACTCAAAATGACAGTCAATTACAGGAATAATACACAAAGCCATATTTACTGAACTCCCGGCTTGCTACGAATAATTTTTAAAATAAACTTTCGTTCGAGGCTGGCTGTGAGAGCCGTTATACACTGCTGCTGGCGGACAAGTTCAAATGAGTTGGCTGGGGTGGGACAGCTTTGTCCCGGGAGACGATCTCAGGTCATGACCGATTAGTTGTAATTATAAACAGCTGATGCAGCGTGGCACGTGCTTCGTGACTGGTGGTTGGTTTCATCCTGCTAGGCGGCAGCAGGCGGCGCAGATTGCGCGTGATCCCGCCTGCTATTAGGAGGCTGTTAGCGGTAAGAGGCCGCCGGGGAAATATGCCCTCCCGCTTACTCCTGGCCGATGAGGCTGTTCCTTCGGTCCCTTACAAGTCCCCGGGGAGTCCTTCGCACCGTCACTTTCCCTTCCAGCCTCTCCGCCAAGGCATTCTACACCTCGTGCCTACACCCACGCAGAGTCTCCATCCTCACAGAGTACAAGCGCTTCACATACGAACGTCAAATTGCGGAATCGGTGCATCTGCCCACTAATATCGGTATATTTGTACCCAAAATCGGTATTGGCAAAAAATACAACCCTATTAACCACATTTTGCTGGTCAAGATGCGCTGTCGAAAAATTTATATCAGTTGGACGCCAATTTTACTGCGAGACTTGGAACTTCAGGACTTGCTATCAATTTGAAGTCAAACTGTGCAGCAAATTGATGGCAATCTACTGCCGCAACTGAACAACAAATTAGTCATCAAAAGTTGGAATGAAATATTTGGTTTCAACTTGCGTTCAAAGATGGGCTTGATTTTCATATTACCTTTTTAGCTCCGTACAGTATAAATTGAAGATTCAGAATATTTTTTTAAGTTAATGTATGAAATACAAATTATCTAAGTTTAATTAAAACTTCATTACATTATTTTAATCTTCTTTATCTTTGTAAAATAACGGGAAATTAAAGGATACATTATAAATTTAAAACTAATACCAGAAATGTTTTAATTAATATTTCATAAGCACTAGTCAATACTAGAAAAAACCTATTGAAAATAATAAAAACAACCGACTTAGCAATTTGAAAATCGTTTATTCATTTATTTAACAGAACGACATTTACCTCAGTCAAATAGAAACACAACCCAAAAGATATAGGTAACATTCTGCAAAAAGATAACTGACTACTTAACATATAATTGTAAACGAAATGGGTTGCCAACGTGAAAATGTAAAATCTGGGAAAAATTGGGAAAATTCCGTTGTATTCTCTGAAATCGTAGAAAAATTGTTACATTTCGGTATTTCGACAGGAGAGAGTAAGACAGACACCATATCGGCAGAAATACCGAAAAATCTGTAGGTTCGGTACCACTGCTGGCGAGCCTGATTATTGGGGCGCAACACAGTCAAGCTGCGATGGTATCGATTCCTTAAGAAACATCCGTCATGCAAAAACCTGATTTTTCCTTTTCGCCGTCAAGCTGTGTCATTCATAGGCAGTCAGCTACAGAAAGTGGTGAAAGCATTACGGATGTTAGTGCCCACCAAGCGGCAGTGCTTTGACTTGCAATAGATTGCTCCAACAGAAACCGATAAAGGTGGCGGAGGTTGCCGTACAAACGTTTTTTACCCTATTCCAAATTTTCTAAATCTTAGATGTGGAGTAAATTCATTTTGCACTACAATGAAAATCATAGGCCAAAGATAACGTCACAATGAGGTCAAACATTATAGGGTGGGGAAAGAATTGCTTGTTGACGACTTGAAATGTAAATATGTTGGGATTACATTTGATAACAAGCTTAACTTGGCAGGGCACATTGGACAGTTAGTAGGAAAAAGTTTCAAGATTCTGCGCTTGTTGGAGAGAGTGATGAGGGGATGTACGAGAGAAGTAAAGGAACTGGATTACATAACTTTGGCCAGACCATTGCTTGGATATGGTAGTGTAGTATGGGACCCACAGTTTGAGTATCAAATACTCAGGAGATGCAAAAAAAGGGCTGCTAGATTTGTTTCTGGAAATTATCGTAGAATGAATTCAGTAACAGATATAATAAAAGAACTGGAATGGCATTAACTGTATGACAGGAAGAGGGTGAAGAGGATCATGGGAGTGTACAAGGCGTATATTGGTGATGAGTTATGGAAATATATTGGTGTAAGAATGAAATGTGATGCATGGAAGGGAAAAGATGATCATGACGACAAGATGGTACTCGATTTCAGGCACAAGGGTGTGGGAAGAGTCTCTTTATTTTCTAGGAAAGGATGCCATGGATTGGAATAGGTTACCATGGGAAATGATGAATAATTTACCAAAGACGTTGAAAGAATTTAAAGCCAAAATTTGTAGTGGGCAACTGTTAGATGGGTGCTGGAGAGGGGGAAGATGGGTGTTAAGGAAATTGCCACCACAGTGTGCGTTCCATTCCAATTTAATGAAATATTATTATTGTTAAAGATGTTACACAGCAAACATAGTTAATTCGCTTCAGATATGTTTTGTGAATATCGTGATACAACAACGAAAAGATAGCCTTCTCTCTTAAACACAACTATTGAATATCTAGCCAAAGCTAGATTCGAGCCTCAAAATATCTTGCCATGAACACACGTAATGCTCGTCTGAAAACTGTGCTATTAACCCCACGCGATATTCACTGTATCCTTAGAGAGATCAATCTAAACCAATTCCATTGGAAATAGAATAAAAGTTTAACTGGCCTGAAGAAAAATACCTTATTGAAAAAATTAAATCCCATTCTCTTAGAACATTAATGACTGTATAAAAACCTTTACGTCTGAAATTTCATGCCCACCGTACTATGATATTCATTGTAAGTAAAATACTAATAGTACTGATAGTACAAATCTCAGCAGACTGACAGTTCACGTGAAGACGATGGCACGTGTGCTTGGAAGGAGGTTCAACGCGTGATAATGTTTCCCAGAGTATTTTAGTCAATACACAACGCCAGAAACGATGAGACAGGAAGAAGCAAGTGTCACGACTGAAGAGGCGTCTAGATGGTCAGTGAGTGTTCTCCGTTGTTTCCCGTAACCCATTCCACTTCCTGATGTCCCTGAATATAACAAAAGCGAATAGAACATTAAATAATTGCTTAATACATATTTGTTTACTTTTTAATTAAGAAAATAAACGTAAATTTCATTCTTAATGCACTAGATCGACAAAATTTCCATTTTCACATCCGATCATTGGCAAGACGGTATACATTTTTAATTCATTTTAATCTTATACGGCATTAGCTATTTAACTTTATTTTGAAAATATACTGGTACACAAAAAATAGTTGTGTGTTAAGAGAAAAATAATTAATTGAAAATGGGACACAAAAAAAGTAATTTCCAGCTAAATTCAATTAAACTAAAGCTGTTGTCAAATCTTTTGGCGGGTGGCGTTGCCAAGCCGTGCGCGTAACAGTAGTATTCACCTCTTTACTTGTAGTAATAGTTTTCAACGTGTTTTAAGTAATTTATAATCACTATTCGGTGATAAAATATTGATGCATGTCATTTTGTTAAGAAACTTATGTCATTGCAGATGTGTTTAATGTAATTAGAGATTTCAAAATACCTGTTATATTTATTATTCTTTTACCAGCGCAGAACAATAAAAGACGTTCTCGACAGACTGAAGAAACTTATGGAAATACTCTTCTTTTATTTGTGGCTAAAAATCCACGTGTTAAATTTTATTTTCAGTTTGTATATTTATAACTAAAATCAAAATTTTATTTTGGTATCCTCTGCACTGAAAAACTTGCAAGCGACAAAATTATCTGTTTATATATTACCACTCATCACTGTCGTATAATTCGTGTATTGTCCTCCTGACAATGTCCCTGTCAAAGTCGCTAAGCTTTGTTAGAATGCTGTATTGTTTCACAATTTTCTTTCGAGAAACAAACGTAGGTAATTTTCCTTCACGACACACGCGCTGGACAGTTCGCAAACCGACATCACAAGCTGCAGCGCAAATAGCCTCTCCATTCCCTAATTTTTGCGCAAGTGAAAACTTCTATAGGCGCTTTACGCGGTGTTTTGAACCTACGAGTTAGCGACGTCCCGTCACCGACATGCTACACGTATGATGTGCGCGATGGACGCTTCTCTTGATGCGTAAAATCATATGAGTCCGCATCCTGATGTTAACAGTATACCTACTGTATGGCTGTAAGTGTGACTTGTTGCGCTTGGACAGCCGTGAAAGTATAGAAACTATACTTGTATCTAATATATAAAAATGATTGTTTTTTGCCAATGTTTTTCATACAAACACACAATTTTTACCCGACTTTTATGGAAGTTTGCATATGTATAATTAAAAAAAACAAATAGAAAAACAATGTTTACGTTTGATTAACTAAAAACTAAACCCACTCCTCCTCTCCCCCCCCCCCTAATACACATACACGTTGATTTCTATCAATTTTGTTTATTTAAAAGCAGCTTTTATCAGATTTTGATAGTACTTGCACCTGTACACCTGTACCTGGTAGCACTTCCAGAATTGACAGCTACAGAAAATTTTGAAAAGTACACGCTGAATACAAATGTTGAGGAACTTTGGTTTAATTTAAAAGAAATAATATTGACCGCTTTAAATCAATTTGTTGCTAAGAATTTTATTAAGGTTAGTAAAATCTTCCCTTGGTTCAATAGAGAAGTGAAACGTTTGCTCAGGAAGCAAAGGAGTTTACATGTCACGCTGAAGAAATCGGGGGACTCGTCTAACCGCGATAAATTAGTCCAGTTGCAAGCGAAAGTGCGTAAGGCAATGCGTGATGAGTTTAAGGAATCCCAAGCCAAGAATTTCTCCGAAGATGTGATTACTAATCCAAAAATCTTCTGGTCGTATATCAAAGTACTAAGAGGCTCTCGTAAGGTTATGCCATCGCTGATTAAAGAAAATGGTAAATTATCAGAAACAAGCGTAGAGAAAGCAGAAATTGTGAATAATGTATTTAAAAAAGCTTTCACGACAGAAAACTCAGAGGAGATTCCGATATACAACAATCGTACCAACAAAATGATCTCGTTCTTGATGTCGAGGGAATAACTAAACTGCTTATGAATATAAAAACCAATAAGTCTCCCGTACCAGACGGTATTCCTACAAGATTCTACTCTAGGTACGCAAAGGAAATGACGCCGTATTTGATGAAATTATATACCGCCTCCTTGGATGAAGGAAAAATACCAGCCGAATGGAAGACCGCTATCGTAAGACCAGTGTTTAAAAATGGGAATGTTAATGATCCTCACAAATATAGGCTGACCTCAATATTTTGCAGGATTTTAGAACATATCTTCTATTCAAATGTCATGCGGTTTTGGATGAAGGTGAGATGTTAAACCCAAATCAACATCGCTTCAGAAAATGCCGATGCTGCGAAACACAACTTACATTTCTAATTAACAACATGTGCCGTGTTATAGATGAGCAATGCCAGGTTGATATAGTTCTTTTAAATTTTTAAAAAGCTTTCTACACTGTGCCTAACATTAGGTTACTTAGGAAACTTCGTGGTTACGGCACATCTAGACAAATATGCGACTGGGTTGCAGACTTTCTGAAGGGCAGAACACAGTGTGTAGTTCTCGACGGCGAGAGTTCATCACTTGCCTAGGTGAGGTCCGGGGTTCCCCAGGGCAGCGTGATAGGGCCTCTGTTGTTTCTCATATACATTAATGATTTGTGTGACATAATAAGAGGGATAAAAAGATTTTTTGCTGATGTTTCTATTATTTATCGTGAAATCAAAACCCAGGACGACTGCGCTTTGTTAAAACACGATATTCTGAAAATAATTGCGTAGTGTAAAGACTGGCAGTTGGAGTCAAACGCTAAAATGTGCCAAGTCATGCGTCTAAGTAAAAAGATGACACACTTTAGCTCAGAATATACAATTAATGATACTGTCCCTAGAATGGTAGATTCCACTAAATATCTAGGAGGGGTAACAATTCGTAATAATTTGTCGTGGATTGAGCATATCGAGAATGTAATTGGGAAAGCAAATCGTATGCTCCGATTTCTAGGTCGTAATTTAAAACAATGCACTCCAGTAGTTAAATCTATTGCACAAAAGTCACTAGTGAGTCCTCACTTAGAATATTGTTGTTCTGTACGGGGTCCCCATCAAAAGGAGTTATGGAGGCTTTAGAGAAGGTCCAAAGAAGAGCCGCCCGATTCGTGACAGGTATATATAGTTGGAGGGAAAGCGTAAGCACGATGTTGAAGGAGTTATGTTGGGAAGACCTGGAATACCGATGGCTTTGCTGTTGACAGAAGCTAAATGAAAAATTCTCGACTCACGTATTTCGGAATGACAGTAAACAAATATTGCTACCAGCAACATTCGTATCTCGGGTTTTCCATGGTTTTCCCAGATCACTCCAGGCGAATGCTGGGATGGTTCCTCACAATAGCCCATGGGCGCCTCCTGCCATATCCCGTATATCCATTCCAAACTATTACCTTTTCGAATAGGTGCAATGCACCCTCCACCACACACTTTTAGAGAATCGTGGAGTAATAATAATAATAATAATCTTCTTTTTATTACTGTCTCTTTAGACATCTGGAGCTCCTCTGTTTCTTCCTATCCTTCGCATCTTCCTTCATTAGTTTATTGCCTCTGCATTGTTTGTTTGCTGTTAACTTTCCGAATCGTCTTCTTCCTCATGTTTGTTTCCTTCTCTTTTTACCAGCATCTTCCTCTTGTATATACAATATGTGTCAAGGCGATTTCCTCTCCTTAATTACCCTCATAAGTTTCTTCTCCTCCCATAGCCTCCTCACTCCTCATTGTGTCTGTAAATTTGTTTTTTTGAGGTTTTTACACGAATGCAGTTGCAAACATTCCCAGTATTTTCCTTAGTTCTTCTGAATGGTAGAAGTTTTTTGCCTTTCGACGTTAATATTCACGAAGAACTTTCAGCAAACGTCTCTCATAATTCAGTTTGGATGTTTTGTGCGTTTTATTGACATTGAAAGTCTGCTTATTAATTGTTCTCTATTGCTTCCACTTCAAGACACTGAACATGTGTGTTATACTGGGTTCACCTTATTACATGTAAGCATCTTGAGTAACCGATGAGCATAATAAATCACTTGGAAAGCTACTACTTTGCGAAGTAGTACCGTGTGTTATGCCTCGGAGTAGGCGTGATATACGTGAACAGCAGGTACCCGCGGACAAACACTAATGATTTTTTTATATATATATACGTATATCACGCCTACTCCGAGGCATAACACATGGTATACTATATATTTATATATGCTGAATAGAATTGTCTCTAGACTCAATCACTCCTCGATTAATGGTTTTCCATTAATGTCCATGCTCTCCGGTTCTGACTGCGACAACATTGAGGCTGTAAATGATTCGAATTGCTTTTATGGTATGTAGTGGGGCGTTACATTCAGCAATGCGCTCCTCCGATTCCTCCACGTTACCTGATAATTCTCCCCCTACCTGGGTATGAACCCCGAGGCAGACGCCGTTCACCAGTGCGGTGCTGCTGTCTACCTCAATACACTTAGAACGTTACGTAGAATAAATCACAGGGATTTTGTTCACTCACCCAATGTCACAATTTAGCAGTAACTGACTGCATTTTAATCACGATACCTGTTCTTATCCGCGTAAAAAAGTAAAACCTAAATTATCTTCCCCGTTTTTGAAACGTTAGCTTCGGTGAAAATCCTTTCTCTCTTCCTCATGGCTGTGATCTGGAAAGGAACTTCTGGAAGCCCCATTAAGGCGAAACGCCGTTAAACCTACTTGAGCCGCGCTTGTCGCAAACTTCCTCATTAAATCTCGGTCGCAGATAAAGAACAGAATGGGTCATCGCCACCCAAACACTCTCGTAAGCACTCGGAATATAAATTATTCTGCAAACGAAAGCGCAATCTTTAAATATTCTGTCGTAGTCACAACGTTCTATTAATTAAGAACATGACTTGGGAAATTTTTCCACAAACTGACAAAAGAATAAATTTTTAATTCATTATTCTTCTTATTTTTTCATCAAAGGAGGATTGTGCAGCATTCTAAATGTATTATCTTGTCACTGAAGTTATCTGTTAATACTTTTCTTCATAAGGTGAAAGCAGAGAAATTTTCTTACTTTTGTAATCCTTCTCTGTTAAAAAAGTACGTAGAATAAATCACAAGACTTTTGTTTACTCACCCAATATCACCATTTGGCAGTAACTTAATACGATTGTTGTTCTTATCACCGTAAAAGAGTAAAATCTAAATTATCCTCTGTCTGTTTTGAAACGTTATCTTCGGTGAAAGACCTTACTCTCTGACTATTGTTGATGTCTCCGAATCCTGAGTTCCTTGCGGTAGACTTCTGAGGAAATAAAAAAGAAAAACTCAGGGTGTTTGCTGCTTATCGTAGTTGAAGAATGAATGAATGGTGAAGAGGCTCTTGGGGAAATACTAACTTCATTCCCAGAGTTGAAAAGTGAGGGTAGAATGGTCATTATTGGTGGGGATTTAAATTTACCGGGTGTCAGCTGGGTAGGAAATAAGATTAATAACACAAGGGAACAGAGATCAGCAAATACTTTGTAAGAGAAGGGGTGGTATAGCACAACAAAGGGACCTAACGTGTTGTATATCTTCCTTAAAAGGTCCGATGATAACCTTATGAGGTCTCAAGTTACTGAAGAAATAAGCGACAAAATGCAGTTCTAATGGATATTAGGGATTCGGTAAACCAGTGTCCAAGGCCGATTATACAGTTATAGAGAAATATAGATTTCAGGACTGAAGAGATATTTCAGGGAACGTTTTCGCAAATCTAAGGATGGTACATACTATAATATGAAGGCTGAGGATGTTAAAGAGGTTGGTGAGACGAGAACATAACAGAGTTAAGAAACAGCAAGGCAGTGGGGGATAGTTGAAAGAAGTTCACGAGCAATTAATAATGGCAAAGAAGGTGGTTTAAGATAGGTTTATGTGCGCACGGCTACCACATCTACAAATTTCTATGGCTATATTAAAACTGAGAGAAACAACATTACTACTAAGACTCAGGAATGGGAGAGTGCAAATCGTAGAACGGGCTTTCATCTTAGAAATAAGCAGACTAAAAAATCATCATTATATTGAGCTAATAATGCTAAAAAGCGTAAGGGACTAGTGTAGATAATACTACTACGGATGTCTTTAAAGATAGCAGGCTGTGACACTGTACCTTACTTGAAATATTATTTAATTTGAGTATGGATACTTGCTGCTTACCAGAAGACTGGAATAGTGCGCCAGTAGTACCGTTCCATACAGGAGGGGTGACACATAGGGTCGAAAATTTGAATAGTAGGTAAATTAACGGAGAGATTGACATCAGATGTGTCTGTGAAGAAAGTAAGTGGTTTCCAAGTCAGCAACATGGCTTTAGATATAAGGGAATTCAAGCGAAATGATAATACGAAATCGACAAGAAAGGACAAATTAATAGTGTAGCCCAGAACTTTCAAATAATTTTGACGGAGTGAGCCATAAAATTGTGCTAAAACTATTTGAGTGGATGAAAAAGTAATTTGCTGGGTAGAACAATTCTTAAAAGTTAGAAAACAAAAAATTAGTTGAGGTGAACTTGGGAGTGCCACAGGGCAGCGTATTGGGACCATTGCTATTCATTATTCTAATGATTGACTGTATTGATGGCTTTCTGTCGGAAGTTAGATTGTTTTGCAGATGAGATAATGTTATATGATGGGATCAAGACGGTAGAGGACTGTAAACAGGTGCAGAGTGATCTGGACAGGATGTCTAGTTGGGCTGGAAAACACGGGGTGAAGATAAATGCAAATAAGAGTCAGCGTATTAGATACACAGATAGAAAAGTAAAGGCTGGTTATTATAGTGCAGAAACCGAGCGTGGTGGGTGAACGGTTAACTTTCTGGCCTCGCATTAGGGAGGACGCTGGTTCGAATCTCAATCCGGGCATCCAGATTTGGGTTTACCATGGTTTCCCCAAATCACTCCCGCCGAATGCCGGGATGTTTCGTTCAAAAAGGCCATGACTGAATTCCTTCCCGTTCCTTGCCCCCAGTCCCATCCCGCCTCCAATGACTTCGACGTCGACGAGGCGTAAAGCCGTTATAAAAAAAAAAAAGTGCAGAAGGAATTGATTGTTGAATACTTGAAATGTAAATTACTTGTTATAACATTTGAGAACAAACTCAAGTGGGCACAGGTTTGAAAACTTTTTACTTGTTGGAATCAGTGATAAGAGGATGTACCAGAGAAGTAAGGAACTTGAGTTGTAAAACTTTGATGAGGCCTTTGCTCCAATATGGTAGTGTAGTATGGGACCCACACTATGGGTTTGAAATACAGGAGTTGGAGGGGGAGCAAGGAAGGGCTGCTACTTTAGTGTCTGGAAATTAGTACATAACACAATCAGTAACCGATATGATAAAAGAGCTAGAGATTGTAGCACTGGAAGCATTGTAAGATGAGAGGCGGGTGATTGGGTACCATAAAACACACCAATGGCGGAAGTAATGGGCCCGGCGTGAGGCAGGGCTGCACTCCCGCCCTATAGGCCTACCTCTAAGCACGAGGGCGCCAAGAAGCCAGGCACCAACAACTGTGGCGTTCTCTGTCTTCCCTTTCACAATTCGTGGCTACCTTAATTTGTTTTCTCAAATCATTTCCTCTCTGCCACTCCGACCAGACAGATGCAATCTAAGCAACAGTAAGAGCAGTCAAAATTTAAGTGTGATGTGGGGAATCAGGAAACGCTCAATGCGTCCGGTGGCGTGAATGACTTAAGAGATAAATAACTGGGAGGAGTTGAGCATCAGGCTGACTGCAGCTGACTGCAGCTGACTAATTATTATAGGGTTCGGATACTCAATACCACGAAAAAATATGCAGGAAAATATGACCTAAAAATTACAAAATATAACAAAACATTTAAATTTACTACATAAAAACATGCTCAACTACACATCATTTATTGTATCTGGTAGTGTCGCTTTCACGTAGACAGCATAGTTTGCTTCCGTACACTCACGGCACCATTGGGAAATTAGCCCTAGAACCACAAACCCATTTTTTTTTTATCGGTAAACTACAAACTGAGGTAAATATTTACCCCATGGTTTTTGTCCTTAAAGCTGTAATCTGACTTATAAGGTCATGAATTCTTTTGTTTCTTCATGCTGAAGATGATGGTAAAGAGCACATTCAATTTTAGCAAGGTTTAGTTGGTGAAAATTCGATTTAAATAGCCAAAAGTGTTAAGAAACGGTGTAATCATCATTTAACAAACAAACAAAAAAAACTATTTTTCTAAACAACCGATTTTAAATTTTCAAACGCGATTTTAAAGAGGGTATATAAAGCTTTGAGACAAACGATACCATCATGATGTTTCGCCAAAAATTCTATTTATTTGGAACTTTGAAAATTAAAAAAAAGGGAATATCTATGGAATACTCAAATAAAAATACTTTTCTTTCAATGTTCTGGTGATTAATTTATTGGCAGTTGCTTAACTGAATACAAAGCGTGGTAGGTGAGTGGTTAACCCTCTGGCCTCGCATTCAGAAGGACGCTGGTTCGAATCCCCATCCGGGTATCCAGATTTGGGATTTCCTGGGTTTCCCCAAATCACTGCAGACGAATGCCGGGATGCTTCCTTCAAAATGCCATGGCCAAATTCCTTCCCGTTCCTTGTCCCCATCCCGCCCCTAGTGACCTAGAAGTCGACGAGGCGTAAAGCCATAAGTAAAAAAAAAATTAACTAAATGGAAGTGTTACAAAATAAATTTCAGTGTAATTTCTAGTGCCTTGCGCTGTTACAAAAAGTTTTCGTCGCTATCCTCGTCCAGGTTGCATTTCAACCTAACCACGTACTAAACTTACCGCCAGAGAAGGTATACCCAATTACACGCATTTTATTAGTATAGGTACTATATCGCATTTTAGTGGTAATAATGCATCTCGATATAAAATAAATAAAAAATCTTTATGGGATATTTCACCTTCTTTTTTTATATTCTTGCTTCAGATAGATAGTACAACCTTTGTTTGGCTGACACAGTTACATGCAGCTGAAGTATGGCATCAGTAAAAGAAAAGGAAATTAAAATTATATTTTAACAACTTCAGTCATTCCACGTAATATAAGTTTTAACTATAGTCTATGCTGTCAGTTTGAAACTACTTTCGTTAAAACGAAGTAATGATTTAAGTAACAGAACACTCAAGAAACCAAATTAAATTAATATTTTTAAAAATTAAATTACTCATGCCCTCTGCTGTAACGTCAAGTGCCAGTTCTTATAACAATCTGTCAAAACTCCTGCTAACATTACGAAAATTAAAAGTTTTATCTTACATGTCTGTGGCCGAAGATTTTAACGTTAACCTTTACATAAAATGAATATTAAATAAATCTAAGCAACTAATATTTATTTTGTATATTTAAACGGAATACGTACTTTTCTTTCGGTGTTCTGACAGTTAATTTATTGGTGGATACCGAAGTGGAACTGTTATTAAATAACACGCACAACCTAGAACAACATCTGGCAATAAGCGTGACGTCATAGTGTGACGTCATGGCGTGACAGATGACGCCGTATTACAAGTATAGATTTTCGGCTAAAAATTAAAAAAAAGCTGAGGGAGGGCGAAGTTTCGGCCATAGTGTTCATTGGCACCCTGTGTTAGTGATAATACACGATCGCGTGGATATGCGGAGTTAGTGGCGGGGGGATATCATATAACCCAGCGCGAGAGGCGGAGATGAATCGCGCCATGTGCTGCCATCTTCACAGGCTCCCAAACAAACTTTGGACTGTGTGTGTTGGCACAGGATGAGCGATACGGAAACTTCCGCCCCCAACTTGTGCGGTGGCGAGGCTGTTCCCCACTCTAGTGGACACTGGCTGCGAGTATAATAACCCCAGCAAGTAAGCACCACTACCAAAGATATTATTCCTTCATACTAGTGGTCGCCATAATTCTATTTTCTCCTCAACGCGCAACTTAGTCATTTTTCATAATTCTGTTTTTTTTTTTTTTTTCGTTAATTCAAGGTGTTCATTCCAACTTATCTCCCAGCAAACCAAAAATTCTTCTCGGGTATTGTGCCTGAAAAGTTCTTCTGTCAACAACGTTTCGGCAGCAACTTACGCTACCTTCATTAGGTGAGATGTAAAATTTAATCCTCACTTTATCTCCGAGCACTTTATTATTTCGTTTGCTGGATCTTTTTCTAATTTGTTTAATTAGGTGTTTGATTGATTCTAGCTACAATGTTAAGTATGAATAGAAAATCCACGAGTGTTACAGCTCATTAAACGCTGTACTGTAAGAGATCTCATTACCTGGAGCTTCTTTATTTATTGTTCTCTTACAGGATGTTTAATCTGACGGCTCTAAGCACATTTTTTCCATCCGAAGTCATTTTACATCGTGAAAGAATTTTCTTTCAATAATTCGGTCACTAGAAAAAGGGAAATGGTGTTTCCAGAAGTACCCGACCTAGCGTTAAGATACCTGAATAGATTAAAATTGGTATGAATCACCAACCTAAAGTCTGGATCAAACTGTGCGTGGATTGCCACGTTACGAGCTGGCTTCCCATCAACCTAAGTCTCTGATCTTTCCAGAGTACACATGTTTGATGATATTTTTGCCATAAAATTATCGGAAATGAATATTATTCCTTAATGTGAACAGTAAATCAAAAATAACTAAACTCAATCTTTGGTTATAAAGAACTCATTCGTAGAATATAAACTTTCAGGCCAGTTTGGAGATTAAGTCAAAGCTCTCGGACCGTCGTCTCTTGCTAAAAAGACATATGCGGACCTATGGGAGTTAAACGCAGAGGGTGGCTACTTGTAGTTTCTAATCCCCCTCTTGGAAGACATACAACCTCAGGGAACGAATGTCAGAAGTGTCTAGTAAATCCACTGCTTCTAATAGGCCCACATCACGTTCAGGACAGGTTAAGATCAAGCTCCGTAAGATGCTGCTCCAAAATCCATTCAACATCTGCAAGGCAGGGCAGTAATCAAGCCTTGACCAACCAGCTCTGATCCAAGACAACATCCTGCACCGAGTCAAATCCCAACCGCGTGACAACAGGCCGTGGCACATGCAGCTACACATGGGGAATCATAAAGAACACTTCTTGTCTCCCAACCTCTAACAATTAATTTCTGCAGGAGGTAAGTATACAGGGGCAAACAGACGATATATCTGTGCGTACATAGTCACATGACCAACTTCAGCCAATGAGCGGGAGTCTGGGTGAAGCGGCCGGAAAGCAAGTCGTCTGATGCGCGGCTCCGACAGAAACACGAAGTAAGATTTAATTATTGTGGGATAGGAGAATAGTGACGCAATTCATTCGGCGTGGTGCTAACCCAGCACGCGGGATTGGCTGACACGCAGAATCTGGTTAACTGGCGTAGTTATTGTTGAACGTCTGAAAAAAATGTATTTAAAGGGAGAGAGTAAGAAAAAAATAAATAAATAAATAAAACAAACCTGAAATTCGAGGAAATGCTTTAAGTAAATCAAAATAGGTTTAATAATGTCGGCGCCAGGACACTTCCTTGGGCAGCCCTTTTTTTGTGTTCTCCATCGACTTTTCTTGCCGTGAAATTCAACGTAAAACCTTCGGTTCTGAAATAAAATTCGGATGATTTCTGTAAATACAAAATCATTGTTAGATGATGTAGTTATGCAACAGGATGTTATACTGCACAGTGTCATACGCTGCAGAGAGGTCTACACAGGTCACTCCTGTGATCAACCCTAGCTCAAAACCCTCCTCAGTGTGCTGAGTCAGGTTGAGGACTTGTGCGGTGCAGATTTTGTTAGGCTGAAACCCACTTGCTGGTAAATCAGTTTCGGTTCGATTTTTGGGCTCAGTCGATTAAGCAGCATCATTTCAAATATCTTGTAGAGGTGGCATAACTGAGAAATATGGCGATAGTTTTTGGCGATAGAAGAGTCTTTCTCAGGTTTCAATATAGCAATAGCTTTCGTCTTCCCCATATCTTAGGTGTCAGTTTTACTTATTCTGACGTTGACAAGCAGTTGTGAAAATAGTCAGAAGTGAATTTAGAGAGAAGGTTAGAGTGCATTACAAGTCAATTTCAGTTTGAAACAAAACATCAGCTGCCCGGTAGTTTAAATTGTTAAACAAGCTTCCCAGACTGAGGTTCTAAAGTCACCAGGGGGACTGTGCGGAAATCCTAGGCGCCGCAGAGAACAAACGCTAAATAAAGAACGAGAATTTACAAGGAAATGAAGAGGGCGCATAAAACCCCACTCGTCCCGTGGGGGGGCATTGCGTTACTTCCCACTGCCCGTTGTGTATGATAGTGTAATTGTATCAGGAACTACCCTCATCAGCTGCAATGGCTCGCGTTAAAAAAAGGGGGAGGGGGAGAAACGCCCTGGCTGAAATGCCCGCTATTTAATTTCGCGTCGCTGGCTTCATTACAGCTAACTGCAATAACACTAAATGCGGATGGAGTGCCCCGGGCAGCAGGGTTGCCAACCCCCGCCCGCTCGCGGAATTAAAGTTCTAACCGGGTTGCAGGTGTTGGTCGCTCCCTCGGGACCCGGGAGCGCTCCTTTAAATTCCCGAGCGCTGATTGCTGCAGTTGCAGCACCGCAACGCGAGAGGCCGCGCGAATTTGCGGTCGCACAACTCTGACGAAGTTTCTGCCGAAATACTCCGCAGCGCAGAACTTACAACCACTCTATCTACTCTACGAACCTCATCTTTTAGATTTATTGGAAACCTTCTTTCAGCAAGGCCATATACTGAACCTACAGTGATTTAATTTGGAAAAACAACTAACAAGGAACACCTTTGACCTCTAACGCTCTGAACCGCACGAAAACAACAAGCGGTCATAAACAATACAGTGGCGTGTGTCATTTCCATGCAAAACTCCGCACTTGTCTGCTAGCGCCGTTAAAGGGCGATAAAAAGAGCCTGTTGTTGTGTGATTCCTGGTCAGGTCATACAGATCGTACCCTTCTAGACGCAACTTTTTCAAACGATGAACCGATCGTGGTGGTGTAACGGATAGCGTTCTCGCCTCGCATTCGGGAGGACGGTGGTTCGAATCCCCGTCCGGGCATCCAGATTTGGGTTTTCCATGGTTTCCCAAATCACTCCAGCCAAATGCCGGGTTTCTTCCTTAAAAAGGCCATGGCCGAATTCCTTCCCATTCCTTGGCCCCATCCTTTCCCGTCTCTAAAGACCTCGCTGTTGAGAGACGTAAAGCAGTTTAAAAAAAAAAAATCCAAACGGTGATGTTATGATGAAGATAAAAATATTGCCAAATCCTTGATGTTTACTTCCTTCAGAAATATGAGATCTATATCAGAAGGATTACTAATTTTGAAAGACTACAATATGCCAAACCACAAGTGAAGATACTTATTTCATCATGAAACTTCACTCTGTGATTTACAAGATTTTTGCTGCACCTACTTAAAAGTCTATGTTGCAATATTCTGGGCGTGGTACAAAGAACTGCATTTTAGAAATATTAACATTTTTTACCTTTAAGGGTAGAATTTGGCAAGGCTACTTCCTCAAAATTTGTAGTGACCAAAGTGGATACCTTAATCTTTAAAATGATACCTAATTTATCGATATTCTTAGGTAAGATTGGAGATAATGGGTTGGAACAAAAAAACACTATATAGAAATAATATATATGACACCATAACGGGATCATGTGAGTTCGTGTTTAATATATTTACTAATATTTGTAACTGTCTTCCAACTAACAGAAGTTTTTCAAATCTTGCAGAGTGAACCCTTAGATGTCCTGTACATGTATTAGTTAGCGCTGGCCTAACCTTTGACCCTTTTTCTGCAGGTTGCGTAGGGTGACCGCGTGTTTATTACATGTGAACGGATCATCTGCAATTCGTGGTGAACACTGTTGAAGGTCGTGTTTCTGGCGGATCGAGTTGCCGCTCGCGAAACACTGTTACATACTACTTCAGTCATCATCATCATCATCATGCCCTAGGGCAGGTTTCCACATGGCTGCTCTCCTATCTTCTGCTCCTTTTTTATGTGCATGTAGTTGCTGTTTTCTCTGATATTATCTGTAATTTTGCACCTCCTTCTTCCTCTCACTATCCTAGTCCTTCCAAGGCGTCTTTCAGTAAGCACTCCCCTCTCAGCAAGTGTCCCATCCAGTTCTTATTTCCCTGTTTTATGACTTGGAGTATTTGTCTTCTTTCACGAAACCTATCCAGTACTTCAACATTACTTACTTTATCCACCCAGGTTATCCTCTCCATTCTCCTCCGTTAGCGTCTCAAACCCTTCTAATTGTTTTTCATCTTCTCGCCTCAGTGTCCAAGTGTGTGTCCCATTAGGTGCCACACTCCACACAAAACATTGTTCAAGTCTTTTCCCGATCGCTTTGTTTACTTTCCCAGTTACTAGTCGCATCTTACTATTTAACTCTCCCTTCGCTGCGGCAATGCGAGTTTTGTACCTCTTGGTGGTATTTCAAGTCCTCAGTGATTGTACATCCAAGATATTTGATGAATCTTACGTGGCTTATATCAGGTTGTCCTATCTTAATATTAATCACTTTTCTTCCTTTGCCAATCACCACTCTCTTAGTTTTTGCTTTGTTGATTTTCATTCCAAACTCTTCACAAGCTTCATCTAGAATTCAGTGATTCTCAAACTGTTAGATCCACGGACCCCTATAACATTTCCCAGGCAATGGCGAATCCCTTTAACAAAAAACTGCGACTTTTTTTACTTTTTCACTTCTTTTTTTTTTTAGCTCCACTAGTGGCAACAATGAGCGATATTAACCATTGTGCATGTTATAAGCCATTACGTAAGTCTTGTCGCGAAACACCAACTATCAACCGGTGAACCCCTAGGGGTTCGCGTATCCCACTTTCAGAAACACTAGTCTAGATCTTTCAGCATTTAGTTTAGAGTTTTTTTCGCTTTCTGCCAACGAAGAAGATACCAGCGGCAATTCGAGTACACCCTTGCCAGCAACACGCATTCCTCTTTTTCCGTTTAAAAATACTTCAGTAAATTTTAGAAAATTTGGTTTAACGATTTCATTTGCAGTCGTGTTTTTATGTGTTCCTAATTTTGGATTATTGGCATGCCTTTAAAAAATTTGATTGATTTTGTACTATTGCACTATCGGCTGGAGCGGCAAGTGGGGAATGGAATTCGCTCGCTAGTTTGAAAATATTACTAGCTTGGATTTTTATGCCACGCATTTATCTTCCTACGATAAGGTCAACTGACCAAGAATCGATTCACACTTTACCGTTTTTTTTTTTGTTTTTTTGTTTTTTTTGGCTGTAACAATTTTTTCGAGTATTTCCCTTTCCTTCTAATTTAGTTCTGCCTGTTCCACTTTATTTTCATTCAATATTAGGGATTGTGGCGCATATGGGCTATCCGGTTTAATTATTGCTGGACAATGTCCGATTTGTCTAAAACTTTATTGTCGTATCAGTTTTGTAATTCAGTTCTTTCTTCTCTTTACTGCCTTTTCATGTTGTATTATCCTGTAAATATTTTTGTTGTCAATTTCTTAAATAAAATTTTCAAACAATCTTATCGTTAGGTGTTGTGTGTCGACCCATTTTGAGAGCTGAGGTTATCTTCCAAGTGTTTAGTTTTCTAAAAACTGAATTAAACAATTTTCTAAAGTGGAAACTAAATTTTCTATCCAAAAATATTCTAATAGTGGTTGTCAATGCTATATCAAATAACGAAATTTCGTAATGTTGCTTTTAGATTGCTAGGTCACTTTGATAGTACCTTTTTTTTCTTAAGGCTTTACACCTCGTCGTCGTCCAGGTCATTACAGGCGAGATGGGATTTGGAACAAGGAACGGGAAGAAGTTTGGCCATGGTCTTTTGAAGGAAGCATCCCGGCATTCGCCTGGAGTGATTTGGGGAAACCATAGAAAACCAAATCTGGATGCTCGGGCGGGGAATCGAACCGGCTCCCGAATCTGCGAAAACATTTTGGTAATTCGTTTGTTGTTACGAGTTAGAACAATGAGCTTATTGAAGTATTAGGGGAAGGCAGTAAATGGCAGAATGCCGACTTATTGTCGTTTCTTTAAATGGTGTCCCAAACAATATCAGCGGCACAATCGACTTTATCATTTGTTTCTGTCGTAACTCGTAGGCTCTGACACATGTGGTGCCAACAGCAGCCACTCAATTCTTATTTAAAAAATAAAAAATAAAAACCAGGGTTGCCAACCGCCCGTGGCGAACGAACCTCGTCGTTATCCGCCTCCCAGTCAGGCCCACTCCGGAAAGGGAAATTTAATCAACATTTCGTCTGTCTGGAATATTCGCCCGTGTGTGTATACACACACGACCTTGTGTTCGCGATGAAGCAGAGCGATTCAGGAGCAAATCGCAGGAAAACGGGCGGCGGAAGCCGGTTCATTTGGCGGAGCCCTGCGGGCTCGTTTCATTGCGAGCATGGTTTGCAGTCAATGCTTTAGGCCAATAACGTTGCAAACCTTTGATCAGATGCGATAGTCTTTTTTTTTTTTTTTTGTTTATAGAGTTTTTAACAATTTACATTCCGTAACCCTAGAAGAATTCAAATTAGCAATACTGGTACGAAGTGGCGGACTACTTTGGGATTATACCGTGCTATGCACACCTGTGGAGAAGGAATTTAATAATCGCAATATCCGTCTGTGCTGGCGATGAGTTAATTAACGTTTATTAATGTTGTCTTCTGTCACCAATCTCTCGAGTGTTCTCATAAAAACATACATACCTTCCTACGTTGAGTTACCCACCTGACTCGAAATACTGCTTACGAGGGGATACCCCCCCCCCCAAAAAAAATTTTTTTTTAAAAGGTATATATTTTCAATTTTTTACAAAACAACCTTATCTCCTTCAAAATACTCTCCATTACAATTTATGCAGCCCACCGGTGCTTCCACTGTTCGAAACAATTTCCGTAGACAGCTTTAGAAATGGTTCTTTTTTATCTTGACCTCTTCAATTTAGTCAATCGATGTCATTTTTGTCACTTTTCATACGTGTAAATAAGAAAAAGTCGCACGGAGCCAGGTCAGGCGAGTAAGGTGCGTGGGTCAGTGGAACCATGCCATTTAAACTGCCTAACAGAGACAGCTGTGTGTGCAGGTGCATTGTCGTGGTGGAAGAACCAGTATCCTGTCTGCCACAAATCGGGTATTTTTCGACGATCACTGTTGCGTAATCTTCTTCCAAATAAAAGGTTTGATTGACGGTCTGATGAGGGAGAACAAACTCTGAATGAATTAAGCCCTTGGCATGAAAAAAGCAAATGAGCATTGTTTTGATGATTGATTTGACTTGGCGACATTTCTATTACGGGATGACAGTTACTTCTTCCATTGGCTTGACTGTTGCTTTGTTTCTGGGTCGTCACCATAGCACCATGACTCATCACCAGTAATGATCTTTGACAGAAAATCTGTATCAATTTCAAGCTGTTGTTCTAAAGCGCGACATGTCTCAACTCGACGTTCTTTTTGATTGTCATTCAGAGCAGCGGAACAAAGTTGGTAGCAACCCTTTTCATTCCCAAATCTTTGATTAAAATCCACTAAACCGAGCTCCAAGATAACGCACTAATCTCTTTGTCTGTCGACGTTCTGAGAGCACAAGGCCTTGAATGTTTCAACATTTTCGTAGATTTTGGCAGTTGATGGACGTCCAGAACGAGGTTTGTTATCAATTAACATGTCACCATTTTTTATTCGAGCGAACCTCTCGTACACTTGACTTTTTCCCATAGCGTCATCTGTGTAAGCTGTTTTCAACATTAGAACAGTTTCAGCAGCATTTTTACATAGCAGAACACAAAATTTCACAGCTGCACGTTGTTCAGATAACGAAACAATAACAAAACAGTGCTAGCAAAAACAATCACTGCAGATTAACAGAACAAGCCAGGTCGACAACACAGGTGGCACTGAACTGACAATGGGTTGCGCTATAAACGCGTAGCGACAGAAACGCGTACTACACAAGCTCCGCCGATGGCAATGCTGTTTCGTTTATTTTTGGCCACCCCTCGTATAACCTGTTCCGGTAAATACCTGCTCCGGATATGTACCTACCTTTAACTTCACCCACATGTGTTTCCTTCAAATGTTTCTCCACTAACAAATTAACCAAAATGTGACCCGCCACCTCCCTCCGAGACCCTTCCACAAACTTTTTCCTCGCCCGTTATTTACAAACACATTCATTTTGTAGTTCACCATAAAAAGTGAAAATCTTTGTCCTTAAAACAAGAATAAACATATCGGTAAACAGTGGAAGGAACCATAGATAAAGAATTAAATTAATGTACGTGTCGTTAGTTAGTTTTCTCTTCTGTGTGGGTTTCCTTTTTAAACTCACGTCCGCTCCTCATTTTTTCTGATTCTTCTCCTTGCTTCGATGCGTTTACATAATTCTCTGTATCTATATTCTCCTCTTTGTTTCCCCCCCCCCCCCCCCGTCTGCACCTAAAAGCATTTACAACAAAAATTTTATCATTTAGCAAATATAATCTCAGAGTTTATAGTTTACAACGACTTCATAAATTATTACATAATGCTTATTTACTTATTTTTATCCAGTTTGTTAGTAAGAAATGGGTTTCCTCCTGATTCCTTTGTTATCTTTTCAAACGCAGATAATTCTCTAGATTGCATTACCGATCATGTAAATACTTACATGGTTTCTCAAGCTACACCAGCAGCTTTTACCACGAATCTCTAGTATCAATTTCTTTTTCCTTGCCAATCGCCATAAAGGACCAACCGCCACCGGCCCCTGTTTAGAGACAGGAGGCCAGTTGTGATCATGAGAGTACGTGTGCCCATCCCAGATTCATATTGTTTTAATTTTTTTTTTTTTTTTTTTTTTTTTTTTTTTACTTATTGCTTTACACTTCGTCGACCTGATAGGGAGAAGTACATTTAACCAACGTTCTTGGGTCGCAACGGATAAGGTAACGTGATGATTTCTGTATCTTTTCTTAGGATGCAGACATTGGTGACCGGTATACCCCACGAGTCTGCTTTTCAAGTTCATTCCCATTTGTGTTCCAACGAAGAGCAAGCAGCTGGCTTTATGCTGAAACACAAAGACTACAAACACCTTATGATGACCACAGAGTAAGTGATCGAAACGTCGAGCTTTGGTACCCGCAAAGAATTCTTTATGCGTATTCTACTGTCCCTCGTTGTTGTTATTGGGGCTAAAGGGTGCGTCGACGGTGGGGTCATTAGCAGCCTAATTGTCCTTGGTGTCGTTAGGGAGCTGTGTACTAGGTATGGTGCAAACACCCTGTACCCCACACAGACCTGAGCAGATGCAGAGAGAAATACGAGGCTGAAGCCTTTACCGGACGTCTGTGTTCGCGCTCGTGGTGCTTGGGGGGAGGTAAGTGATGGGACAGCGGGACAGAGGCGCTGCCTCATCGCGCGCACGTGATGAAGTTGGAGCGGACAGAGAAACAAGCCAGACGCGGCGTCATTTTTTCTGCGCGGGGGTTCTGCTGAGATAAGGATCCTCTTCCGCCGCCTTTGAAATATCTGCTCTGGCGGCAGCTAACGGCGCAACATCTCTTCACCAGCCTTAAATATGAGCGCCATCACAGGCACGAGAAAAACGTACAGCTCGCGAGGTGGCGCGGGAGATTACGAGATGAGCGAAGGGCGCGCGATTTGTTTGTCAATTCGGAATGTCAACACACAAGCCTGAGCAGTTCCAACAGGGAAACTACCAGACGTGGAAATCTCCGCCTGCGATGCTTCTTGTATGCGTCGTAGGGTGACGTCATTCAGCCTCGAGGGATTAGCTCCCATCATATCGCGTCCCATGGCAGCCCACATGTGCAGCCAGGCGGGCAGAATCGCATCGATATAACTGTCATGTTTTGCATTATTTTTATATTATCTACTATATAATATCCTAAGCTCACCCACTCACTCACTCACCTCGATAGCTATTGGCTGGAGAACGGTGTCCCTCGCAAAATAACAGCCACCAGAGATATCATTAGAAGAAATTCGAGATTATGCACACAATTTAATATCTAAGCTACTGATACCAAGATAATTGCAATAATACATTCAATAAGTTTGCTTTTCGTAGCATTTCATACTTTAAAAAAAAATCGATAAACTTTACAGCTGAAAAAACGTGCATCTCCTTTTCAGTAACACGTTGCTGAGGAAAGCAACATAAAAAACTTTAAAAACTTAAATTACTCATGGTCTATGCTGTAATCACGAATGCCAATTGTTATTCCGGACTAGGCTAAGTTTCAATTTAGTTTTTCACTAATCTTGTTGCTTGAACAAAGTTTATGAATTACGGTTTATCTGCTTTTTACGTATTTTACTGACATCTTTCCTTAATGGTCTTTGTTCATGTTCGCTGTACGTGGGTTATTACATTATTTAAAGTGGACATCAGATCAAATATGTTACCGAATCGAGTATTCTAGCAATTCATTTCTTCGGAGTTGCTCAACTGTTTAATAATATGGAATCTGTATTAAGTTCTCTGGCCGTTACAGACACTGTCACAAAAAATTACATTATGAATGTTTTCCCAGCCCCAATAAAAAATAACGTTATGCTTCCGAAGCAAACATGAATTTTTTAAATTTTGCAGAGTGAATTTTAAGGGTCAAATACAAGTCAAGCTTGAATTTAAGCAAGTTCGAGTCTACGAGCTTCGAAACAATTATACGATACCGCGATCGTCCCTGTCCGTGTTTAATACCTAAAGTCTATCAATACTTCTGAGTTCTTCAAGCTCAAAAGATTCATCTTAAGTGAAAGACGGGTCAAGTTCATGTTTGGTCAGATCAAGTCAACCTGTTTATAATATTTTACCCTAGAACTGGAATTAGAACTATTCTAGACCCGTGATGATACGCAGAAAAGGTCACGGACTTACACTTGTTTGTAATACTTCTGTTATCATAATTTCAATTGTATCCCAAGATAAATTCAAAAATTATTACTCTTGAACCATTAACAATAGCTTTTGTTCATATTTGATGATTGCAAAAGTAAATAGAAAATATGTTGTTTTTTTTTAAGATCCTTCTTTGGGTCAAGAATTTTCTTCAGTTATACGAAGACGATGTTTTCTACCCCTCGCCCCATGTCTCAAAAATTTTGCTTGACATATACTATACGGAGTATTCAACAGGCAGATGGACAAAATTTAGCCCATGCGCTGGGCTTAAGAGAGCGAAAATCTGCAGTATGATCATCTTGGCATCCGCTGATCGTGCTAACCTACGGAAATCTTGAGATCCTTCCCCTCGGGAACTAAGCTCCGCAGCAAAAAAACCCCGCAGCATAAAATCCCTTCAACCTATAAATAGGGAGATTCTCCCCTACACTATATAAAAGACCCATAGAAGACTGCGAATACCAAATCTGGCACCTCCAATATGGGTCGTCTGGAGTTTTAAAACCCTCCATACACCATAAAAACTCACCAAATTATTTCTAGTACTAGCGTAAGACCGTGACTTTTTTTGCTTATCGTCGCGGGCCTAGTTTTTAGGGTCAAACATTACGGTAAATTGACCTTATCCGACCAAACACGAACTTGTTTAAGCCTTAAGGGGAATAAAATCTTTTGAGTTTGATGAACTCAAGAGTATCGATAGACGTAGGTATTAACCATGGACAGGGACGATCGCGCTATCGTATAATTGTTTCAAAGATTGAATATTCTAACTTAATTAAATACAAGCTTGTAGTCAACTTTGCAATTTGAAAAATTCCTGTTGGTTCAAAAGCACCGCGTTGTATTTTTTTTTTTTTTTTTTTTACTCAGGCATCTTTTGTCATAGTGTCTTTAATGGTCAGAGAACTTAATACAGATTCCAGATTATTCAACAGTTGAGCAACTCCAAAGAAATGACTCGCCAGAATACTTGATTTGGTAACATATTTGGTCTGATGTCCACTATAAATAATATAATAACTCAAGTACAGCTAACGGGAACAAAGTCAGTTAACGAAAGTGGTCAGCAAAATACGTAAAAAGCAAATGAAACATAATGTATAAACTCTGGTCAAGCACCAACATCAGCGAAAGTTTGAATTAAATTGATATTTAACATGGACGGAATTGACAATTGCAATTCGTGATAACAGCAGTGACTATGAGTAATGTACCTGTAATGTTTTTTTTTTTATGTTGTTTTCATTAGCAACATGGTACCGAAAATCAGATCCACTTTTTTTAACCGTAAAATTTAACGATTTTTTTAAACTATGAAATGCTACGAAAATCAAACTTAATGAATGTAGTATGGGAATTAATTTGGTAGCAGTCGCTTGGTTGTTAAATTGTGGACATAACCTCGAATTTCTTCTAATGATATCTCTGTTAGTTTGCGAGCGAATGCTGACACTTGACACCGTTCTCCAGCCAATAGCTATCGAGGTGAGTGATTGAGCTTAGCAATTTATACAGTATTTTTTTACCGTCTATGATTTGAAAAAAATCAATAATTTCTTAAAAATGAAGATCAGTAGGTAAACTAAACCACGAATAAATTAAATTTGCCGGCCGTTATATATACTGCTGAGCCAGATCATTATGACGACATGCTTAATAGCGTGGTAGTTACCGGTCGGTGGTTTGTAGGCTAGGAGCTGGCCTCCAGTAGCCTCCCATATGTGCTCTAATCAGGCGAATATCTCAGCCCAGACACCCACTTGAGTTCACTTTCATGCTCCTCAAACCAATGTAATAAGCACTGGCCTTGTGATAACGGCAGTTACGCTGTTTGAAGATGTTATCGCCGCTGCGGAAGACATGGGATGCCGGTGACCCATCGTAATTTTCATAGAGCCCACATCTCTCAGGTTGCCTCCGATCGCTACGACAGTAAGCCCAAGTGAACGCCCCCACCGGCTTGCGTCCTTGGCGAGGTGCAGGTTTCGAGTCTATTCCTCTGGAAGAAGGCGCGTCCACACACGGCCATCGCAGCCACGAACATGATTCGTCCGACCACACGACGTCTTTCCGTTCTGCCACCGTCCATTCTGGATGACATCGCATCCAACGTAATCGTAACTGACCATGTAGTTGGTAAGGATTGGAATTCCGCAGTGTTTTCAAAACCGCGGGATCCCGCGGGATTGGCGCTAACAGTTTTTCAACGCATATTTTTAAAACATAGTTATTTACAGTTTTAACAAATTAAATAATAAGCATCTGTTAATTAAATTAATAAACCAATTTTAATGTTAAATGATAAAAATAAAGAATTAACAATATTTTAAATGGTAAAATGACATTAAAATTTTTTAACCTGTCTTAAGAATATTTCGAGTTTTACATTAAAAAAAAAAATTAAACCAATTTTTAAATAAATAATCAAAAATTCAAGATATTCATTCTTAGGTCATATTATGTAGCTTAAAATAAATCACATCAGATTGAAAACATGGTATGCATAATGGCCAAGTCACCAGGCTTTAATTCTTTAATATTCTAAATAAACGATCTAAAGCGCCGACATAAAGCATTATATTTCACAAAGTGAAGTGAATATACTCTTTAAAGTGTACACTTGGCTTAGAACTAGATCTAAAAACTTTTTGTCACTGTATAAGCACGAAACTTGGCCTATTTTTATATAAATTTGTTTTGTGGGATTCATTATTATGTCTTCTGACTTCATGATTGATCTTACAGCTGATTCATTGTTATTATAAGCGAGTACTCACCAAGACGTAAACTTTCAAGTATTTCAGTTTTACTTTAAGTGGCGTAACGACTTTTTTAGAATGAAAATTAATTATCTATGTAAGAAAGAAGACGTTCCCGGAGTGTAATTGCAATCAAGTCCTCACGGGTCTATCGCTGGATTGCGTTGTAGAAACACAAAATTTCACACGTGAGGAATTCGGTGGAGGCAGCCGTCGAAGCATGGTGTTTTTGCCTTTAGTCGAAATAGTAACAAGGAGTTGGAAGGATTCGTGCTATTCACTCGAAAATAATGGCAACCAGTGCAAAACATCCAATAGAGACCGAGCGGGTCAGCGAGTCATGTATTTCGCGGAATGCGGATCCGCTTAATTTTTTGCGGGATCGCCAGACTGTCTAGTGATGCGGGATCCCACTTTGCTGGATTGCAGTCCCTAGTCGTTGGGTTAACTTGGGATCACCTAGGAAAGCCCCTTGTTCAACAACGTATGCTGAAAGGTGTGCTCCGAAACACTTGTGCCTGCTATCCTGCTATCAGATCTGTTACATATCCCCATCTAAACTGTTTCACGGAGCGGGCAGTCCTGCGACCTCCAGTTCTGTGGTGAGGTGTGGACGGCCACCAGCTTGCCGCCTACTCGTGGCTTCACAGTCCTTCAACCACCTTCCGTATATGCACACACGAACAGCCGACCAGCCGCGCCGTTTCTCAGGTGATCATTCCCTGCCCTTTGTCAGAGCCACTTATGTCAGTGGTGTTTCCCATTTGCTAGACGTATCGCCGCTAGAATAATTTCCTACTTTTCTCTGCTGTGCTTATACGCTTTCCTTGCCGCTAGACGTACTCGCAACGCCACCAAAGGGTATTCAAACTCGTGGGTTATGATCATGACGTTTTGTCTCATCAGTGTATGTATGATTGCTTTACCTTCTTTCCCGGTTTTCCAATTGGCTGTTTTTCAATTCCAATTTTTGTGACAAAGGAATGTAAGCTCTATCATTGTGTTTTACAGAATAATGTTAAGATGTCAATATTTTTCGACGTACTTGTATACGTCAACAACGTTTAGTCCCCCTTAGAAACAATTACGGGAGCGTTACTCTACCTAAATTTCGCTATAAAATCGGAATCGGATTTATGTCGCGATATATCGATCAGCTATGTCGTTCATCGTTAAAATTTTTATCTTTAGTTACATTTTAATCCACGACTTTTTGTTCAGACTTCCGACTTGTCTCTTAATCTCCCTGTAAGTGAGTTGGCAGCAGCGGAGCTAAAGAGCTTAGCAGATGCTCGGGGAGCCATTGCGCCGCCCTTATCATCCTCCTCCTCGCCTTTCTCTTATTCCACCGCCCCGAGGTAACGGGTGTCGCAATAAGAAAATAGCATCGCAAGGGCGAGCAAATCTGAGAGAAGATAACCTGCCGCATCAAAGTTCTGCTCTATTCTCTCGGAGGCACTGACTGGCGAACATTCAGAGTTGACCAGCTCCCGTGACGGTGGTCGTAGCTGCACTTTCCAAGGGCCGAACAAATTCTGAAGGTTTGAGGAAAAAAGCTCCGGGAGGAAAGTGAAGTTGCCTCGAAAACTGTGGACGTGAAAAACCTTTTAGTGCTCACAGAAGAATACCACAACGACGGGAGAAACGAAACAGCGCTGCGATGCGATTCAGATAAACCTCTAAGTTCCAGACATTGATATAAGGCTCAGAAAGAAATTTGAAGCGTTGGTCTTTACGAAAATGTAGTTCGTAATTCGTGAATATTGGACTAGAACGAGTTTAAAGTATAGTGTTATAGAAAGATGGTGAAAGTTTTGTACGCGAGTGAGTTTCGAAATGAACATGTTACTAAAATGATCGGCAAGTAAAAGCACTGTGGACGAGTCGTGCAAAAAAAAACGAAAAAAAAAAATGCAGAGGAATAAAAATATTATATGTCCTTCACTTAATGGATGAGGTAAGTGATCAGTAAGAGATCAGTCCTAAATACAAAGAGATGGAATATCGCATCAAACAAGTCGAGAGAGTGATGAAAAAACTTTCAAAAGAGAAAAAATTCAAACTGGAGATGTCTGCAAGAATGCAAGTTTTTTGACCAATATAAACGAATGTTAATTGTAACCAACAACACCACACTGTTCACTTCTTTCCTCGCCCATCATTTCCAAAACTCGTTCATTTCGTACTTTGTTTGTCTACTTAATTTTCAACGTTCTTCTGTAGAACGAATTTATTTATTTCTGGTATTCCGAAAGTCCATGTTTCGTTACCATAAAGTGCTGTGCTCCACACATAGAGTTTTAAAAAGTGCTTTTTAATTCCTATATAAATATTTGAAACTAAAAGATTTATCTTATTCATTAAAACTCTTTTTGCCTGTGCTACTCTGCTTTTAACATCATTCCTGCTTCGATCATCAGTTGTTTTTTTCTTCCCAAGCAACGGAATTCACTTACTTCTATTGCATCCGATCCTATTTTTATATTTAATCTATAGTGATTGGTATAATTTCTTCTACATTTTATCACTTTGTCTTCCTTTGATTTATATTCAGTCCAAAATCTTGCTTCAGTATTTTGTTCATGCCATTCAGTAACTTCTCAATATCCTCAGCCTGATCTGCTAACAAGACAATGTCATCAGAAAATCGTAGCATACTGTTTTTTTCCTCCTTAAACCCTTATGCCATATGAACATTTTTCTTTTACTTCGTTTATTGGTTCCTCTACATACAAAATGAATATTAACGGGGATAGACTACAACTTTGTCCTATCCTTCGATAACAAAGCCCTGTTATAGTATAGGTTACGCTATCTGAAAACAATCCACGAACCTAGCAACGCCTGTAGGGTAAGCACATTCCATCACATCCCATGGCGTTTCCGAACTACTCATACCCCGTCTGATAGACAATTTTGCAAAAAAAAAAAAAAAAAAAAAAAAATGCTATTGGTTATGGATTTTTTGTAAAAATGTTTTACAGAAATATTTACGCTAATGAATTTAGTGTAGTGCACAATCTATGGGCAGAATGCTCAACATGCATCTGTGTACTGCGTATAAAGTACAAAACATTCTACATTTCTGCTCCACGAAATTTTGACATTAAGCTGACCTTGATTAAGGAGAACAACGTTTTTTCCATATCTGTTAATGGAATATTATATCTGAGAAAACTTAATGCAAAAAATTGTATATTAGTATCATATATTTTTGAAATATCTCTCTCAAATGCTGGAAGGATATTCAGACCATATAATTATTACTATCGTTGTTTGCAATAAAACGGTGCACTTTAGTCAAAGCGATTTATCATAGAAATGGCTAAAGCCCACAGCGTATATACATACATTCTGTCCGCGATTTAATGGCGTTAGACCCTACCGAGATTCTGCCGTTAACAGCGGCAGAAAAGTTCGGCTGGAAGGCGCCACCTTGGCGATTCTCGAATAGGCGAAGTGCGCCGTTCCAGCGCTGATAAGAGTCTAGGCTATCCAGTTCATTACCGATAAGAACGGACGGACATGTCCGCTAGCTGTGTTCATCAGGGAACTCGAAGACCAGCGATAACATTCTCTCCGGTCCACTGAACGTCGGGCGCGATTTTTATTTTTGAAATCTGATGTTATTTCTAAATTTGAAGACTATTTCTTGTGAGTTTATATCTATCTTTGATACAACGTATTCGTAATGAAATACATTAACATTTCAGATTGAAACACTACACAATAATAATTCCCATTAACATTAACGGTTTAGTTATAATTTTTGTTGAAATGTAATAATTCGTTGGCAGTGTTTGTTATAACTAATATACGATTAATTTTTCACCACCGATGCGTATTAACAAGCTATCATTAAAAATCTACACTGACTGCAAAGTGCTTTTTAACTACGACCCGATAAGCATTACGGAAGTATCATTTTTACTGAACGCCGTGGAAGACTCAAACACTTTACCTAATCTCCTTTGGTTTTTCTTTGTGGTGACACCTAAGGAACGTATCGAAGACCTTCCTGGAAGATCATTTCGATAATGAAAGACAGGTTGCCCAACAGAGACATTGTTACACCGTATAACGAATAGGCGGCACAAGTATCTGCGTAAGAACTAAGTTACAATCAGGTGGGGAAAAAAGGTCAGTTACATCTTTATGTTGAAATGGTTGAGCGATCACTGTACTAACTCACTCAGTCAAGGCGTAAGCACGTCTGACAGGTTATGTATGTTGACTGGAAGCACGCCAAGGTTACGAACACATTTACAACGAACGACGGCTCCAATAGAGGAAATAGAAAATAATTTTGATAGGCCTTTTTTTTGCTGTCATCAGTATTTCGACTGGTTTGATGCAATCCTCCATCCCTTCCTATCCTGTGCTAACCTCTACATCTCTACATATCCCTTACAACCTACATCGTCAATTATCTGCTTCATATATTCTCATCTCTGTCTTCCTCTACAGTTCTGTTCTTGCCATCGACTATTCCAATATGACCTACCAGCCTGTTTCTGCTTTCTGTAAGCTTCTTCTACAAACTTCTTTCCCCACCAATCATTTCCAAAACTCGCTCATTTAGTACTTTGTCTGCCCACTTTATTTTCAGCATTCTTCTGTAGCACCACATTTCATAGGCAGCAATTTTCTTTCTTTCTGGTATTCCTAAAGTCCATTTTACGTTACCATAAAGTGCTGTGCTCCACATATAGAGTATTAAAAACTTCTTCCTAGGCCTATGTTGGCTTTTATCACATGATTAGTATATTTTTTATTGAAAAGCCTTAAAAAAATTTAATAACATCTTCTTATTTCAGAATCTACTAATTTAAAAATACTTTCAAAATACTGAATAATTTGTAATCCCCTAAAGATTAGATGAAACACTAAGAAATAAAAAATAATAAAAATAAAAAAAAGTTAAAAGGTGTGGAGGTATTGCAGAAAGGCGTCTTGTTATTTAGTAATGTAATACAACAGCCCCGCGATTTGAATTATTTCGGCACCACTGTGCAGCCACGTGTCCAAACAGTGACACGTGCATCTAATCTGCCGCAATTACTTCGTTGCCATCACTGAGCGTGTACGATGATAAACAAAGCCGCTAAATATTGACGGGAGCGTCAAAGCGAGGAATTAATTTAACTCTCGTAAACTATTAATATTTAGTACAGGTCGATGTTGACGTAGATTATGCTCCGCTGGCCGATTCCTGTGACTTGTTGTATTAACCAGTACAGGGCTCCGATGATTATTTATCGTCGAGTACAGAATTATAACACAGTTGAGTCATGTTGGTGGGATCACAATGATTATGTTACTCAGTATGATGATCATTACAGCGACTGCCTTGCAATATAGTTTAAAAAGCGGAGCCAAACTTAAAGCTAAGTCGGAAGGAATTGACTAAACATTTTGTTTTTTTGTTTTCGTCATTCTTTAGACTGGTTTGATGCAATCCTCCATCCCTTCCTATCCTGTGCTAACCTCTTCATTTCTACATACCCCTTACAACCCACGTCCTCAATTATCTGCTTCATATATTCTAATCTCTGTCTACCTCTACAATTCTTGCCTTCAACTGTTCCCTCCACTAACAAATTAACCAATCCAGCATGTCTCAAAATCTGACCTACCAGCCTGTCTCTTCTTCCTGTAAGCTTCTTCCATAAACTTCTTTTCTCACCCATCATTTCCAAAACTCGTTCATTTCTTACTTTGTCTGTCCACCTAATTTTCAGCATTCTTCTGTAGCACCACATTTCAAATGCTTCAAGTTTCTTTCTTTCCGGTATTCCTAAAGTCCATGTTTCGCTACCGTAAAGTGCTGTGCTCCACACATAGAGTTTTAAGAAGTTCTTTCTAATTCCTAGATCAATATTTGAAACTAAAAGGTTTATCTTTTTCATGAAGGCTCTTTTTGCTTGTGCTATTCTGCTTTTAACATCATTCCTGCTTCGGCCATTGGTTGTAATTTTGCTTCCCAAGTAACAGAACTCACTCACTTCTCCTATTGCATCAGATCCTATTTTTATATTTAATCTGCCAGTATTGGTGTCATTTCTGCTACATTTCATCACTTTTGTTTTACTTTGATTTATATTCAGTCCAAAATCTTCCTTCAGTATTTTCTTCGTGCCATTCAATAACTTCTCAATATCCTCAGCCCTCTCTGCTAATAAGACAATGTCGTCAGCAAATCGTAGCATACTGATTTTTTCTCCCTGAAAACTTATGCCACATGGAAATTTTTCTTTGACTTTCTTCATTGCTTCTTCTACATACAAGTTGAATATTAACGGGGATAGACTACAACCTTGTCTCACACCCTTTTTAACTGATGCATGTCTCTCGTGATTTTCTACTTTTATTACAGCCACTTGATTCTTATATAGTTTATAGAGTATTCTTCTATCTCGATACTTTAGACCTGACTTCTTTAAAATTTTGAACATCTTGTCCCACCTAACATTATCAAAAGCTTTTTCTAAATCAACAAATGCCATAAAAGTATCTTTGTTTTTCTTGATCCGCCCTTCAAGTATTAATTTTAAAGACAGAATTGCTTCCCTCGTACCGCGATTTTTCCTAAACCCAAACTGATCTTCACCTACTATCTCTTCTACTACCCTTTCCATCCTTCCGTATATTATTCTGGTCAGTAATTTTGAAGCATGTGATGTTAGACTAATGGTGCGATAATTCTCACATTTGTCGGCTTGTGCTTTCTTTGGAAGTGTGAAGATGATATTTTTATTAAAATCAGTTGGAATTTCTCCTGTTTCATAACTTTTTGATATCAGCTTGAATAATCTATCGATTCCTTCCTCTCCTAGAGTTTTTAGAAGTTCTGCAGGGATCTCATCAATTCCAACTGCCTTATTTGCTTTCAAGTCATTCAGAGCTTTATTAAATTCTGTACTCAAAACAGGATCTCCTAAGTCATCCATGTCGACATCGCCTTCCTTTTCCAATACACTATTGTTCAAGTCGTCCCCATCATACAGTTTCTCAATGTATTCCTTCCATCGGTTAGCTCTATCTTCTGAGCTTAAAAGAGGTTTCCCATCGGCAGTTTTAATGTTCATACCTCTTTTCTTCATTTCTCCAAAATTCTGTTTGATCTTTCTATATGCAACATCTACCTTTCCTATGACCATTTCCTTTTCTACTTCTTCACACTTTTCTTGTAGCCATTTTTCTTTTGCTATTTTGCATTTTCTATTTATTTGATTTCTAAATTGCCTGTACTGCTCTCTTCCTGCTTCATCCTGAGCATGTTTGTTCCTTCTTCTCTGATCCATCAGCTGCAAAATTTCTTCTGTGATCCAAGGTTTTCGGGCAGCTTGTTCCCTAAAGCCTAAGGTTTCTTTGCCAGCTTTCATTATTTCGGTCTTTAATGCATTCCATTCGTCCTCGGTTGAGCTCCTTTCATAGTTAATTCTTAGACCTAAGTCTACCATTTCTGCAAAATTTTCTCTTGTGCTAGATTGTTTAAGTTTATTCACTTCCAGTCTGTTCTGCTTATACTGCTTTCTTATTCGCTTGAATTTCAGCCTGCACTTCATTACTATCAAATTATGGTCCGAGTCTATGTCTGCTCCTGGGTACGCTTTACAGTCTAGAACTTGATTGCTGAATCTCTGTTTGACCATGATATAATCTAGCTGATATCTGCCTGTATCCCCAGGACGTTTCCAGGTGTATATTCTTCTTGCATGATTCTTAAACAGTGTGTTCGCCACTACTAGCTTATATCTTTCACAAAATTCTAGCAACCTGCTTCCTCGCTCATTTCTTTCTCCTAGACCAAAACTTCCTACAGTATTCCCTTCTTTTCCTTCTCCCACTATTGCATTCCAATCACCCACGATTATTAGATTTTCCTCCCCTTTCACATATTGGATTAATTCTTCAATTTCAGCGTATATTTTTTCTATTTATTCGTCATCTAAAACATAAGGAACGAGATAAAGTGTGTTGTTTGATTTAGGATCCATATTGCTACGAGCCTTTACTGTACAGTCTACACACTGCTTTGAGATTTCACTAACTCTCGCGTACGCTACCTCACGATCAGGAACTATTCCTCACCAACTGCGTGACCTCGCTGACCTTGTAGCTGGTTCACCACGAATGGTGGAACCCTCCGAGCCTAGTACTCTCAATTAAACCTGGGGACTCCGATTATGTCTGTTACCGCTAATACGTTAACAAGAGACACCTCTGACCTCGAACGCTCACAACCGCACGAAAACATGCTTAGAACAACAAGCGAACATAAACAATACAGTGGTGTGTGTCATTTAGGTGCAGAACATTGCATTTTACATCAAGTAACATTTTAATAGACACAAACAAAGTAACAAGACATCAATACCATATGAAGGAAATTATACGTACTTCATTTCAATTAACAGTGCCAAAAAATCTCTGCTTAAAGTAATTAATATAGCGCAAAACACGCATATACAGCAGTACCACACACCTGACAGTCCTTATATTAGTCCCCAAAGTGCAGATGCGGGATTTCGATGAAGTGGTTAAAACAAAGTGGAAGAGAACAATGTGCACACCTCACTAAAGCCACGTTATCACATTCCAAATCACTTTTGCATTAACGCAGTCCAACACCAAAGGCCACACGAATTACATTTTCAAGTGATGATGTTGGTTTGTCAATGTCATAACCAAGCTTTCGCCAAGCATATTGTAACATAGGCTAATACGTAGGTGCAGCAAATTGATTATAAATCACAGAGTGATGAAATAACGATCATGTATCTTCACTTTGGGTTTGGCACATCGTAGTCTTGCAAAATCAATAATCCTTCTGATATAGAGCTTATATTGCCGAAAGAAGTAAACAGTAAGGGGTTGACAATATTTAATGTGTTCTTTAGTCATTTTTCCACTTTTGCTTGCTACCATATGAATGTTTCGTGGACTGGTTGTTTCAAGCTTCCTTGAAATATTTTGACCGAAAGTGCCTTGCGTCTTTTGAAAACAGATGTACAAAACTAATGGCGCTAGCAGACAAGTGCGGAGTTCTGCATGGAAATGACACACGCCACTTTTGTTTACGATCGCTTGTTTTAATGCCTTTCCGAGCGTTCGGTATGAAACATGTTCCTTCCGATTTAGTTCAATCTCAGTGCCAACAGCTGTTAGATTTAGTATTTGAATGAATCGTGTCGAGCATCTAAGGCAACCGTAATGATTGCCGCTATTGGAAACAATGATTTAATGATCGCTGAGAAAGGATTCAAACTCTAAATGGAGGACCGCTGGCTGGTGTTCTAGGCTAGTTGCCCATGCTGGACAGCTTATAGCCTACGACTGCAGACAGAATCCTCCGCAGTGACGTCTGCCCGACCGCCATTCGCTCGTCTACCAAACACTTTTCTATTCCATTTTCTACTGAATTCTATTTGATTTATTTCGTATGGCACAAGAATAGAAAAACAGTGAACCTCAATAGATAGAACGAAACATGTATGTTACTATAGACTGATGTCATTGAATTCTATAACCGGTCATCATATTCATGTGGTCATGTCACTGATATATTGGTTTCTTAATTCTAAATACCAAATTCCAAGTTTTACCCAAAAATTTTTTCGGTTATAAGTCTGTTGTATACCTTCCCTGTCTATGGTTCCCAATTTTTGAGTCGGAAAATTCTTACTGCATATCATACATACAGCGGGAGAAAAACCAAAAGTTACATGACAACAGTGTGGCTTAAAAAAACAAAAATGAAAAAGAATTTTAAAAAACGGGTGCTACGTCTATCTGGCCCGGTTGGCTACGCCGCGTTGTGTTGTGCTGACAAAGCTTGGAGAGTACCTAGCAGCTGTCCCATGAAACACCTCTAATCTGGGAATGATGGGATACAGTAATATCACATAGCACATTCGATTACTATCATTCAATTAAATTGCAATGGTGTGCACGTTCCTGTGACAATTTCCCTACATATCCATCTTCCCCATTTCCTACACCCTTCTAACATTTGCATAAATTTTAACTTTAAATTCTTCCCATGTTTATGGGAAATTATTCATCATTTCCCTTGGTAACTGATTCAAAACCGTGACACCCTTACCTAAAAAAGAGACTGTTCTCACACCCTTGTGCCTGAATTCAAGTGCTAGCTTGTGGTCATGGTCATCTTTTCCCTTCCTTCTTTTATTCCTACACCAATATCTTTCCATGCCTCATCACCAATATACCCCTTGTACGCTCCCATGACCCTCATCACCCTCTTGAATTCCATTCCAGCTCTTTTATCATACTCGTGTCTGTTATTGATTGCATTCTGCGATAATTTCCATAAACAAATCTAGCAACCCTCTCCAATTCCTGTGTTTGATACTAAATATGTGGGTCCCATACTACACTACCATATTCGAGCAATGGCCTGACCAAAGTTTCGTAACCCAATTACTTTACTTCTGTCGTACATCCCCTCATCACCCTCTCCAACAAGTGCAGAATTTTGAGACCTTTTCAAGTATACCGGTCGCCTTGTAAGTCTTCAGTTCAAACTTAGGAAAATGTGATGGAGAGGAAAGACGCTACTTAAAATTCGGGAAGAACTAATGCGTATTAATAAGACGATCAAATTACGCTAATCAGGTTTTACAATGGTCTCTTACCAAACAGTGAAGAGTGGCATCGGGCAGCGCCGTCTCTTTATGAGGGAGCCTGCGACGTCTGCAGAGGCGGTGCCGTGACGTCAGGCGTCAGGTGGCGTCGCACTTGGCGACAGCTGCCGCTACGCACAAACTGTCGACGACCTCGATGGCTGGGTCCGTCCCCGTGCCCAGTGCAGACACCACCTGTTCCCTTACCTCAGCCTGAGACAACTCTGTTTCTGCTTTCGCTCACTGGCGGTGAGGTGCCCTGCCCATACTGAGACGCATCGAAAACCAATGGCCACTGGCCCCGGGGTCTTTGAGTGAATTGAGGTGAAATGGCCCTTTCGGACGGAGAGGTGTTTAACACGTTCAGTGCTGAGGCCGTCCGCTAGGGAGCATCCCAGCGACGGTGGACGGCTTGAGACGTCCTTTCCCTGTGGGATTGTATAGAAAGTTGGTGATTCCAGTACCTGTCCTACGAGCTAGCCCTTCCTCTCAGTCATTCATTAAAGTCTTACCTTTCACCGAGTGAAGACCGTTTTCAAATCGGACAACTGGTGTATTTTTTAATAATTTTTCCAAGTTGGTGTTTTTTTCAAGTGCAAATATTATTCTATTAATTAATTTCTCCAATCTACTTGATAATTAGAAGAATTTTAAGGTAAGTCTTATTTAAATTATTTACTTTGTAATAAGTAATTTGGCATTTGCTGTAAAATTTGGAAAATTTTTAATTTTTTTCTCAAATCTTGTACTTACATCATTATGTTATTATACAGGGTGTTTCAAAAAAAAATTACGTATTACAAAGTATTCTTTGGTCCAAACTATCGATCGCTACGCCCCGTCTCGGCTATTGGAGAAACGAATACATAGTCTAGTTTATTTAATAGCCGCTAGATGTCAGTCGTCTTGTGTTATTCTTGGTAACCGTCATATATTTAAAATGGCTACTCCACAACAGAAATCATTTTGTGTTATCGAGTTTGCGAAGTGCAAGTCCGTGATTACAGTGCAAAGACGTTTCAGGTTGAGGTACCAAATGCACCCTCCGAATGGGTGGAACATTCGTAGATGGTATCGACAGTTTGTAGATACCGGATGTGTATGTAAATGAAAGAGTCCTGGCCGCCCTCGTGTTTCTGAGGCACATGTTGCACGAATTCAAACTGCATTCCAACGTAGTCCTTCAAAATCAACTCGTCGTGCCAGTCGGGAGTTACAACTACCTACAACAACAATTTGGCGTGTTTTGAGACGTCGGTTGGTTATGAAGCCGTACAAGTTACAGTTGTTACAAGCTCTGCGTCCTGATGACAAACGGAAACGTGTGGCATTTTGTAACGAGATTAATGATTCTATTGACAATGATAACACTTTCCCACAACGCATCGTTTTCAGTGATGAAGCGACTTTCCATTTTAGTGGTCAGGTAAATAAACACAATGTTCGAATTTGGGGTCTACAGAACCCACATGCAATCATTGAACATGTACGAGATTCGCCTAAAGTCAATGTGTTTTGTGCGTTATTCCGATCATCTGTTTACGGCCCATTCTTCTTTGATGGAAACACGGTTAACGGTCAGCAGTATCTCGCTATGTTACAAAACTGCTTGTTTCCGAGGCTGCACGAAGACAACTTCATTTTTCAACAAGACGGGGCACCCCCTCACTGGAGTCGCCAAGTGCGTGAATATCTGAATGAAACTCTACCGAACCGTTGGATTGGTCGTCAAGGAGCTGGCGACTTAGCATGCATCAGCTGGGCTCCACGGTCACCGGATTTGACACCCTGTGACTTCTTCCTGTGGGGTTTCATTAAAGACAACGTTTATGTACCACCACTCCCACAGAACCTTGAGGACTTGAGGAACCGGATCCGTACTGCAGTAACATCAGTGACGAAGGACATGCTTGCCCGAGTATGGGAGGAATTTGAGTATCGATGTGATATTGTTCGTGTGGCTGATGGAGGACATATTGAAAATCTGTAATCTAAACTTAAGAGGTTCGTAAATATGTGTGTAAAGTGTCATATTCGTATTTCTTACAGTTTAATAAATATATGCATTAGAAATACGTATATTCTTTTTGAAACACCCTGTATTAAATTAGTCTAATTGTATTTTTTTTTCAATTAAAAGTAAAATAAACAGCATAAAAGGGCAAAAAATTAAAATCATGTGTCGTCTCAGGTAAGATGGTGAATAGCGTGACGTTCGCGTTATGCGGGTTTGCATTCAGAGTTAGTCACTGCCAGGACTCTACATATTGCCGGTAGCGGTCAATGTGTTAAAGAATCATGATATTTAACTATTACAGGAGTGGACCTCGACTTATGAATGATTTTATGAGCCCGTGAAATACCTGTTACTTTCGTGGTCACAGAGTGAAGCGGACTGGCCACTGGATTCCGAATACCTGCGCCACAAGCTTCTTTTTTTTCGGTAGAGGAACTTCATTTTAGAAGACAACCTAAGCGCTGCAAACTGACCAGAATAATGCCGTATCTTACGTTACCATTCATGAAGGCAATTTTTCCCGTGATACCTTCATTTCCAAAACATTGGATCTACAGAGTGTGATATAATTATGAAAATGTGTTTTTCTTTTATAAATCCTCCATCCCTTCTATTTTCTGGTAACCTCTTCATTCATACATACCCCTTACAACCCACTTCCTCAAATATCCGCTTCATGTGCTTCTGTCTTTTCCTCTACAGTTCTTACCTTCGACTGTTCCCTCCAATTATACATTAACCAGTCCAGCATGTCTCAAAACATGACCTACCAGCGTGTGTCTCCTTTCTTTAAGCTTATTCCGCAAACTTCTTTCCTCATCAATCATTTCAAAAACTCGTTCATTTCGTGCTTTGTCTATCCACTTAATTTTCAACATTATTCTCTAGTATGACATTTCAAAGGCTTGAACTTTTTTTTCCGGGTATTCCTAAACTCCATGCTTCGCTACCATAAAGTGCTGTGCCCCACACATACAATTTTAAAAAGTTCTTTTCAAGTCCTAGATCAATATTTGAAACTAAAAGATTATCATCTTAGGAATTAACAAGTTTTTTATCATTTGCCCTGAAAAATGTAATGACATGATTAATTCGAAGTCTATATATTTTTAGAAAATAGACGGCTATTATGTGTTTCCTTTATCCCAAATTGAGTATTGTATCACTTCTTTCTAAGTTTTTATACTTCGGTGTAAAATGGTAAAAAAAAAAAGTCTACCCCTGCGTGTAGTGTATAGCAGGTAGAAGACTACTTTTTTCACAAAAACAGCCGAAACACTCGTAAATTTTCGTTTTATTTCAGGAACTAGAACTTAGAAAAACTACTTTCATATAAAATACTTTTGTTAGTCAGGAATACAGCTAATCGTTTTTATTTTCACGTCAGTTTTCCGCATATTATGTTATTTCGATTGCTCTTAGTTCGTAGCGCTCGATGCAGCTTGCACTTCTTGTATGGTGCCACTGTCCGAGGCTCCCTGTCTATGTAAACACTAGTTTCTATTGTGTTGTCTTCTACTTATGTGATCGAGATGTACGGCATACTGTAACTCGAAGTTAGGGTTTTCAGAATACAGACTGTATATGTATGACACTAGGGTTTAGATGTTATCCAAGCAATCTGTACGAAATATAAGTTATACACTGATCTGATAGTGACAGACATTCCAGTCCTACCGCGAACACCAAACAAACTTAGACATACTAAATTAAACATCGTTCTGTTCTCCTCCTATCGAAAATTAAACGACACTAAATGATAAAAAAGATGTGGACATCAGTATTTAAGAATTTTAAGTATGGCAAACATTGAAATAATTTTAATCAGGAAATTTAAGTAACGGTTTTAATATAAACACCAGAAAATAATAGAATTTCAACTTTTTTTTAAAAAAGGCAGTAACAGATCTGTTTAGTTATCTTCCCATTGAATCTTGTACATAATTGTATTTGAAAATATCGTCTATTAGCAACTGGTTTTATTCATATAGTCTATACTCAGCCGCGTTTCGTCCTTATGGAACGGGACTACGTCAGTGAGAATTATGGTTGAGATAGTTTCATGGTGATCGGGAGCAGCTTTATCTGCACATTTTTGCGACCAGAACTGTTGTTGTGGTTTCACATATCTATAAGAATAACTATTGTTAGACCTTTTTTTTGACCACTGTGTCAAAATCTTTTGAAATTTGCTCTTTGTTTTTGACGCACAGCAAGAACAAGAAGCAACGGGCAGTTTCCAGACAAGTAAACGGTATCAGTATTTAGAGCTGGTAAAACACAGAACTGGAAAATAAAATCACCTGCCACCATTAAAATGATAGTTTTGGACTGATTTCGTTACCGTGTATGTCTGAAAAACGACAATTACTTCTCTTCAACGTCTGATATTTCCAGTATATAAGTAACAAATACCAAGAACATTTCATCTAATGCAGTTTCTAAAGAATTAATTACTTAGAAGTTACTTTATTCAGATTAATCACCATTTTAATGAGAACCCTCAGAAAGTTTTATAGGGTATTGAACAACAGTGTAGAAGGAGGTGGACAAGGGTTCCCTGAATATAAGTCTAGCACATCTACACATATGTAGGTCGGTATAATAACTAATCGACTCGCTTTACCTACATTTTATTGATTTGTGTATTTTAATGGTATTTAGTCTTATTGACAATATAGCCATCAATTTAGAAAAGTTTTCATTGGCATGTAAAATAGCGTTTTCATCAATATACATTACAATGGCACGAATAAAACATTTCTGTACTGACGTGCAACCAGTTATATGTTTTAATCATTCTGCAGTTGAAATGGATACCCATACAGATACAATCGAGCATTAAAATAAACTGTATACATCACAAAAGGATGCATATGTGTTAGAAAAGAAGCATTATAGTTGTTTAGAGAGATCAGTTTTACAATATGTAATGCGGAATATGCTATTATTTTGGACGTTATTTCTGTACTGAACGAATCCTGACCCGGTTTTATGGTGTTATTATAAGTCGAATGAAATTTTACCAACCACTGTTATATACAGTTAAACTGAAAATCTTTTTCATAATAACGAATGTCCGTACTGTTCCCATCGTTGTGAAAGAATTTAGTTTTGTAAGCTAATTCCGATTGCACAACGTAATTGTGTCCTTGCTATTTTCCGATCAACACAGATAATCACATTGACAGAAGAATGACAGGCTCAATGTTTGTGCGAGTGATGCATTTCATTTGTATGACAATTAGCCCAACTCGTTTGATACGCGTGTGAAGTGCAGATTGGATGACGGCAGTGTTACGTTCAGTTTGAGTACAGCTGTGAACAAATAGCTATCGACCTACTGTATGAACGGGAGATTCAACGGCGTAGCTTCAGGCGCGCCAACCTCCAAACCCAGCACTGCACTACCAGTAACACATGTCCGGCCAGCGTGCGTTTCACGGATTATATTTGTTTAGAGGAGGGTCACTCTCCTACAGCAAACAACTTCTGGAAAGCCAAATAACAAATCTACTGCGTAATTTCCTAACCTCGCTCACTCACTCATTCAGTCACCTCGATAGCTATTGGCTGGAGAACCGTGTCACGTGACTCTTTCTGCTGGGTCACTTCTTTCGTCTCCACCACCGAAATTTTATGTATAGGAAGTTGTAAAGACTTTATGTTTAAGCTACGATTTGTTTTCAGTCTTCGGTAAAACACTTAATATTTCACGAAGCTTGGGTTCCTATTGTCACTGTCCACGGGCCATGAAAAATACATAAATACGTCGTAATACCATACAGAAGTACTTTCAATCGACTTGGTTTTGTAATGTTACTAGCATAGCATCACAAAACCACAACCGTCAGTAGGAGCCTTCAGAGTACACACTTTTATTATTAAAGTTAATGTTTTCATACACCGTTTGCCGAAGTTAACCACCAGTTAGTATGAGGTTAGTTCAACGGACTTCTTCATTAAGATGCACAGTTAGAGATTGAGAAGCACTGTTTCAGCACACGAAGGTTCTGTCGTTGTCAATATCTCAAAATTGAATCTTAACGTGTCTGACGATATACCATAAAAATGAGGAAAACTGAAAATGCAGTCAGATTTTCTTTATTTGCGAGATAGGGGCAGAAGGAAAAGAAATTCGTTTTTCAGAACAGGTCTCAACATTCCTATCGCATATCCGGTGCAGTTTCCGATTCACTGTCATTTGTATCCTGCATAATTTTCTTTACTTACTGACCTAATTACGGTTTTGAAAAAGAATTGTTTTTAGTTACAGAGTGGGGGATAGAGTTGTGATGCAAAGCTTGCAGACATTGAGCTGCGTTTCAGAGATTGAAGCTACAGAAGGGAATTATTCGAGTCGCTATGAACTGCCGACGCCGCTAGTTACTGCGTGGTTCTGACAGTTGTGCAGACGGCGCTATTGCAGTCTCGTTAAAGGAGAGTTTATTTTTCGTCCCCGTCGGCCATTAATCACTCAATTTGTCTGAGAGTTGGCAGCCTGGCTGAGGGCTTTCTTCTCTTCCGTCTGTCGTAGACTGCTCAACGGCTTTCTTCTATTAACGCGCAAACAAAAGAAAAGATCTAGAAAAAGCCGGACAGTGGTTCGAGCTAACAACAACTGCAACGACTCGGCTAATGAACTTTCTGCCATGTGACGTTACGCGTTAATTAATTGTCCTGTCACGAGATTCGAAGGTTGCTGAAGGAACTTTCATGATCAGGACTTGGCCCTCAGGGTATGAGAGGTGGCGGCGCCAAATTCCTCACACAACAATGTGCACTAGAGTCCTTGGTTGAGTTCCAAACCTACCCTCAGGGCTTATCGAGTGACGCCACAAGGCACTGTCGATTGTGAGTCGTCCATTGCGGGAAAGAAGACGTTAATTCGCACCAGGTTTTACCATCCTCCTTCCCCTCATTTCATTACTTAAAAAATACAGACCACAATACACTTACAAGGGACACCTTTGACCTCAACGTTCGGAACGGCACGAAAACATGCTTAGTATAACAAGCGATCATAGACAAAACAGTGGTGTGTGTCATTTCCTTGCAAAACGTTGCATTCCACCTCAAGTAACATACTGGTTTTGTAACGCTACATTGTGCCAAACCACAAGTGAAAATACATTATCGTTATTTGATCATGAAACTTCACTCTATGATAAATGATCAATTTTCTGCACCTACGTACAAGCCTGACATACTAACATCAACATTTGAAAATGTAATTAGTGTGGCTTTTCTTATTGATCTGCGTAAATGCGAAAGTGATTTGGAATGTGATAACGTGGCTTTAGTGAGGTGTGCACATTCTTCTCTTCCACTTTGTTTTAACCACTTCATCGAAATCCAGCATCTGCACTTTGAGGACTAATATAAGCACTATCAGGTGTGTGGTACTGCTGTATATGGCGTGTTTTGCGCTATATTAAGTACTTTATGCAGAGAGTTTTTGGCATTGTTGATTGAAAATGTAATCACACACTGACGTCATTGTATTATGTATAATTTCCTTCACATGTTATTGGTATCTTTTTACTTTGTTTGTGTCTATTAACATGTTATTTGAGGTGACATGCAATGACGCACACCACTGTTTTGTTTATGATGGCTTGTTATTCTAAGCTTGTTTTCACGCGGTTCCGAGCTTCGAGGTCACAGGTGTCCCTTGTTAGTAGTATAAACACATTACAGTGATTCGCAAACCAGCAGTGCCTCGGCACACTATTATCTCTGGTGAAGCTTCGGTGTTACAAACCGAGAAGATGCGCCGGAGAGGAAGTTCCTCCTTCGCGTCGTCGATGTCGGAGTTAGTGGGTATGGAGATCGCCATAACTTCAGTCATGTCATGCACACTTACAATACTACATCCTGCAATATACCATTTTGAATGCTTACATTTTCTTTCCTTGTGGTTCCCGTTCACCTCCTTCACATGATCGTGTCCAATGTATACAATTCCAGGAAGTCCTTTCTGCGTCCTCTTTTTGAACACGCTTTTATTTCCTTCTAAAGTCGTTGTATTTTAAATCACATCTCCACCGGTCACTGCTAAATAAAAGAGTCTTACAGTCCACACGATGCTCTTTTATTCTTAACCAGCGGTATCACCATTTTTCGTTGTCTTGTAGGGGAGGGGATCGGGGGCATGTCCTTTTGAAGGAACCATCTCAGCATTCAAGTTAAAAGAAGAGCTGCTAGATTTGATTCTGGAAATTATCGCAAAATGCAGTAACTAACAGATATGATAAAACAGCTGGAATGGGATTCATTGCATGACAGGAAGAGGGTGAACTGGGTCATGAAAATGTATAAGGCGTATATTGGTGGTGAGGCATGAAAAGATATTGGTGTAAGAATTAAAAGTAATGCATGGAGATGACCATGACAACATGCTGGCACTCGATATCAGGCACAAGGGTGTAGGAAGATTCTCTGTTTTAGGTAAGGCTGTCAGGCATTGGAATAAGTTACCAAGAGAAATGATGAATAATTTACCAAAAGCGTTGAAACAATTTAAAGTTAAAATTTGTAGAGGGTAAATGTAGGTGGGTGCACGAAAGGGAAAAGTTGGTGGGTAGTGAAATTGCCACCATAGCGTGAGCTCCATCGCAATTTAATTGAATATTATATTATTATTATAAACATTGAGTCTACACATGCAGACTCGATCAACATATGCTCTGTTCTGTGTCGCAGCTATTAACGCCTCGCTTTGGTTCTTATTCAGACAGAAGATGAAGCGTCGCAACGAAAAGTTTCTAGTGTTTGTTATTTGAAATGGGAACGTCTTTGTGACTGTGAAACATATGCGCCGAGCAACGCATATATTTATATGCAGAATAAGGAATTCAAAACTAAATTTGACCACCTGTTCACCAAAGAGCAGCAAAGAGCTTTATACTTCGCAGACTTTCGGATACGAAAAGGCCTCGAGAACAAGACAGACGCGAGAAACTGATCGCTTCAGTTAGTAATGATTGTGGGACGGCTGGCAGCTTTCAAATTTCACGGATACGGGTTCCAATCCCGTTGGGTCGAGGAATTTTTAAGGTCTGTGTTTTACGACCATGTCGTCCTATGCTTCTGGAATTCCCGGAAAATCGGATATCGGTCAGCACACGAATTTTGTTTACTTTATATTTATGAGTATCTGCTTCATCACGTGTGTTTGTGGTGCTGTTTCTTATTTTAAGCTACTTTATATGCGTCAATCATAAAATGGAAGCGAAAAATGTTCTACATTCAGAAATAACGGAGTAGACCTACAGTCAGGTTTCATAACAATGGTACCCATCGATTGATGAAATCGTAGTTCCCAAAACAGACATGGTTGGAATATAGAAAACAACATACAATGTTATCGTGAATATAGTAAACTACATTTAACTCAAGTGCTGGAAATTTCAAATTATGTTTGCTTGAAAAACAGAATAATAGTGTATAATATGATGATAAACCAATATCTTCTGACTATCTCTCTTTTAAGTAACTGTTTCCGGTAAATACGGAGAATGACATATTTTCATTTAATTTATGCAATATTGTCTAATTAGTACGTGAAGTTGTTGTTTGCAGTAGTTGTTTAACAATCAATGTTCAGATAAGACAATGTTATCAGGCGAGATAATGGTTGATAAAATTTTGACTAATATTCGGTAATACTATCTTTAATTAAAACTAAAGACGCACAAATAATTAACATTATATTTTTTAAATTAATTACTATGTTATTTGGAATTTGAGAATTTTCGCTGTACGTAAATTGAAGAGCGATCGAGGAGAATTTGGAGTACAGTCTGGAGGGCGGCTGCATTGTCTGTGTATAGCAAACTAGCGGAGTTCCCGGCGTTGCTCGGTATAGTTGGCGTAGATTTAACCATTCGCTATTTTTATTCCCGCAATGAAAAAAATTTGTAAAAAGTTTCAAAAAATTCGCGCCAACCATTTTCGGATTTAAAACAAACCTACATTCACCCAACCCCCACCAAGAAACGGGTGGTTTGAAATTTATTTGCACGTACAACATTTTCATTCGTCCGAAAAGATTCATTTGTATGAAGCAACATCAATTTGGTTAAGAAATTTCATTACCATATTACTAAAGAACGCTAGATTATATTAGAAACTCACATTTGATTCAATTGCGCAGTAAATGGATATACTTTTTGCTCGATGCGCCAGATACTTTAACTCAGCAGTTTCAGCCTTTTGTACAAATATCAAAAATGAATCCAGAATAATATTATCGTAATAAATGATTTTACTATCAACGGAAGACTTACGCTGATGGCCAGAGGCATTGTAGTGGTACTGCCAGAGATCGTGGTTAAAGAAAATCTCTGTTGTTTTTACGGCTATCTATTGCGTTTAAAAATTGAATATCCTGAATTAAAGGAAAGAATACTCAAGTTTTGTTTAGTGTACAAAATAGTTATTATTGTAAAGTTGTCTTATTGCTTTTATTATAGCCTATGGTCAGAGAGATTTTACTCGTGTGTTCGGTGCGACGTATGCAACATCTGATACTTCCATCTTTGGGGTTTGTCACCATACGTTGAAAATTTAAGCTCCTGCGTTATTTAACGTTGAAACGTAAGATGTCAACCAGATCGAAATCTGCTTAGTAGTTTCCGAGATTTTATGAGACAAATTTATGTTTTTTTTTTTTTTTAATCTGCTTAATGTCTCTCTAACAGCGAGGTCTTTAGAGACGGGAAAGGATGAGGGGGCAAGGAATGGGAAGGAATTCGGCCATGGCCTTTTGAAGGAAGCATCCCGGCATTTGCCTGGAATGATTTGTGAAACCATGGAAAACCCAAATCTGGATGCCCAGACTGGGATTCGAACCGCCGTCCTCCCGAATGCGAGGCTAGAACGCTAGCCGTTACACCACCACGCTCGGTAAATTTATCCGGTTTTCGTTTTATAGATATGGATACAGTTACATGACATACGAGTTATTCATAAAAAATCTGATCTATTGTTATAGGCACTGATGGAATAAACTTAATCGTCATGTTTCATCAAACTGAATGACGGGAAATTAAATCTAGAGTTTGAATATCAGAAACCTTGAATCTTCCAGAAAAAAAATGTAGAAAAGAAGCAAAAAACGTAATAAAAAAAGAACATAAAAACATGAGAACCCTAAAAAAATCTCTTATCAGCCTTGTTTAGGCACATACATTTTAAGAGGGTTTATTTTCAAAACAATGTGGGTTAAGTCACGTTCGTGCTAACTTCTGTCTTTAACTAGCAACGCTAAAACAAGAAGCTCGCCCAGCCGTATCTCCAACATAACGCCTCAGCCTCGCAAAAAATAAAATGGCGCCTGCGGCCTGCTCTCTTTTCTTTCTCTTGCGTTCTTAATGTTCACTTTCTGCTTCTTGAAACAAAGTATTTTTAATGAGGCCGTAGCCGCAGTGTGTGGTTGCTTAAACAACGCCAGGAATCCTCCGACTTGCTCATAAATGGAGAAATTCTCCTGACTCGCCTAGTGCGTGGGAAAATTTAGACTTTTCGGCTTTTGTGGACATGAAATACAGAACATGAGCGGAAATAGATAGTCAGTTGGTAGCTATCGATAATCTATTCCTTAGAGAAGATAAACTGAACCGTTCTTTCCAAATTTTGTTGGCAATGTCGCTTGGTACGATTCTGCAGTAGACCACATCTGCGATGTTGTTTTAAGCTGAACGTCCAGTGAGTCTAATGAACAGTTCATTTCCTTTAAGTCGTAATTTATTTATTTTCGTTCCTTACAACATTATGGTGTTAGCACTGTATAGTTTGGGCTTAAAGCAAATGGTGCCTTAAGAAGTGCTTATATAATTTGGTTAGGCCCGATAATCATTTGTGACGATTCTGCTAATTAGATGTTATTAATTATTTATTTACTAATTTAAAATGTTGTATTACTTTCTTTGCTTAGTTGTTGTTGATAAATGAAATGAAAACTGTAACCATGTTTTTTTTTTTTTGTACAGAAATTAATTATAACGGCTAGAATCCTTACAGGCCGGTCGTCCACTGGAACCGAATTTCGTCCACTGGAACCGCATTCGTCCGAGCAACGTCCGATTTGTCGGCCGACCAGTTCGTCCGATTAACCTCGTCCACTGCAGCAGAATAACGTCACACACACATTGCCGATCCGTCACTGTTGCTTCAACAAAAAGCGAACGGGGCGTTTTCATAAAATGTATAGTGACTTACATTTTGTAAAAATAGACTTTACTTTGCCGTCACGAAATATTATGTGGCCCCGTAAATATTTTGAAATTCAACCTCGCATTTTATAGTTATATTCTAATAGAAATTCTAAAATAAACATTTGATATTTATTTTTTAACTATAGAATATTTTATCATATAGAATTGATGAGATAAAATGAAAACAACTGAAAATAATTAAGATATTTAATAAAATTTATTAACTTCCCTCTGAACAATTATAGAAGAAAAAGAATGCGAGGTTGAAAGTTACATCCATGTTGCCAATTTCGCAAAAGTCAATATTTCAGTTTTAAAATAAATGATCATACAAGGAAAAAGAAGATACAAAAAGAAGAATTTATAAGAAACAAACAAATTTTATTTTTGTGATGCCTATAAAGCCTATACATTGAAAATATTCCAGTACGAAATTCAAATAATTTTCTTTATTTTACAAATGTTTATTAAAATAATTATTACAGCTGCGTAGACGCACTTGCAATGATAATATTGTCTTTTCCGTACATATTTTTGTTAAAATATTTATAGTGACTGCGCACCACCACAGTGTATGATAAAGTTTAAAAATATACAAATCAAGATAAAAAAAAATTAAGACTTGTTTATTAGGAGCGCAACTTGAGTTTGCTATTCGGCCGAATATATCCTACTAATCCTATTTCAATGGCATCGGTCCATCATTCGGCCGTATTCGGCTGTATTCGGCATAGCAGGTCGTGTCTAGTGGTGCCCAAGCTTCCCCTTCATAGCGTAGTTCCGATTCTACTTGCCAGAGGTCTCCACAACGCACAGCGCGTCAGACCCACATGAGCACTGGAGCCAGTATTTGTCGTCCCGTCAACCGCACTGGAGTCCAGCCTCCTGGAAACGTCAGCTGGACCGTGAGCGGCGCTAGTAGTCACTGACAACAGCGCGTCAGTTAAACAAATTCGGCGATGACAAGAGGCACACCGTCAAGTCTTCCCAATCAAACAGCTGCCAGCTTCCAAAAAGAGCTGGAGAAAATCAGCACAGATGAAACGTTTACACTCTGCAGATCAATAGTTTCAAAAATAGCAGTTTCTACGATCGAATCGAATCAACTACTTACATTTTGTTCCAACACAGGTTGATTTAAAAAATAAAAACAACACGTATGTAAAAGGAAAATAGGCGCTGAAGGTGGTTAGCGTCAAGTAATATGAAAAGAACCACGTCCATTTAGGATCCCGCTCTCTACGGCTTTCGGAAACACCAGAGTTCGACGCATTATGAGGTTTGATACCGGACACACTGCACGCCGCGTTGCGTTGCCGCTCAGGCAGCCAATACACACGTTCTGTCGTAGCCACACTCTGTCTTAGTGATTACAGCAGGGAAAGGATGCAACGGGAAGCAATTCGGCCATGGCCTTTTCGAGAAACCGTCGTAGAATTAACCATGGAGAAGAGAAATTTGGATATGCGAACTGGGATTTGAAACCGCGTCCTCTCGAATTTCGCAACTCATGCACCGGACTCTCCTAGCACTTTCAATAGGATGGTATTAAAGCAACCGGTAAATAAACATTTAGTAGTTTGTCTCCTAACTTAAAAATTATAAAGTATTTTTAGTATTTGGCATTAACGATTATCTTGCCAGATGATATCATTTTAAAGGAATAATATATTGGCAATCTATACGAGCACCCACGTCTTAATCTTTCTTGATAAAAAGGGACTTGCACCTCTTGTTAATCTAGATGCCTGGACAGGGATTCGAACCCACCTCTTCCCGAATACGAGGCCAGAGCGTTATCGCTCACCCACTCCGCTCAGTGAATTAGAAACGCTGTATGCAAGAGAGTTCATACCTACGACCATGAACAAACGCTAAATTTCAGTTGAAATCTCGTAAATTTTCTTTTCTGTTTAAAGGCGTCAGTGATTAGAAAGAATTACGAAGAGAAATGCTAAGCAAATTACCAAAAACACGGGCCAAGCTACAACTCGGAAACGGCAAAATTTGTTTAGCAGGGAAACGGTAAGAAAAGAATTCAAAATAAATAAAAAATGAATTACAAATTTGGATTGCAGGGGAATTTCCACCAGCGCATACTGTATCTTCCACCACAAAAAAATAACCTTGTATTTGTCTTTAGCCGCTACGACGTAACACGCTTGAATGTAACTGTAGGTCCCTCTGGTTTCTGCGTGTTCTGTGCACTGCATATTCTGCCGTCTTGTCTTATCTTCCTCCAGGGACAGGCAGAGTATTCTGCAGGTCGACTTGTCTCCCCTTAAGCAGACTTTGGCACCGCGGTTGAGGAGATCCGTCCGCCCTGTTAAGGCGGCGAAATAGTTCTCTACGGCAAGGAGGAGCGGCGCAAACAGAACAAGGTATTTCCTCTCAGGGAATTCACTGCTCCTGAGGCACAGGAACTACAGACTAGAAGAGGACCTAAGCGCTACGAACTGACGCGAATAAAGCCGTACCTTACTTTACTAGTGATAAAGCCAGTGTTCCCCCTGCTACCTTAATTTCCAAAACATTGGATCTACAGACATAATTATGAAAATGTATTTTTTTTTCTATCGTCAGTCTTTCAACTGGTTGGATGCAATCCTCCATCCCGTCCTATCTTCTCATAACCTCTTTATCTATACTTACCCCTTACAACCCACGTCCTCAATTATCTGCTTCTGTCTTCCTCTACCGTTCTCACCTTCCACTCTTCCCTCCACTAACAAATTAACCAACCCAGCATTTTATCAAAATTTTACCTATATGGTCTCTTCTTTCTGTAAGCTTTTTCCATAAACTTCTTTCGATATCCATCATTTCCAAAACACGTTCATTTCATACTTAGTCTGTCCACTTAATTTCCAGCATTATTTTGTAGCATCACATTTCAAATGCTTCAGTTTTCTTTCTTTCTGGTATTCCTAAAGTTTATTCTTCGCTGACATAAAGTGCTGTGATGCAAACATAGAGTTTTAAATTGTTGTTTCTAAGTCCTAGAACAATATTTGAAACTAAAAGATTTCTCTTTTACATGAAGGTTCATTTTGGTAGTGCTATTATGCTTTTAACATCATTCCTACTTCGCTATCAGTTGTAATTTTTTTTTCCATGTAGCAGAATTACTTACTTCTCCCATTGTATCCGATCCTATTTTTATATTTAATCTACTGTCAATAGTATCACCTCTGCTACATTACTCCACTTTTTCCGTGATTTGATTTATATTCAGTCCAAAATCTTCCTTCAGTATTTTGTTCATGCCATTCAGTAACTTCTCAATATGCTCAGCCTGTTCTTCTAGCAGGACAATGTCATCAGCACATCGTAGCATATTGATTTTTTTCATTGAACCCTTATGCCACATGAAAATTTTTTTTTACTCCTCTACATACAAGTTTAATATTAACGGGGATAGACTACAACCTTGTCTCGCATCCTTTTTAACTGATGTAAGTCTCTCATGATTCTCTACTTTTATTATAGCTACTTGATTGTTATATAGTTTATAAGAAATTCTTCTATATTGCTACTTTAGACCTGACTTCTATAAAATTTTGAACATTTGTAACAGGAGAAGAATTCTACAGCAGCTCGGAGGCCCGATTTGGAGTAGGCACCTGCCGCCAAAGCACGTGAGGGTTATTTGAAGGACCTACTTTGTGCCAATACTGGCAAAGTGCTATCGGTGCGTTGTGGAATGAGAATGTTGGGAACATTTACAGAATCGACAGAGACTTTATATGTAGAGTATGAGTGATGGGAGGATATTGAAGAAAATATATAATTTGTGTAATTGGAAGGGAAGAACGGAAGAGACTTTCACGAATACTACGGGATAGACGTAGTAAGGGGACAGTACTGACAGTACTGAAGAGATATTTAAGTGTAAGGTTTAACATGTGCAGCGAGAGTTCGAAAAGTTCAAAGAGGAGGTGGATAACTTAAGTAGATAATAAGAATAGAAAACAAATGTTTATTTAAAAATAATACAGATACAGAAAAGTATGGAACACACGAGGGGCGTTAGGAGGATAAAGAGATTGGTAAGCAGAGAGGACAATAGAATTAAGGGTCAACAAGGCAGCAGGGAACTCTTGGAACAACTAAATAGGTATTACTAAGACAGCAGAGGGGCGCTAAAGACGGGTTTACTTAGAACTAGGTAAGCCTCTGAATGTTTTGCGTATCGCCTCCGGTCTAGAACAGTTCCAGTTTTTAGAGTCAAATATGACATGTTGACCTGGTCTGCCCAAATACGAAATTGATCTGAGTTTCATCCTTATGTTGAATAAAATCTCTTGAGCTTGAGGAACTCAGAAGTGTTAATAGACATAGTTATTAAAGACGCACACAATTGTTTCAAAGTTCGGAGACTGGAACTTGCTGAAATACAAACATGACTTGTATTTGTCGCTTAAAGTTCACTCTCCAAAATTTGAAGAATTCCTGTTTGCTTCGAAAGCATCACTTTTTTATTGTCATTATTATCATTGAGGATGGGCATTTATAATGTAATCTTTCGCCATAGTGTCTGTAAGGGCCAGAGAACTTAATACAGATTCGAGATTATAAAACTGTTGAGCAACTCCGAAGATGTAAATTGCCAGAATACATGATTCGGAAACATATTTGTTCTGATGTCCACTTTAAACAGCCTAATAAATCATGTACAGCGAACATGAACAAAGACCATTAACGAAAGTGGTCAGTAAAATATGTAAAAAGCAAAAAAATCGTAATGTATAAACTTTGGCCAAGCAACAACACTAATGAAAGTTTTAATTAAATTGAAATTTAGCCTACGTCAGAATGACAATTGGCATTCTTGATTACAGCAGATACCATGAGCAATTCAAGTTTTTTAAAGTTTTTTTATGTTGCTTTAATTAGCAGCATGGTACTGAAAAGTAGTTCCACGTTTTTTTTTTCAAAATTTATCGATATTTATTTAACTATGATATCTTACGAAAAGGAAACTTAATGAATGTATTATGATAATTAATTTGGTAGCAGTTGCTTAGCTATTAAATTGTGGACATAACCTCGAATTTTTCTAATTATATCTCTTGTCACTGTTGATTTGCGATAGAAGGCTGACACGTGACACCGTTTACCAGCCAATAGCTATCGAGGCGAGTGAGTGAGTGAGCTTAGGAAATTATATGAGTCCAGGAGGAACATTCCTCGGCTGTATTTTTAAAACCGACGGGATGGGAAAGTATTCAGAAAATTGTGTTGTTTGACGGCTCATGCTGCGCTGGCGAGTGATCCTCGAGTCGCATCTTGCCCCGCAAGTGGCTGCCTGGAGGCGTCTTTACGACAGCGGTCCAGAGTTGGAGGGGAGTCTGTAAACAAGCCCCGGGATCGATCCACCAGTGGAAGCAAGCGCCCGCGAGTTTACGATTGGAACTTAACAGCGGCTGACAAGTTGCAGGGGAACTCCTAACTCCATACGCCTCGGTTTCATTTAGAATAATAATAATTATAATATTCCATTAAATTGCAATGAGCGCACGCTCCGGTGGCAATTAGCTACACATCCATCTTCCCTCTTTCCTCCACCCCCCTGCATTTGCCCTCTACAAATTTTAGTTTTAAACTCTTTCAATTTTTTTGGTAAATTATTCATCATATCCCTTGATAACTTATTCCAATCCCTGACGCCCTTACCTAAAACAGAGAATCTTCCCACACCCTTGTGCCCGAAATCGAGTGCCAGCTTGTGGTCATGGTCATCTTTTCCCATAAATGCATTACTTTTCATTCTTACACCATTATCTTTCCATGCCTCATCACCAATATACGCCTTGTACACTCCCATGACCGTCTTTACCCTCCTCCTGTCTTGCAATGAATCCCATTCCAGCTCCTTTATCATATCTGTTACTGATTGCATTCTGCGATAATTTCCAGAAACAAATCTAGCAACCCTTTATTACAACTTCTCCAACTCCTGTATTTGATACTCAAAATGTGGGTGCATACAACACTACCATATTCGAGCATTGACCAAAGTTTCGTAACCCAATTCCTTTACTTCTCTCGTACATCCCCTCATTACTCTCTCCAACAAGTGCAGAATTTTGAAACCTTTTCCTACCACCTGTCCAATGTGTCCAGTTAAGCTTGTTATGAAATGTAATGGCAAGATATTTACATTTAAAGTCTTCAATAAGCAATTCTTTCCCCACCTTATAATCATGATGAACCTTTAGTTTTTTATTTTTGTATCTAATAAGCTGACTCTTCTTTGCATTTATCTTCATCCCATGTTTACCAACCGAACTATATATCCTGTCCACATCACCCTGCAATTGTTTATAGTCCTCTACAGTTTTGATCGTTTTATATAGCAAACAATCTAATTTACGATAGTAAACAACCAATACACTTATTCATTAGAATAATGAATAGCAATGGTCCCAATACGCTACCCTGTGGCACTCCCACTTTTGTTCCACTTCTTTTGATGCTGCATTTCCTACCCTATCTTTCTGTTTTCTTCCACCCAGCAAATCACTTTATCATCCACTCCAATACTTCTTCGGTAGTGGGAGGTAACCATCTAGGATTTTTATTCGGAACATTATTTACAACAGGGAAAATCTCATCCTTTTATGCAATATGGGAAATTTAGAACGTTTCACAATACGCATTTCAGATGAATGATCGAAAGTTAAAGTATCAAAGGTGTGTTGCAAATAACTTTTGTTTCAACAATAAACATTAAAACTGATAATATATGGGTGGAAGAACTGTATGTCGCTACTACCTTGCTTTACTGTGCGGTTGACTGGCGCAGAACTTTGAGCTCGTCCCTGATCAAACACTGCCTAGTTAGTTTTACCTGAGACACGTGATCGTGTGATCAAATATACTACGTTCTACTGTTACTTATAGCTAGTAATGATCAGGGAATCAGTGACAGCAATTGAAATAGTAGTGGAAACATTAAGCGACTTTATAAATTTAGTAAATATAAGTACATGGACAAACATATGAAATAACTGGAAATAATGCATGGAATATAACTCGAATGAAAATCAGTAACATTACTAATAAAATCTCGTCACTAGTAGTATCTTCCCTAAGCCAGTAGAGGGATAGTCAATGCGTTAGCTTGTACATGTGACTTCTTCATGAAGTCTGATGTCCATGCTGTCAGGGCGTCGAAGGAAGGCTTCCTCGAGCGTCGGTTCAGGGGTGAGCTCCTGGGCTGGAAGTCGGGAGTGGGGGGACCACGAGCTGGCCCATGATTGGTGCATTAAACCCTAATAAGTGCTTTATAGATGGTAGGGTGGGAATTAATTCTGCTAGCATCGAAACTTTGCTGTGTCTAAGAGAATTAAGTTACCTGCCTGCAAAGCCATGAGAAAAATACACCTGCTGAACACATTATATTTTTGAAGCTTAAAATCCCTTAGGAAACACAGTGCCTCGTTACTGAGGGTACTGTTTATTGTCCATTTCGGCACCTCTTGAGTTCTGAAAATGTTTATAATGACTCAAGTTTACTATTCGTTTTACTATTACTCCGGGATTCACTAAAAGTGTGTGGCGGAGGGTGCAATGCACCTATTCGAAAGGGTTTTAGCTTGGAAGGGATATACGGAATATGGTAGAAGGCGCCCATGGGCTGTTGTGAGGAACCATCCAGCATTGGCCTGGAGTGATCTGGGAAAACCGTGGAAAACCCAGATCAGGATGGACGGAGAACTTTATCGAAAGATACTCCTGTTGAATTTTAAGTTTACTCGCCCGGTAAATCCTTTCTATTCCATTCCCTAATCGCTCATGCAAGAAATGAATACAGAAAAGTACTGGTTCTGCCCTGATTTCTCTTATCTTATTTTCACGGTAATTTCGAGATACGAATGTTGCTGGTAGTAATGTTTGTTTGCTGTCATTCCGAAATATGTCAGTCGTGAATTTTTCAATTAACTTCTGTCGAGAGCAGCTCCTTCGGTGTTCCAGGTCTTCCCAACCTAACTCCGTCAACATCGCACTTACGCTTTCCCTCCAACTATATATACCTGTCACGAATCGGGCGGCTCTTCTTTGGACCTTCTCTAATGCCTCCATTAACCCCTTTTGATGGGGACCCCAGACAGAACAACAATATTCTAAGTGAGGACGCACTAGTGACTTGTATGCAATCGATTTAAGTTCCGCAGTGCATTGTTTTAAATTACGACCTAGAAATCGAAGCATACAATTTGCTTTCCCAATTAAATTCTCGATATGCTCATTCCACGACAAATTATTACGAATTGTTACCCATAGGTATTTTGCGGAATCTACCGTTCTAAGTACAGTACCATCAATTGTATATTCAGAGCTAAATGGTGTCACCTTTTTACTTACACGCATGACTTGGCAGTTTTTAGCGTTTAACTCCAAGTGCCAGTCTTTACACCACGCAATTACTTTCGTAATATCGTCTTGTAACAAAGCGCAGTCGTCCTGGGTTTTGATTTCACGATAAATAATAGCATCATCAGCAAATAATCTTTTCATCCCACTTATTATGCCACACAAATCATTATTGTATATGAGAAACAACAGAGGCCCCATCACGCTTCCCTGGGGTACCCCGGACCTCACCTCGGTAAGTGATGAACTCTCGCCGTCGAGAACTACACACTGTGTTCTGCCCTTCAGAAGGTCTGCAACCCAGTTGTATATTTGTCTAGATATGCCGTAACCACGAAGTTTCCTAAGTAACCCAGCGTGGGGCACAGTGTAGGAAGCTTTTTAAAAATTTAAAAGAACTGTATCAACCTGGGATTGCCCATGTATAATACGGAACAAGTCGTGAATTAAAAGTGCAAGTTGTATTTCGCAGCATCGTCCTTTTCTGAATCCATGTTAATTTAGGTTTAAAAGCTCACCTTCATCCAAAAACCGCATGACATTTGAATAGATGATGTGTTCTAAAATCCTAAAAAAATATTGATGTTAACGAGATCGGCCTATAATTTTGAGGATCATTAACATTCCCATTTTTAAATACTAGACTTACGATGGCGGTCTTACATTCTGCATCCAGTAGAAAAACTTTGCAACTGGGAGAGATCAAGGAAATGTTATGTGTTACGTGAATTCCCCAGATCAGACGATTGACGATTTAACAGTTTACTATGTTCACAAATGAACCCAGGTTGTGTCTGTTCGTTGGCTCCATGGTTTACACATCCGCTATATTCCGGTCTAAGCCAGAAAACACTTTCGTCAGTACACAGTCCGGTCGTTCCCTTTGAGACACCGCACACTGTGCCAAATCTCGCTCCGCTTAGCTCTGCCTCCAGGGGTCAGTTCCACTCTGTTTTTAGAGGGGCAGCCGAGTCGAGTTTTTTAAAGCTAAGGTTTCAGCATTCGTACTGTGGCTTCATCAGAGGACTGCGAAGCCTGCAATATTTGCCGCCTATAAATAGCTATCTGAAGCGCGCGGTAAACGACACGGATTGGCCCAGAGCCATTACTGTCATGCGCTTCATGAGGATGTAATAACTGATGTCGTATATGCGTGATAAAGGGTATTTAATAAAATGCGGCATAACTCCGCAAAATAGAACATAAACCATCAGCTAATAAACCTAGTGTAAAAGGCAAATAAAGCTTGAGAGTAATGAGGAACCAAAGGTCGATACTTGTGGAATCTCGAGTTTATAGGCCAGTTGCTGAGATGACAATAACTATTGTTTAAGGACAATGGTTTACACTTTTCGTACGAAATACGTGCAGTACAAGACAAAGGAGCATGTAAACTATTGCATCAAAACGTGAAAAAAAAAGAAGTTCGAGTTATCGTATCGAAAAACATGTGTTCACTAGTGAAACCGACAGCATGTCCTGTCCAAATTTCAATAAATTTGTTTGTGATCGTTTTTTATATTTGTGAAAAGCTGTAGGAAATATTTAAAGAAGAAGTAAAAATAAAAAATAAAATGTTTTTAGTGATCATTGTATTTTTTATTAACTATTGTGTCGATGGTTATTTAATTTGAGGAAGTGTACATTCAGAAGTAGGCCAATGGGAAATTTTACATGCGATATGAATTTTATAGGCTGTACACCACTGAAATGTTTGAAATGTGTTATGTGACTGAAATTTGAATGACTTGCAACGATGTGGTTTTGTTCCAAATTTATGTCACAATTGAATTAAGTCAGGATTTCACATTAATCAAATGATTTATTTCCTTCCATTAAATTTGAAATCTGAATGAATCTCAAGGTATTTTATTTGCATTCCGATCATCGCACCCCCAAACCGGTTTTATTGTTTCGAAGATTTTGCATCGTTCATTCTAATGCCTCCAATGACATTTTATGTGCCTTTGTACATTCACCCTAAACGATCAGGTTGCAATGCTGCAGAACTTTGGCCATCGCACATTTTGGAGTTTCATTGATTTGCATATTCAACGGCAATTTGAATACTGAATGAGCTGTTTGACCGTCTTCCAACTACGTAATCCTTGATGAAGCAACTGCGATTACAATTTCATTAAGCGAATGAATTATTGCTAAAAACAATGAGATCAAAAAAGTTTTTTCCAGTTCCACTGGAAGCGTCCAAGTATAAAATACCACCAGGTCCATCGATCACAACTTTCATGAGCATATTTTGTTGCCGATTCCACACTAGAACGTTCGTTTGAACCGTTTCTCTCAATGCATTACAATCATTTTGTTTTTCTTGTTTCAAATCTTCATTAAATATGTCGTGCATCGGACGATTGGGTCCTGTGATGGCTAATTGTGATAATACCTTGTTCGATATCATCAAGCACATATTCTTTGTTAATATCAATGGAATAGAAACAAAATAACTACATTTGTTGGATAGATCGCTAAACAAAAAACAAAGGTAATTTTATGAGTGTGGCGGATTTCTCGGCTTTCTGTACACCAGATGAGATTTTCCCGAGAAACCAGCAGAGTGGGAACGCTTGTACGGCCTGACGTTTCGGAGGTCATAAACTATGCCGCCACTGTCAAGTGACTGGTATTTTAATTTTTATCTGGGCAAGAATTCCTTTCTTCCATATTTTGTTGCAGAACTTGCGTTTTTTTTTTTTTTTCAATAGAAAATATTTGAGTTATTTCCGTACTGGGAGCATAAGGAAGAAAACAAAAACATAATTACGCATCTCCATGGTTCGAATCGTGAGTTATGGTCTTGAGTTCGTACAAATATCCAATAGAAAAAAAGTACTTTTATTTCTCCAGAACTTTCCAATTTCCAGACAACTTTTTCAATTTATTTCTCTCTAAGTCTTATTCGGACTAACAAGAACATTTGAAAACAGTAGCATAAGCGGTCCTTCGAAAAATTAGTTTCAACTTTTCCAGAATTATCCAGTTTTCCGGGCAACTATTCCAATTTTTATTTCTCCGAAAACCTTTTTTGGTCTTTAACGTGCATTTTAAAAAATATTCAAATCAGTTCATGTTCTTGAATTTTTCAATTTTACTGGAAAGTTTCCAATTTTTTTTTCCTCTCTTGAAACCTTTTTTGGAACATTATGGACATTTAAAATAAATTAGCCAAATCGGCGCATAGAAAAAAATATATTTTCGGTTTATCCAAAATTTTCCAATTTTCAGGGCAAATTTTTTTCCAATATTTTTTCTGTAAAAATTTTATTGGGGTTATTATGAACATTTAAAATAAAATTGTACACAAAGCGGTCAAGCGGTTACGAACTAACAGCATTAGATTTTTATTTACATACTCTTAGATATGGAAAGGTAATATTCAAAACGTTTTTCACCAAAATTTATTTCCACGCCACGAACAATGCTACGCGGTTGAAGTTTTGTGGTATTCTAGCTTGAACGTTCCGCCTGAGTTGTGGGAAGTTGCGAGGTTTCCTCCAGGCGGGATCGTTGTAGGCGTTGAAGAATCGGCTGTTAGAGTAGCACGTTACAAGCAGCGCGCTGCGATCGAGGGGGAAAGTGTCAGGAAAATTCATCAGCGGAACTGACCGAAGCTGTGACTCCTGTGATGGCGCAGATGCAAAGAAAAACATAAATAAACTCAGCCGCGTTAAGATGTCTCACTTGTGGGACGTTACGAAGGCGCCAGTCTCGGCCCTCATTTTCAGCCAATTGTCATTGATTAACTGTTTGTTTACCCGCTACAGCGGAAACGGTGGAAAACAAAAGCCAACTCGGCGCGATGACGTGATCCACCCTGCTGCTCGATACCGATGACGTCATCGCGCTGTGTTGTCCTTTGTCTTCCACCGTTTGCGCAACAGAGTGTAAACAAACAGTTAATCATTGACATTTGGTTGAAAATGTGTGCTGAGATAGACGCCTTCGATACGTTCAACAAGTGTGACATTTTTTCGCGGCAGAAAGCCTTAGAAGAGTTTATTTATATGGAACGCCGTAAAAAACTTTGATTTTACAAGGGAAAACACGCCGCTGCGAATTTGAGGGTGATGTCTTATTGCACCATATTGTCGCCGCCGATGAAATGTGGGTTCATCAGTTTGAGTCTGAAATGCAATACCCAGATGCCACGAAAGCAAGAGGTCAAATCAGTTCCGTCAGTAGAAAGACCATGATCACTGTATTCCGGGATATGCAAGGTGTCATTTTGTTGGATGTGATGGATCAAGGATCCACCGTTAACGCTGACTCCTATGTTGCTACACTCCAACGACTATAGGAGCGCTTCAAACGTGTTCGGCCTGAAAGGATCTGTGTGACATGCTGCTTCAGCACGACAACGCAAAGCCCCACACAAGACTGCGAACTCGTGAGGCGGTTGCAACACTTGGCTTCAACGTCTTGTCGCACCCGCCCTACAGCCCCGACTTGGCAACATTTGGCTCTCCACGTGATACACATTGATCTCAGGACGATGTTCTTCGCACTGTGAAGAAGATATTCGTAACCAGAAACCGGCATAGTACCGACACGCTCTGCCGGAATGCTGGCGTAGGAATGGATGGAGCCTTCTTTCAAAAATATTCAGTATACATGAAGAATGTAACATATACGTGTTTCCCGAGGTGCAAAGTTGTATGTCCAATACTTTCAGAGAAATAAATTTTCGTGCAATGCTTTTTGAACGTTGTTTATACAATACTGTATGAAAGGAACCGAAAATAAGGAATTATGCAACATCTAAATCAGCGTTTTAAAAACGCTATTAACAATTAATATTTTTAAAATCTAATGTTTTCCTTGTAATTGTGTATATTGAGAGAATCCGGTTATAATTAATAGCTTATTGATACTGCGGTTACGTAAAGCCTCTTTCTGATGTTGCCCCCACAGTTTGTAACCCAGCACGCACGTCCCAATACGTGCTGGTCCCAGGGGTACCAACACCGGAGTGGGCGCGCGAAAATCACTGCCAGTCGTCCCAATCCAATCTCCAGGCTGGAGTTTCCAGCTGGCTGGCTCGAGGTCTCTGAGGAGGCAGGCTGTCCTCATATTGTGTTACACCCCCACCAATACGATACTGTCGATTCTAGGTTGAAAGGTCGTCGGTTTAGAAAGTGTGCAGTTTTATGCAATAACATATACGTGAATAGACTGTTACTTGTTTTTTAGACAGTTAATTGACATAACGTTGGAAAATATTTTGGAAACTGCTAGGGTTTTCTAAATGATTGTTCAGCAGTTGCGAGGTAACAACACTGTTATATTTCCTCTACAGTTCAGAGTGACCAACCCCTTTTATATTTTTGACCTTGAATTATTTATTGGAACTTCGTATTCGAAGAAAGCAGCCTCTTGTGTACATCACCACAAACACTTACTTATACCCACGAACTCACATGCACAATACTCTGCGGTAAAGAGACTGTCTCTTCTGTTTTACACTGTCTGCCTCACCACGAGCAAACCTAAACAAACTTATTCTCCGGCCTCATCGGCCGCTACCTCTCGACTCGACTGCCGCTTCATTCGCCGAAACTCGTCATATGACAGATATATCGTCTGCTTGCCCCTGTATACTTACTCCAAGAAATACGTAAAATTATGATTTCATTACTTTTATGCTGTTTGGGTGTTCACGTTCGTCCATATTACAAGATGAAAAGCGGATTCCACCTTATGAAAACATGTAAATCATGGTAGTGTTTTTCATAATTAGAAAAACAATATCATCTTGAATAACGAATCGATATGATGATGTGGAGGATCTTTGGTTGCGAACGGGAAAGAGGTGAGGAATATCCTTGGTGACTGAATGTCGCTTCGATTCAGGCTTGAATTAATGATCCACATTTCATAGGCGTTGACTATATGGAACAAGAAGACATCACCCTCACATTCGTATCTACATGTTTTTCCTTGTAAGATCGATTTTTTTCACGGCGTTGTACTGAATAGGGAGAAAAAAACAAAAAGTCTCTAAATGGAGAAATACTAAAGGAAAATGTGAAAAAATAGTAAATGTATTAACTGCTGCTATAGCTTTAGAACTCCTAAAGTGTTAATATGACCGGTAATGGTGAATTGGAGTTATCTGTGTTTGAAAATATAATAATCCAAAGTTTATCGTATTTTCAAGCACTAGTATCCATCAGCAAACGAAAAAGCGAGCGTGGTGGGCAAGCTCTAAAGCTTTGGCGTCGCATTCGGGAGGAAGTGGGTTCGAATCCCCCTCAAACCATCCAGATTCGGGTTTTCCACGGTTTCCCCAAACGAATGGCCTTGGATGAATTCCTTTCCACTCATTGCTTTCATTTCTTTTCCGTCTCTAATGACCTGTACGTCGACGAGGCGGGAAATCAGGAGCAAAATAAATAAAAAATATGAAATTGAAATAAGAAGAAAATATTTCTTATTAATAAATATGGAACTGTTTTGAAACTGAACAGGAAGTAAGTAAATAAATAATAAAATTCGTTCACCAGTTAGACCATTGGACACACAAAACAAAGAGGAAGCACACATACAAAAATACGAAAGTAAAGGACGAATAAAAATGAAAAGAAATAACAAAGAATACTCTGAACTCCACGCTCGCGTTTAGTATTGTTAGTTTAAGACCGCCTATCATTATTAAGCAGACAGCATAACGAACTCTGTATTTTGTATTGATGATTAGTGTCAGCCCGTGACTGTTATTTGCGTATCGTCACGGGTCTATAATAGTTCCAGTTCTTAGCGTCAAAGATTATGACCTGACCAAATATGAACTTCAGCTGTGTTTTACCCCTAGCATGAATAAAATATCTTGAGCTTGAAGAACTCAGAAGTATTAATAGACGTAGGTATTAAACACGAACAGGGACGATCGCGCTATCGTATATTTATTCCAAAGGTCGTAGACTCGAACTTGCTGAAATACAAACTTGACTTCTATTTGACCGTTAAAGGTCAATCAGCAAAATTAAAAAAAAAATCTGTTTACTTCGAAGTATCACCTTTTTTAAAAATTGAGACTGGGCAAACACTCGTAATCATTGCTCATAGTATCTGTAATGGCCAGAGAACTTAATAAACAGTTGAGCAACTCCGAAGAATAGAATTGCCAGAATACTCGGTTCGATAAAATATTTGGTCTGATGTCCACTTTAAATAACCTAATGACTCACGTACATTGAGCATCAACAAATACCATTAACGAAAGGGTCAGTAAAATACCTAAAAAACCAAATAAACCGTAATGTATAAACTTTGATCATGCAACAATATTAGTGAAAGTTTTGAAAATTTTCCTAAGCAGGAATGACAATTGGAATTCGTAATTACAGCAAAGACCATGAGAAATTTAAGTTTTTCAGTGTTCTTTTATGTTGCTCTCATTAACAACATTTTACTGAAAAATATTTTCATGTATTTTTAAGCCGTATAGTTTATAGATTTTTAAAAAAAATATAAAATGCAACGTAAAACAAACTTAATGAATGTATTATGGCAATTAATTTGGTAGCAGTTGCTTGGCTATTAAATGTGGACAGAAACTCGAATTTCTCCTAATGATTTGTCTGACGCCTGTTGGTTTGCGGGCGAAGGCTGACACGTGACACCGTTCTCCAGCCAATAGCTCTCGAGGTGAGAGAGTGAGTGAGTGAGTTTATCTAGTAGCTGGAGCTATGTAACTGGCGAGTTTTCTTCCACTGTCTCGTATGAACAGTGTTGTTTGATTCCACGGGGTGGCGTCGCGGTTTTTCTCGTTCGCTACAAACAGTTTTGCGTGTGCGGGTGACAGGTGCGGTCCGGTTACGCTGTATGCACACAGTTCACAAACACGGACGACGGTGCAGGGCGATTGCGTTTCTGGCGCCGTGTTAGCGGAAGAAAGCGAGGTGACAGGTGTATCACGTGTGATGGCGGCTCCATTACAAACCCTCTGATCAGCGATACACCCACTAATTTGATACGAAGGTTTTAGGTTTGCCCTCCTGCACTGCAGTAGGTTACTAAGAATACTAGCCATGTAGCACCTAGTGACTTGCACCTAATAAGAAATGAGTCTCCAAAGAACCAAACCGATATAACTTGATCCACGCAGCCAGGAAGAAACATACGTCTGATTTTATTTAAACCATATCAGATAAGAATGTCTGCCTCCGTTTGGTGTCGCACTTATTCACTGTGATCAGTCCATGTTAGAGTTCCTAGTCGTTGAAACTAGTAACTATGTCGTTCCAGTAAACAAATGATTGGCACATAATATATTTAAACGCAATCGTTGTTGCAGTTCTTCCGCCTTGCCGTCGCTTACCACAGAATTCTTACTGTGGTACCAAATCAGTTTGTACGGAGTTTTAATTTATTATTTGTTTCGCTTACTTCGATTTATGATAATATATTTTCTTACTAGTGCAGTGATCATAGGTCTACAACAGAAGGCTGATATCTCTGTTAAAAATACACGAATATTCCTTTTATAAATTTAAATTTACGTTTAAAGACTCTAATCATGTGATATCTATCCATATCTAATAATCTATGACGAATTATTATTTTATGTGTGACAGAAGAAAATTAATTTTCTGCCAATTAAAATATTAACACAACTTACAACAAAAAATGAGAATTTCCTTTCCCAGATGGCACAAGAACGCAATTAAAAACCCATAATTCACGCTCGCAACATATTCCTCGTCGGCGAAGCTATTATAGCACTTAAGTTATTTAAACTTCAAAACATTTTCATAAAAACAGAAATCTGCAACATCACTCAAACACCATTTATACAGTTTTTTGACTGGTTTGATTCGATCCTCCATCGCTTCCTATCCTGTGCTAACCTCTTCATCTCAACATATCCCTTACAATCCACGTCCTCAATAATCTGCTTCATATACGCTAATCTCTGTCTTCCTATGCAGTTCTTACCTTACACTGTTGCCTCGATTATCCAATTAACCAATTCAACATATCTCAAAATATGACCTACCAGCCTGTCTCTTCTTTCTGAAAACTTGTTCCACAAACTTCTTTACTCACTCACTATTTCCAAAACTCGTTCATTTCGTACTTTGTCTGTCCACTTATTTTTCAGCATTCTTCTGTGGAACCACATTTCAAATGCTTCAATTTTCTTTCTGGTATTCCTAAAGTCCATATTTCGCTACCATAAAGTGCTGTGCTCCACACATAGAGTTTTAAAAATATGAATATTTGAAACTAATAGGTCTACCGGACTTTTATGCTTCCACGGTGATCAATATACATGTTTTGTGTTCGTAATATACAAAAAAATTCAGTCAATTTTACTGATAGTTCATCTTCCATGTCTCGTGATCAGTAACTACATGGGAACCCATATTAATTAACACTGAAGCTGATAAAATGTCTTATTAATGAGTTATTGCCACTGTAGGGTTTAATATACACAGTATAACGATACATTTATGTTACTACATTACGGAAAATTTTCTGTGTTCTTGTCGAAGCGCTAAGTCGACAGGACCTTCCATATTCATTTCTCAGACTGTTGGAAATGTTGATTAAACCTTCTCGAGCTAACATCTGCTTCGAACAGTCACGATACAGGGACGATTCTGAGGCACAACTTACAGGAGAGAGTGTGAGGGTGGAGAATCCTCACAGTCGAAACGTTCCAGACACAGCGGAGAGCTCGACATTAGGGCTGTCCAGTCTGAAGCGGCGGCTACTTCAGACTACGGGGTGGAGAGCGGTCGACAGAGAGAGCTTGAGAGAGACAGCTGCCTCAGCTTGCACCCCGCAAGACGGGGCGACGGGGGGGGGGGAGGGGGGGAGGTATGAAATACACTACGAAAGGATATATAAGACCATTTCATAAAAATATGACACTCTGAAAGTTAAAAGTAAAAATACACGCATCAGCAAAAAAGGGTGTGAGACAAACTTGTAGTCTATCCCAATTAATATTGAACTTTTATGTAGAAGAAGCAATGAAAGAAGTGAGAGAAAAATTGTCATGTGGCATACGTGTTCATGGAGAAAAAATCAGTATGCACATTTGACATTGTCTTGTTGGCAGAACAGGCTGAGGATATTGAGAAGTTACTGAATGGCATGAACAAAATACTGAAGGAAGATTTTGACTGAATATAAATCAAAGGAAAACAAAAGTGATGAAATGTAGCAGAAATGATACCAATATTAATATATTAAATATAAAAATTGGATCTGATGTAATAGGAGAAGTAAGTGAATTCTGTTACTTGGGAAGTAAAATTACAACCGATGGCCGATGCAGGAATGATGTTAAAAGCAGAATAGCACTAACAAAAAGAGCCTTCATGAAAAATAAAAAGCTTTTAGTTTCAAATATTGATCTAGGAATTAGAAAGAACTTTTTAAAACTCTTTGGGTGGAGCACAGCACTTTATATTAGCGAAACATGGACTGTAGGAATACCGGAAAGAAAGAAAATTGAAGCATTTGAAATGTGATGCTACAGAAGAATTCTGAAAATTAAGTGGACAGACAAAGTAAGAAATGAACAAGTTTTGGAAATGATGGACGAGGAAAGCAGTTTACAGAAGAAGCTTCCATTAAGAAGAGACAGGCTGGTAGGTCATATTTTGAGACATACTGGATTGGTTAATTTGTTAGTGGAGGGAACAGTTGAAGGTAAGAACTATAGAGGAAGACAGAGAGTAGAATATATGAAGCAGATAATTGAGGACGTGGACTTCAAAAACAATTCTTGTAAGAGTAGGCCAGTTGTTCATGTAGTGACAAAAAATTATGAGATCTTCTGAGCCAAGTTTACACTTTGCAGTGTGTATTCACTTCACTTTGTGAAACAGAATGGTTTCTCTCGGTGTCATAGAATGTTTATTTAGGACAAAAAAAATCTGATGACTTGGCCACTATGCACGACATAATTTTTACTGAAAATGAGGACATAATAAATACTTGTCAAATTCGAAAAAGATCGAGGGAAATCTTGTATTTTACGTCTGTATGAGTTTGATAAAGCAACACATTTAAGGTAATGGCGAAGACATCAGACTTTTTTAATTCTAAATAAATGATCTATGACACCGAAAGAAACCATTCTGTTTCACAAAGTGAAATGAATACACGCTGTAAAGTGTAGACTTGATTCAGAAGAAAATCTCAAAACTTTTAGTCACTACATGAACACGAGACTTGGCCTATTTTCACAAGAATTGTTTTTATGGGATCTCATTTCTTTTTGTAAGTTTATTGCTTATTCTGATACTTCGCTCAAATGTAATTATTCCATTTGAAAATCGGTGATTATTAACATTTCAGAATTGAAGACATCAATATACGTTACCAACAATGACAACTCCCTGAAAACAATCGGTGTGCGCCGTAGCCGAGCAATTGCAGTTAGTTTCACTGCCACTGTAAACAAAATTATTAGTAACTTCCAAACTATGCATACGAACAAAGTAAAATTTAATGCTTTGCTTCTACTTGCTCAACTGTAGGTATTATAGAAATATAACGTTTATAGCTTCATCCAGAGCAAAGCAATTAAGCCGCAAATATGTGCCAACATTTTTTATGTTTGTGATTGTAGTTAAATAAATACTGGGAAAAACTCCAATACTAGATTTTCCTTATGATTTAGGGATGAAACCGTACATGTGTACCAAATTACTTGTTTCTAGAATTACTGGAAGTACAGTGGAATTATGATGTTGGGGTGTCGTACCAAAATAAAATTCTGAATTTCAATAACTTCCAAAGTAATAAAAGGAAAGAAGTAAAATTTAACACATTACTTAAAGGTACTAAGCACACTCCACATTAAAAAACTAAGGTAGATAAAGTTAATAATGTACGAAGCGATTTCACGTTGTTGTTAGGTATACGGAAATTTATGAGTTTTTTGTAACATGTGGGTAAGATTTTATCTGTGTACCAAATTTCAGCTTTCTACTGCTACGGGTTGTAGTTTTGATGATCATCAGTGAGTTATAAAATCGCTGAAGTTTGCATCCGAATAACATGCGAACTAAAAACAGTAACAAAATAAAATTGATTTTGCTTGCTAAGATTGTTGATATCTATGCCTAACATAAATTTCAGACATGTAGCATGAATACGGTTGATGAAATTGAGGTTCAAAAATGGCCCGAATCGCTTCGAGAAAAAGGTAGGCAGTGCCGCCGTTGACTCAACTTGGCGGAGTTGATTATTGAAGGTTCATTACTTCTATAAATTTCCTGTGAAATATGTGCTGAAACAGTTAAGTATTGAGTGGAAGTTTGTCTGGTGTATGGCAATAAAATGCTGAACACGTAGGTAACCAGTAGAACTATCTTGTGCACCTAATTAAAATGTTAAATAATATTTCTTGTTTTATTCGGCATTTGGATAAAGAAAAGCGTAGGGCCTATTCCCGTTAAATCATGTGGTAGCAATTCCTCATATTTACCACATTTTTTAATTATTATTATTTTTTCTTTTTTTGCGTGGTGGGCGGGCGGTTAACGTTCTCTCGTCGCATTCGGGAGGACGCTGGCTCGAATACCCGTCCGGGTATCCAGATATGGGTTTTCCATGGCTTCCAAAAATCACTCCAGGGGAGTGGCGGGAAGCTTCCTTGAAAATTCCTGCCCGTTCCTTGTCCCCAGTCCCATCCCACCTATAATGACCTGTACATCGACGAGGCGTAAAGCTGATACCTTTGAACGTTTAAATTAAATTAATTAAAAAGTAAATCGCGGTATTCAGCAGTTATTAACAATACTAATAAGTTACTTTGGATGATCATAAAATTTTACTCAACTTTTTAAAAATTACCCTTGTATTGTGCTAAGCTATTGTAAATGTTAGAAGGTGGTATATCGGGTTTCTGGGTTATAATTATTCAAAAATATATCCTTATCTTACTAAAAAATATTTTTATTCTAACTTACTTAGTTACAAAATTATAAGAGATGTACTGGTGGTTGTATTTGATTAGATTGTCATGCCAGGAAAATGAAAATGACAATGGGTTTTGTGCGAGCTATATCAAGTATTTTTTCCATCATTGACTTATTACTAAGCAAATAATGTTATAAACATGCCTGAAAATGGATCCAATACGCTAATAAAATACAGTATTACTCACGTATGTAACCCGCAGCGCCTTAAGCGTTATGCTACCCAGTTGACAGCAGAGTTGTGTCAGCTCCGTCAGCGGAGGAGCGTTTGCGAGAGATAGTCCAACACATCGCTAAGGACTAGACGGACGCTGTCAGGGAGTATTCACCTCATTTCCGTTCATTGTAAACAGTCTAAAAACGCTGACACTCCCCCTCATAGGAAATTAAAACATGGGAAGATAATTATTATTATTAATTTAATTGCGATGGAACTAACGCTCCGGTGGCTATTCTCCCAGTCTTCTAATTACCCCATTATATATTATTTTTTAAAAAAAATTCTTATAGAAGCAGTGTTAAATTCCTCCCCCATTCAGTTTGTCGATTTATAAATTTTAATTTTAAATTCCTTAAGCGTTTTTTTTTTATTATTTATAACTTCACTTGGCAATTTGTTCCAATCCCTGTCACCCTTATGCATGAAATCGCGCGCCAGCTTGTGGTCATGGTCGCCTTTCCCGTTCCATGCACTATTCCTAACTCTGTGACCGATATCCCTACAAGCCTCATCACCAACATAGGCCCTATACATTCCCAGCAGTCTGTTCACCTTCCTTCTTTGCTCCAATGACTCCCAATCCAGCTCCTTTATCATATCAGTTACTTACTGGGTCCTCCGATAATTTGCACAAAGAAATGGAGCTTAGCTTTAAATCGATATTACTGTACGTACTGGTATAGTTATGATACAGTGTCCTGCTGCAATCTAAAACATCACCACTAACGTTGTTCGTAGTAATGTCTCAGCTTCTGTAGTAAGTGCAAGGCCATAAGATGTGCGCATTAAGAGAGAGTACGCTGAACCTAATGTAAGTGTGGAACCGTCGGATCTTTCCCCTACCTGTCACAACTGGCCAGTCGCACTTCGGTAAGGAGCACTAGTTACCTCGGTGTGAGAGCAAGGTGGGAGCGACTGGTTTGGTCGCAGGTACGGGACAGCCAACGCGCTCCTCTGGGAGAGTTCGTTTCGTGTGTATCGCGACGGCCGCGGCCAGATTCGTTTGCGGTTAGCTCCCCCGAGTGTTATGTTGTGTACGGCCGTGTCGACACGTGCACAACAGGAGCTGTACTCGTTTACAATCACCACTGCCACACATACAGGACACTCCATTACACACAAGAGTTAGTACTCCCACGCGCTGCTTGCTAGGGGGCTCCTTATTTTTAAGGACTCATCCTGTATTTGTATTTTAATCGACCTAAAAGCGACACCATTAAAAAGTTGGGTCTTGTGCATATTTCTAATTTGTGCCCCAGTGGGAGTAAAAAAACCGTTTTTCCACTAACCGAATGAAAAATTGAAACTATATTATGTACTGTACACAGATAAACAAAACCATACCAAATATACTGTAAGACAGAATTCTAAAATAAGTCACCAACACTTAGAATACCAACTTTTGGAAACAGTCGAGCCCCGTGCTCTGACACGACTGCGTCAAATGCTGGAAGAGGAAAAGAACAAAAAATGGAAGAAGTCTTGCAGACACCAGATATACCAATTGGTTTTAAAACATACGTTTGAAATTTGTTTTATTTGGACCATACGCGGGATTATTTCAACCGGACCAGTATAGACGTTCCTAAAATTTCTATTGGCGTCGACGAGTGATTTGTTGTAAGGACTATTGGAAGGGACTGACAGATCGCAATTAATTTTAACAAAACCGAAATTCACAGACAACACATGAGAGATAAATGTAAAGGGCTCCTCAATTTGGTTATCACATATTTAAGCTTATACGAAAACGAAACTTGAACTTCGTAACCTGGTGTTTTCCACAACATTATATGGATGGCGAAAGCTATGCATTGCTTGAAAATATTTATTTTTCGAAATGAATTTATCGTTACTCGGCAGGAATTTCAAGAATTCACGGATATTTTTATATTGTAAAAAAAAAACCCTGAAAGCTTGATATAATGCTCCTCTAGCCACAGACATTTTTAAATTTTTAAAATACCTCTTCTTTTACAGCTAAATTAATGAAAAAGTTTCTCAAGTATCAATAAAATAATGTTCTGCTCATTTGTGATATCTTGCTGAAGATTCTGTGACCTTCAAATTTTTCGATAATACTATTCCTACTGAAGAAAAACTAAAACCGGTCAAAGCATTAAACAATTTTGACTCCAGCAGCTTAAACATGGATCTTGAGGAAATAACTGTACTTCGCGACAAGGAGATAGTTAATTTTTTGCCAAAAATGATTTATTTATTTTTCACGGAGAGAGCTGTTAAAATTAACGAAGAATAAAACAAACTCTTTATAAACCAACATGAAGAGCAAAAAAAATACCTGTTGTAAGTAGTCAAAGACTATAAGACTATCGCGTCCCTTTTTTATCTTCTCCTTCTCGCTCCAGGCAATCGTTACCAACAACTAATAAACTTTTTTGTAGGCCAATTTTATGTAGGAAATAAAAAATTGTTACACCGCTTAAAACACTTATGTAGTTCTAAGCGTTACGTCACTTCTTCTTAAGTTTAAAAACATAAATAAATTTAAAACTGAAAACTACCTCAGAATTTTTCAAATTATCATATTTATTGGCATTTTCACGCTCGTTTTTATAAGCGTTAAGGTTGGACAGTTTTTTTGAAGTTTGTATTTGTTAGTAAACAAATAGGAAAGAGGTAGGTGGTGTAACTTACAGCAAAATAATCTTTGTTTTGTATATCTGTTAAGGCCCACCCTACTGATCACGTTACACATCTACGAGTCTCCAGAAAGTAGATTTAAAATAAAGATACCTCAGATCAGTAAACGTCACTATACGAAATGTGTCAAACAATTTTTTATGTTCAGTTTTGCGCTGTGTGTCTTTAACTACTTGTTGCCGTCATTTTCATTATCTCTCGAACGGATAAAGTAATAATGAAATGGACAAGGGAGGCCAAATTGACTGTGTAGCACTAGATCTGTCAAAGGCGTTTTACAGAGTGAGCCATAAAATGGCAGTAAATAAGGTAAAAACTATTGGAGTGGAACAGAAAGTGATTTGCTGGGCAGAAGAAGTTTTAAAAGGTAGGAAACAGAAAGTTAGGTTAGGAAATGCAGTATCAAAAGAAGTGGAAGTAAAAATGGGTGTGCCACAGGGTAGCGTTTTGGGACCATTGCTATTAATTATTATAATGAATAATTCTGTTGATTGTTTACTATCAGAAATTAGATTGTTTGCAGATGACATAATTCTATATAAAAGAATCAAAACGATAGAGGATTGTAAACAGTTGCAGGATGATATGGACAGGACGGTTGGTAAACATGGGATGAAGATAAATGCAAAGAAGAGTCAGCTTATTAGATACACAAATAATAAACAAAAGGTTAATTATGAATATAAGGTGGGGAAAGAATTGCTTGCTGAAGACTTGAAATGTAAATATCTTGGCATTACTTTTGATAACAAGTTTAACTGGTCAGGACACATTTGACAGGTGTTAGGAAAAGGTTTCAAAATCCTGCACTTGTTGGTGAGAGTGATGAGGGGATGTACGAGAGAAGTAAAGGAATTGGGTTACAAAACTTTGGTCAGACCATTGCTCGAATATGGTAGTGTAGTATGGGACTCTCATTTTACGTATCAAATACAGGAGTTGGAGAGGGTGCAAAAAAGTGCTGCTATATTTGTTTCTGGAAATTATCGCAGAATGCAATCAGTGACGGGTATGATAAAGGACCTGGAATGGGATTCATTGCAAGACAGGAGGAGGATGAGGAGGGTAATGGGAGTGTACAGGGCATATACTGGCAATGAGGCATGGAAAGATATTGCAATAGGTATGAAAAGTAGTGCATGGAAGGGAAAAGATGACCATGACCACAAGCTGGCACTCGATTTAAAGCACAAGGGTGTGGGAAAATTCTCTTTTTTAGGTAAGGGTGTCAGGGATTGGAATGAGTAACCAAGAGAAATGATGAATAATTTACCGAAAAAGTTGAAAGAATTTAAAGATAAAATTTGTAGAGGGCAAATGTAGGTGGGTGCAGAATAGGGGGAAGATGGGTGTTTAGGGAAATTGCCACCGGAGCCTGTGCTGCATTGCAATTAAATTAAATTAAACTGTCGCATATTAGTTGCGTATTTAGCTTGTTGGTTTGCAAGTCAGCGTATAAATACACGATTATATTCAGTGAGTGGACTGTCAAGTTGAATTGTTATCAAGTAACGGATCTACTAAGTGCAGTGTGACTATTGCCAGACAAATACATATATCAATGTTACTTAAACGAGTTCACCATTACTGCCAGGCTGTTGCCATCTGATGCCGCTGCAGTAACAACTGTTCCAACTGGCATCTGCAATTCCCTCAAAAGAGCACTTTTGTCAGATGACCTTAACTATACTAATTTCTATGATACATCTTAAATGAAAGTAACCACCGTAGAAAAACGAAACATTCTGACTTTAGCGTTGATGATGTGGTTGTACTATCCGAAATTAAGGTATGAAACGCGAGAAATATGCAATAGTCACTGCACTTCCGTCTTCAGAAGTAGATAGTACATTTTAGTTCAAACGGTTGAGTTCCTTCTGAACTTGATACGCGTGGTAGAGCTATGTGAAAACGAAGAAACTGTAGTGAATATTGCCTAACTTGATAAACCCCAAGCACGATGACTGGTGTTTTACCGTTGTGCATTTATGATTGTTTTTATATTCCATGCTTTTTTTGCCGATTTTTTGTTTGTTTTCCCTTTCTACCTTGTTTTTTTTTATGCCGTTTATGGTGGAATATTTTGTTTATCTGTGAAACCTTGCTAAATAGAAAGGTATTTAAAATGCGGGAAGTTACTTTATTCATGTTCTAATCAAAAACGGATGTTGAGAATTCATAAAAAATTAGAAATTCCTACTTTGACCTAAGTTACTTAATTTTTGTCAAATAGATTAGTGTTTTTTCAGTTGATAGAACATTTTTAATAGTATGCTATTGGGGAAACACAAAGGAATATAAATAAAGAGTTAACATAAAATTCAATTTAGGAAAGTAAAGAAGGGAGTATGGGAAAAATAATAAAAAAAATCGTATCTCCAGAATGGCAAAAACCTGATGAAGGTATCTGGAGGTTATTCTGGTGGGCTTTGAGCCACAGTACGAAATTTTTAGTTTTTGAAGTTATAACTCCGATTCCCTGTGTATTTTTTTCAATCGCTAAACAAAAATTATATAATTGCGTCGAAAATAAGCCACTATAGCTCGTGTTAGGGAGTGAATCGAGATTAAGCACAGGACACTGGAGACTGCGCTGTTTGTGATCGGGTGAGCCGGTGTTGGTTGTGGAAACTGAGAGGTCGGAGAGGTATGGAGAGGCACTTGACCTCACGAGACAGACAACATACCGACCCGACTCACTGCCGCCTCGTGTTGTAGAGACTAATAACTCACAAACCGTGCGATACACACAGCAAGAACGAACACACGAGTCGCGTTTGGCAAACAGAGAGGGTGTTAAGCACAGTTACTTTTTTGTATTGACATTTGTTTTTAAAAAAGAAAATCGGCAACAAGAGATTTTTAAATCGAATTTATTCTTCTTTCTAATAAACCATTTGGAGGGTACGATAAACCAAATTTGGCTATAAATGAATGTAATTTTTCTCAGCGTTCTTTATTTATAAACGTTTCTCGGGAAACAAACCGCGTAATATTATTAATAATGCACAATATTTCGGCGACTTTACCCTCCGTTGCCATCTTCAGGTGCAGTTGCAAGTCTTGAAGACTTTAAGAGTTGCAACTGCACCTGAAGATGGCGACGGAGGGTAAAGTCACCGAAATATTGGGCATTAATAACAATATTATTCGGTTTGTTTCCCGAGAAACGTTTATATATATATATATATATATAAAAAAAAATAAAAATTTGGCTATGTTTCTTTGTATTTAATTTCCTTTGTTTCCAAACTTCCTTCTTTCATTCAGAGTGTTGTTCCTTTTCTTCCTGGGTCCACTTTTTCCCCTTCACGTATTTCTGACTTTCCCTAAAACCTGCCTATTGAATTACTTCTCTAAGGATTGTTCTGTTCTCACTCCAGCGTTTTTCATGTCCTTTTCAGTTTCAGTGAACCACGTGGGTTTGCATTTGTGTCTGTTTAGTAAAGTGAAAATCTGTTTCGTTGGTCATTCTGTATGTGTGCCGGTAAAATTTCAGTCTTCTACTTCTCATTATAACTGTTAATTTTTTTATTTTCAAATATAGTTCTCGGTGTGGTATTAATTTGTATTCAGCATTACTATTACGTTTAGACCCCAGTGTATTTATTAAGATTCTTCTTTCTACTTTTTACAGTTTGTCAAGATCCCCATATCTTGTTAGTTTAAGTGTATCTGCCGAAAACGTTTCTGGTCTAACCACTGCTTGATAGTGCCTTAGTTTTGAGTTCCAGGATAAAGATTTTTTGTTATATACGTCCTTTCCATTATGTATTCTAGTTTCCATCGCCATCTTTTCTTTTGTGTCACTCGTTATCCACGTCGCTCGTTATCCAGTCTCCTAAATATTTAAAACAACTTGATTTATCTATTGTGCCATTGTGAAATTCAAGATTTTGAGGAGCATCATTGATGTTTATTATGAACTGTGTTTTTCCAAAAGATATATGTAATCCTACTTTGGCTGCTTTTTTCTCCAGTTCTTTGATTTGATCGTTTGCAATGTCCAGTGATCCGCAAAAACTGTACAATCGAATTTATTATTAGTTTTGTGAAATTGTCTGTCAGAACGTAAACACAAATAAAATAAATTAACGAGTTGGAAAAATCCGTTCGATGAAATTTTCATTCTAAATACTTCTCGAAAATAATAATGAAATTTGCTAAAATAAATAGTTGATTATTTTTTAAAAAAAGATGAATTACCAAAGGAAATGAGGGCGACACTATTGTGGGACTTGCCATAGATGATCACATCGCCGGGAATGGCTCATTGGCTACAGATGACCAGTGTAGAGTAGCAAGGAATCTTGTTACGTTGTTGTCAATCTCGATCACAGATGACGCACCATCGAGGTTGGGAATTTTTCAGACCATTATCAACCAGCATACAGGAAAGACTGCGGTATTTTGTCGTATATTTATGTTGCCCACGTCCTACAGACAACACTAATTACCAAGTGAAAAAGTTTCAACCTGCAATGCGCTCAACTGCTTATGTATACGCACCCACGAAATGACACTGCCGTTTCACTCCGAATAAACAATGATAATCTCACTGACAACACACCGAACGAAATTTCGCTAATGATTGCGACAAATTTGCAAATAGTTGTTGCAAACAGATGAAATCGCAATGAATTAGTTCTCTGTGAACTGGCTTCTGTGAATGAGCAGGTGCTTTTCATTCGGAGTGTTAATTGCGATTGGAAAACACGAAAAAAAAAAAAATATATCAACTATCTGTTTTCCCTGTCACTCGTTTATTCTTAGGGCTAGTAGAATTGTTTCTGGTTCCAGTCATGAATAAACTATAAACGTATTTACGACTTACTTCCACGATAAAATCTTGTTTAGTGTTTATTAATAAATTCATTAACAAAATAGACGAATCATCTAACAAACTTGAAAAGAGAAATGCGAAGCAAAAAAAAAAAAAAAACCATGCGTGCTCTTAAGCTTGGAACACCAAACACAAACGATAAAGTACACACTGGTGGTCCTATGTATTAAATCAAATTAAAAAAATAGTAAAAAGATATTTTAAGAAATCAGTAACGAGTTACATCACAAGTTTGTCGAAGATGTGTTTGAAATGTTATAAATTTAAAAAAAAACTCAAATCTGGAAGCCCAGACGGGGATTCGAACCGGCTTCCTCCCGAAAGTGAGGCCAGAGCGTTAACCGCTCACCCACCACGTTCGGTCCTGTGAAATCGGCGGCCGAACTACGCTTCGGAGTCTTCCAGCCAATAATGCCATCCAGCGGGAGATTTTAGTTTATTGTTTTATTTTTTGTATTTTGTAATTGTTTTTGGGTGCAGTTGTGTTTGCTGTCTGTGGAAGCCGCGTCGTGAGACGCCAGTGGCTAGCTGCTTCCTCGGCCCGTGATAAGCCGAGCACTCCGGCGCCTCTCCAGCTGATTGCTATCTCCCGACCTCCCAACCTCGAGATACTGTGCCTCCTAGGTCAAACCGCCGCAGCTACGGACACGACCAGCACGTAATCACAACTGAGTGACCAACACCAACTTCTGGCGTCATTCATTAAGCAGCTTATCTTTGCCTTACTGAGATGAAATTTACCACACATCGCTTCACCTACCTCAATCATTATGGGTGATGAGTAGTAAAGAAATGATACCTCTGCAGTTCTCACGGCTCCATGTTCCATCCTAAAATATGGCACCAGAATGAATTGCGTTTAGCCATGCCTAGTACTTGGTACTTGCTTGACAATAGGCTGAATAGTCCTGGCTGTCCGTTCTAAGACCTCGTAGTCTGTCGTTGACAATCAATCGAATATGTTTGACTGTATTTACAATAGGAGCGGAACAAAAATATATCGTTTAAGCATAATATTTTCAAATTATCGCTATAAATTATTACCTTTCCTGTACTACAAATAATTAAACACACAGAAAAAAGTTAGTTCAAGTAAAAGGTTAAATAACGTTCAGTAAGATTTAAGTAGAATATTGGAACAGAGCATGGTGAGTGAGTGGTAACGTTCTGGCCTCGCATTCGGGAGGACGCCGGTTTGAATCCCCGTCCGGGCATCCAGATTTGGGTTTTCCATGGTTTCCCCAAATCACTCGAGGAGAATGCCGGGATGCTTCCTTCAAAAGGCCATGGCCGAATTCCTTCCTTGTCCCCATTCCCATCCCACCTCTTACGACCTCGATGTTGACGTGGCATAAAGCCATAAATAAATTTAAAAAATATTGGGATGAATCATATAAAACAGAGGTGAAGATTTAATTCCTGAACGAAAAGGTATTTATATGTTGCAATCGTAAGTATTTTCCGGAAGATAAAGTTGTTTTGACTATCATTATTACCAGTTATGAAGTGTAATATGCCACAGAAAGGAGATATCCTACAAACCTTCAAAAATCATGAGTTTTCACTTTAAGTTCTATCAGTTTGATTCAGCTCGTTTGGTTTTCTCTTTTTAATTTATTCCGGTCTCTGAATGTATTATCCACAAATTAATAAAATTATCACTGAAAACGACTTCGTGTTCAGGTAACTGTGGTAAAGTACTGCTGTTCTTTTAGTCATGTTCTTCGCCGCTGCGTACTGCTCGTGCACTGAGCCATTGCTCTATCCAACGCCAGGCATACACATTACACGCCCAGCTGTCTGTCTGGGTGCATTGATCACTCTCAAACAGAAAAGCACAAAGCAACATTAATGAACGCACCAGCTGCTTTCAGGTGAGAGAAGCTCTTCAGTATGTAATTGTTGCAGAACTCAGTATTTATTTGGGTGGACGGCAGTGCATCCGTCGAGACAACGGCGGCACTGCCTACCCTTTTTTCAAACTCATTCGGGCCACTTTTGAACTTCAATTTCTTCGGGGTTATTCATGTTACATGTCTCAAATTTCTGTAGTGCACAGTTATCAGCAATCATAGCAAACGTACTAAATTTTATTTTATTACTGTTCTTAGTTCGCATGCAAACTTCAGCAATTTTGTCACTCACTGATCACCAAAACTATAAGGCACTTCCCGTAGCCGTAGAAAGCTGAAATTTGGCAAACGGATATCATTTTACCCACATATTATAAGAAACTCGTAAATTTTCTTATATTTACCGTTTACTTACCCCTAATGTGAAATCGCTTTCTATCCTAATTTTAATTGTAGAGTGAGCTTACTAAGTTTAATTAATGTGTTAAATTTTACTTCTATCCTTTCCTTACTTAGGAAGTTATTGGAATTAGAAATTTTATTTCGACCACGAAACCCCGACATCAAAATTCCATTGTACTTCCAGTAATCCTAGAAACAAGTAATTTGGTACACATATATGGTTTCATCTCTAAATCATAAGAAAAGTCTAATATTGGATTTTTTCACCGTATTTATTTAATTACAAACCCAAACATGAAAAATTCTGGCACATATTTGCGGCTTAATTGCTTTGTCCGGACGAAGCTATAAACCTGATATTTCTACACTACATAGAGGTGAGCAAGTAGAAGCAAAGCCTTAAAATTTACTTTGTTCCTGTGCTTAGTTTGGAAGGTACTAGTAATTAGGTTTATGGTGGCAGTGAAACTAACGACAATTGCTCGGCTACGCCGCACACCCATTGTTTTCAGAGAGTGGGTCATCGTTGATAACGTGTACTGATGTCTTCAATTCTGAAATGTTCTTATTAACCGATTTCCAAATGGAATCATTACATTTGAGTGGCGATTCAAAATAAGCGATAAACTTACAAAAAGAAAGTAAAACAATTCTTGTAAAAATAGGCCAAGTCTCGTGTTCTTGTAGTGACAAGTCTACACTCTGCAGTGGGTATTCACTTCACTTTGTGAAACAAAATTGTTTCACTCCGTGTCATAGATCATTTATTTAGGATTATAAAAAAATTTCATATGACTTGCCCATTATGCACGCCTTGTTTTATTTAACCTGTACAAATTCCTTAAATGTGATGCTTTATCAAACTTATAGTTACGTAAAATCCAAGATTTCCCTAGCTCTTTTTTTAATTTAAGAAGTAGGCATATATTATTCTCTCAATTTCAGTAAAAATTACGACGTGCATAATTTCCAAATCATCAGATTTTTTTTTCTAAATAAATTGTCTATGACACCGAGAGAAATAATACTGTTTCACAAAGTGAAGTGAATACACACTGAAAAATGTAGACTATTCTCAGAAGGAGATCTCATTACGTTTTGTCACTACACGAACACGAGACTTGGACTATTTTCTGTGATTTAACCTTTTTTTTTGTATATGGCTGCACTATGGCTAGCAGCGACCTCTCCAGGAGTGCTGCAGACAACAGCGACAATGGACGCTCGTTGAGGCTTAGCCGGCACGTTCAAACAGCCTCGCACACTCGACGCGTCATGGAGACGAAATCTCTTCGTTCGACTTTAATGAGAGCTCGAAACAATGTCTTAAATTGTCTATCCCACATCCCAATCCGTCATCTGTTGATTTAGCGTATATGCTCTGTCGGTTTATGCCCATTTATGATTAAGATTTCAACGCCCGTCGACATCAGTATCGTTAGAGTCACGAGGGTATTAGCTACAAGAAACAGAAGTAGTTTCTTCAACACTTAGTCGAAGGATTCATTTCGCCATCACGTTGCGTGATTTCAGGAAACGGTGAAAGAGCGTAATTTGGTTTCCTCGGCCTGGAATCGATCCCAGGTCCTCTCAATGGCAGGCGTGAGCATTACTCGCTCAGCCATCTATCGGGGTGCAATGATCAGTGTAAAACAGAACAGCACAAAGCAACATCAACGAACGCATCAGCGGCTTTCAGGTGAGATGAGCTATTGTTCCAGAGCTCAGTATTTATTTATCTTTTTTTTTTTTTTGTATATATCTACACTATGGCCTGCAGAATGATGTCACAAAACTTCTCTTCCGCCAACAACATTTCTATTGGTTCACCGCGTGGATTAGCGAAGATATTTTGAAACCTGAGTTCTCCGTTATATTCCTGCGGCTTTCTTCCCATGTATAACACAACAAGGCGACTAAAACCGCGCACTTCAAAACATCGAAAGAGGTCCGTGAAACATGCGGTAACAATACACAGCGAGTAAACTACGTTCTATAGGGAGAAACTGGAACTAGGTTCTGTAGCGTTTGTTGATTGGGGAAGTGTTGGTCCACTAAAACTATTGTTATAAATACTCTCATTCAGTTTAATTTGCAGCGGCCTGATGTCTCTGTGGTTAGGGCGTCTGACTGGGTATCGAAAGGTCCCCTGTTCGAATCTCTGTCTCGACGCGACATTCCAGTCTCTTTAATCCGATCTTCACCTGTGGCATGGTTTCCCCAAATCGCTCCATGCCAATGCTGGGATGCTTTGTCCAAATACCATGGACGAATTCCTTCCCGTTCCTTGTCTCCAGTCCAATCCCACCTCTCATGACATCGACGAAACGTAAAGCCACAAGTAAAAAAAAAAAAAACAAAAACAAAAAATAAATAAAAAAAAATAACCTGTGACACTGCTTCCTGTGTACTGTGAAGTACGACAGAATGGTTTCCGTAGTTCAAGTTCCACTTTAAACTGTATCCACGAGGATTAACTGATTAAGGCTGCCTTTAGCTTTTAATTAAAGTTGTTTTGTGTGAAGAAAAGTTAAGAGGTAGTTTATTGGCGTGCGATGGCTAATCCCTGCTAAGTTATATTTTTATGTAGTAAAAAGTAACGAATAGATTTATTTATTTACATATTTTATCGTTTAGCCCACTAAGGAGCGCGTGGAACCATTAATTTGCATTGTCCTTCTTATTCTTCTTGCTGTTCTTCTTATTTTCCCAAACCCTCCTCATCCTTTCGCTGTGGGCTTGACGTCTCTCTTGTGTGCATGCATTTCTGAGTTTCAGATTTTTTGCTGCTGGGATCTTAGGGGCAAATTTATGTGATTAGTTGTCTATATATACTGTCAGTGGGTCTAGGCTGAGTTCAGCGAGGTCCTTCTGGGTTTCTACTGTATAAACCAGCGGTCTTCGGTTTGTCGGGGTCCGTTGACGATGTCGAAATTTTTCTTAGTAAGTCGTGAGTCATCCATTCGTGCTATATGTCCGTGGAATTTCATGCGTCTTTTCCGTGCGAGTGAGGTGAATCTTTCGGTCAGTGAATACAGTTCTACTGAGCTTATGCGCATCCAGATGCCGTCTTCCATCTCGGGACTTAATATTTTCCTCAGTATTTGTCTTTCTATTTTGTCTATTCCTTTCACATTTACCGTTAATGTCAATGTCTCCGTCGCATACAGTTCTCCTGGAAGAACGACGGTGTGGTAGTGATGGAGTTTGGCTATGGTGTAAAGTGATTTCTTATTGTAAGTATTCCAAGTAATTGTATATGCTTTTCGCACTTTTATAGCGCGGGTTTTGTGGGCTTCTTTCTCAGTTTTAGTATTCCCAAAAAAATTTCCTAAGCAACTAAAATGTTTAACTTGTTTGATAGTGTCATATTTGGTCACGAGTGGCTTCAGGTTTGTGTTTTTTGAGACCAAATATTTTCTCATTAGAGATTTTGAGGCCGGTTTTGAAGGCTCTTTCATGAAGCTTCTCAACAGCATGTGTGGCTTCCTCAGGAATTAGTGTAGTTAGTGTTAGATCATCCGCAAAAGCAAGGCTTTTTAAGCTGATTCATTTATCCTTCGTTCCCATATATATTGCACATATTTCTTTTTTCCATATGCTAATGATCTTGTCTGGTACCAGGTTGAACAGGAGTGGTGATAAACCCATCCCCTTGTCTTACAACAGTTTTAATTTCAAATTTTTCAGAAATTTCGCCTTAAATTTCACTTTTGAAGTTGTATTTTTCAAAGTTTGTTGAGTTAAAATAGTGGTTTTATTGTCTACTCCTTGTTCACGTAGTATATTGAACATCGTGGTGCGGTCAATCGAATCTTTTCTTAAAGTCTTCAAAAGTTACGACTAGATAATAAAGCCTCTAACCTTTCTACATTTCTGTGTAATCTTCCCGTGCAGTACGAAACACCGAAATTTTTCATTAGCGCCTGATCCAGTGGCTGCTGCCTATTAAGGCAAAGCGGAAGCGCTTACTGCACCGGAACAAACAGTCGGCACGCGAACGCACCATTACCTGCCTCATTAACAGCTTCGGCTTCCTCTGGCGGCAAGTCATGCGACAAGTCAATCACGGTGACCCTTTGTCGAGGGATTGAAAATACGTATTTATGTTAATTGGTGTGTTATCTAATGCAAGGGAGGTACTTCGCACAGTGCTATGCAGACTCGGCACAGCGCACTAATCCCTGACACCTCACTGTTCACAAGAGACAGCATTATATACAACGCAAAAAAAACTACAAATATGCATGAAAAATGCTTAAATATGCATGAAACGTGCAACATTAGATATTATAAAAACTGTAATTTTCAGATTTTTTATTTCAAAATCAGCATGAAATTCGTAATTAGTTAAATAGTATATTTATAAAATCGATAATTAACACATATTTTACTTTTGTAAAGGTAAACAATCGCGTACTGTTCCAAATATTCAATCGTAAGATTGTTTCTTCGATCTGTCAAAAAAAAATTATAAGTGGATATGGACCGTTGCACATTTACCGATGTAACTGCGCAGTATTTGAAATTGGATACTGTGTTAGCAGTCACTGCTTCTGGAGAAAGTTCACCCGGCCCATTATTAAAACCATCAATTTGACAGAAAGATTGAAAACCTGGGTTGTTGTTCAAAATATTTTCAAACTTCACTTTAAGTCTACATATGTATACCTCTGGCAATGCGGATTTTATTCATTAACGGAATATTCAGTGTGAAATCTTGAGCTTCAAGCTTTTTAATACTCGCAGGTATGTGAAAAAACGAATGCTAATCACAGCTATTGTTTTAATAGTAGAGTTGTTAAATACTTACTTGTACTTATAAACTGTTATAGTGTCTCCACTATCAAAGTCGTTTATTACACCTTTAACGGCCTCGAAATGTTCGTTGTAAAACAGTACAGCTTCAACCCACGTCGCCCATCGAGTTATCACTGGTTCCGGAGGTAAAGGCACATTTGGCAACTTTTTTGTTGATAGGCATTATTACGAGAACGTGCCTTAATAAACGGTTTCTTTGTTGATGAAATCACTTTACTTACACTCCGAGACGTGGGTCGTAGTTCTTCAGGGAGTCGTCGTAGACTAAGAGCTGTGCTGGTAGTAGGTTTTGCCGGCTACAACGTAAGATTTTATTTATTAACTAGATACACCACCGAAAATGTTTTCAAATATAACGAAAATATGCATCATCAATAGGTTTTAGGTGAAATATGAAATAAAAGTTGAAAATGGGCTTAACATGCAAATGCATATAATCCGGTCTCTAATTATGACCCAATGCCGTGTTAATTTAGCGGGGCTCATATGTTTAATGCCTTCGATCAAGAGTTATGGTAAACAAGATACAGGTTTATCTAGTCTACTTAATCAGCGGCTATTGTGTATTTTTCTCCTGACAACCAAACTGTAAAGCTCTTTTGCAGATTTGCTAATATATGAAACGAACTAGGCCTGCATCCATTTCCTATTCTTGACCACATTCTGACACCTAAAACATTTCCTTCCACCCTTGTTGATGCCGGTTGGCTGAACATCGTTGTGGACAGGGACTTTTTTTTTACTTATGGCTTTACGCCTCGTCGACGTCGAGGTCATTAGAGGCGGGATGGGACTGGGGACTAGGAATGGGCTGGAATTTTGCTATGGCATTTTGAAGGAAGCATCCCTGCATTCGCCTGGAGTGATTTGGGGAAACCATGGAAAACCCATCTGGATGCCCGGACGGGGATTCGAACCGGCGTCCTCCCGATTGGTGGTCATAGGTTTTGACGTGTATGCGTATAGCAGCTGAGCTCCAGACCGGTTTGATGCAATCTTCCATCTGTTCAAATCTTGCCTCAGTATACACCTTACTCTCTAGGTCCTCAATTGTCTGCTCATATGTTCAAACCTCTGTCTTCCTCTACAGTTCTTACCTTCGACTTTTCCCTCCACTAACAAATGAACCAATCCCGCATGTCTTAAAGTGTGACCCACTAACTTGTCTCATCTTTCTACAAGCCTCTTTCATCATCCGTCAATCACAAAACACGTTGATTTCGTACTTTATCTGCCCACTTAATTGCACTTCCTAACTAACAGAGCTCTCTTACTTCTCCTTCCTATAGTATTGCCATCATTTATGCTGCATTTCATATCTTACTTTGGTTTATATTTAGTCTAAATTTTCTCCGTTCTTCATCCTTGACAGTTTTGTGCCTCCTCCAAAAATTCTTCTATTATTTAATGTATCAGGGCGACTATTTACATAAAACCTAATCTTTGTTTACAAGATTTGATTATTTCTCTCTCCAGTGCATTCCATTCGTATTCAGTTAAACTCCCATCAGAGATATTTCTTAGACCCACATCCATGATCTCTGCAAAGTTTTCACCCATGTTAGATTGTTTTAATTGGTTGACTTGCAGTCAGTTCTGCCTGACTTGTTTCTTTTTTCTCTTGCATATCAGCCTACGTTTCATAACTGTCACATTATGGGCAATGTCGAGGGAATGCTTTACGTCTAGAAAGTAATTGATGAATCTGCGCTTGAGCATGGTTATTATGTAGCTCATATGTACCTGTATTCCCGAGACCTTTCCAGCAGAATATCTTTCGTGCATACAGAAGAATACCCGACGTGGTGGGTGAGCGGTTAACCCTCTGGCCCCGCGTTCGAATCCCCGTCCGGGCATCCAGATTTGGGTTTTCCATGGTTTCCCCAAATCACTCCAGGCGAATGCCGGGATGCTTCCTTCAAAAATCCCATGGACGAATTCCTTCCCGTTCCTTGTCCCCAGTCCCATCCCACCTCTAATGACCTTAGCCGTCGACGAGGCGTATATTTATCTATAAAAAAAATGAAAATTAAGTGGATGGATAAAGTACGACATGTACGAGTTTTGGAAATGATGGGTGAGGAAAGAAGTTTGTGGAAGGAGCTTACAGAAAGAAGAGACGGGGTTTTAGGTCATATTTTGAGACATGCTGGATTGGTTAATTTGTTAATGGAGGCAGCAGTTGAAGTTGAGAACTGTATAGGAAGACAGATATTAGAATATATGAAACAGATAATTAAGTAGGTGGGTTGTAAGAGGTATGTAGATATGAAGAAGTTAGTACAAGATAGGAAGGAATGGAGGATTGGATCAAACCAGTCGAAAGACTGACGACAGCAAAAAAAAAAATAAAAAATATAAAAAAATATGAAAAAAACTTTCGTTCATGATTATTAAGTAGTGTGTTCGCCACGATGAGTTCATATTTTTCACCAAATTCTAACAACCTGCTGCCTCGCTCTTTTTTTTTTTTTTTTTTTTTTTCTAGACTAATTCTTCTTACAATGTTCCTGTATTGCTGTATTGTCACATCCGGTTATTGGCTAACATTAGAACTGTTAGTGGTTGTCCCTCATTGGTTTTCTTAAGATTTTGATTTATTCAGCAGTAAGGTTCACTGGCCATGTGATTTTCTAATTCAAGTGTTCCGGTGATCCAAGGTGATTTATTAATGGGCTAGTGTCAGCCTGTGACCTTTTTTTTACGTATCATCACGGGTCTAGAATAGATCCAGAGGTATTAATAAACGTGGGTATTAAACACGGACAGGGTAGACCGCGCTATCGTATAATTGTTCCAAAGGTCGTAATATCGAATTTGATTAAACACAAACTTCCGTTTGACTCTTACCATTCACTCTGAAAAATTTAAAAAACTTTCTTTTTGCTTCGAAAGCATCTCGTTTTTTTTATTGAGACTGGGAAAACACTCGTAACCATTGGTCATAGTATCTGTAACGGCCAGAGGACTTAATACACATTCCATATTATTAAACAGTTGAGCAACTCCGAAGAAATGAATTACCAGAATACTCGATTCGGTAACATCGAACATGAAGAAAGACCATTAACGAAGATCTTCAGTAAAGTATGTAAAATTCAAATGATTTGTAATGTATAAACTTTGGTCAACAACATTAGCGAAAGGTTTAATTAATCTGAAATTTAGCCTAGGCCGGGATGACAATTGGTATTAGTGGTAACAGCAGATACCATGCGTAATTTAAGTTTTTTAAAGGCATTTTATGTTGCTTTCATTAGCAACGTATTACGAATGAGCACTTCCAAGTTTTTCAGACGTAAAGATTATGTATTTTTTTTAAACTATGAAACTTTACGAAAAGCAAACTTTATAGATGTATTATGTCAATTAATTTGGTAGTAGTTGCTTAACTATTAAATTGTGGACATAACTTCGAATTTCTTTTAATATTATCTCTGGTCACTGGTTTGCGAGCGAAGGCTGACAAGTGAAACTGTTCTCCAGCCAATAGCTATCGAGGCAAGTGAGCTTGGGAAATTATGTAGTTGATTGGTGAGCTGCCTGCGTCTTTCGTAAGATTGCTTGCTGCCGCTCTATGTCTGTCTTTGAGTGGCGGTAGTCGTGTGATGTGATACAGCACAGTGTACCGGGTTTCCCTTTGTAGTTTATGATGATTTGAGATTGTTGTCGCTCTATGTCAGGGGTCCCCAAACTTTTTATCCCGTCGACCCCTTCATAGAATATTTACCTTCTTATTAACCCCCAGATTAAGTATTTTAAAAAAAAATATTAAATCATTTTTGACATTTGTAAAACAAAGCAATAAGGAGACCTGCATAACAACACAACGAAAAAATTTACAGTTTCCATATGTTACAAAATCCAGCCAATAACATCAACAGGAAAAGTAGATATTTTTCATTGTTATTGTAATCTCAAAAAATAATAAGAAAATTATGGATAGATGGAAAACATTTCGCATAAAGGTCTGCCAAATAGAAAAGATGCGTCTTGCACTGTCATATGGCGATGGATCCACCTTCCTAAGAAACTCTTCAGACGAGCGTCTGCAAACCTCTTGACTACCTTACCCTAGTGTGCAAATGTAATTGGTTGAAAGTTTCATCATTTACTTCACATAACATCGCAAACAGACGGGAATTGACAGGATGAACTTTAATTTTATTTACTGACCTGATTTTTATAGGAACATTCCTATTTTTCGCTAGACAGTTTAATTAATCCTCTGCAATATTAATCGATCCCGTGTATTTATCAACCCCTGGAAAAATGCTATGGAACCCAAGGGGTCGATATCGACCACTTTCGGGACCCCTGCTCTATATGGATACACATGTTTCGTTCTGTTAACCAATGCATACAGTTGGTAAAAAAGCGTACTTACTTGTCTCCATAATACATAAACCTCTTTGGAACAGCAAATATTCTTTGCCGGTAAAAAATAAACAGTGAATCAGTGTTCACGTTTATCAAAAAAAAAAAAAAAAAGGACCAGGCGGCTAGATGGATAGAAGCCCTGACGATGGCTCCAGGTTGGTGCCGAAATGTTGGCTAGGTCAATAAAAAACGCAGCGCAAATCCCGATAAAAGAGACTAGTTAGTGCGATTTTTTTACCAATAATGAAACGTGCGAAAAGTGTGGCATTTTACAATGCATACAGTTGCCTCACCCCGGCCGTCGCTTTCGCCCGGGTTTACCACGTGAGCCGCATGTCGCTGCTCAGCCCGCGCGCCGCGTCTTCTGACTGACAGCAGAGGAGGCACAGTACTCCTGGCCGCCATTAGCGCTCGACTGAAGGTTTGCGTCGCCCAGTCTTGGATGTTTATTGGACCCTGGCCGCAGCTGCTCTGATGCTGCTCGTGGACAGAGCCGCATTATCAGCATAGTGTGTGGATTTGCTCAGTTTCTGTCATATTAGCAGTGTACAGATTGTACGAGATTGAGGCGTGACGGACGCTTATGGCACGCAAACTTCAATGGGTTTTATAGCCGATACAGCATGTTCCGTTACTACTGTGAAAGTGCTCCAGACAGGTACTTTCTAATTAGCTGGACATGCTGCAGTGAGCACCTCTGGAGAGATGGCCTGACTAGGAAAATGGCGCCCAAGTATCCACTCCTTTCGAAGGCTGCCGCGGCATGTTCAGTAAGGCCACATCCATACTGTTCACTCGCAAGGACTTCTTCGATGTGGAGGAAACGTCTCCTGTAGAAATCTATCTAAAAAATTTCCCCGCGTACGTAGGGGACTAATTGATGTGTAAGATTCAGTGGCACGCTGCTCTTTGCCAGTATTGGACACTCTGAAACGATTTCTGATGGCGACAGAGCATTTGATCGCCGGAATATCGTGTAATAACAACACTTCTGTAACTCGACTGGTCACCAGTGAGTATTTCATATATAGTTTCATTTATTTGTTTGTGTTTTAGTTGAGTATCAGTAGAAATCGTTCGATTTGTTTTCTACCCCTGGGAGAGACGCGGATTGACTGCTGTTTGTTGGAATGGTACCAGAGGGGCTCACAGTGCGACGCGGAGTGAGGAAGCTATCCGCATGGATAACTGTTTATGACCGAAACGCCATCACGAGAGTGCTCTTCAGTGAGTTGTGGGAGGTAGTTATAGCCCAGTCAATGTTGGCACCTTAGTGATTTTGTCTCATGGTTTTGTAAATTCTAAAGCAATATTCTTAAATATGTTATCGCTAAAAAAAATTGGTGATTTTTAGTGATATTCAACCTTGCAGAATTTCGAAAAACTTGATTGGAATTTGGTTAGGTAACGGCTCTGTCATGACTCGTATAAATAATGGCGTACGTAATACTGTAATACTGAAAACGGAATATGGCTTACCCAATTTAATTGTCGTTAGATGGGTTTGCCACTCTCTGAAATTAGCAGTGTCACATGCTTCTGAGCTAACGAAGCCACAAAATATACAGGTAGTATTCCTCATCAGAGAAACCTACTAATGATTGTCACATTCACCCTAAAGTACAGAGTTCAGAGAAATATTGAGGCTACGAACTGTGGCGAAAAACCGTTGAAAATATTCAAGTCTTGTGACACTCAATGGCTGACTATAGAAAAAACAGTGACCAGGGTTTGTCACAATGGGAAGAATTAAAATTTTATTTTTAATGAATAGTGATCATTGCTTTACAGCACATTTACTTAATTCTATGTGCACCGATGGGACTAATCGCCTTTATGTGTGCTTTTCAAGAAGCAACCTTAATGACGTACGAATTGGAATGAAGACCTTAGAAAGTGAAGATTCAAATCCGGTTGTCTTAGCGAACACCTTGAAGACCTTGATTCGTTTATTTGTTATAAGCTACCTTCAGCGGCAACAACTAACAAAGATTATTAGTCAATTAAAATAGAAAACCACTTGAATCTGGTACTCAGTTCAGGATATCTTTTTGAATCTCAAGTTGAAAAGACATCATTACCCGCCGATGTTATAAATGCAATTAGAAAACGCTGTATCTACTTCACTATTAAATTAACGAAAGAGATTCAGCAAAGATTTCCTTCCAATTACCTTCATTACTTGCTTGTTGACGCTCGGAGTGAGCGGACGTGTCGTGCTGTGCGCTCCGACTTAGCAGTGTATGTAGTGTTGTTGCAGTGTTGGTTTTGGGTTTTGTGGATTCTGTGTTTCTACCAGTGTCCGGATACGCCTGCCATTGCAGCTTCAGCATTGTACAGGTACTGTGAATAATTGCTATATTGTGAGATAGATCCAGCGAGGCTTCGGCCTTGAGAATTGACCTGCAGGTTAACAAAATGGATTTAGTTTGTGATGAACCCACATATTAGGAGTCGCAGATGGAGCTCAGTAACGGAATGAATACGACAAGCGATACTAGTGACTGCGTTCCAAATGCAATTCCTTTTGCATTTGGAGAGAGGTACGAGGAGCTAGTTAAATACCTAAATGAGATCCAGGGCCAAAAATTATCAGAGCAAAAACTAAGAGAGCTAAAGGATAAGTTTGCGTCCTGGGCAGTCGCTGTATCTCATATGGAGGGAAGACTGAAGGAGTTAATCAACGAAAATAATAGACTAAGACAAGAAATTAAGGAAAACGGGGGTGTGCAGCCCACACATAGCTATGCTGCTGTCGCAGCTACTGGTGGAAGGCACACACCAAAAAGTATGATAACCCCAACAGCGACTTGTGCAGTGTTCATTTCTTCTAAAAAAGGGGAGACGCCCAAACAAGTGGCGGAGAAGGTCACTACGATACTAAGGCCGCAGAAAGATAAAATAAAAATAAACAGAGTCAGGACAACAAAGCAAGCTGTAATTGTTGAGACAAATACCGCGCAGGATGCAAAGAAAATTCTCGATAACCAGACACTTAATACTGACATGAGATGCGAATTACCCAGGAAGCGGAAGCCGTTAGTTATTCTATATGATATACCAGTCTCCATCGATACAGAGAAATTGAGAGATATTGTTTATGAGCAAAATTTTGAAGACAAAGTAGTCAGAACTGATTTCGTAGAAGGTTTCAAACCAAGATTTAAAACAGGTCCGAGAAATAAGGCTACCGTCCATCATGTAGTGGAAGTTAGTGGAAAAGTTAGAACTATGTTGTTGGAACAGAAAAAAATATTCATTGAATTTTCAGCTGTGACGGCTAAGGATTACATTACAGTACCGAACTGTGTAAGGTGCTGTGATTGGGGTCATGTCAGCAAGCACTGTCAGCAAGCTGACTCAACATGCGGCCACTGCGGTGTGACTGGACACAAGAAAGACCAATGCGAAAAGAAAAACATTGCTCCTGTATGCATCCCATGTGCGAAGAGAGGTAAAACGTGCAAAAAGAAAGGGAAGGAGTGTCTAACCTATCAGATGCTCCTTCAGCGTATGATCAGCCGAATAGATTATGGATAAGCCAGTTAAAACAGCAAAAGGGATTGAAAAAACCCTTATGTATAATAAACATGGGATAGTAATAACAAACAAGAGAAAAAATAAAAATCCGTCACGGAAGCGCAGGGATGCAGAACGAGCGGCAAACTTTAGAAGTAAAAAACAAGGCCGAGACTTAGCACCAAAAATGATAGACTCAGCAGTACAGACGGAAGAAGTCGCAGAGACACAAAACACAACGAAAGATGCTACAGTTCAGACTGAAGAATACGTAGAGACGAAACACATAGCGAAAGACACTGCAGTTCAGACCGAAGAATACGCAAAAATAAAAACCAGACTGAAGGATACAATCACACAAACTGTTACCACCCCTCCTTACCCAGGAAGAAGGGCAGGACTTGGTTGGTGTAAAGGGCCTAACTTGGTCGATGCAAGCCCGACGGCAGCGCAATCTACACACCCTAAAATATCACTGCAAACAAAGTTTGAAAAAAGAGCTGCGTTAGATCCCACAAAAATATACATAGACCTTGAGAACACGGTAAAAATTAGCAGATTAGAACAAGAGCATGTGTTGGCAATGGCACTTAGGCACCTCACTAGGATGCTGCACCCAGCAGGGAAAACAGTCACCTTTCCTCAACTTGAAGCAGTGGACAGAATACAACTCAAGGACCAGCAACTTACCCACGGATCCAGCCCAGTTGTTGACGCTAGTTAAAAAATTATTCAACAACAGAAATGAGATTTTTGACCCGGACCAAATATATAAACAATTTGTGATGACTCATGGAAGGATAGTTTTCGACGCGAAACTTCCATGGCCTCAGAGTAATGTTTACACTAAACACCCATAGATGAAAGGTACAATCAAAGTTGCACAAATTAATGCAAGACGGACAAATATGGTCCTGCATGAGCTAAGGAATCTTGCTGCGCAACATGACTGGGATGTTATCTGTGTGCAAGAGCCTTACTCTAAGGGCGGACAAATACCACACATGCCAGTATCCTCACAAACCATAGTAAGTGGACCTAAACCTATGGCAGGAATCATTGTACTAAACAAAGAACTAACTGTAACCAAAATATCGCAATACTGTGATGAGCACACAGCATGTGCAGAGATCGATACCGGGTGGTGTAGCGTTACTTTGGTATCGATGTACTGCCAATATAAGGACCCTATAGATGCTTATCTAAATAAAATAAGAAAAATTTGCACTGAGTTACAAGATCAAAGGATAATTATAACAGCAGATATAAATGCACACTCCCCGCTCTGGTACAGTGATACAACGGATGAACGAGGCTTAATGGTAGAGGAACTGTTAAATGAGTTATGCCTGGAAGTCAGGAACTGCCCTAATAATGCTCCAACGTTTAGTAATAGAGCCGGTGCAAAATCGAATATCGATGTAACGCTGACCAACCAGCTGGCAGGAAACCTAGCCAGAAACTGGAGGGTGGTTGAAAACGAAACTACAAGTGACCACAACTTGATTCTGTTTGATCTGGCCAAAGGTAGGTTGCAAATCAATGAAATTAACGACACAAGGAAAAAATATAACTTACGTAGGGCAGATTGGGCAAGACTAAGAGATGAATTCCGTCTACCAGTGGATCTATTGGAAGGTAATGATGTAGATGTCATAGCAAGAGGGATCACGCGTGAAATTCAGCGCGTAATGAAAATAGGCCATTCCCCTCAAAAGACCAGCGAATACTACAGACATACCGTGGAGCGACCGACTGCAAAAACTACGATCGGAGATGAGGAAGGCGAGAAAAGAGTACCAACGGTGCATGATTGCTGCCGATAGGTGCTTGCTTCTCGATAGATACAGGGAAAGGAAGACTGCCTTTAAAGAGCTGCTAATAAAAACAAAGCAGCAGAGTTGGGAGGCTTATGTAAACGCTAATTTAAAGTCAGATCCCTGGGGCGTCCCCTACAAGATCGCAGCTAGCAAATTGAGACCACCGACTACACTATCAACCGTAAGAAGGGCAGACGGGACCATGACGGCCAATTGGAGCGCAACAGCTGAGGAACTGTTAAAAGTACTATTACCCGACGATGAGGCAGTAGGTGAAAGTTTAGAGCAAGAAAATCTCCGTAAAGGTCACAATGAAATTTATACCTCAGCTACTTTAGCGGATGATGTGACACCAGACGAAGTAATTAAAGCGATTAACGCCATGTCGCGGAAAAAGACACCTGGACCGGACGGAATCGCTGCTGAAGTGCTCCAGGCATTAGTGGTCCAGTTGGACTTCACCACTCTGCATACTGTTTAATAAATGCCTTCAGCAAGGCAGGGTTCCAAATATCTGGAAGCAGAGTGAAGTGGTGATCCTAAAGAAGGGGAACGACAAGGATCCATTAAATCCTAAATCCTATCGGCCGATCTGTCTGCTAAATGTGCTTGGAAAAGTGCAGGAAAAAATTTTAGTATGGAAACTACAGGAACACAGGAAAAAGTATGGTATGAGTGTACATCAGTTTGGTTTCAGAGCGGGTAGGTCGACCGACGATGCCATAAATAAGGCCGTGCATCTAGTGAAAAGTAGTAATAGCAAGTATGTAATAGCTATCGCCGTCGACATTGCTGGAGCATTCGATAACTTATGGTGGCCGGCTCTTTTTAGCCGCCTGCGAGAAATAGGAATTCCTAGTAACCTCTATGGAACGTTACGCGACTACTGTAAAAACCGATTTGCCAAACTGAGATGTCCACGAGTGAATATAGAGAAAAAATTAACTAAAGGCTGTCCGCAAGGATCGGTGTGTGGACCAGTGTTCTGGGACGTAACATTCGAAATGGCCATAGAAAGCATGATTGGGCAAGAAGGACTCCTGGGGCTTGTTGCCTTCGCGGATGACCTTCTACTGCTGATACAAGGCGGAACAAGGGACGAAGTAGAGGCTAGAAGCAGAATGGCATTAAGACATTTACAAAACTGGTGCTCCAAAGTGAAATTAACCCTTGCACCACACAAGACTCAATTCATGGTTCTCAGTGGCCGCCCCAAGCGAAATCCAATAATAAAAGTTAACGACGTCTCCATAAAAAGAGTTAGAACTTGTAAATACCTGGGAGTCACGCTAGACGAGCGACTAAATTTTACTGACCATATAACGGAGGTGTGCAGTCGTGCCAAAATAGTGATGAACAAACTGATCAGTATTGGGCAAAGAAGATTTCATCTTCCAACGTCCATAATAAGGAGGTATCACGACAGTATATTATCCTCGATTGTGGGATATGCTGCTAGCAGTTGGGCGCATAAGTTACGACAAGTTAAACCTCGCCAGGCACTAAGAAGCGTACAAAGAAGCATACTGATAAGATTAAGTGGTGCATATAGCACAACAGCGACCGACTCTCTGCTGGTTGCGTTGGGCGTTTGGCCACTTGACCTAGAAGTTAGAAAGAGAGGGGCACACTATTGGCTACGAACCGGTGACGCCGAAAAAGTAGAACAAATTTTAGGAAGACCGGTTACAGAAGCACGGGAGATAAAAACAGTCTTGATGGAAGAATGGCAACAACAGTGGTCGCGTAGTACGACTGGCAGGAGAACCTACAATATTTGGCCAACAATTCAAGAGAGATTAAACCTTCGTCACCTAGATCCGTCAACCGGACTTGTTCATTACATCACTGGACACGGGCCATATCCCAGCCTACTACATAAAAGAGGACTAAAAGACACAAGCTTGTGTGAGTGCGGGGAAGAGGGTACACCCGAACACATCGTCTGGGATTGCACACAAATGGCAGAAGCCAGAAACGAAGGATTTCATGAACTAAGAAACATGAAAACGGAAGACATACTAAAAAATGAGCAACTTTGGCGCAAACTAGACGAAGTGACGCAAAATATATCCAAACTGCAAAAGGAGAGATTCATGCAAAGTTTAGCGACAGCAAGAGGAAGGCCAAGTCAAGCCGACTATGACGTCACAGAGTAACACCCGAGAGCAGCCACAAGCGAATGCGTGTCTAAGCGCTCGAATCAGCGAGTCATATATCGTGCTGAAAACGCAACCAGCTGATCTGCGGAGAGGAGTGCTTAAACCATATTAAAGACTTTAAATGGACCGTTTCGCAGCAACACCACTGGAGATTCTACCTACAAACAAGAACTTGCTGAAGCAACACGTATAAAAGTATTATAGTGTAATGTATAAGTTCTTTACTAGTGCTCACATGAACTATAGTCCGATGCATAAAATGTGGTCTGACATTGCAATAACACAAATAATAGATAATAGTTGCAGTCTCGAGCCGCTTCTGAAGTAAAACATTGTTATCTCTTAAAATATGTAAAAATGTTAATAGTTAGTTAAGAGTAAAAGTTGTAAATTATGTAGCCAATAATCTTAAAATAGGAATTTGTTCAAATATTGAAAATAACAAATACCGGCAGTAGATGTTAAACTAATCTAGTTCACCTGTGAAACGAACAACCTACTAGCCGGATATTAAAGACTCCTTACTTCTGCAATTAGATATATATCATTGAAAATTAGTTCTCACAACCAGTGTTGGAGGTGGCCAGTCTCCCGATGGGCGGCCTTCTCGGTCACTTTGGCTGCCAGAGAGACTGAGAACGTGCGCTATTCCGGGAGATTTGGAATTCGGATTACCGCACCGATACCAATGCTGGAAAATGCTTTCTTAGATGGTAGAGTAGTAGATAGTAGTAATAGTTTAGTAATAGTAGTAGTGGTAGACGTACGAAGTGACATAGTGAAATATTAAAAATTCTAACCATAAAGTGGACAGGAAACTGCAGACACCATACAAAACTAGAAACTATAATAAATCAATTATGACAAAATGCAGCAAGTTTAGAAAGTTATAATATATGTTAACAGCGAAACAATCGTATGTATCGTGCCAACAAGAAAAGACTGTACAGATATTGCCAAAGCCATACATAACAAAAACTTGAAATAATTCATTGTGAAATTATCTGTTGAAATATCAAATGTAAAACTGTTGTGTTAAATTAAGGCCTATTTTAGTTTCTAGATACTAGGCTGTAAAAATGTGTGCTAAATAAAAAAAAAAAAAAAAAAAAAAAAAAATACCTTCATTATTTTAGAGAAATGTGTCTTTTGAGAGTGCAAAAACAACGAAGTAGTAGATCTTGCCTCAGAACTCGGATTTGATGACGAAAAAATTGACGAACTCCTGCAGCAATGGCATAGTATTAATCATGTTCAGTGGAACGCTACAGTCAATATCATTGAATTCTGGACTGAAGTTCGAAAATACGCGAATGCTGCTGGAATAAATACCTCTGTGGAGTTATCTGATTCAGCCATATTCTATGCTGCAGTACAATGAACGTTCTTAAAAACAATTTGAGAAATTGAATGGCTGCAAATACTCTGATACAATTATTTTTTATAAGGAATCAATTAAAATCGTAAAAAAACTGCTCCATTTACGAGCTTCCGGCTGATGTGATTGCTGCGTTTGGTAAAGATGCTAGACACTCTTTTAAATCTAATGCTGACGATTCATCTCATCATTCAACATCTGCAAGTTCTGCAACTCCAACGATAGAGAGAGATGATGAAGAAGAAATCTGATGTTGATTTTTAATACAATGTCATGTTTAATTTAATTCAAATACTAATTATTAAAACATTATTATGTTAATTACCTTACCATTTTCCTTTATTTTATTTAGCGATTTCTAGCTAATCTTTCAGTTCTAAATATCCCGAAATCTAGTGAGTTTTGAGGCATGGTCTAGTGACTTTTGTTTTCGTAAAGTGGCAACACTGAGTCCTGTTCTTCAGGTGCTGTCCGTTGCCGGCAGAAGCGGCTCTGCTTCTCTTTATTAATGCTGCTGCTTCTTCCAGCTCCACGCCCATATATGGTTCCTGCATGGTTGGTGCAGATTCAGTCCTCTCATACGTGGAAGTGAATGGTTAGTTTCCTGAGAGAAGTTCTTATCCACAACCGTGTTGTTATCCGTTGGCACTAAAGCCATGGGAAGATTAGTGTTGTGCTGGACCGTCGTTAACACTGCTATGACCCCAGAGCCACGAAGAACCATAACTCGTCCAACTGTGGAGTTTAATTCCGCGCGAAAACATCTATAGCTAGGAGGGTAAAGTTTAGGGGACCGAACAGTAAGATGACAACAGCAATAGCTTATCCTCATGCGCGCTTCTGCTATTTCTCCTGCCCTGCCGGCCAATATGACATTTCTGCCACCGCCTCGACCAGAACCAGGTATCGCGACAGACACCAGTCCCGTGTCTTGAAGCTTCAGGTATCAGGGTAATCTCACAACGAATGGCCAACAACTTTTAACAAATTTCGATTATCTTGTTTCTTGTAGACGCTAGGAATCGTGACTATATACCACATGTCACGTAACAAACCTTTTACACTTGCCGTCAGATCAGAAACTAGAGTCCATCACCCCATCCCGATAACACCTTGTAACAGCCACTGACAAAACCATCGCATGGCGAAAAAAACTCGTTTAATGTCTTTGGTAAATACATGTATGAACCATGACGTGATCTTCACGAAACAGCGTAACCAGTAGTTCTTGGACACTACAGCGGTGGAGTTTGAGGTCAGTGCATTGTTGCGGATCCCGTAGGCGGCTACCGCAGAGTAATATCCAGCCGGCGTTCCCAGTCTGATCACGAGTAGGCGATAGATCAGGGCTCAATGCCCTCGGCTTTTCCAATGTTGCTCTAACCTCTCGCATACGACTCTTGGTAGACGCGAACTGTATCCGCCAATGCGTCGTTATACATTCAGCCGACGCTCGCCGCAGAATAAGTTTCGCTATGCTACGTGAGCGACACTGGCGCACGCAGAACAAGAGTTAAACGCCCGCTGGTGCACTAACGGCTTCCAGACAACTGCCAGCGAGTCTCGACGTAACAACTTCAAGATGAATTTATCAGAGTTCTCAAGTTACTGCTTTGTAGTCGGCGAGATTCTTCATTGATCCTTGGGTTATGCATTTTTTTCTGCATTTTTGTTTGTTTCTTAATAAAAATAACAAATCAATGATCTGAAACAAATAGCACGAAAAGTTAGACTTCAAATCGCTTTTGAGATGACTAAATTCATGACCAATATTAGGGATTCACCCACAGTACTAAACACAGAGTACGGAAAAATTAAAACGTCAATAAATTTATTTATCTAAGAAGTAATTCAGATTAATGTGCTTGATAAGGAAGCAGGCATATCAAGAGCGAGAAAACTAGAACTGCATACCAAATGACTAAGGATACTTTAATGACACATCACATTAAGTTGCATGCCACTTAAGCTTGCGAACTGTTCGACGGTCAAGAGCTGGCAACCAGGCAACTAGCAGGAATGCAAGGACACGCAGACAATGCGTCCACCCCGTCCGCCCGCGCGACCTCTTAAGCTGGGGGAAGACTCGAGTGAAGACAGGAGCGGTAGAGAGTGGACTGGCCAGATAGGGAGACGCTCCAGGACTTCTCGCGGAGGTGTTAACCACAAGTTCACGTGCGCGAAACCGTTGATTGTGTCGCGTGCGTGGTACCGTCGACCAGTGTTTGTAGGATCGACTCTTGTTCGATCCTATCTTCGCAGTTCGAGTTTGGAGGAGCGCTCGCCGACGGATCTGCCGATTCCAGCATCTAATTGCATGTGAAGGGAAGGCTGATTCCATGACAGGGTCATCAGCCATCACCGGTGCAAGACAACGGGGCAAGTACCAATAAAAACTATTGCGTGTGTTCTCACCAGTGCGCCAAATCAGTCAACCCGACACGACTTTTGGGGAAAGAGACTCAAGTTAGCCTAGGCACAAATCAACTCAATAACCATCATTCTTTGTAATTATGTAATTATAAACGGTAAATTTAACGTTGCCTTGATTAATTCCCATCCCCTCATGCAAAGTATTAATTGATAAGTTTTTAATAAATTAAATTAATTAAACATTTTCTGATGTTGCAGTTAGCGTGACACTTCAATACATACAATAACAAGAATCTCTCAAGGAAAACTAAAATCAAACACTACAGCACAGTAATCAAACCAGAAGGTCTGTTTGTTCTTTATTTAAACTGGGAAAATAGAAATAGAGAAAAGGGAAAGGAAAATCATGATAATAATTTGGGGACCTTTAAAAATTGAAAATGGTGAACTTAGACACAGGAGGAATAAAGATCTATACAAAGAAGAAGAAATAGAAAGGATGTCAGACACGATCAGAAAGAGGAAAATTAGTATTTTTGGTCACATAATGAGAATAGATAACAACAGACAAAAAGAATTTTCAATCATGTTTACAAGAGTAAGAAGGGCAACAAGTGGATTCAAGGAGTAAAGAAAGATTTGATTGAGATCGGAATAACAGAAGATTTAATACAAGATAGATCAACTTTCAGGAGATTGATCCAAAATTTCAAGGGTTTCCAGGAGGAGGAGAAGAGAAAATATAATAACATATGGACGGAAGAAAGGGGGAAACAACAAAGTTTGTTTTATTTTTTTTACTTATAGCTATATGCCTCGTCGCCGTCAAGGTCATTAAGGCGGGATGGGACAGGGTAAGGAACTGGAAGGGATTCGGTCATGGCCTTTTTGAAGGAAGCATTCGCTTGGAGTAATTTGTGGAAACCCAGGAAATCCCAAATCTGGATGCCCGGACGGGGATTCGAACCGGGCGGCGTCCTCCCAAATGCGAGGCCAGAGCGTTGACCGCTCACCCACTACGCTCGGTAACAGCAAAGTGAAGAATGAAAAACTAATGGAAGTCAAGAAAAGGAGGATCGAAATGAATGCACGGGATTACTTTAGGTGGTCCTTAGATGGACGATATCGAAGAGAAAAGAAAACAAAGTAACAACGTTTTGGTTCCAGTTGATAGCTAACTTTAATTTGTCATGTGGTTTGATACAATGAATCAAGATTATTCACAGGTAATTAAATACAGCTTATTTAAGTAAATAGTTCCTACACTCTCATATAACTCGACGAATAGTACAGTAGAATATTATTCTTAATAGTTCAGTTTGGACGTGAGTTCTCTAAAAGAATGGATACAACAGTTCCAAGAAAATGGACAACAAGGCAAACTGTGTTAGAGTAATAAGACACATAGACATCAACTCTCCAGGAACATGGCTCAAATGCGTTTAGGGCTGTAACTGCTATTAATAATTACGCATTTACTGCTCATTAATTCGCATTTGAGCCAGTATTGCCTTCATCAGAAAGCGGTCGATAGCAGACGCTTCACGATATAGCTGAAATTTTCTTGAAAAGAAAAAAAAGTAATGAAGTCTGCTGATCACGTTCAAACTCGTTGCACTAGCAGCACACAACTAACAGGCCAGCATTTTTAAATTAGTATTATTCTTGCTAAAGACGTCTCACACGCATTATTACAAGTCTTCCTTCTGTTTCGCTAACAAATCCTTTGCGCATATGTGAGTTGTAGCACACCGTGGCCAATACTACAGGCTCACAGCATTCCTACCAACTAGTGAACACATTGATTACATATTACCATCACACGCGTGCGTTATCGTAATAATGAAAATTTCCAAAGATAATAAAAATAAATTAAACTAAACAATTACTACACATATATCTACTATATAATTTCCTAAGCTCACTCATTATCCCACCTCGATAGCTATTGGCTGGAGAACGGTGTCACGTGTCAGCCTTCGTTCACAAAACAGCGACCAGAGATACCATTCAGAAGAAATTTTCGAATTATATATTTATGGTTATGGAAGTAACCCTGTTAACAAACACACGTTTGTTTCATGTTTAAGTCATTAATGCATCGAACGTTGTCACTGTTACAAACATACAAGTATTAGAACACAGTGCAGTCTTAAATGAGAACACTATTAATAAAATAGTTCAAATACACAGCAAGCCAACCCAAAAACACTTGTTGCTTCAAAATTAGAAACTACATTAAATTAATAGCTTTAGAGTATAGAGGATATGGGCGAACATTTAATGCAATTTAGGAACATAGTTTCCTGGTAATACGGTTTTCCACTAGACTAGGTAACTCAAAAGGTCTTAAATAAAATCATTTTATTGCCTATATTTATTTTGAATTGCAATTTTTTAAATAAATGTCGTAGTTCCCTATATAATGAGCACTGAATATCTAACCATACAGTATAAAAACATATTTTGTTCAACCTCCTTAATTTTTATGAAAAATCGAAATATGTAATTCCTAATACTACATTCGGATTTGCAGTAACCATGCGGACACCCTGGAGGTGTTCTGTACCACCGAGCGGTTAGGTTGCCGTGCGGGGTGCAGGGGTATATTCTAAATACTTATATGTTTATTTACAGATGTCTACATAAGTCATGTACGCCAGTAACTGTACATACATTTAAATATACATGGAAATAACTGAATGCGTGGTGAGCTGCACTGACAATACACTTGAGTGTTTTTTTTTCTGTAATTTCGACTGGTTTGATGCAATCCTCCATCCCTTCCTACATTGTACTAACCTCTTCATCTCTACATACCCCTTACAACCCATATCCTCCGTTATTTGCTTCATATATTTTAATCTCTGTCTTCCTCTGCAGTTCTTGCCTTCGACCGTTCCCTCCACCAACAAATTAACCAAACCAGCATGTCTCAAAATATGCCCTACCAGCCTGTCTCTTCTTTCCGTAAGCTCCTTCCACAAACTTCTTTCCTCACACATCATTTCCAAAATTCATTTATTTCGTACCTTGCCTGTCCACTTAATTTTCAGCATTCTTCTGTACCACCACATTTAAAATTCTTTCTTTCTTTCTGGTATTCCTAAAGTCCTTGGTTCGCACCATAAAGTGCTGTGCTCTACACATAGAGTTTGAAAAAGTTATTTCTAAGTCCTGGATCAATATTTGAAAATAAAGTATTTCTCTTTTTCATGAAGGCTCTTTTCGCTATTGCTATTCTGTTTTTAACATCATTCCTGCTTCTGCCATCGGTTGTAATTTTGCTTCTTAAGTAGCAGAATTCACTTCTCGTATTGTATCTGATCCTATGTTTTTATATTTAATCTACTCTGATTGGCATCCGTACTGCTACATTTCATCACTTTTGATTTATATTCAGTCCAAAATCTTCCCTCAGTATTTTTTTCATTCCTCAGCCTTTTTTGCTAACAAGACAATGTCATCAGCAAATCGTAGCATACTGATTTTTTCTCCTTGAACCCTTATGCCAAATGGGAATTTTTCTTTGACTTTCTTCATTCTGCCTCTACATAAAGTTGAATATTAACGGGGATAGACTACAACCTTTTCTCACACCCTTTTTAACTGATGCATGTCTCTCATAAGTCTCTACTTTTATTGTAGCCATCTGATTCTTATTTAGTTTACAAAGTAGTCTTGTATCTCCATACTTTAGACTGACTTCTTTAAAATTTTGAACATCTTGTCCCACCTAACACTATCAAAAGCTTTTTCTAAATCAACAAACGCCATAACCGCGATTTTTCCTAAACCCAAACTGATCTTCACCTACCATCTCTTCTACTACCGTTTGCATATTATTCTGGTCAGTAGTTTTGAAGCATGTGATGTTAGACTAATGGTTATAACTGTTTTAAACTGTTAAAGCACCGCCTAACTTACCACCAATGATACTGTGGGAATGAGAAGGTCGATCTCTACAACATGGGTAGTAAACACGACAGGAGTACTGATTTAATCTCATTTAATTTAGTTGCTGCAACAATTTTCATACACAACCTTTTACCCTTTTTCTGTACCCGCCTAATTTTTTCCTTTTAGAATTTAAACATTCAGCGTTTTCAGAAAATTATTCATCATTTCTCTTGGTGTGTATTCCAATCCCTCACTCACTTACCTACGAAAGAGACTATTACTTGAAAGACTATTTCTATCTCACAAGGGACACCTTTGACCTCGAACGCTCTTAACCGCATGAAAACACGCTTAGAATAACAAGCGGTCATAAACGAAATAGTTGTGTGTGTAATTTCCATGGAAAACGTTGCACTCTGCCTCAAGTAATATTTTAATAGAGAGAAACAAAGTAACAAGATATCAATACCATATGGAGAAAATTATACGTAATTCAATGAAGTCAGTGTATCATTAGATTTTCGATCAATAGTGCCAAAAATTCTCTGCTTAATATAGCGCAAAGCACGCATATACAGCAGTACCACACACCTGACAGTGCATATATTAAGTCCTCAAAGTGCAGATGTGGGATTTCGATGAACTGGTTAAAACAAAGTGGAAGAGAACAATGTGCACACCTTACTAAAGCCACGTTATCACATTCCAAATCACTTTCGCATTCACGTAGTCCAATATCAAAAGCCACAATAATTACATTTTCAGAAGATAGCTTGGACTGCGTGAATGCGAAAGTGATTTGGAATGTGATAACGTGGCTTTAGTGAGGTGTGCACATTGTTCTCTTCCACTTTGTTTTAACCACTTCATGGAAATCCCACATCTACACTTTGAGGACTAATATAAACACTATCAGGTGCGTGGTACTGCTGTATATGCGTGTTTTGCGCTATATTAAGTAATTCAAGCAGAGAGTTTTTTTTTTTTTTAATTGGAAATGTAATGATACGCTGACGTTGTTGATTTACGTATAATTTCCTTTATTTGGGATTCATACCTTCTTACTTTGTTTCTCTCTACTAAAACGTTACTTGAGGTAGAATACAACGCTTAGCACGGAAATGACACACACCCCTTTTTTTTGTTAATGATCGCTGGTTATTCTAAGCATGTTTCCGTACTGTTCCGAGCGTTGAGGTCAAACGTGTTCCTTGTCAGTGAGACCCCCCCCCCCCTAGCTGCACTTAGTGTTTTATCCCCCACCCTGCTCCTGTTGTCTGGAGAGGGGGATCCTATCACCAAGGTAATGCGTGACGTCATACTGACAGGTCGCGTTCTCCGTTCTTGTGCTTGGCTGCTGCCTCATTGCTGATTCGTGTTCTACTTGCCGGAACGTGACTTTTCTCGCTCACCACTCGTCGATCCCAACACGAAGGAACGTGTAAATTTCAGAAGCTGATATCTTTTTCGCGCTACAGTCTAGTTCCAACGCAACACGCAGTACGAGCAGATCTGAAGCCTCCTGCTTACTCCGTATGCCTGAGACCGACGGACAGACGGCTGGACCGAGCGTGGTGGTGTAACGGTTAGCGTTCTGGCCTCGCATTCGGGAGGACGGCGGTTCGAATCCCCGTCCGGGCATCCAGATTTGGGTTTTCCATGGTTTCCCCAAATCACTCCAGGTGAATGCCTGGATGCTTCCTTCAAAAGGCCATGGCCGAATTCCTTCCCATTCCTTGCCCATCATCCTTTCCCGTCTCTAAAGACCTAGTTGTTATAGGAGACGTTAAGCAGTTAAAAAAAAAAAAAAAAAAAAACAGAATGCTGAGGGGCAGCCATGGACCAGGCTCCGTTTCCCTGTATGGCCACAGAAACGTGAAAACCGAAAATCTTTCAATGAATTTTGTAAAAAAAATTTTAGCTGTGATCACACATTTCCCAGTCTATTGTCGAATAATACAGCAGCATTCGTTTTACCAGCAGCAATCAGCTGAGAAGATCAGTTTCCTAAAAATAGCGGGAGATGAAATCGCCACAAAGCACCATACTTTAGTTAATAAAGAGCCTCTCACTGGTATTAAAATACGTAATTAAGTCTGAAGAAACAAACAAATAAACTCGCTGTCCGTTATAAAGCTTACGACAATGTCATTTTATGGAGTTTTCTTAACTTTCTAAGCGGATTTTCATGGATCTGTGGGGATGGAATGATCTTACGAAATATAATCAAACTTTCCACTTTTAACTAAAACGTTGGTCACGACAAACTGGAGATTAGGTCGGTAGCGTGAATTACTCTGCTGTCGATCAAGTTCTTCCGGGTGAGAGTCTTTCCAGAAGGAGTTTGGGCGACAGATACAGTGTTTCAAGACAATAAGAAATGATTGATAACATGTTGACATGTGGGGCGAGCTGGAAGAAATGGTAATGCACAGAGTTCAACAAGACTCCAATAATATTGTGTTGTTACAGATTTTGGTAAATGCGTGGCGAATTAAAGAATTCACATCTATTACTTGTTTACATCGACCGAGATGGCTGGCATGTCGTAAGGTGTCTGGGGAGGTGGGGGGGGGGAGATATATATTCGCCATTCGTCACACACTCTGACCAAGCCCCTGGAACGTCTCGCATGACTTCTACTAAACCAGTCTAGGCGGTGACTTCTAGCTTACATCACCTGAAGCTTTCAGCACCTGATGAAGTCGGCAGAGCCAGCTGTCGAAACGTTGTGTTTCTACGACGCTATCCACATGAACACTTGTGAAGCTTACAATGTATCGAAAAGTAATTCTTATTGAATAGATTCCACTCCTCAGAATCCATCTCACATGCAAACACTAACAACACGAAATACTTAGCACAAAATCATCATAGTCGCCTACACTTCAAAGTAACAATACACATAAGTAACAATAAATAACGTGTTAAATTCCTACTTAGTCTCCTTTAACTTATCCACTTGGTTGTTTCACGGAACTAATGTTAAAGAATTACCTTGAAAATGATTTGGGGATCCTAGATGCGGCTGCCACCCGTACTGTATTATAGAGTACTGTACTGTATATTGTATAGGCGTACTTTATAATCTACGAAGGTAATAAAATATGTTAAAATACTTTTTTTGCCTGACTCCTGTTATCACGTCACTATTTGATCTCTAATGTACAAAAATATTATACAAACGCACTTTTAACAAATGATCGTCACACTGTACTACATTGAAAGATTCCGTGTATCTCTACTTAGTCACAATGAAATGTCAAGCCTCACTCACTTCACATTTAACGTGTTTGTTTTGGATGAGGTTCCTTTCGATTCAGTCAATATATTTTTTTAACAAAAATAATGAGATTATTATACATTTTAATTTAAATACAGACCCCAAATATTCTGCAAAATAATAATAATTTCATATGATATAAAAATTCCTGTCATTGAGTATCTTATCAGCCGCGCAGTGCACCTCTATGATTGTCAAAAGGAGACCTACAAATTAATACGAAATTCGAACTACGGAGTGTCCCAGCTTTGTCAAAGTTGAATGTCAATTTTAATATCCGTAAAAACTACAGCTAAGACAGGAATATGGACCAAGCACTTTCAGTATCCCAATCGTACGCAGTAACCATCTGAGTCAAGAGATTAGTCTGGATGTAATGAAAAATAAATATTCAAATATAATAAAATAAACGTACTTTCTTCTATAAAATTTATTATGGGTATCCCAAAAGACAAATGTACTTACATATTTTTTAGTACTTCTAGATTCAGAAGCTTGCGGTGTGTGATTTGGGTACGCAGGGTCCCCGGTTCAAAAACCGGGTCACGAATGCAATTTTTAAACCTTAAAATCGACCTCCACCTCTGGCATAGTTTTGATTTCTTAATGCGAACGTACAAGGACTCTACCTACATTTAACGAACATTTGATGTGCCTAATGTGAGGCTGGAAAAAAGGGACACTTTTCTGAAGCAATCAGTAAAGCTAAAACAACATTCAATCGTATTTAAGGACAGGAAATTTCCGAACTCTACGATTCTCCGAATGGACGATACCTACACCAGCCCGACAGCCGCCCGCACCTTCGACGGCCGGGAGTCGGCCGACATGTGGTGTCGTTTGAGCTGACTTCAATCGAATAAGAGACAACAATAGGAAAAGTGTCGGTGCGGTGACGGTGCGGGCTCGGTGCGGTCTAGTGTGGCCCGACCTTAATATGTGGTTTCGCAGAACACGGTATCTTCACTGTGTTTTAATAGAAACTGCGTTAATAGTAAGTATATACGTTACTTTAACTGCAGTTGAAATATCTGCATCGAAATGAATTCTTTTCGGTGTGAAGTGGATTCCGAGCGTGAGATTGCAGATGGTGGCGTTCGAGATGGTCCTGCAGTGCGGGACAGCTGGCCACACGTCACACCTGCCGCGTCAGCGCCCCACGCGGCTCACCTGTTGGACCGGTTATTGCTTTCGTTATGGCAGGGGCACGCACGTGCGCGCCACGTCACATACCTCACAGGGGACGCCTCTACGTCAGACACGAGGGAGTAGAACACGGGCAGCCAGAGCGTCCGTGTTTTCAGAAAATAAATAATTTCAGATAAATTACGATCGTTCGGAAGCTGCTTCGCTATTTTCACCTTAACTTTTAGAAACTTGTATCTCGAACGATGTTTCTAATCTTTTGAATTGTTTTTATTCGAAAGTGTCCAAAAAACTTCTCTTTTACGGGTTAAATTTTCCGGATTTAAATAGCCCCACAATCGGATCTCCGGGTGGGACCAGCTTTGATGTCACACAGAAGCAGTTTTACCAACAGTAGAACTCAAAGGAAAGAGGAGAATCAGTTCTTTTGCTCGCATAATGAGAATGGATAGCTACAGTCTTACAAAAAGAATTTTCAACCATGTTTACAAGAGTAAGAAGGGCAACCAGTGGATCCAAGGAGTAGAGAAAGATATGATTGAGATCGGAATATAAGAAGATTTAATATAAGCTAGAGTAACTTTCAGGAGAATGATGCAAAATTTCGAGGGTTTCCAGGAGAAGGAGAAGAGGAAATGTAATTACATATGGACGGAAGAAAGGAGGAAACAGCAAAGTGAGAGGATGAAGAACTATTGGAAGTCAAGAAAAGAAGCATCGAAATGAATGCATGGGATTACTTTTCATGGCCCTTAGATGGCCGATATCGGAGAGAAGAAGAACTGAAACATTGCTAGTCTGTACCTAACTGGCGTATGATCGCTCAAGATCGTTCGACCTGGAGGAAAGTATTCAAGTTCTACCTGAAGTCATGATTTTAAGAGGTCACATTAGAAAGTTACTGAAGTGGCTGATGATTATACTATCTGTGACGCCCAATAAAGTCTACAGCGTGCACTTCATGAACTTTGCTAATAATTTCTCATTATTGCTGATCAGTCGAGTTCAACTTACTTTCTGAATTATTGAGGAGACAAATTTCTGAGTAGCTCTCCAATCGCAGGTGATGAAGCTGTTTCACAGACAGAATTAGTTGTAGCTGTGGTTTGGTCTACGATAGAGTGGTTGGGATAAACTGGGTTTAGATTTCTGCAAACTGCTCGGCTATTGTTGAGTATTGATCGTCTACTCTGGTTTATTTAGCCAGATATTAGACCTAGGAATGAAATCTGTGTGTGGTAGTGACAATACCAATTGCATTCCATATTCTAGATTGTAATGAAGGTAATGACTCACAATTTTAACATGACTTTAATACTGTTTATAAATCGAATGCACAGTCTTAATTTACAGGATTTTCTAAACATTCCACGTAGGTTCAATTCCTTGAAAATGTTTTCCCAAGGTTCTGTGAGCTCTAGGAGCGGGAGGGGCTTGTTGTAACAGGGGTAAGTAGTAACAGGCTCTTTCACTAGGACCTTAAACTGTATTAGCGTATTTCTTTGAATCGATCTGACCTATACACCGCGCCGCATCATGCTGCCACAGCCAGTGTCCCGCAGTGAGCGGAAGTGTGCACGCACTTCACTTTTGCCAGGTAATATAAAATTGTACTGTCGTAAAATTTTGGTTTTGCGTTATTATTATCGACTAATTTCAAACTTTCTATATCTTATTTACATTCAAATTTATCTATCTGTGATAATGTGTAACAGTTTTTCAGATTACTAAATTGTTTAAATAGTTATCTTGATAAATGTTAAAAATTATACCACTGGGTTAGTTGTAACAAAATATATTAAAAAGAGATAATTACGAAGCATACCTTAGATATAAATAATTTAATTACTTACTGTGATTGAAAAGTGCCATGATGATTATAAGTAGTTTTTAACTAAATAAAACTGTTAATTATTTAATTTTTAGGTGTTCATTATTTAAAAAGTGTATTTAAGTTGATTTTTGATAAGAATTACATAATACCTACTTTAGAAAGATGTCAATTTTGTTAACAATAAACAAAGAATAAATGATTAGAGGTATTATTGTTTTTTGTTTTTTTTTTTTTGTCGTTACTACTTGCCCCAAGCACCAGGTAAGTTGTAACACCGCACTTCTTCTAGAAAATAATCGATTGTAAAATAATGACAAATAGTTATGGTATTATTTTTACTTGATTTCGTAGAGGAAGAGTTACAGCATCCATTCATGTTTATTTAGTAGCAATTTAATCAATGGATCTCAAGATATATTAGTTTTCATGAAAACTGTTACAACAAACCCCTCGCTCCCCTACAGCACCAACTGAAGCATTTTTTTTTTTTTAATCTTTTAAGATGGGAGGCGTTTGCGTATTCCCTTTCGAAGGAATATTCCAAGCTTTTTCTGGGAGTGTTTTATGGAAACCATGGAAAACCGGGATTCGATCACGCGTCCTCCCGACTGCGAGGCCAGAGCGTTAACCGCTCACACACCACACTAGATTTAACAAAACGAAACGTCACTGTCGGCCATATTGCATCTGATTCGTATGATAGATGCTACTGTCATTACGAGAACACAAAGCCTGTATATTGCTTTTATTTATACTGATAGCTTCTGATTGGTTAAAAATTCACAGCGGTCTCATATTTAACAGTAGCTCTCTGCTACTGCATCAAGGAAGTGTATATTCCCTTCAATAATGGCACACGGAGCTAAAATGAAAAAGGCATTTTTAATACGAAACGCTAACCTCACAAACTATAGCTCCGCTAATTTCTCACCCAGAAACAATTCGAAAATTTTATTAACAACGCATACGTAGGCCCTACCAACTCCCGGAGATGTCAATGGTTTTTAATTGAACCGACAGCGTCTCCAGGTGATTGGAAGTTTAGTGACGACCGGATGGGGTGGGGTACGTTGTAGGAAGGCACCCCCCCCCCCTGCCACGCCCCCTCTTAAGTCACGTGACGTTGATTCACTGCGCTTTGCGCCCTCCTCGTAGCTGCCGCCCCTGCGCCATTACGCGTTGCAGTTATACAATATTTAGGGCACTTGCGGCAACCTCAGCTTCCAGGCGCCGTGCCGTGAAAAATTAAGGTACTTCGTCTTCCTTAATGGAACTATTTTCTTTGCAGCTAATATGGGAAAAAGAGCATTAGTTCTGCAAGTTTTTATTTTTGCGTTCAGAATATTACAAGAAACATTTCACGCCGTATCTTGCCGCATGGTGTCACCCGTGTTCGAGAACTCTCCTTCTTCTTCTCTTCGACATCGGCCATCTAAGAACGACCACGAAAAGTAATCCCGTGCATTCATTTCGATGCTTCTTATCTTCCAACTATTCTTCCTCCTTTCATTTTGCTGTATCCTCCTTTATTCTGTTCATTTGTTATTACATTTCTTCTTCTCCTTCTCCTGGAAACCCTTGAAATTTTGAATCAATCTCCTGAAAGTTGCTCTATCTTGTACTAAATCTTCTGTTATTCCGATCTCAATCATATCTCTCTTTACTCCTTGGATCCACTGGTTGCCCTTCTTACTCTTGTAAATATGGTTGAAAATTCTTTTTGTCAGTCTTTTGTTATCCATTCTCATTATGTGATCATAAAAACTGATTCTCCTCTTTCTGGTCGTGTCTGGCATCGTTTCAATTTCTTCTTCTTTGTATAGATCTTTATTCCTCCGGTGTCTAAACTCATCATTTTCAATTTTTAATGGTCCTCAAATTTTTATCAAGAGTTTCCTTTTCTCTATCTGTTCTATTTCCCAGTTTTCATAGAGAACAAACTTTCTTAGGCGTTCAGACTGTGACAGAACAGAAACATTTTATAAGAAAACCATATTTTTGTGCCATGAGATTAAACAAAAATCTATATATTTACTCCTATAGCAAAGAAATGTAAGTTGCCATGGCGATCAAGAAATCAAGAGATAGCTAGATTTTAGCGGACATAAAGGCCGAACGGTTGCTTTGAAACCATTTCATTGCTGAAGAACCTTGCATTCCTCGAATACTATAAGTCCGATGTAGTTCCAAGAGGAATATGAGTTGTGTATACTAAATGTAAAACGGTTGAAAGCTAAAGAACTGAGTTATTTATAATTATAAGCAGTCATGCGATAAGACCTCGTTGTTTGATTACTGTGTTGTAGAGTTTGATTTTAATTTTCCTTGAGAGTTTCTTCTTACTGTAACTATCTTTAGTCAGTTGGTATATTGTTTTTAGTTTCCTTGCTCTTGATATGTTTGCTTTTTTATCAAGCCCATTAATCTGAATTACTTCACCAAAATATTTAAATTTATTAACCCTGTTAATTTTTCCATACTTTGTGTTTAGTACTGTGGGTGAATCCTTAATATTGGTCATGAATTTAGTCTTCTCAAATTTTCCTGCTATTTCTTTCAGAAGGTTGATTTGATTGAATGCGGTTTCTATACTTTCAGAGAGGACTGCTACGTCATCAGCGAAGACCAAACAGTTTACCTCAACCTCTTTGTGCTTCGAACCTAATCTTATCTCATGATGAATTCCCTTTCCTTGAGATTCTCTTCCCATACTCTAATTACCTTCTTCAAAAATCAAATAAAAGGTGTTGAGGAAAGCCCATCTCCTTGGCTGAACCAGTTTTATTTTAAATCACTCTGAGATCTCTCCCATAAATTTCACTTTTGAATTTGTTCCAGCGAGGGTCTGCATGATTATGTTGACCGATTTTGAGTCAACACCAAATTCCTGTAAAATGTTCGGTAATGAGACTCTGTCTACTGAGTCGTAGGTTTTCTTGAAGTCCACATAAACTATAGCATAGTTTTTGGTCTTAGTAACCCTATACCGTATTACAGTTTTCAGATTTAGAATCTGTTCTACACAGGATCGTCCTTTTCTGAACCCACCTTGGTGTTCTCCGATTTGTTTGTCAGTTACTCTTCACTGAAATGAATTCTAATAATCTAAAGAATAATCTGCTTCATTTCTTAGTCCATTATATTTGTCACAATTATAACATTCTAGAGCAAACCTTATTTTTTGCCGGTTCTCGGAAGGGGGCTAGCTCTACGTTTAATCTGCGACGCAAATGATCGTCACTTCGAATTGAAATTAGGCTCGAGATAGAACTCTATAGTGTTCTCCACGTATGCCTATCCTAACTGGAGGGATCCTCCGTACGTCTTTGTCTGGTGGTAATCCTCCGCTTTCGACCAGTGCTACTTCTCCAAGATGTCTCTGACCTCAATGCCTGATCAGAGGTCCTTGGTTTCTTCTTTTCTATGATATCGACAGTTGATCTTTGCATACGTCTTTCAGCTATTTTCAGTTTCCGTTTTCTACATTCATTGAATGTCCAGTCGGTCAGAACCGAAAGAAAGCACTGGTCGCAAATTGCTTCCTTCATATTTGCAGACATATTTGATTTAAGGCAATAGAATTATTACCAGAAGCTCTCTTCCATCCAAGCTTGATGCGGTGGAAAAATTCTGGTCTTATGTTTTGTCCCATAATCGGTCACAGGTAAGGATCGGACATTGAATTGGGAAAATGTTGGTTCAAATTCCCGTACGGCAATAGTGATTTCGGATTTCAATGATTTATCGCAATCACTCCAGGCGAGTGTCAGGATGGTTCCTTCTAAAGGCCATGGCCCAATCTATTCCCGCTTCTAATTACCTCGTTGAGACCTAAACAAGTTGTTCCTGTGTACGTCTCCACAGAACGCCACAGATGTTCCTTTGCTTCTAGGGTTCCTTCCAGAGAGAGTGAACATCTGGAAATAGACGGAACGGATGTACTGAATCATTGAGGGAATGTCTTCATCGAGTGTTCAGCTTAACCATTCGGAAGACTGATGAAATTCCATAAACAGAAGGAGATCGGATTCTAAGTGATTAATTGGATGCGAGAAAGGTTTCCGCGTCCAGTTAGGCGATACTCTTTGCAACCGAACGCAGACAAAGAAGAGGCAGGTCGAACGCAACTCGAAGCCAACACAGCGCATGTTGCTGATTGATTTCTGACTGTGGATGTGGCATTGGACCATTTCTTTACCACAGCGAAAGTAGGTCATTCGTACATTTCCAAAGAACTCCTGAGATCACAGGGGACTACATTTCCTGTAACTCACTGTTCCGCCGTAGCGCTGGCCACTCCTTGTAGAATTAAGTTACTGCTCTAATATCCGAATTTGTTCCTTCCCATCATCGTACACCGGGCTTAATTAATTTCCTAACTGACCTCAGTCGTGGTTTTGCCAAGTTTCTTACTTTGTCTTCCTTGATCTTTCTTTTCTCTTGCGAATTATGTTTTTTACAAACATTATATGCGATATGTTAACGAGTCTGACAGAGACAAATGGTGCGTATATTGTGTGTGTGTGTGTGTCCATTCCCCTGTATGTCACGCCACACGCAACGCACACAGTGGTGTCGACCAGCTCCGTCGCAAGCGCCTGTTTACAAACAAAACATTCGTCGTTTCCTAACTACAAATTTCCACGAGATATCCTTGTATCTAATCTACTACATAATTTCCTAAGCTCACTCACCCACCTCCATAGCTATTGGCTGAAGAACGCCAGCCGTCACTCGCAAATTAACAGCTGCCAGAGGAATCATTAGAAAAAATTCGTGGTTATGTCCGCAGTCTAGCTGCTAGGCAAGTTGCGACAGCCCTCAAACTTCAACTGGAATTGTATTTTATGAAGCATTTGTAACAAGATAGAGTGTGATTGAAAATGGTTTTGTATATTTGTCTTGTATTTTATTGTAAATCAGTATAAATTAATTTTAGTTTTCGACAGAGTTTTACAGACTCAATTTATGACGCCAAGGACAGTTTTGAACGAACAGTTTTGGTAGTATTGTCTTTGGAAGAAGTGTCGACTGTAATCATTGGAGTTGTTTACATGTGTCCAGTATCTATGAAGCTCGATGTGCTTATGAAAATAAAACAAGTTAAAATTTGAAACTCTATCGTGGATTAGTTATTTATTTATTTATTTTTAACTGCTTTAAGTCTCTCAACAGCGAGGTCTTTAGAGATGGGAAAGGATGGGGGGCAAGGAATGGGAAGGAATTCGGCCATGGCCTTTTGAAGGAAGCATCCCGGCATTTGCCTGGAGTGATTTGGAAAACCATGGAAAACCCAAATCTGGATGCCCGGAAACAATTGCGCACTCCTTTAAATAAAATTTCCTCAAATTTTGCAGAGTAGACTTTTTGGATCAAACATAAGTCTAGTGTGTATTTTAGCAGGTTTGAGTCTAGCAACTACACCTTTGAAACAATTACACGACAGCGCGATCGTCTCTGCCCGTGTTTAATATCTACGTCTATTAATACTTCCCAGTTCTTCAAGCTCTAGAGATTTTATTCACCTGAAAAACAGGTAAAGTTCGTTTTTGGCCAGATCTGTCATAATGTTTGACCCTAAGAACTGAAACTAACTAGACCCGTGACTAAACGCAAAAAACAGTCACGCGCTTACACTAGTTATTTAATAACTGTAGTAGCTACGTTACCTGTTAGGCGCGGCGTACTTAATTTATTGGAGAAGAGTCTTGTGTTGTCACCTGTCTGAAAAACATATAATTTAGCGTATTTTTTGCTTCTGAAATGTATAGTTTATAAGACTGAGGACCATCGGCTAGATGATTACGAGAAACCGCCTAATAGCCGGAGTCAGGACGGGCAGTACGCGGGGGCCCGGGTTCGTGTCCGATCTCACCGAGCGCGATGGCTGAGCGGTTAACGCTCTGGCCTCGCATTCGGGAGGACGCCGGTTCAAATCCCCGTCCGCGAAGACATATTTGGGTTTTCCATGGTTTACCCAAATCACTCCAGGCCAATGCCGCGATGCTTCCTTCAAAAAGGCCATGGCCGAATTCCTTCCCGATCCTTGTCCCCAGTCCCATCCCGCCTCTAATGACACCGAAGTCGATGAGGCGTAAAGCCATAAATAAAAAAAATAAAAAATTGTCCGCTCCTGTTGTATCCCACACGAAGCGGTCTGCGGCGCCTTAGTGCTTTCAGCGATTAAAGCTGGTGTTTATTACACGACAAATATAACAAACCATCTTCCTTCGTCCTCAAACCAAAAATTATCAACTTAACTCTTTCCGCGGTTCATTATTGGGTGGAATGTTGTGTAACTGTCTTGATACAAAGAGGGAAATAATTAAGCACCCATTTGGTTTTTATTATTCGATAAATCTATGAGAGTTGGTTTCATAGAATTCATGAAATGTAAAAGAATAATGAAGCACCTAAAATCGTGCTGCAGTGTACTATATTACAGAACAGAATTCTACGGTCTGCACACTAGAAATAATTGTAATTTCGCTAATAAAGAAGAACATAATAATTAAAACAATTTTATGATGAATTTTAACTGAATGACGCCGTCGGTGCTTTCTTTGTAGATTGTATAAATTTTCTTTTCTGTTTCAGGTAAGTAGCAGTACAATACACAAGGGTTTCCAGTAATGGCAAGTACATTATTTTAACGTAATAAAGTTTTGATTTATCAGTTTAAGTTTATACTGTAGTTACGATACACGTATAGTAAATATAAAACGTAACAGTAAAAATTGCCACCAAAATATTTTTTTTTTTTTTTTTTTTTTTTTTTTTTTTTTGTACGTAAAAGCCTTTATCAAATTATTTCTTTGTGAGTATAGAATTCCGTTCAGATTACTGGATCCACGATAATATACCTTCAAATATCTCTGGAGTATTGAGAGCAGTGATATGAGTTGCAAGAAGCAGGTGAAAACTAGAATAGCTATGGTAAAAGACTTTCAATAGGAAGAAAAATTTATTATGCGTAACGTTAGATAAAAACCTGAAGAAAAAACTAGCTAAATGTTTTGTATGGAGTGTAGGACAATGTGGCGGCAGAAACATTTGCGCTACGCTAAGAAGATCTGAAGAGGTTGGGAGATTCCGAGCGTAGTGGGTGAGCCACTAACCCTCTGGCCTCGCATTCCGGAGGACGCGGGTTCGAATCCACGTCCGGGAATTGATTCGGGTTTTCCATGGTTTCCCCAAATCACTCCAGGCGAATGCAGGGATGCTTCCTTCAAAAAGGCCATGGCCGAATACCTTCCCGTTCCTTGTCCCCAGTTCCATTCTGCCTCTGATGACCTCAGCTGTCGACGAGGCGTAAAGCAATAAGAAAACAAAATATGTAGGAGGATGGAGAAAATAAGTTGGCAAGGCAAAGTTGGGATCTGCTGAATAGCAGAAAACCCCTTGATGATGGTGATGATATATTCTGTTTTTACTAAACAAAACAGTCGTCAAATTAACCTCTTAAAATAATAAATAAGTCATATATGTTAGTATGATTCGGCATGAGTTTATACAACATAGATGCAGAATGAAGCTGCTTTAGTTCAATACCAAATACTTGCACATTTTACAGCTCGTCTGGTACGAAATTAATTTCCTTCGTGTTCTTATCCGTCAACAAATTCCATACTCCGGTATCATTATAAGCCGTTCATTGGAGCTTAATTCCACAGGCAGTGCATTAATTAGACGGATAATTAGCCGAAAAGTCGGAACGGCGAATGAACGCAGTGGCTGCAAAACAAAAACTTCAAAACTGCGGTGCATTGTGGGACCGAGAGATACGCTCAGACTGTGGCCTGCCCCTGGAGAAGCACCGTGAAGACTACATACAGGGGCGAGGCCTCTCGCGGCTCGCAACGTGCTGCTCTCTCAAGGTCGGGCCACACTAGCCCGCACCGAGCCCGCACCGAGCCCACGCCGACACTCGGCCGAGTGACGCATCGACCTTCGCGTCCACACTGGTCCATGTGACGGACGGGTTCCTACTCAGTCTTCAGTCTAATTTCACGGAATTAATTTAAAAAATGACCTTAAAAGTGATTTTGGTATCGTACTTGCGGCTAGGTTTCGTCGATCTCTTCGATATGGGCTATCTAAGGACCACGAAAACTAGTCCCGTGCATTCATTTTGATGCTTCTTTTTTTGAATTCCAATAATTCTTCATCCTTTCACTCTGCTATTTCCTTCTTTATTCTGTCCATTGGTTATTACATTTCCTCTTCTCCTTCTCTTGAAAACCTTGAAATTTTGGATCAATCTCCTGAAAGCTGCTCTATGTTATATTAAACTAGCGGAGTTCCCGGCTTTGCCTGGTATAGTTAGCGTAGATTTAACCGTACCTTATTTTTATTCCCGCAAAACATTTGTACAAAGTTTCATAAAATACGCGCCAACTTTTTCGGAATTAAAGAAAAATTACATTCACCCTCCCCCCCCCCCCCCCCACCAAGAAACTGGAGGGCTGAAGTTTATTTGCACGTATACTATTTTCATTCGTCCGAAAAGATTCACGTATATCAAGCTCAACTCTAGATTATGTTAAAAACTCACATTTGATTCAATTGCGAAGTGAATGGATATACTTGTGGCTCCAAACTCCAGATCCTTTAACTCTGCAGATAAAATATCAAAAGTGAATCCGGAATAATATTATCGAAAACAGAAGACTAATGCTGAAGGCCAGAGATATTGTTCAGAGATCGTGCTTAAGGAAATTTCTGTTGTTTCTATTGATATCCCGAATTAAAGGAAAGAATACTTAAAGTTTTGTTTATTGTGAAAAATAGTTATTACTATAAGTTATCTTATTGCTTTAATTAAAGGCTATGGTCAGAGACATTGTGTTGTGTGTTTAGTGCGGAGTAAGCGGCATCTAGTAATTCCTCGTGTGGAATTTCTCACCATACGTTCAGAATTTCATTTAATGCTCCTACATTATTTAACGTTGAAACATAAGACATGCCAGACAAGTGAATTAAGATTCTAAGCTTTAAAACGGTGAAAACTCCATCGAAATTCGCCCCGTAGTTTGAGTTTTTGATATAAACAATATAGATGTAGATTATCTGTTATTCCGATCTCAATCATATCTTTCTTTACTCCTTTGATCCACTAGCTGCCCTTCTTACTTTTGTAAACATGGTTGAAAATTCTTTTTGTAAGTACTTTATTATACATTTGCCTTATTATAGAATACTGTATTGTAATTTGCGTAGCCGTACATTATAATTTACGAAAGTAATGAAGCATGTTAAAATACTTTTTTTGTCTGACTCCTGTTATCACGCCACTATTTGATCTCTAATGTACAAAAATAGTATCCCAACGCAGTTTTAGAAAGTGATCCTGCTGTATCTCTACTTAGTCACAATGAAATGTCAAGCGTCACTCACTTCACATTTAACGTGTTTATTTTGGTTTAGGTTACTTTCGATTCACACAATATTTTTTAACACATTATAACACATTTTAATTTACAGTACACCTCTATCATTGTAACTAAATTTGAAAAGGAGACCTACAGATTACCGTGAAATTCCAACCACGAAGCGTCGTAGCATTAACAAATCAAAGCTTTGCCAGGGGTGAATGTCAATTTTAAGACCCGTATAAATTACAGCTGAGACAGGGATTTGAACCAGGGGCCTCCAGTACCCCAACTGTACGCCGTAACCATCTGAGTCAAGAGACAAATCTGGATGTAATGAAAAATAAATATGCAAACATAGTAAAATAAACGTACTCTTTTTCTATATCATTTATTTTTGCCATCGCAAAACACAAATGTACTTTTATATGGTTGAATTCATATTTTTCAGTACTTCTAGATTCAGATGCTTGCGGCGTGTGATTTGGATACGCAAGGTCCCCGGTTCAAAATCTGGATTTCGGATACAATTTTTACAGGCCTTAAAATCGACCTTTACCTCTGGCAAAGCTTTGATTTGTTAGTGGGAACATGCAAGGACTCTACCTACATTTTACGAATATCTGATGAACCTGAAGTGAGGCTGAAAAAAAATGACACTTTTCTAAAGCAATCAGTAACGCTAAAACAACATTTCGTCGTAAAGGACCGGAAAATTCCGAAGTATTTCTATACGCATCTCCATATCGACCAGCCCGACACCGGCCAGCACTATCAAAAAGTAAACCAAACTAACGACATGCGGTGTCCTATGAACTTCAATCGAGTGAGCGGCAAAGGCAGCAATAAATATTGGCAATGTTAGCTCATCAGAAACCTTGAAGTTTATTGATGTCGATGGAGATCAGTTTGTGTACTTAAACAACAGTGATTTCTCGTACATCCCTTACACTTTTGTTTGTTCAACTCTGCTACATATAAATTCCGTTAATCAAAATCTTTGTTTTATTAGAGTTGGGTACCATCTTGGCACCGGACCAACGGTCTCCAAAGTAATTGACCAGGGTATCCACAGCATTCTGCCAACAAGAGCGCAGGTTGTGTGTGATCGTGCACTGTGAAACGCTTTCCCCGTAATTTTAAAAACGTCTTGAGTATGTAGCATATAAAACAAAATTAGTGTAAGCCAGTCAATGTTTTGGAGATGTGTGAAAATGAACTTATATGAGCAAGGATTTCGAGGCATTCACAGTCGGTGCTGTGTCGTCGCAGTGGTAGCTTCGCTGTGACATCTCACCTGATGAAGTCAGCGGAGGTTGCTGCCGAAACGTTGTGGACAGAAGAACTTATGCGGCAGAATACCCGAGAACAGTTCATGTCAGCCATACGCCGGTAAAACTTAATTCTGACATGTGTATAATTGATTTAATAACCTTTCTGTACTAATCGCATGATTTAAGAAATAAAATGGAAGTAAAGACGCTTCACTTTTTCAAATTAGAAGCAGAAATTGACGCAAAAGTACTAAACAGGATAATACTGAGTAAATGTTTATTGTAACATTTATCAAGAAACTTATATATTTGCTGTAATACGCATACAAGAAACAAAAGGTTTTAAAACATGCTGCATTATCACTAAGGAAATAGACGTAAATGTCAAAAACAAAGTTATAGCTGTAAGTTCGAAGTTTTTCTGGCTTCAGGTGAACTGGACTGTCTCCGGAGAACGTTCTTAAATAATGGTTATAATCAGGGGCAGATTAGTCGCGCGTTTAAAAAAGAACGAATATCAACGGAAAGATTATATTGATACCAACAGCCTTGCGTTTATCCCATTTGTGGGTGCCCTAAGTTCCAAAATAGGTAGATTGCTGACACAACACGGAGTCGAGACATTTTTCAGACCAATAAAGGAAGTGTTAGTTTAAACGAGACATTTCCGTTATTATTGATTTATATTAAATGCCGGAGTGAATAAAAAAAATTGACATGGCTTCCGTAAATGCACGTCTATTAATTCAAACATATTAATATCGTGTTTCGACATGTGAGATGTGACAGTAGCTATATATTCATATCATCATTTATATTAATATATTACCGTATTTCGACACGGCCGTATCCGTGACAGGACTCATATATTCATATTATGAATGTCGATTTTTTGACATGGTACAACGGTGACAGGAGCGTACGAATGTAAAAAAAGGGGTAAGAGATATAGATGCTGTCAAAGTCTCTGACTCGTGCGATAGAAACCTGCAAAGATAAACAGTTTATGAAAATATTACAGTCATTGAAATGACTGGAAGTAAAAGTCAACAGTGCAAAGATGCTGCTACCAGGCTTAAGCTGCTGCTGCACAGGTATAACATCGCTGCCCATTTCGGACAGCTGATAGCCGCTGAACGAGACGGAATAAAAATAAAAAAACTTCAAACCAGGCAATAGTAGAGCATAAAGTAATAGTTATTATTTTGTTAATTAAGAGAGAGAAAAAAAGTCAGATTTCATTTTTTAAGCTAATTTTTGTACTAGTAATTTTTTTAATAAGGAAATTTGTGGTTGAACAATTCTCCGTAAAGTAAACTTTGCTTATTATTAGTAGTCTATGATTAGTAGACTTTATGCTACTTCAGCTTTCTCTCAGCTTGTTTGCTGCAAATAACAGAAAATAGTAGTACTAAATTATCAGTGATTTGTGTCCAGTTTTTTTTCTGTTTTCTTTGTAGGCTGTTCAAAATTTCCTTTAAGCGAAAACATTGATTTACGGTGTTGAAAGGATAAAAGGGTTGTTCTTGAATTCCTTCCAGTCTGAAAGGTTGTCAGAGAGATCTGTAGTCGATGCAGGAACTTTTGTCTAATTTGTTTGTATTGATACATTTCACAAGCGATTGTTACGTCCGATCTATATGGGAAAAATATTTCAGGCGAATGTTTGCATTTTCTTTTGAAATAAAGTTACTTCGGAATATATTGTCTGCTATGACAGGGATGATAAAGAGCCAACGGCATCTCTATTTTAGTAGATATGAAAAGGAGTATAAGTGAACTGAAAAAAGATATCATGTTTCTTCAAACAGTTTATAATACCCTTCGAATAGGTAATCAAAATCTTCAAAATAATATTGATGACAAACTTAGAGCCATCCAGTGTATTGTTAGTGAGGAAAACGCTGCCCTGATTGCGGATACTGACAAACGGTATGCAAAACAACATAAGAACTGTAACTGTGAGTTGAAAGGTATAGATACCAAATTGGAAGAAATACGACACGGTTACTGTGACGAAGGCGTAGAATTTAGAACTCAAATGCAGCATTTTAAAAAAAACGCAGAGTTTCAAACTAGTCAATCTACATCTACATATATACTCTGATATTCACAAAATGGGTGGCAGAGGGTGCTAAGCACCAATTCTAATTCTGTGCATTCCAATCCCGAACAGAACGACCCAAATAGGTTGGCGGAAGAAGTATCTCACTGCATTCGTAGATCATAGAATTTCACATATTCTCCAATACATTAAAACGCAAATGACGTCGTCTGTCTTCCAAACGATCCCAGCACAATCTATGTATCAATTCTCTGACGCTTTCATAAGGGCTGTAACAACCACGACCGGCGATACGGATCCCAAACTCCACAACAGTAATCCAGATGCTGACAAACTAGTGTTTTGTACGCTATTTCCTTTGTATGAATATTACAACATCTTAAAATACGACCTATGAATCGTAATTTAGAATCAGCTTTGCCTACGACGGAATATATGTGCAAGTCCCATTTCATGTTGCTTTGTACTGTTACGCCTAGATACTTCAGGGAATCCACCATGTCAACAACTGAATTGTTAACTTTATATTTATGATCGAACAGGGTCTTTTAATTACTTATTTGTATTGCCTTGAACTTTTTGCAGTTAAGTGTAAGCTGCCATTTACGGCATCATTCCGAAATAACATCCAGATTGCGCTGAATTTGTAAGCAATTATTAGAGCACCTCACTTCCCTATAGATAAGTGTATCATCAGCAAACAATCGCATCCTGCAATTAACGTTATCACCGAGATCGTTTATAAAAATTAGGAAAAGAAGTGGTCCTATCACACTTCCTTGAGGAACGCCCGAAGTAATATCTGGCTTGCCGGCCTCGGTAGCGTAGGGGCTAGAGTGCTAGCTCCGCGTACCGAAGGTCGCCGGTTCGAGTCCGGCCGAGGGCATAGGTGTTTAGTGTTGTGTCTGTGAATGTCTTGTCCGTGTTGTAGTGTCCTTGTGTCAATACTTGATAGCAACAAATCACATTGAGCTGGCTGTATGGCCCAGTAGCCGAATGCCATTAAAAAAAAAATCTGACTTAGAAGAGGCTTCCCCGTCAACAACGGCATACTGTGACCGACCAGTTAGAAAATCACGTATCCATTCGCAAATCTGATCCGATATACCGTATGCTCGACTCTTCGCTAAAAGTCGGTTGTATGGTACAGAGTCAAAAGCTTTCTAAAAATCCCAGAAAATTGCATCAACTTGTGAACCTCCATCGATAACCTTCATTACGTCATGTGAAAACAGAGCCAGTTGCGTTTCACACGATCGGATCTTCCGAAATCCGTGTTGCTTTGTTATAAGTAACTCGTTTCCATCTAGAAACTTCATAACGTATGAGCATATGACATGCTCCAGAATTCTACTGCAAACAGATGTTACAGATATGGGTCGATAATTCCTAGAATCTCTCCGATCTCCTTTCTTGAAAATAGAAATCACCTGCGCTATTTTCCAGTCAGAAGGTACTTTTCTTTCTTCTTTACGAAATATATTTGACAAAAATTGTTCTATTTCCTTCGCGTATTCCGAAAATACTCTTACTGGTATACCATCGGGACCCGGCGCTTTCCCCCACTTCAGGAGCTTTAATTTCTTTACAATACCTACACTATCAATTTGTACTGGATCCATCTCAAAGTCTACACGACGTGGAAAAGCGGAAATGTTTTCCATGTTTTCGTCAGAGAAAGAATTTTTAAATTCTGTGTTAAATACGGTAGCCTTGTCGTGGGTGTCATTAACTTCCCGACCGTCTTGTAGTACAACTGGCTTGTTATCACTACCACTAACTTTTTTTTACATACGTCCAAAATTTGTTTGGTTTTTGTTGAGGCTCTTGGAAACTGAACTGCAACGAAAGTCATTAAAGGCCTCACGCATCGCATTCTTAACATGTCCTCTTGTCTCACCTAACTTTTCTAAGCCACTCCTATACATCGTCCTTCTTGAGCGTGCATGTATCTTCCTCTGCTTTTTAAGTAACCTTTTAACTTCACGTGTATACCACGGGGGATCGTTCCCATCCTTGATTGTCCTTTTCGGTATATGTAAGTCCATACCTTCCCTGACTACGCATGAATCGAAGCCACATCTCTTCAACCAAGCCTCTTGCTTCTATAAATTATCCCTCAAAAATGTTCTTTAACACTCCTTTGGGGCCTTTTCAAACCCGTAAACGATCCTTTCTTTTTTATTTCTGCATGTGGCAGGAGAGTACTGAAAGTGTTAAGGACGAGGTGCGAAATGTGATTTACGAGTCAACGTGGTTGAAAATGATGTTCGTCTTTTTGACGAAAATCTTGTGGAAGTGAAGATTTAGGTTAAGGGTTTGACGGAAGGGGCACAAGATCATATGAACGGGCTGGAGAAAGTCAAAATATCAAACAACAGGGGAGTGATAGGGAAAAAAATCAATCAACAAGTTTCGGAAATAAGAGGTAGAATTAAATCTAAGGGTGTAACTACCCAAGTTTATAAAGGAAGAGTTGACAAGATACCCAGGTATATGAGGCACTGTTTGATGTCATACCAATCAGTGGGAAGAAAAATTCTAATTTGAAGATATTTATGATAAAGAAGGAAGACACCCTGTTGATTTTCTGAATAGATTTGAAACCTTTGGACCATTCCACACGGCTATTGATAGAAAGAAAGTGGAACTGGTGTACAAACGCTTGAAGGGTAAAGCACGCCTGTGGGGTAACCACTGTGCCTAAGAACATGGGACATATCAGAGCTTTAAGAAGGAATTCTTGAAACACTTCTGGTCAGTAGAGCGTCAGACATCAGTAAAATCAGACTTAATGCAGGGACCCTAATATCCAATAAACAGAGACACTCAACAAATTTTTGTTTTAGATTACTAGCAAGATCTAATTACCTCGCTTAACCAGATAGTGATAAGGAATATATAAGAAGGATGCCTGAGCAAACACAGTTGATTTTTACCAGTAAGAAAATAAAATATGTAGAAGAACATAAGAGAAAGTTGCGAAAGGGATTAAAAATATACAGGGATGGAAAGAATGTTCTAAAACGTAAGGGAAGCATTACAAATAAAAGTGGATTATGTTACAGCTCTAAAATCTTTAGGGAATTGGAGTACTTAAGGGGTTCACCACATGAACACCTAGTTTCCTCTTCCTACGTCTCATTAATACAGCATCTTCTATGTGGATTAGTTGCTTTTCTTCTTATTTCAAGGTTCTGCTGGCTTGCTGAATCTAATTAATAATTATATTATCTTCTTTTTGGATTGGCTTGTGTTTTATTATTTGTAGGATTGGTAGGGAATTAAAAAATTAAACTGAATATATGATTTTCTGCCATGTGGCATTGTGAGACAATTTAGTTATTTAGTTTTGTAAAGCTACATGATGTAAAATGAGCTCTACATTTACACACCAATGGCAATCCATCCAGACAAGTTTGTAATTCAGGCTTGAGATGTTTTATCAATTTGCCCTCCTAGACTTGTATATTTTAAAAAGATGTGGAACGGGGTTGTGCAATTACAAGCATTCATACTGCTAGTTTATAAGAAAACATTTTTAAGCCATAATTTCACTTTAGTACAAGTACATCTGAAAAATAACAGCATGGATAAAAGCATACTGCCAGTTTTTAAATGAGAGGTTCTACGCTCCAGCAATCTCTGAAAAGAAAAAACATCGATAATAAAAATGGTATCGTCGATTTGTTATTGTTAATAGCAAGAAAGTTTAAGTCATGTGGAAGATCTGTAGTACTGGAAATTCATCCCAATACCGACCAGAAGTAGACTCAAGGCATCGTGTAATTGGTTTTAGACATTCCTGTTGTGCTTAAATACGATTTGAATTCTAGAAAATGAGAGATTAATCATCGATAGGTGATCAAGTGGTGATTTATTTTTATGAACAATTCGATCAAAGGAAGTGTATGTTTAAACGAGACTTTTACAATATCATGTGATTTATATTAAATGCTGACGAGAATAAAAAATTTGACATGGCTTCCGTGACTGCTCGTTAAAATTACATCTGTTAATTCAAACACATAAATATCGTATTTCCACATGGCCGTATCCGCGACTGGACTTATTCCACAAAAACAATTCTTGTAAAAATAGGCCAAGTCTCATGCTCATGTACTGACAAAAAGTTATGAGATCTTCTTTGGAGCCAAGTCTACACTTTACAGTGTGTATTCAGCTCACTTTGTCGGACAGAATGGTTTCTCTCCGTGTCATAGATCGGTTATTTAAAATTAAAAAAAAAAGAAATCTGGTGACTTGGCCATTATGGGTGTCATGTTTTAGTTAACCTATATAAAAACCTTAAATGTGTTGCTTAGTCAAACTTACAAATACACTGAAGCCAAGATATCCCTCACTCTTTTTCGAATTTATATTATGTATGAGTGGAGACTTTCCCGGCGTATCGATGCAACAAAATCTTCTCGGGTGTCCAGCCGGATGGTGGTGTAAAAACACGACGTTTCGACAGCTGACTCTGCAGTCTTCATCAGGTATCTGTGGTTGTTCTCAGTCGAGGCAGAGACAGTCAGCTGAGAACAACCACAGATACCTGATGATGACAGCAGAGTCAGCTGTCGAAACGTCGTGTTTTTACACCACCATCCGGCTGGACACCCGAGGAGATTTTGTTGCAAATATATATTATGCCTTCAATTTTAGTAGAAATTACGACGTGCATAATGGCCAAGTCACCAGATTTTTTTTCTTTTTCTAAATGATCTATCACACCGAGAGAAACCATTCTGCTTCACAGAGTGAAGTTGATACACACTGTAAAGTGTAGACTTGGCTCAGAACAGGATCCCATAACTTTTTGCCACTACACGATCATGAGACTTGGCCTATTTTTACAAGTATTGCTTTTGTGGCATCTTATTTCTTTTTTTAAGTTTATCGCTTATTCTAAATCGCTGCTTAAATGTAATGATTTCATTTAAAAATCGGAGAATAAGAACGTATCAGAATTGAAGATCAATATACGTTACCAACAATGCCACATCCTCTTAAAACAATGGGTGTGCGCCGTGCTAAGCAATACCACCACCATAAATAAATTACAATTAACTTTCAAACTAAGAGTAGGAACAAAGTAAAATTAAAGATATTAATTAAACTGGTTTGTCTCAATGCACTAAAAAATTGTCAGACTTATAGTTTCATCCGTAGCATATCAATTAAGCCGCAAATATTTGCCAGAATTTTTCATATTTGGGATTGTAATTAAATAATGACAGGGAAAAACTCCAATATTATATTTTTTTATGATTTAGGGATGAAATTATACAGGGTGGGGCATTTAATATGTTTTCTGGAAATATTTCGGAAAGAAAGCATTTTAACAAACAATAACCTATATAAAAAATATTCGTACAGTAGGGGGCTACAATTATGTGATATTGGTTTTTTCACAGGTGGCGCTGTTGTCGTTACAACAAGGTCAACTTAATTCTTTTAAATGGGAACCCCTAATTTTTTTTGAAGATTCCGATTCCTCATGAAAAAATAAAAATAGTTTGCTTAACTCACTTTTCTGTTAGCCTCACAGATTGCGCTGTAATCGCGAAAAATGAATATTCGCGTTTTTTGTGTATAATTTTAATTATTGTTTAAATAATTACATGTAATTTTCATTCTGTAAACATGGAAGGTAATTTTAAAGGATAATGACGAAATTTATTTTTAAATGCTTTTTCTTACGTATTTGCAGCCATGTCTACAGCAGGTGCTCAAAAAGGTGACCATTTACTTACAGACATTTTCTGATCCTTTGCAGAAATGATGCCTGAACAGCTCGAAGTGTGTCAGAAAATGTCTGGAAGTAAATGGTCACCTTTTTGAGCATCTGCTGTAGACATGGCTGCAAATAAGTAAGAAAAAGCATTTAAAAAATCAATTTCGTCATTATCCTTTAAAATTACCTTCCATGTTTACAGAATGAAAATTACATGTAATTATTTAAACAATAATTAAAATTATACACAAAAAACGCGAATATTCATTTTTCGCGATTACAGCGCCATCTGTGAGGCTAACAGAAAAGTGAGTTAAGCAAACTATTTTTATTTTTTCATGAGGAATCTGAATCTTCAAAAAAAATTAGGGGTTCCCATTTAAAAGAATTAAGTTGACCTTGTTGTAACGACAACAGCGCCACCTGTGAAAAAACCAATATCACATAATTGTAGCCCCCTACTGTACGAATATTTTTTATATAGGTTATTGTTTGTTAAAATGCTTTCTTTCCGAAATATTTCCAGAAAACATATTAAATGCCCCACCCTGTATATGTGTACCTAATTACTTTTTTTGTTGTATTACTGAAGGTGCAGTGAAATTTTGATGTCGGGGCGTCGTGGTCGAAATAAAAAATTTCAATAACTTCCAAAGTAAGAAAAGGAAAGAAGTAAAATTTAACACATTAGTTAAACTCAGTAAGCTCACTCTGTAATGAAAATCTGAAAGTGAAAAACGATTAAGGGATAGATACATGAAAATTTATTATTTTCAGACTTTTCTTATAATAGGTGAGTAAAATGTTATCTGCATGTCAAATTTCAGCTTTCTACTGCTATGGGCAGTTTTGATGATCATCAGTCAGTGAGTGAGTGAAAAATCGCTGAAGTTTGCATCCGAATAACATCCGAACTAAGAACAGTAAGGACATAAAAGTTAGAATGTTTATTACGATTGCTGATATCTATGCATAATAGAAATTGGAGACATGTGATTACGACCGAAGAAACTGAGATTCAAAAATGGCCAAAATCGCTTCGAGAAAAGGGCAGGAAGTGTCGCCGTTGACTCGACTTATTAATATCATTATCAGCCAGTTCAGTCATTTTCTGATGTGGCCTCTTAAAGTCATGATTTCATGTAGAACTTGAACAGTTTCGTCCAGGTCGAACGACCTTGGACGATCCTTTGCCAGTTATATTAATATACTAGCTGCTACCCGCGACTTCGTACGCGTGGATTTAGAATTTGATTGCTAGAATTCGATACAGAAAGCTGAAAGTTACCTAAGATATGTCGGCGTAATATGACGGGAACGCTGTCGATATACCATTCTACCGTCGAACCTGTCTCATTTATTCACATCGGAAAAAGTATCCTATTTCGTTCCTAACGACCTAACGATACAAAGTATTTCGGTATATCAGTATACACATATAGTCGTCAAAACGTAAAAAAAAAAAAAAGACGGAGACTTACTTTCGCATATATAATATTATTAGTTTAGATCACACAAAAACTGCCTGTGGATCCAGTATACCCTGAATAAAGTAAACGCTTAGGGCACTATTCTATCGCCAAAGATTTGCCAGAACATGGTATCCTTACTACAAAATCCTAGGCTTGGCTCAAACTATGAAAAACAATTCATAGAAATTTTTGCTCCCAGTTGGGTTTGAACCCGAAGCCACATGGGAGTTTTCTTAAGAAGCTAGCACGTTACGAATGCACTGTGTGATTAAATATGACGGAGACGGAGAAGTCGCGGCTTTGAAACAAACTTCTACTAAAACCTCATTAACACATGGTAAAAGCTGTTTGTTGAATTCGCATTTCCGTTCTTCCTTTGTTAAGTTTTTGCGCGGTTATATTGTATGTAAGCTTAGTGAAGATCTCTGATTCAGAGTGTAATAGAGACTCTTTGGCAGTAAGAAAGTATCTGTAGAGATCAATTTGACATTTGTGTACTTGTAAAACAGTAAAAAAAAAACCTGCGCTACGCTGCCATTGCTCTCTTCCGTTACGCATTACAAAGATATATAGATATTATGCGTTTGTCTTTCACAGTTCAGATAGTTTTCATAATTTAATGTTATTTTCTATACAGAATATGGTATCCCATGTCCATACCAATGTCAAATAGCATCTCCTTGTCAAATTTAATCACGATTAGAGTAGTCGTTTAGCCCAAGAAACAGACATTTATTATATTAGTGTAGATAAGAACGTAAGTTTTAAAAAGTTCTTTCTAATATTGATCTAAGAATTAGAAAGAACTTTTTAAAAATCTTTGTGTGGAGCACAGCACTTTCTGGTAGTGAAACATGGACTTTAGGAATACCGGAAATAAATAAAATTGAAGCATTTGAAATGTGGTGCTACAGAAGAATGCTGAAAATTAAGTGGACAGACAAAGTAAGAAATGAACGAGTTTGTGGAAGAAGCTTACAGAAGGAAGAGACAGGCTGGTAGGTCATATTTTGAGACATGCTGGATTGGTTAATTTGTTAGTGGAGGGAACAGTCGAAGGTAAGAACTGCAGAGGAAGACAGAGATTAGAATATATGAAACAGATAATTGAGGACGTGGGCTGTAGGGGGTATGTAGAAATGAAGAGGTTAGCACAGGATGGGAAATGATGGAGGACTGAATCAAACCAGTCGAGAGACTGACGACAGCCAAATAATAATAATAATAATAATAAAAAATAGAACGTATTTCTACATTCTCTCCGAGCATCATGTAAAAACTATCTGACCGATTTTAAGAAACTGCACGTAGTCATGGCTTACATGTTGACACAGAATGTGATATTACCGATGATTTGTGAAGTAGTTATAGTTATAAAGAATTCAGTTCTTTCGATTCAAACAGTTTTAGTTTATTGTATATTATTTTAATCCACTAGAGATTACATCGAAATTGGTTAATCTCCTAAGATGTAGGTTCTTTTAGACAATGATATTCACAAGCACCCGATCTACGCTTCTACGCCGATAGCCAACATCTCTTGAGTATTTATTTCCATAGCAACCTATGTTGTCTTGCTTTTCTCTAAGAGTATATATTATTAATTTTCATCCTTGCTCAAAGAGCTAAATGTTATGTTCTTTTTTTAAAAAATTTCCGTTATGTCACAAGAGCATAGTTCTAATCCGTATTAAGATCGTCCATGACACAAGTCAAAAACTGTGAGGTTTGTAATTTTGTGTGTGTGTGCGAGGATAAAGTAAAAGTTAGTATATTGACGAAAATGAACGCTGTGGCAGCTTATATTACATTATGGATTGTTTACATTATGTTTGATGTAAGATCCAAACACTGAGAAACAATGAAAGCGAGCACTAATTTGGTTTTTTCGTATTACAGTAAATCAATTTAATATTGTCTAGACTCTAGAGCATAGATACTACCGCCCACTAGTCGGCGTTCCTGCTTTAGGTTTTGTCCAATACTGAAACACTTTCCTTTTTTTAAAAAAAATTAATAAAAATAATTGACATATAAAAAAGTCATAGCATTATTTAAAAATATTTTCATAAAATTGCCAAAAACATTATAATGTCTGAAAATATATTATTTGTATCACCCATGCTTGTCTCAAAGTGCTTATCTCAAAATAAGGCATTAAAACTCGGTCGTGAAATTATAATGACTACATGCTAGTGCATTTCTAGTGTCGAACTACAGATTGGACAAATTGGAATTACTAAAAACAAGAACCATGAGAAAAATCTTGGGCCCAGTTAAAGCAACAGAACTACGTAAATTATGATGTAATAAGGATGTTTACTAGAACATAGAAAATACAACAGAATTAAAAGAAAAATGAGATTTTTTTAACATATATGTATAATGAATGATAACAGATTAACAAAAAAGATATTCCGTTACCTATAGAAAAAATAAACAACCAGTTGGATTCAAGAAGTTAAAGTTTGGAAACGAATAAGATAAGAGAAGAGGAAATCATTGAAATATCTGCCCCGAAGTGGTCTGAGGAGTGAAGAAAGAAACACAGCGAAATGATGAAGGGATATTGGATTGAACGGAAGAAAAAACAACTACGAAGGATGAAGAATTGAAATTGACACGCGGTCCCAGTAGCATTATCGAAAAGAAGAAGAAAATCATGCTAACAGGCGGCGAGGCACTAAAATTTAAAATTTATGTAGCTTTATATTACACTTGCAACTATTTATTAATTTTTATCCACGATGCTTAATCATTATATCAGTCGATGCCAATGTTTATAAATTATTGATGGAAAATCATGACGTATGCAGATCATGTAGATTACTTTCGTTCCGTTCTCAAATCCCATTTTACGGAAACCTCTCCCTGATGTTGATTCATCCAAATTTTAGGAAATTAATGACGGCAGCTTAGAGGGGAAGAGGAAACGAGTGAACGTGACGGGCGCTGACAGAGACATCTCGCGCCGGAACAGCAAACTAACATCTGCTGCCAACATAACGGCAAGGAAACAACTGAATGCCAAAGATAAGGAACACACCCCCGTCCCATTTACTGATTATAAGGGCAAAATGAGTTAAAGTCAGAATGGGAAAAAAATGTGGCGGGAGGATAGACAAGAGTTGGGCAGATGGTACCGGGCAATAATGAGTATAATCAAGGATAAACCATGGCACGGTCGTATGGACCTCATCAGAAAGGAGATTACCTGCATGATCAGACAAAGAGCCGGTCACGCTTTGTTAAACGATTAAAAATTCATTAAGAAACAAATCGACTCCAGAATGTGTGTGTCCCGTGCAGGGATGGAGGACATATACCATTTCATGTTGAGATGCAGTAACTACCAAGCCGAAAGACATGAATTTTTAGAAGAAAGTCTACGGGTAACAGATATGCAGTCCCTTTTGCAGGTTCTTGCCTATCCCAATAAAAAGTCCAAAAAGTCCTCTAAATTACTGTACAAGTAAAACATGTGTAAAACGCATATCTTTAAGTAAAGGATAGTCATTATTTCTTCTATGTAACTGGATAAATTAGTCTATGGCTAAAGCCAAATAGAATAAAAATAAATAAAATTCGTTTTCCTTCGGATGTGGTGCAGTGGAAGACAAATACCACTATATTAATAGATGCAAAGAATACAGCGAAATCAGAAAAGAACTAACAGGAAAAACCCTTAAACTTTCAGACATAATATCTCTGATGACTGACCTTTCATATCCAGACAAAAAAGTACATGTGCAAGTATGTCACAAAAACAAAAAGAAAGTTTAATATTAGGTTATAGTAATACAATAAAATAAAACAAAAACCTAGTGCCCCCCCCCCCAAATAAAGTAGCCTTTCGCCTTACAGCCATTCAGCCAACAACTTTGTTTCCTTTATTTATTCATTGTGTATACAGAATCTTCTAGTTTTATTGATGAGCGCAAGTGAAACGACAATACAGGACGGTCACTACGCTAAATTAAAACCACCCATGCCCTGATCCGAACTCGAACCACCGACCCCTGCAAGACGAAGCCAGCTCGCTAACACCGCGCTATTGGGGCCGGCATGGCATAACATTAAAATTATTTTGACGGGGTTATCACAATTCAAAAGCGTCTAAACTTTGAGCAGTGTATTATCAAGGCGCTGGAACTGGACACAGAGAAGGCAAATAATACCTGGAAAATCGAAACAGTGACGACTGCCACGTCATTTAGTTAGCTGAAGATGGAGTAGTGAAGCTGCACCAACATTTACAGCTGCCCTGGGATTGTATTCTCCTTAGTATACCACTGACTTTAATACTTCAGACATTTCCTACGCGAGCAGTGTGGAAACCGAATGGAATAAACGTATACACGCACAAACGATACCAAAAATCACTCCTGGCAGAAGCTAGCCACCCAAACAAATTCGGTCAGATTAGACATAACGCCTGTTTAAAAAGAATGGCACGAGGATAATGGTCTGTACGACGTAATATTTAATTCATTCTCTTCTTGCTTCTCATAATTTACCGTCGATCAGTCCCTGACTTCAGTTGCGTAGTATTTCCGATCTGTAGTTAAAAATAACACTTACTAACGAAAAACCTTGTATTTAAGTATCCACTTTACATTTTGTTCTTTTACAACTGTGAACAAACCCATCTCAGACACTGGTAGCTTGTCCCTTTACATCTGTGAATTCAAATATGTAGTTTTTTTGTTAAATGAAATTCATTATTTTATCCTTTTCACAAATGAGCTCACAATTCAAATTTATTGTATAGGAACAAATATTTCTTAATTTTAAAACATTTCAACAACTTTACCAATATATCAACGGCACAAAATCTTCACTGGCCTCCGAGCGGGGAAACTGCTATCAGACATCATCGTCATCAAAGCCGGAAGACGAAATCAGAAATTGGGTTTGAAACGTCGCACCAAATCTATACGTCCAAGAAAGTCATCATTTCTTGGAACTGACAGACTTAGTATCACGACTATTTTCCCTCATATTGTTTTTCCGCCAGAATTCGACCTGAACACCGAACTACAGTATAGTCGACTTCATCATAGTAAATAGTAACTAGTTACAACTTTTTTTAGCACAGACCTCGTGAACTAACAAATTAAATCAGGCTAAAATCACGGGGATATGTAAGTAGTGGTAAAAGAGCGGTATTCGGCCAAAAGATACATTGTATAAATCTATTGTTATGCTAATTAGGCTATTGTTCTAATTGGATACATTGTATCATTCTATTGTTCTCCACCCTCCCACCTGTCAATCATTTTCACACCTATTGTTCTCTCCCCTCCCACTTGACTAACCACTTGACTTGAGTGCCACTTCACTAACCTCAGCTCCCCCAACCCTAGCACCAGATGCCCTTGGGGCCCACCCAACTATTGCTCTTTTGCCAGGCCACTTGTTTGAACACCTGCCTTCCCCAACCCTAGCACCAGCTGCCCTTGGGGGGCCCCCTACTATTGCTCTTTTGCCAGGCCACTTGTTTGAACACCTGCCTTCCCCAACCATAGCACCAACTGCCCTTTGGGCGGCCCCCTACTATTGCTGTGTTGCCAGACCACTTGAGCAACCACCTGCCCCACCCCCTCGATAGCCACACAGGTGTGACGCAGCCGCACCAGGTGTGACGCAGCAGCTGTCCTCGCGTAGCGGCGGCAGATCCGTGGCGAGCACTGCTGCGGCAAGCGGCGGTTGAACCGAGGCAAATGCCGCGGCAAGCGGCGGCTGAACCGCGGCAAGTTGCCGCGGTGCGGCAACATGCCGCGGCTGAGTCCCGCTGCAGGAGTGACGTTGCGGCCGCACGGCGCCGCGGCGCAGCTCGTCGCTGCGGTTGCAGCACCTTCGGCGGCTGCATCCGTGCGGCAGCCGTCAAACGCGACCGCCACAAACACCGCAGGACTCCAGCCACGGACGGGACAGCGAGCAGACGTGTTGGAACCTCGGATTCTATTGTTCTTTTGTTAGAACACTGCGGTGACCAACTGTTCTCCCTAACTCCAGTTTCATCGTATGGAGTGTTATGCCTCTTCAGTCGTCTCACATCGTGATCTTTACAGGCGACAGAGGGTTGAACGAAGGAACGGGAGAGAATTCAACTATGGTCCTTTTGCGGGAACCACACCGGCATTCACCTGGAGCGATTGCGGAAAAATCTTGTAAAATCGAAACGTGGTTGGCCGGACGGGTATTTCAAACCGCGTCGTCCTAAGTTCCAGACCAGTACAACCTGTATCAATCCAATTGCGTATAGGAACGGAGCACACTTACCTTATTTCACCTGTCTAATGTTGATGGCTGCAACGTTGTATGACAGATCAATTTTTGATAAATTGAGAGGAAAAGGCTTTAAATCCCCCTATATCTCTAAAAGAAGTTAATCAACGGACTCATCATAGAAATAAGAAACTAAGTTATTTCAACCTTGTACCAAGCCTTGTATGAGAATGGTGAGTTAGTATAAGATCCAACCCCCTCCCCCTCCCTCCCCCCCTCCTACACTAACCCCAGCTACACCTCCCTAGTACCAGCTGTCGATTCTATTGCTCATTTGCCAGGCCATATTCGCCTGGAGTGATTTGAGGAAAACGAGAATATGGATGCTCAAACGGGGATTCGAACCAGCGATCGTTGTTTGACGGCATTCCATGGACGGGAATAAGCAATATACTATATATTGAGCGCTTAATAAAATGCGATTTAAACCAATGAGGTTTCTTTCTTAAGTTAAGAATTAATGTATTTAAACATACGACGAAAACACATATCTGAAAGCTCATTTAACGTAATACTAAGCACGTCATTTCTACCCCAATCACACTAAGTACGATGATAAAATTTTATATAGCGTTGATTGTAAAAAAACTGAGCTTTCTATTTACCTAAAAATACTTTTTAAAAAACTGCTATTTCCGATAGCTGATAACAAATTTCGTTCGCTGAGCCAGAGGCTGAGCCCCATGGAGGGTCGATACTCACACAATGCTTCCTTTTGTCATCGCCACTCTAACGCGCCAGCTGCACAGCCTATAACTCAACTTCATTTCGCGTAATATTAAGCTTTTAATTTCTACTCTTGGCATAAAGCGAGAAAAAAAATGTTTATATCGCGATAATTCTATGAAAATAACCTTTCCAATTAAACTATAATATTTTTATAAAAAACTTGTACTTCTGATAGCTGATCTTAAATTTGGGGCTCTGAGCCACGCTTTGTATTGCTGGGGGGTGAGGTTTCTATAGCGTATGCGGCGTTCCTGCGTGGCGTTTTAATATTCCAAAAAAAAATACGAGTACCAATACTCTCGACCCTTTACACTAACGCTCACAGCTTCAGTTGATATTCCAACAGCCTCCTATTCATGAATAAAAAGTATTGTTGAATTGATATGTCAAGCGCACTCTAAAAAGTTCCCTCATTGTATGAGCATGCGGACTTTTGCGTTTATTCATTCCACATTTAATACTCTCGCACTACACGCAGTTTGAGTTGAGAGACTTCTCTATTCACAGCCCACTTCCGGAGTAAATGCGCGGTCATAGCGTGCCAGTATGGCGTTACACATTGGACGGGGGATAAGAACCAGAGCCCTCCTAGATGCGTGGTCAGAGCGTGCCAGTATGGCGTAACTGGCAGAAATTCGGCAATGACCTTTTGAATAAACCAAGGCGAAAAATCAGATGTGGGTGCCCGGACAAGGATTCGAAACCGCATCTTCCCGAATGCGAATCTCATGTGTATTATTAGTGTCAGGCCACGAACTAAGGGATCACCATCGTAAGTGGATAAATTATTAGCGTACCAGTATTGCTTTACACCTCGTCAACATCGGCATCATTAGAGGCGGGAAAAGGATTGATGCAGGGAACGGTCACCTGGAGTGATTTGGGGAAACCATGGAAAACAAGAATATGGATGCTCAGACGGAGATTCGAACCAGCACCCTTCTGAATGCATGGTCAGAGCGTTAACACTCACCCACCACGCTCGGTAATTTTCGTGGACAATACTGAAAAATATCTATTTGAGATGTAATTTTTTTTTATTTTTTTTTTTTTTTTTTTTTTTTTTTTTTTTTGCTTGGTGCTTCGATAATTATGAAATTTCCAAACATCTGAAATGACTGGTTACGCAGATATTGCTGCTACCAGAGACACAGGGAAATAGTGTGAACTTTGACAAAACATCTTTAGCTGGGACGCTGAATGTTAGAGACTAATACAGTAACTCTAATCAACTACACAATCTTGCTACTTATCCTGTTTCTTTGGCAGAGGCATATTGCATACTGTACGGATATTGAGTGACCAACACTTACTAACTGCGATAAGTTTGTCGGACGTTTACTTCCTCCTTGCGTCTGAACTGAGCAAGCAGGAAGATCTTCTTCTTACGAAATAAGCACGCATAATGTTAAAGAGATTAAATCTTATACACTCAACTGAAATTAAATACCCCTCCCGTGTTCACTAAAGAGCTTCACTATAGTACGCCTACTTTCCAAATTTTTTATCCTAATACGTGTTTAGAAATCAGCCATGTTACTAGTTGGCACCAAACAAGCAAAATTTTTTTGTGAGATGAGGTGGACCAGCGAGATATTTTTGAAGGAGGCCAATTGCCTTTTGGTTCAATAAAAATGTCTTTAAATTTTTAATGGCATTCCTCCCTATAGCCATTCATCCAGCTAAACCGTTTTGTGTGTTTATCCTGTGTACTGATGTATTTCCAAATGCTTTTTGGTCATACAATTGAAAGACGATAGAAGACATACCACAATACCTACTTTAACACCCATGCCTCTGGCCGGAATCGCACCAGTGACCGAGAGTCCCGGTAACGCTCAAGCCATCCCATCCGGAGGACAGGGGTTGAAATCGTCCTGTATCCATCCGTATTTCGGTATTGCATGATTAATCGAAATGACTCCGTGAGTGCTGGGATGATTCTCTGGTATGGCCAAGGCTGAATTCCTTCCCGAAACATGCCCCAAGTCCTTTTCTCTCTATAATGATTTCGACGTCGACCAGCCCTAAAACAACACCGAACTAGAGACTCTCCACATGTGGAAATAGCACTCTAGTCCCTTCGCTACCATGTTCGGCCGTTGAATAAGATAAATCCAACAATGAAAAGGTCTAAAACACACCACAGAGATGTAATTATTTTTATTTGAGCAATTGTGTTTTGCTTCTAGCCTTACATCTAATCGAGGTCATTAGGGGCAGGAAAGGACTGGGGACAAGTAATGGGGAGGAATTCATCCATGGCCTTTTGAAGGAACAATCCCGGCATTCGCCTGGAGTGATTTTGGGAAACCATCTAAAACGTTTACCTGGATGGCTAGATGGGAATTCGAACCCACGACCTCCCGAAAGTCGGATACCACATACCCACCATGTTATTTTTTTTATTATTGTTTTTTTATTTTTATTTTTTTTTATTTTTTTTATTTTTTGTCTTGGTCATATCTTCGGCGGCAATGTGATATGAATCCTGATAGTATTGGAAACTAGGATTGGGTAAGAATTTCAGCCACCGCTTTTTGAAGGAACTTTTCTGGAGTTCAGCTGGATAGATTTACGAAAATCATGGAATACCGAAACTGGATCCCCGACGGGGTTTGAATTCGCGGCCTCCCGAATGCCAGGCAACAGTGTTACCTATAACCCATCGGGCTTGGACGGCAGGAAATAAAGCTTGACAGAAAATTTTATAGAAGTATCAGTGTTAGAAACAAAGAGAGAGATGATAGTTTTACTACGTCCATCTTCCAAATTTAAAATGTGGAACCGCTAATTCACATTGCAGACGGATTTTTTTATTTATTTACTGTTCTTAATGATTATTATTACTACTAAAACTGTTGCTACTGCGTTCAAGTTTAGCTTACCTTCTAAATATGGTATGATGAATACAAAATTAAGGTGTTAATATTCCGCACCATTTAATTTTCTGGAAATAGTTTATTTATATTTCGTGACTTAGTTTACCATTAGAGTTCTTTAGTGAATGCTCGTTCTGCTTACCCTTAACCTTTGTGTGTATTTGTCACACGCACAGTTCTATAACGCTGCAGCGTTAGAAAGTGTAACTAAGTCCATTCAAACTCTCTTTTTGGTTTTCCGTGCGTAATTTAACGATTCTTTTCTGTATTCGCCATATAATTGCGTTTGCTAGCGAATTGTTAACTGTTTATTCGAGGAAAAAAAAAATACGCAACAGTTATCAAAATTACGAAAAAAGTTTTACTATCTCTCTACAATTAATCAATTTGGTTATTTAAATAATTATTATGACTAAAATGGTGATATTCGTGATTATTTTTACTGCAGAACTCCGAACTTTCCCTCTGAGCGTCTGCGAGTTTCTTGCTGCGCGGGCTCATTTTTTTAGTCTTGAGTAAAGTGCTGGGTATGAGAGGTCTATTTTATCATGAATTTAGTGTACCACCTACCAGTTATGCTGTCCCATGCGGTATTCGTGTCTAGAACGAAGCATAATCGAAAGGCGAGGGGTCTCTCGAATTCTGTCCCCGACTGTACATACATACGAGGTCACCACAAGGCATACAACTCCTCTGGCAGTGGTAATAATGTATTAGCTCATCAATGTATCTCAGCCACAAAATTTCATAAATCCAAATGGTGCCGGACTTGAAGGGTAGTTAGCAGGAAAATGTTTAAAATACCTTCATTTAGAAGAGGATGTACCAGAGAAGTGAAGAAACCGTCCAATATATATATATATATATATATATATATATATATATATATATATATATATATATAAAAAAAAATTTAAAAAATAGAGCAATTGCGGTGGATGGAAAGGATGTTAAATTTCTTTGTGAAAATCACTGCAGAACCCAATCAGTAACCGATATGATATAAGAACTCGAATGGGATTGATTGTAAGACAGTTGGAGTCATGGGAGTGTACAAGGGAGCGGTGATGAGGCTTCCAAGGATACAGATACAAGAATTAAGAGGGCGCAAGGAAGGGAAAAGATTATCGTGACCTGATGCTGGCACTTGATTTCTGACGTCAGGGGATGGAAGAATTTTCTGTTGTAGGTGTGTAAGGAACTGGAATAAATTGCCAAGCGAAATGCTGAATACTTTATGAAAAACTGTGAAAGAATTTAAAATGAAAATTCGTGAAGGTCGAAAGTAGGTGGGTGGGGAAAATAATATCAATAATAAATTGGAAGATAGGTGACTATGAAAATTTACAACGCCATGCTTTGACTTTTCAGCGCCATGGCAGTGATTTTTAGAACGTAAAATTAGGAAATTTATTGAAATTTTCAAACACTCTAAACATTACAACAAAGACTTGTGGCTGAATGTGATGCCTGAGCAAAATAAGATAAAATACAATAACTACGAGAAGATACCTGGTTGTGATTTAAACGTCGGCTACGAAATAAAAGAGTGTGCAGAAAAACAGCAGTTACAGGTATGCTCGAGTGCAGGGTTCTCCGTCGGGAGTCTAGGGATTGCAATCCAGCAATCCCGCGGGATCCCACATCATTAGACAGTCTGGCGGATCCCGCACAAAATGAAGCGGATCCGCAAAATGCGTCGAAAACGCGTGTCAGTCTGTGTGACTCGCTGCCCCACTCGGTCGCTGTCAGATGTATTCACTCGCAGTTGGCATTTGACCCGTATGAACAAACGTTTGTATTTTTGCAACGTTCGTCGTTCGTAAGTAAATAGATAAACTTGTACATGTTCATTGAAACTTACGTTCGCATTGAGTACAAATTTCTATAATTTGAGTTACGTTGTGTATTCAATACGATTTTCTAACTATATAATGAGTATTTTTTATGTGTCGCACACGTCATGCGTATTTGAAAATAAGTAATTGTGACAACTTCCATTATTTACGGCTGAAAATTTGATTATTCGTTGATACGAAACTAATGTTATTATAATTTTAACCATTGGATACCTATTTATTTAGCAGCTATCAAAAGGCAATTGCATATCCTTTGACGCATTGTTGTCTCGATCACCGCCTCAATGCTTTTGAAACACATGTCCTTTGACGAAAGCCGCCTGCTTACATGTGCCGCTCTGGCTTCCGATTAATCCCTCTTGGGATGATTTGGTCAATCGCCACAATACATAATTTTTGAGTGAATAGCATGTGTCCTTTCAACTCCTTGTTATTATTTCGATTAAAGGCAAGAAAGGTTATAATGATGTCTTTATGAGTGTATCGACGAATTGTGTTGTAGAAACACCATACTGCGACGGCTGCCTCCGCCGTCTTTCTCACGTGTGAAATTTCGTGTTTTTACAACGCAATCCGGCGATACACCTCTGAGGACTTGTTTGCTTGTTACGCCGAAAAAGTATCCTTTCTTACATAAAGAAAATAATTTCCACTGTAAAAACGTCATCACGCAAAACTGAAATACTTGACAGTTTTCGTCTTTCTGAGTAATTTCTTTTAATAACAATGAATCAACTATAAGATCAATCAAGAAATCAGGAGACATAATAATGAATCCGACGAAAGAAAATTTTGTAAAAATAGGCCAACTCTCGTGCTTGTGCAGTCACAAAAAGTTACGAGATCCAGTTCTGAGGCAAGTGTATGTACAGTGTACAGAGTATATTCACTTCACTTTGTGAAATAGAATGCTTGCTCTCGGTGTTATTGGTCGTTTATTTAGAATAAAAATAAAAAAGACTGCATGCCATGTTTTCAAACCGATGTGTTTTATTCTAAGGTACATAATATGATTTAAGAATTAATAATTTACATTTTTTATTATTTATTTAAAAATTGCTTTAGATTTTTAAGAAATTTAAACCTCGAAATATTCTTAAGACAGGCTAAAAAAATTTAATGTACTTTTGTGAATTAGAATATTGTAAACTGTTAATTTTAATCATTTAATATTAAGATTTATTAATTAAAGTAACAGACGTTTATTATTTAATTTGGTAACACTTTAAATAACTAAGTTTTAAGATATGCGTTGAAAAACTGTTAGCGGCAATCCCGCGAGATTGCAGTCCTCAGTAGCGCCCTAGTTCCCGTCGTGGTGACGTGAAGAGAGCGCGCTCTGACGTCACTGTGCTGCGTAGCTTCCTGCGCCAGAGAAGACTTTCCTGCAGGCAGGCGTATCGGAAACTGGAAATAGAAGGACCTCTAGATAAACAGAACAGAGCTCATATCACGCATGGCGACCCAGTCGTGATGTGAGGGAGAGTATTGGCTCCGGAATCAATCCCCGGGTCCAGACAGCGTCTCCGCAACACTGGCAAGCCCTAAATATAACTTCAACCGACGTCAATACGTCCTCAGTGGCCGAGATACGGCCCCGTGAATAAGCGCTCATCCACTATTTTATAGAAATACGATCTTAATACAACGTAGCAAGGCAGGGGTTGCCTAGCAAAATCTTGCATCATATGCCACTGAACTGCAGTTATTTTAATCAATTATTCTAAAATCTACATTAATTTGGTTGTCAATTAATTAAATGACTTTTCATATCTTCTTCACAACTTCTAGAGCAAAATTATTATTATTATTATTTTATTTTTTGCTTATGGCTTTACGCCTCGTCGACGTTGAGGTCATTAGAGGCGGGATCGGACTGGGGACATGAAACGGGAAGCAATTCGGCCATGGCCTTTTGGAGGAAGCATCCCGGCATACGCCTGGAGTGATTTGGGGAAACCATGAAAAACCCAAATCTGGATGCCCGGACGGGGATTCGAACAGGCGTCTAGCCGCAATGCAACATTTAAATGATGAAAGGTGGGACCATCCTTGGGTTAGTCGGGCATGGGTGGATGGATGGTAAATGCGACGGTGCGCCTATTAAAGGCTTGCAGTTCGTGACTGGCAACAGCTCGTCTATAAATCAGCGCGGAGGCCGCAGACGATCTGCCGGAGGCGTCGGTATTACCAGGTCTGTGGCACTGACAGTCAAAACTCCCACTGGGCGTTAGGCCGGCATTACACTGTAAAAGAACTTTGTCAAAGATCGTTGATAAAATATATTTTATAAAATATTTTACAGTGTAATGGGGCATATTTTATAAAAGATTTCTTTTATAAAATTTAAGACGTTGGCATTACATTTTATAAAAGATTTCACCACCGTGCATATGTAAACAAAGAAAATGGCGTAAGGGACGTTATTAGAGTTGGTTATGACTGTCGAATCCACGAAAACCTTTATTTCTGAGTATGAACAGAAGGAAATGTTGTAAACTCAGAATCATATAGATTATAAGAATAAAAAGGTGAACATTTACGAAAAATGAATTAGTGCTATGATAGAAGGCTGTACTGTAAATTAATGTGTTAAGAAACTAGTATTTGACAGGTTTCTGGAATAATAACAGAAGTAATGCGCAGACCAATGCGTGTGCTATATTGCAGAATGGTGTAGATCCGTCACCATCAATCGAGTACAACCCATGGCACATACACCGTAAAAATAAACACCAAATACTATAAATGGGGAAATAATTCTGATGTTTAAATTTATGAAAATATTGTGGTAAGAATTTATTGCACGTATACTTCAGAATCAACCATAATTTTTATAATTTGGCATGTCCTCACATTGCAGCTCTTTCACTAAACTTTGATGAACTCCTATCATATCAAGTCTCGTAATCCACGGTCTAACCTAAATATGTTTACTTCTCTTCTTTATCTTCAATAAAATCCATATTGTGACAGTTTCACTAACTGGGTCTGCAAAAGTTTACAAGTTTACTCCATTCATTTCAGAGACCTATGACGAAAAATTTTATATAGTGTAATGGGACTGAAAAAATATCATATTTTATAACAGATCTTGGACAAAGATCTTTTACAGTGTAATGCCGACCTTACACTGTCGGCTGTACCTGCACGGTCAACGTCACCCTGGACGGAGCACTGAAATTCCTTCTTGCATCGCTCTACATCCACCCTGGCACGCCGCACAGTGGCTCAGGAGTAGAATATAGTGGACATTCCAACTAGAGTCATAACATCCATCCAAGAAAATGCTTTACATAGAATTTTCTGTGCTGACAAAAATGTGTTACGTTCAAATTTTGATAAAAATTAGTCCTACACAATTAAAAAAATGAATTTTCTCCCTTACAGTGTTTTTCTATTTCTTTTTTTAATTTTTTTTAAGTATGAAAGTCTCATTTTTATCAAAAATTGAATATAACAGTTTTTGATCAGCACAGCAAAAGCCATCTAAAGAATTTTTTTTTTTCTTTTTGTTTTGTGTCCATACTATGACTTTAGTTCGAAATTATTATTATTTTTAACTGCTTGACGTCTTTTAACAGCGAGGTCTTTAGAGATGGGAAAAGATGGGGGGAAGGAATGGGAAGGAATTCGGCCATGCCCTTTTGAAGGAAGCATCCCGGCATTAGCCTGGAATGATTTGGGAAACCACGGATAACCAAAATCTGGATGCGAGGACGGGGATTCGAACCGCCGTTCTCCCGAATGCGAGGCCAGAACGCTATTAGTTTGAATGTCCACTATACTCTACTCCTGAACCACCCTGGCACGCCGGTACTAGATGTACAGAGGCTGATCTATCGCTGCTGTCACGATACTCGGTGGGTATCCATAACATCATACCGACATCGCGTATGCCCCTCGATCTCGCGGGAGACTTTGATGTTAATGCCGACACCGACAAGACAGGGCTTAATTACTTCGTGCGCGCGCAGTTTGGAATGACGCCCTTAACGATTCCTGCTCCAACAACACATCGCAACATTAACAGCGATACGACTTTCAGCAGACACATGAATTAGATGCAGCGTGAAGTGTACTTGTGTTACTTTATCTACCACAGACCTCTGGGTCTATATGCGATAACGTTGTAATTTATATACTCTGTAACTGTAATGAGGGGGAAACCCAAAAATAACAGCAATACTATTGCCCTGGGCGGGGCTTTGCAGTACGCGTTTCTGCCGCTATGCTTTTGCAGGGCAACACACTGCCAGTTCAGTTCCTCCTGTGTTATCGGCCTCGCTTCTTCTGTTAATCTGCAGTGATTGGTTTTGCTGTTTTGTTATTGTTTCATTTTTGATTTCCTGTTTGATTGTTGGCAACTATAAGTGAACAACGTACAGCTGTGAAATTTTGTTAGGTAAAAATGCTGCTGAAATTATTTAATGTTGAAAACAGCTTAGAAAGATGACCGTATGCGAAAAACTCAAGTGTACGAGTGGTTGGTTCCCTCGGTTTAAAAATGGCGACATGTCGATTGATGACAAACATCATTCTGGACGTTCATCAACTGAGCGAATACACGAAAATATTGAAAAAAGTCGAGACCTTGTGCTCTCAGACCGTCGACAGACAATTGGTCAACTGTCGGGGATTGGTGGGTTACCTTGGAGTTTGTTCCCCCACATCAGACCGTCAATCAAACCATTTTATTTGGAAGTTTTAAGAAGGTTACGCAACAGTGTTCGTCAGAAATGACCCGGTTTGTGACAAGACAGGAGACTGGTTCTTCCAACCCGACAATGCACCTGCACACACAACTGTCTCTGTTAGGCAGCTTAAATGGCATGGTTCCGCTGCCCCACGCACCTTACTCGGCTGACCTGGTTCCGTGCGGTTTTTCTTATGTCAACGCATAAATAGGGGCATGAAAGGATACTGAGTTGACAACAGTGAATAGGGCAAGAAAAACACGATGGAAGAGCTATCAGCCATTCCTAAAGATGACTACAGAAAATGTTTCGATCATGCAGGCACCGGTGGGACAAATGTATTAGTTGTAATGGAGAGTATTTTGAAGGGGAAAAGTTTGTTTTTAAGAAAATTTGAAAATATGTTGCTTTAAAAAATAAGTCCAGTTTTTTCGGGTACCCCACCGTGTACTAATCATTATAAACACCGTATTAAAGAGATTGGTAGTTAAATTACATATTAATACAAAACGTTATGATTTTACCACGATGTTTATACGAAACATTATACCTTAGATCCGAATTGCGCCTTTCTGTATGTATGTAATGAAATATGGAAAGACTGATGAGAGCTGTCAGTTTTGCTGGAGGTGTGACCCTGTTGGACGTAATGCCTGCAGCTCGTGTGTGACTGCCCCCGCGTGTGCGCGTGAGCGACACTTGACACGGAGCCTGACAGCTGTCACGTGCAGCCGACCTGTCCCACGTTCAAGATTCAACAGCCCACGCACCTACACTACAGCTAGAAAAAATGACATTCCCAAACACTCGAACTGTCATAGTGATCATTCGCAGATATTTTGGAAAAATGACTATACTGCTGTATCGTAATTCCAATCCTTTTCATCGCATAATTACCATTATCTTCCTTCTGAAGTTTCCACTTTCTCTGGTGTTTCTGCCCAACCTACTCCAATTTCACAACGTCTTGCATGTTCCCATTTCTAAACGAACTTTAAGCCCAAATCTATACTAATACTAGTAACTCTGTCTATCTGTTTTTCTGTTTGTTACGTTTCTTGCGCTAAACGGCTCTTCCGATTGTAGTGGAATTTGACAAGCAGATGCTATTTGCCATTAGGTTGGACATAGCATACTAGTTCTGTATAAATAACACATATTGTCAAGTAACTTTTGAAAAATTACTGAACGGCGATAGGATGTGTAAATCTCTGTAATACCTTTCCGTATAGCGGACTGGTAGCTCAGTGGTTAATGCGCTTGCCTACTGATGTTTTGTGAGTGGTATCCGGTTTAAATTGCAGTGGAAGTAAAGATTTTTAATAATTGTTTTCGATCGTATGAGCCACGCCTGGACGGCCAGTTGTTCGGATTCCATGTTAAACTGTAGATACCACAAATTCAGGGTTGTAATGCGTGGCAAATGGTAGGCTGCCTAACAATGCTGTAGGTGTACACTTTTTTACGCTATATTGATTCCTCAGGCGTTATTTCTCTGGCAGTCAGTCAGTCTGTGTGTGTGAAATGCGGAAGTAAGTCTCTATCTTTTTGTTACGTTTTGACGACTAAATGGTTGTACCGATCTTGATGCAATTTGACAAGGTAATGCTTTTAATCTGTAGGAAGGACAAAGGACAATTTTTTGGTATGAATAACAGTTTTGGTCACGAAATTTTGAGAACTTATCGAACGGTGACAGAGGGATGGATGTGTGTTAGTCGGCAATGGTACGTCGGTTGCTCAATCTGTGATCCTCACCCAGTTTGTTAGTGTATGATTTGTTAATAGATTTCGTTTAGATAAAAAAACGTATTATTTCGTATAGATGTCGATTTTCTCTGTGCTGTTACTTTGTGTCAGCTTAAATGTTTCTGGCACCAGTTTATTTTGTCTTCCTTTCTGACATGCCTTGCGGGCGTAAACTGGCCAAAGGTATCGCTCTAGTAGAGCACGACCAGCTGAGGTTTTTAGAACCCAAGAATCGGATGCTCATGCTGAAAAAAGAAGAAAAGACCAAGTTAAAATAAAGCGGAGGTACAGGAAATTGGTGTTAGATAGAAGGTGGTGAGATCAAGAATCCTCTTTCACTTTAAAAAGGAAACCACCAAAAATTGTAATACATTAGAAGCATCGTTTCCATGTTTTCACCTTTGAGGAAAAGTCCGATATTTCAAACGATTCAAATGTCTGATTTCAGCGGCTGGCCAATACCCTGCCAGTTGGGATGTTTCAGTTATTTGTTAATTACAATATAACATAATTTATTGAAACAACTTGTGACTTCATCGCGTACCACGAATTATTTGTATAATTAAATTTGTATATAATGGTTATTGAAGTGTTTTTATCATTTATTTATGTAACACAAAGCTTCCAAATTGTAATAGCATGTATATTGTTTGGAGTAGTATTAAGTGTGTTTAGTATCTTTGGCCGCGCTATTATCTGTCGACTGGTATTATTACAATGATTGCTGAATAGATTTGTGTTACTGAGTACGAGATTATTATATCCTTTCGAATGAATCTTATCTTCGGGGATTATTTTCGTTTTAATTGGCGAGATGAGATGGCGGCAGTTTTCGCCCAAAGCAGAATGGTTCAACATCCTTTGCACGCGCGGCGCTGTTGAATATATCGGAGCCCGTGGGTTATAACAAGTCTCAATTAATACTTAGCAACGATAGCCAACTAAACGTCTCATAGCCTGCAGTCACATTACACGAAATATTAACTTTAGGATATATTCAGAGAATGCCTTTAGTAGCAATAATCTTCTAAGTGATCATCAAAGCGGCATTGGCCGAGTCACACAGATGGGTCCAAGACTGGCAACATGGTTGCGAGCGCCTTTTTTGACAGCACTAACGGAGTGGAAAAGCTGTTTAAGCTACGTCCGGAAACATCCTCCTTTACATCTGAACTGTTTGTGATACTTAAGGCACAGGAATACGTGCTAGAGATGCGCATTCCGAATACTGTAATTCTCACAGATTGCAAATCGGCACAAAAGTTGTGCGGTGGAATCAAAGATAGAGGGACGACTCCACTTGTATATAACATATTGGAGTTGTTGACCAACATAAATAAACAAGGAATGAAGACCTCCTTTATCTGGGTTAAGGCACATGTGGGACTGCCCGGGAACGAAAGAGTGGATTCCCTAACAAAATTAGCTGCATAAACAGAAAACCTAGCTGAACTTCTAATAAGTGACTTGATCTCATTATTTCGGCACAAAACAACTGAGGCCTGGCAATCCAGTGAACAACGCAAGGGAAGAGACTACAGGCGGATACAACTAGAAATACCGACAGCACAGTGGTTTCAGAAAAAAAATATGCCAAAAAAGCTGTGACTATAATATCAAGATTGAAATTCAGTCACGGCAGATTCGGAAGCCACTTGTACAAAATAAATTTAGCAAACTCCCCACATTGTCAGTGCGACGGTGAGTCCGAGGGCAATACAAACCACCCATTCTTCAGATGCAAGAATTACAAAGAAGAAACAGACACTTTCAGAAAGACCTAAAACATTGGGACATAAGTTATCCAGTCAATGTAGACCACCTCCTTGCTCTAGAAAATATCTCAATATACCAGCGGATGGAGCCTTCATAACAAGAAACCAGAACCCACTCTACTCCTCAATATTGCAAACAGTTATCGTTTACAGAGCACCAGATGGTTACTGTTTTACTGTCAAAATTTTTAATTGAAACGCTTCATAACACATTTAACTTTGCATGTATACAAACAATTGGACTATCAAAATTTTACTGTGAAAGCTGTTATTTAATGCTTTTGTAATATTTTAACTTTTAATGTGCCATTTAACTCCTCTTACAGTTTTATGTCCTCAATGTTTATGTTTATGTTCTTAATGTTATGTAAATTACTATTTCTGTTATATATAATTCGATAACTATGATGTGATCCTATAATATTAAAGTGACTTGTATGTATGTGAAATGGGTATATGTAAGTGTGGGCGCCCGTATGTATATGTATAGGTATAATGTATCTTGACTGTATGGCCATAGGCCAAGCGCCAATTAAATATTTTAAAAGAAAAAATTAGGATACTTCATTTGTTCCAGTCCTGATTCCATTAATCATAAATGAATTTTTTCCCATTGCCTTATGTCTATCATCTATAGTGTTGCATATTCCACTAATTCAGTTCATAATATCCATCAAGGCCTCATCAACAAAATATGCCTTAAATACACCAAGTACTTTGTCCCCCGTTCCAATTACTTGCATCATAGCTCCTTCAATAAAGCGTTGATTGATTTTATAATACAGTAATTCCTGCAAACGACTCTAACTGCCCTCCAAAGGCTTTCTATCCGAGTTTTCTTACTTCTCTATTCCATCCTCTCTTCATCCTCTCCAGTGAATCAAGGATTTCGAAGCATCTCCCTATCACTCACCCAGTATGTTCCGCATAAGTGAGTTTAGATACAATACACTCCAGCAAGAAATGCGTAATCGTAATTAAGAGCTGTTACAGGAACAGCAAGATGTTATCCTCAGTGTGGGAGACATGTCACGTCCCCAACAGGTTTAGGATTTTACTACACTATCAGATGGTTGGGAATTCAGCGCCACCACCATTCCTACTCTGCCTGCCAAGTCTTAGTGTTGTTGCGCCTCTGTGGTTTCGGCAACCATGAATATTTCCGAAAGAGTAAGCAATGTGAATTTTTAAAAACATCTGGTATTGTGTATTTTTTCTAAAAGCTACATAGGTACTAGCACAAGACCAAATATAAATCGAAATAAAACAAAAGACAAGAACGTCAGTCGAAATAGTTGTAATAGTAGAAGATTAAATATAAAAATAGGATCAGTAAGCGAATACTGTTTAAGAATTAAAATTACAACCTACGGCCGAACGAAGAACAAAGTCAGAACAGTAGAAACGAAAAAAAGACTTCTTGAGAGATAAAACTCTACTTATTTCAGATATTGATCAAGGACAGAAAAAGAACATTCTAAAACTGCACCTGTGAAACATTGCAGATCGTAACGAAAGATGGACATGGACTTTACAAATATTGGGAAGAAAGAAAACTGAAACATTTGAAATCTGGTGCTATATAAGAATATTAAAAAAAAAAAAAAAAAAAAAAAAAAAAGAATTAGAATATATGAAAGGTAGATTGTAAGGGTTATTTTGAAATATAGAGGATAGTTCAAGATAGGAAGAGAGGGAGGAATTTATCAAACCAGTCGAGAGACTAATGGCAAAAAGAAACAAAAACTTAATAATTAACACCTTTGTAAAGAGTATTTTGTATACGTTGACTCTTAAAGGTATGGTTCCCACAAGCATCAAAGTTAGTAAGATTACTTGTTTAGAATTATTTGTGTAGATTTTCAATAATATTTGTATCTCACTGAAGATAAGGAAAATTTTTTCGGAACAGTAGTTTCCGGGAATAAAGGGATGTAAATAGTAAGCCACTTTTTTCCCATATTTTGTCGCTTAAAGCTCATCCATATCGCGAGAAAGAAAAATACCAGTATTGACTGGTTACTAGTATTGATTTCAAAACTGAGAGTTTAAATAAAAAGAATCAACGATCCACTAACCCCTGTAATGGTTTTCTGTCATATTAATTTTTGAATTCCGGGTTATTATGGTGTTTGGGGTAAAGCCAAGTGAAATGAGGTTATCCGTCGTGTGAATGCGATGGAGGCTTGACGAGTTTGCAGAAGAACAGCTGTAGAACGCAAAGCACGGCGCTATAGTTTCTAATCGATTCATACAGTGATACCAACTGCATGGACGTAACTATTTCTGGGTTCTATGCCTAGGTTACGTTTTAAATTGCAACAGCCGTTTGTAGAGTCACACCAGTGCACGTGTATGCTGGCGGATGGGGAATCCAGTGTGGAGTGTGTTGTGTACAGAGCAGCCGAGCCGTCGGGTCTGGGGTTCGAGACTCAACAGACTCCAGGGATTTAAAAGGAGGCGTGTGTGCTGACAATGTACGAGGGAGTACCCAAAAAAACATCGGGAATTATTTTTTAAAAGCTAAATATTTTTAAAAAATTTTACAAGACAATCTTATCCAGTGCAAATACTATCTATTACAACTAATACGTTTGTCTCACCGGTGCTTCCACTGTTCGAAACATTTTCTTTAGAAATGGCTGACAGCTCCTCCCTCGTTTTTTTCTTGACATCTTCAGTGTTGTCAAATCGGTGTCCTTCCATGTCCCTTTTCATGCGTCGAAAAGTCGCACGGAGCCAGGTCAGGTGAGTAAGGTGCGTGGGGCAGCGGAACCATGCCATTTTTGACTGCCTAACAGAGACAGCTGTGTGTGCAGGTGCATTGTCGTGGTGGAACAACCTGTCACCTGTCTGCCAAAAAACTGGTATTTTTTGCGCAACCTTCTTAAAACTTCCAAATAAAAGGTTTGACTGACGGTCTGATGCGGTGGAACAAACTGTGAATGAACTACGCCCTCGGCATCTAAAACGTAAATGAACGTTGTTTTGATGTTTTATTTGACTTGGCGATTCTTTTTTGAAAGGGGTAACAATGACGTCTTCCATTGTCTTGAGTGTTGCTTTCTTTTTAGGTCGTAACCATAGCACTATAAGTCGTCAATAGCAACGACCTTTCACAAATAATCTGAATCAATTTCTAGCTAATGTTTCAAAGCACGACATGTTTCAATTCAACGTTCTTTTTTATCGTCAGTCAGAGCCCGAGGAACAAACTTGGCAGCATCACTTTTCGTTCCCAAGTCTTCTGTTAAAATTCGCTGAACCGAGCTCCAAGATACCCCACTAATCTCTGAACGTTCATGATTTGTCTGTCGATGGTCTGAGAGCACAACCTCTCTAATTTTTTAATCATTTTCATCGATTCGGGCTGTTGATGGACGTCCAGAACGAGGTTTGTCATCAATTGATATGACGCCATTTTTAATCCGAGCGATCCACTCGTGCACTTGAGTTTTTCCCATAGCCTCGTCCTTGTAATCTGTTTTCAACATTAAAACAGTTTTAGCAACATTTTTACTAAGTATAAAACCAAATTCCGCTGTTGCACGCTGTTCAAATAGTCTTGCCATCATCAAAAGCGAAACTGTAACAAAACAGCGCTAGCAAGCACAATCACTGCAGATTAACAGAACAAGCCAGTTAGACAACACAGGCGGCACTGAACTGGAAATGAGTTGCGATAACAGCTATAATACACCACCTCCACACGAATACAACCAATCCTTACGGAAAATGTAAGGCGTACTAGGCAATCTCCGCCCACGGGAATGCTATCCCGGTTATTTTCGGGTGCGGTGGGAAGAAGATCTTTCTAAGATCAATAAGTAGCAAGAGCTTACTGGCGCAGTTGCCAAGGTTGTTGTTGTTTCCTTAGTGGACTAATCGTGGCCGAGACGAGTTTACGAGCCGCTGTGATTTGACATGGCGCGGTTGTTCGCTGGAGGGTTGTCGGCCGCGCGCCTAGCGGCAGGCCGCCCCGCTGGTTTCGCGGCGTGAGGTAGGCTACTGCATGCTCGGCCGACACTCGCTCTACTGGGTGACGCGGCTGCAGATACTCAGCTCATTACATAGCTCTCGGAAGACAGAGCACGCTCAGTAACCCATAACCTATTCGCCCAAGTTCACATTCAATTAACGGAAAATTTCAAGTAGTTGTGTATTAAATAAAATAACTCCAAGTATCAATAAATTTTGTTTCAGCTACGCAGCATTAACTGCTGTTTTAACATTCATTTATTTAATATTCAATCGGTTTGTTCCATCCATAGGATGTGTCATGCCACCTAACGCCGAATTACGAGATTACATGTCGCATTAATCTGGTAGACAATATCACTTAGGCTAATCTGCACCCACACGTCATTATTGTTACCTTTTATATCCTGTTCCATTTTAACGTCAGCAAACACTGCAAAGGAACCAACGCTACAGCTCGCACGGCTGCAGACAGAAACACAAAGGCGACTCGTTGTCATGAGATCTATTATGATGCTGCGTCCTTTATGCGGGGACAAAGCGCAGGTCGGATTTCAAAGGCTTAATCCACCCTTCACGAACTCGTGGATTTCTTAAATACATTTGCTAAAAATCGCTCCAACGAATCAGAGGAAAAGTGAACACTGATGCAAGTACGTTTATCATACGGTTCCCTCTGTACGTCACGGCTGAAGCAGGTGAGGACACGTGTGTAATTAAAGGATTATCGATTAATGTTATATTTTCCTTTTCTGTTGTTCTTGGTTAGTGTGATATTTTGTGTATAATAATTCCGCTATTTATCCGAGTTGCACGCGAGTTATAACTATGACACTGTATATGATTAATCTCTGAACAGTGAACAGTGAGTGTAGGAAGAGTATCTTTGCCAGAGAATAAAAGACTGATGAAATGAGCGGAAGCTAAGAAGGCGTACTTGGAATTCGTTACGGAAGCTATATGTTAAAATTAAATCATCAATAACCACGTAATTCAGATCAATTTTTCTTTTTTACAGGTTCAAAAAATATTTTTCCAGTTTATCTAGTATTTACGTCGAATAAAATAAATATGACTAATATATTTCTTTAAAATTCATTTCAGGATCGAAAAACTGCGGCTTGTAGGTGTACGTGAAATAAACAATAAATAAACGAAGATTAAAATAAAATCAAACAGGTTTTTTGTATGTTTACTTTTCTTTTGATCAAGAGCAGTGAAGAAACGCAAAAATTTCTTCAATGCTAACAAGAAGAAACGTTTGGTAATGTTATATGTGTCGTCTCGTGAACAAGATACGAGCAGCCAGATAAGAAGTTGGTAAGCATTATAAGCAATCCAGCAAATTTCTGGGAAAAAGCGATTCCTTATTGTCTTTATATCTTTGCAACACGTAAGTGATTATACGGTTCATATATATCGTATTGGACGTTAATTAAGTTCGTTCTTTTTATGTTTAAAGCTTTTAATGGGTCTCCGATGATTTCTGTTATTGTGAACATGCTTCCGGTAAGAATCGACTGTGGAAGCCTGTCCAGCCTTCCAGACTGAGGTTCCCAAAATGATCCTTTCAATGTTTTTTTCAATTTTTCTAGTATTTACGTTTAATAAAACTAGAATATGAAACATATTTCTTTAAAATTGTGCTCCGAAACACTTGTGCCTGCGCCAGCATTGTACTCTTCCGTCAGATCTGCCACTGATCGCCGCCTATCCCGCTTTACGGAGCGGGCAAACCTCCGACCTCCACATTCTGTGATGAGGCGTCGACGTCGACCACTTCGTCGCCCACTCGTGATTGCACCGCCCATCAACCATTGATGCATAGATGCTCACTGCAGTAGCACGCGAACAGCCGACCAGCCTAGCTGTTTCCGAGATGCTCGTTCCCAGATGCCGCGCCCACAAACCACTGGTTAAGGGAATTGCGTGACCTGTGCGTAGACATCTGGTGCCAGACAACTCCGGGAACCTAGCAAGGACTTTTTGAATCCATGCCACGCCGAATCACTGCTGTATTGCGCCCCAAAGATGGACCAACACACTAATAAGCAGCTGGTCATAATGTTTTCGCGGATCAGTGTAAATTTGTAAACACAAAAGTGTAAAATTTTATATAGGGAAAATAACCTACATAGTGGCTTATTAGGACAAGCACTAAAGTAGATAAAGTTATAGAATTCTGTGTTATTCACTGATATGTCCAGGCGATATAATTGTTGGTCAGAAGGAACTAAGTAGTTTGATGGATATCCCTGTGATCGCTGATAAAGGCTGAAAGTGGAATGTGTATTATGTCATGTCCCAATGATTCCAAATGGAATTCTACACAACGTATTCTGAAAAGTGTTAAATGCATATTATTCCCAGGACACATAAGTAGGATGAAATCAACTCAAATTATAGAAATGTGTAGTCAGAACAAACATAAGTTTTAATGTATACGTAAAAGTGGATATATTTACTTCCGAATGACGAAGGATAACAAAAACAAAAGTTTGTTCACGAGTCAAATGTCGACTGCTAGGGTACAGGCAAACACTGCAATACATCCGATAGAGACCGACCGAGCTTGGTGGGTATACGGTTAACGTTATGGCCTCGCATTCGGGGGGACGCGGGTTCGAATCCCCATCCGGGCATCCAGATTTGAGTTTTCCATGGTTTCCTCAAATCACTCCAGGCATATGATGCTTCCTTCAAAATGGCCATGGCTGAAATCCTTCCCATTCCCTGTCCTCAGTCCCAACCCGCCTCTAATGACCTTAGCCGTCGACTAGGCGTAAAGCAATAAGTAAAAAAAAAAAAAAAAAAAAAAAACTGAGTGGGACAGCTTAATTTTGTGCGGGATCCGTCAGACTGTCTAATGATGCGGGATCCCGCTTTGCTGGATTGCAATCTGCACCACGGTGCTCCTGGCGGTGCTGTTGATCTGATCCGCTGTTCCCGACTCGTGGACGTCCCGCCTCTGTTTTTCGCGCCGGGAGAGATCGAGTCACGATTGAAGGTCCCGCGACCACAGCGCGCGCGCTCGTCCATTGTTCGCGTGCCGTCTGTTGCGCGGGGCGCCTCGCTTTTATTCCGGGTCCGCTTTTGTTGTCTCTCAAATTGGCGCTTGTGCAGGTAGCGCCCAGGGGCGCAGTGGGGGCGGGACAGACATTCATAGCGACGCACGCTGGGCCCGAGTCGCCAGGTTACAACAACAAGTGGTACCATCACAATATCGATCCCGCTTGTCGGAGAATATCGTATCATCGGCACAGCGGCGTTTTCAATCACCTAACATGACACCGCCATGCAGACGGAACAAGACCCGCGTTCACAAAGCCCCGACCCGCCTTGCCGGCAGAATGCCGTTCTGTGATGCCCCCCTCCCCACCCCCCTTTTCCAATGTTGAACGGATATCACTCATCGGTGTCAGTTTGAACCGCGTGTGTACGTAATGTTTATCTGTATAATTTTTTGGACTCCGCTTTCTGCCGGTACTGGACGCAGTTGAATGTCTTAACTATCGATAAAGCACTGCGACACTGGAGATACAAATTCACTGCTTTTGTATGCGAGTTGCTCCAAATTAACAATCTGCTTCGTTTTACACAAATCCAGGCGTACTTTGCCTTGTTACAGAGGGCGAAGCTGGCCTACACACAAGCCACGTCGCTACATAGCGCTTAAAAGCTCAGAGGTCGCTTTCGTTGCTACGGTCCCGGGTTCGAGTTCCGTTACCTGCAGGGATTTTCAGAGAAGTGTTTTATCATAATGAGCCACGCCAGGACGGTCCTTGGTTCGGATTCCACGATAAACTGTAGGTTCCCTCTGTGGCTAACAACCCTTATTGTAACAAATTCACAGCAAATTTCAGGCTAAACAAAGCTTGACGTGGTCTTAGATGTCCCAAACGAACATACATACATACTTGGAACATTCGAAGCAATATTTTCGCCCGCTAACAACCGAGAGATAAAATAAAGAGAATGAGATGTAGTACTCGTGTTCCTCTTTTCCCCGGTTATTTTACCAATCGGGGGAAAATAATTTTCTGTATAAACTACCCTGTGACACCTACTATACTGTCGGGTGGAGATATCTATTAACTGATGTCACCAAAGAAAAGTCACAGGCAACATTAACTTGTTTTATTAATATTAACGTTTCTCTCGTAATGTTTATTGGTAATTTCTTCATTTATACGTTTGTATACAGTTTGTGTATAGATTCTTTATACGTTGTTTAAATGCTTGTGAGATAATGAAACGAAAGAAAAAAGATGTTTAACACTCTATACATTACAGAACTACGTAATGTCGCTATGTCTTTTCCTGTATGTTCACTAATATTAAAAACCCCAAAATGAATAATGTATGTATTTCATATCCATGTTTTCTTCTTTACAGGTAAGTTCCTCTTTATCTTTGGGACCATCGTCCACGGTACAGGAAGTCTGAACAGCGTGGGTGACATTTGGAAATATCTCCTCTGACGCCAGAAGGTAATTGAGTGATTAAAAAATTATTAATATTTAAACCAGTTACGTTTACAGAAACTTCGCTAAAAAATATTGTTTCTATATTCTGAGGGACATAAAGATGGCAATAGACGACCGCTATATTTGGATGTCATCCATATAAGCTCTGTGATATTACGAAATCTAATGGGAATGCTACATAATGATTATAAAACCAATTTTTTAAATTTAAGTAGTTGAACAGGCCGAAAATAGTGACAAGTACGTCACATGTTGTAAAATAACGAATTTAAACAAGAATCTCACATAGAATTGATGTTGTTATACTACTGAAAAAACAAAACTAAAACAAAAAGAACAATACCGCAAAGGATTTTTTTTTTTCAGCACGGTTTCTCTGTTTCCATTTATGTCTTTATTTTTAAGTAGTATTAAAAATTTATCTCTATTGCCATATTTCTTTTTATTTTGTCATTGTAGTAAGAATTAGAGATCTGCCACAGGTTTTTAACTCTCAATAATTTCCAATGCAAAGTCATGTTGAGACGACATTAAAAAATATCGTCTTAATTGTTACTTAATAATATTTAAAACTGTATTTTTTTCAATACTACATTAAAAATAATATTTAACTATGACCTAAACAAATATTTCTATACCAGATTCAAAACAAAAAATAAATGGTATAATGTTGCGTAGTCCACTCAAGGCCCTGGGGATCGGTGACAGAATGAGAAGTGTTTGGATGGCGGTGTCACCTTACACGAGTCGTCTGGAGTGACGGGTTGATTTCGCTCCACGTGGTTTTCCCCACACACCGTCAGTTGGCTTGATGGCATGATGGACGAAAATGATGGATATTGGACTGACCGGGTATCCAAATAATCCTGTCACTCCACGTCATCCACATCAGTTTCCCCACAGACGACACGATAATGGAGTGGCGTCGCTCCATTTGGACGGATGGAGCGATCGTGTATGGCCGCCTTAAGGTCTCAGCACCCCCACAGGCTGCTTTCCATGGGAGAACACACGCAACTCCGTTCGGAGTAGCTGGTACCCGCTGCTCTGCCGGCTGGATACAGGCTACTGTCGTTAGCCTGATTTCGACTGCCTGATACCGGGAACCATTTGCATCCATCAAATTCCATATGTGATCCGCCAATGATTCAATTGCACAGCTCTCATTTCGGAGCTGTTTTCCAGCTCTGAGTATGAAGACAGTTTGTGTTTCCTTTTCAAAAAAAAAAAAAAAAAAAAAATCATTGTTGTTGTTTTCGACAGTGCTGAATGTTAAAGACTGCTTCTTTCTCAATTTTGTTTGTTGGACGCACTTGGGAGAGCGGATCATCTGTGTCGCAGCTATGTTTCTTTGTATTTAATTTTATTTGCTTCCAAACTTCCTTCATTCTTTGAGGGTGTTGTTCTTTTTCTTCCTGGGTCAATTTTCTTCCCTTTATGTATTTCTGTCTTTCCTGAAAACTTGCCTTTTGAATTACTTCTCTAGTGATTGTTCTGTTGTCTGTTACATCTGTTTTCACTCCAGCGTTCTTCCTTTTCAGTTTCAGTGAACCATGTGGGTTTGGATTTGTATCTGTTTACTAAGGTGAATATCTGTTTCGATAGTCTATTACTATCCATTCTGCATCTGTGCAGTCTTCTTGTCATCATTATAACTGTTAATTTTTCTATTTCAAAATAAAGTTCTCAGGTTGGTCTTAATTTGTATTCAGCATTACTATTACGTTTAGGTCCCAGTATTTTTATTTTTTTAAGCTTCTTCTTTCTACTTTTTCCAGTTATTCAAGAACCCCATATCATATTAGTTTAATTGTTTCTGCCTGATTGTGACTTAGTTTTGTGCTGCAGGATAAAGATATTTTGATATATACGTTGTTTGTTATATTAATTTTTTCCCATTTTATGTATTCTAGTTTCTATCGCCTTGTTTTTTTTTGTTTTTTTTTTTGTTTTTTTTTGTGTCGCTCGTTATATATTCTCGTAAGTATGTAAAACAATATGTTTTTGCTATTGTGACATTGAAAATTTTATGATTTTAAGGGACATCATTGATGTTTGTCATGAACTGTGTCTTTTTAAAAAGATATATGTAATCCTACTTTGGCTGCCTGTTTCTCTAGTTCTTTGATTTGTTTGTTTGCACTATGCAGAGAATCAGTAATTAACTTCCTAGCTGAACACCCTTAGTGTTGATGGCTTTCCTCCATTCCTTCACTACTTTTTCTAATTCAAAATTGAAAAGCAGCGGAAACAAACCATCTCCCTACATAATTACATAGTTTTTCTCGGCGTTGAGAATATAAATATTGTTCTCGGGTGACGAGCCGAGTTATAGGAGTGTTATAATTACACTCCTATAACTCGGCTAGTCACCCGAAAATAATATTTATAAACCATCTCCCTGTCTTTCAGGTGTGTATACACACAGATATTGTGTGAAACGATATGGGTGAATCTTTATTTCATTTATACGCCTTCCCATCCACTGTAACGTACACAAACGGATACCACCTTTCACATATGCTGAAAACACGTGAAGCACACAAACAGGGAGGTGGAAACTAAATGTAACTTCAAGGGTTGACAGGTTATGTGACATTATTTTAGTTACTAGAAAATGGAGTAAAATTTTTATTATTTGAAAGTTGGCATCATGAGCCCACTTATCAGTATGACGTTGCACCCCCTCTGTCCTGGATGCAAGCGTTGATTCGGTGGTGGAGGGCGTCACCGAGCCGCCGTATCCTCTGCTGACGCAAGCTGGATAGCCCACACCTGCTGTGACTGGTCCTCGATATTCTGGATACAGTACTGGGACGGAATCGGCATCCGAGCAGGTCCCGCACATGTTCTATCGGGGATAGACCTGAGATCTTGCTGGCTACTGGAGTACCTCAACATCATGAGATACGTGCCGAGTGTAGACGAGCACTGTCCTGTTTAAACATGGCACCACGGTACTGTCGCGTGACCCCGGAGGGTGCAGAATGTCCGTGACGCACCGTTATGACGTCAGAGTTCACTCGGTCACCAGCAGCCGTGACTCCACACACCATGATGGCAGCGGTTACAGCGCTCTAACTCTCCTCGGTGCTTCAGTTATTCCACTGCGCAGCGTATCTGGTATCAATATTTTAATTAGCCTCCATAAACACCCGTCTTCATATGATCCTTTGGCATATTCGTCTTGTACACTGTACATTTCTTTATGTAGTGCAAAAATCGTATTTTTTCTTTTGGATTGTTTGAATCATGACAAATTCCCTAAATTCTTGTAATTACCTTTCGTTAGGTATACAGAATTAATAAGCTCTTGCCTAGCGTGGTGGGTGAGCGGTTAACGTTCCAGCCTCTCGTTCGGGAGGACGCCGGTTCGAATCCCCGTTCGGGCATCCAGATTTGGGTTTTCCATGGTTTCCACAAATCACTCCAGGCGAATGCCGGGATGCTTCCTTCAAAAGGCCATTGCCGAATTGTTTTCCATTCCTTGTCCCCACTTCCATTCCGCCTCTCGACGTCGACGAGTCGTAAAGCCATAACTAAAAAAAGTATAAAAATAAAATAAAAAAGGCTAGTAAAGTGACCGCTGCTGCGGTGTGCAAAGCGCCGGGCAGTGGTATCTTCCACGTGACGTCACGTCAGACAGGTGGCGGGAGTTTCGCTTTAATCCTAATCAAGCGGGCTATTATAAAATTTCACACTTTTCGCAGGCGTCATTATCGAAAATTGCACTTAAATTATTAATTAAAATTAAACAAAGACCCAACGGAAAACGTTGCCAAACTCTCTAGGAAACTTGTAAACAACCTAAATCTTGCCTGGTCTACGAAACAAACTATATTGACCAGCAATCCAGTGATTCCGCTCTTTTACGGCCTTCCAAAAATACACAAGAAAGACATACCGCTACGTCCGATCGTGAGTGCAATTGACTCTCCAACATATGGATTAGCAAAATTTTTAGCGAATAAATTAGAACCACTTATAGGTCATACAGACAGTTACATAAGAAACTCGACGCATTTTGTGGACAAGATCCGAAATATTTCTCTCTCTCAGAACGATCTTCTCGTCAGCTTTGACGTAGTTTCGCTTTTCACTAATGTACCAATAGAAGGAGTTATGGACATCATAAAGAAAAAATTTGATCATGAATGGAGCCAGCTGTTTCAGCATTGCTTGAGAACTACCTATTTCCAATGGAACAACAATTATTATGAACAGCAAGATGGAGTAGCTATGGGCTGTCCCCTCTCCCCAGTGGCAGCAAACTTGTACATGGAAAAATTTGAATGTGACGCAATTTCTACTGCCACAAAGAAACCGTCAATCTGGTTTAGATACATGGATGACACATTTGTAGTTTGGCCACATGGAGAAACGGAGTTAAAAGTTTTTCTTGATCATGTCAATAGTATTCATGCGAAAATAAAGTTCACGATGGAAATGGAAACGAATGGACAGCTGGCATTTTTGGATGTGCTGGTCAAAAGAAAAGAAGGGAAACTAACAAGCACTGTCTACAGAAAAGCTACACATACTGACCGCTATTTAAATGCTACGTCCCATCATCACCCTGCTCAAAAAAGAGCACTGATCAATAGTTTATTTTATAGGGCGGAGAGAATCGCGGATTCTGATCATATAAGGGAAGAAAAGAAACATCTTAATTGGGCCCTGCGACAGAATGGATATAGTAGTCAGATGATAAGACGTGCTTTGAAATGCAGACAGCATAAGGACGACCACAAAAAAGAAATGGAACAAAAGAATAGGCTCTTCTTCCATATGTAAAGGGAATCACTGAGAGGATAAGTAAAGTGCCGGCCAAAATCAATGTCCTACCTATCTTCACCAGTAAAAATAAGGTTAGAAGCATTTTAAGGTCAGCGAAAGATCGTAGAGCGCCATTACAATCGAGTGGTGTATATAAGATTCCCTGCGATTGTGGTCAGGTATACATAGGTGAGACATGCCGAGCAGTATCCGTTAGGGTGAAAGAACATCTTCGTCACGCCAGACTAGAACAAACCACGAAATCGGCAGTGGCGGAACACCAAGTAGAAGCAGGACACAAAATTCAGTGGGATAAAACTATGATCGTAGCAAAGCCAAAAGATTTTTTTAGAACGGAAAATAAGGGAATCCATCGAAATTTATAAAAATCCTAACAATTTCAACAGAGACGGCGGCTATGGTTTAAGCCAAATGTGGAAGTGTGTGCTAGCAAATGAACACGTAACAACTACAAGATCGCTCCATAATACATAAACGTCTTTGGAACAGTAAATATTCTTGTGCGGATAAACAAAATCATCTTTGCCGGTGATAATAAACATCGAATTAAGTGTCAAGACGGCGAGATAAGCAGATAAGCAGAAGCCCTGACGAAGGCTCCAGGTTGGGGCCGAAACGTTGGCGTTATCAGCAAAGAAACGCAGCGCAAAACCCGAAAAGAAACAAGTAAGTGCAATTTTCGAAGCGGGCTATTGTTCTCTAAGGAACGGGCCCCTGACCTCTCCTTGGGAACTGAGCTGTAGCAATTCTTTAGGAACACTATTTCGTTTCTCGACAATACACCCCGCCTACAGAGTACAAAAACGTTCGCGGATTTCACTTCAAAAATCGTATTGCGCTCAGAGAACTGCTTATCCAGCTGTTGTGCGTGCAAGACATTCCTAGTAATATCGCCACGTTCTCGCACGACGATACAAAAACCTATTTCAGTGTGGCAGTGCTTGGGGTTTACGACTCCATAGATGATGTTTATCGCCGCGTGGATCTCTTTCCGTCGCGCCCCGTGGTGGGACCTCCAATAAAGGGCCGTTCATATCGAACAGGTGCTGGGGCGCATCTATTCGTTTAATAAACCCACTGCGACGGGCCTCGTATGGGTGCAGATATTGCTGCCGAACCTTGTTCTGCCTCCCCCCTCCCTGCAGACGCCAATAAGGGGCGCGAGTTGCCAAGTCCCGCCACACAACCCCACAGCGAGCGGCAGCCACGGCGATACGTCGGGGACGAGCGGAAACACGAAACCAAAGTGCGTGCGTTCTTAGGTATTATCAGCAAATTGTTCAGTATCGCCTTTCAGGAACGCGAGAAGAAATTTTGCAGCCTTAAGTAGCCTAAATGTTTCCTTCGACTGGCCGGGTTTACAGCTGCACTTTTCGTCTCTCTCTCCGCACGCTAGTTGTTATTAGTAAAAAATTATCTCAAACCTTTCAGCGTAGTTTTAAAGCAATAAACATTTTATATGGTTTTAAAGTGAAGTATTGCTTGTATATTTTAAACACAATTGAGAATAGACAGTGCAGTAATTCTTGTGTCTTTTCGGAGGTCTTTACAGAGTGTCGGATTACTATCACAATTATTCAAAAAGTATACTTACCAGACTTAAAATAATTAATACTTGTCGTTGAAACAAATAACTTATTTTTATTTATATACCTATTAATATTTAAATTATTTAGTTACTGATCACTTTTTTTTTTCTTCTGCATTCAGATTAACATGAAGAAATGTCCTTTTTACGTTTTTTAATCACACTTCTATCAGATTTGCGTTACCATACGTTGATTTACTGCTACCAACTTCCAAAGAGTGTGTTCTACAGACAGAGCCGGCGCCGACAACATGAATCTCTGGTCAACGATATGATATCTAATTAAAATGAATTGTGTACACAGAAGAATTGTTCACTCACGGTTGTAATGTATATAAGGTGTTTTGTTGTAAGAGGAACCCAGCACTGGACTTGATGCAACGCAACGCATAACGGCAATATGCCGTCAGGCGTGCGTGATGTGTCTGGTCGCCCTGTATGATACACTGTGTTTAAATACAGAGCGTTGTTCAAATAGCTCGTAAGGAGCAAAGATGGCACAGGATCGAGAGCATTGTAGGCACTCACAATCTGTCAAATTCAAAGGCCCCACCCAAAGGATAAATCATGATCAATAGTGAGGTAAGCCGTCTCTATTCAAGCCCAGCCCTCTGGAATATAACATGGTTGTCAACAATCGCGCACCAGCACCTTCCGACAAGTGCTGGATGCTGATGTTTTTTCCCACCGCGCGCTGGGAGTTCCACGAAGCTGCTTATTTTTGCGTCATTTTGTTTGAACGACATCCAATACGCGTGAAAGTTGTTTACCCGCGGGTTCGAGGAATGCCGTGAGCGAACTTTACTCGCCGGCAAGCGCTGCCGAGCGGGGAAATGTTTTCACTCAGCTGTTATTTACATTAGGACCCGCTCACCGTCTTCCGTCCTGATAGCTCTGCTAACAGCCAATTACTGCAAGACACATCTGATTGAAGCCGACATCCTCCTAGGTAAAGGACTCCGTTATTCCAACGGAGGAGATTAATTTTTCTTAATTTCGGTCGGAAATACAACCGGGAGCAGGAAAAATTTCGCGCACCGTCGGTAGTAGTGTCAATACCTGCGAGTGAGCCAGAACCCCGGACCAAAACACCCCATGTATTCCTTATGGGCATATGTGTGAGCTCAGGACCCCCCACGTCGCGCAGGTGTTCGCCAGGCCACGTGCCCACCATAAATCATCAACACCTGTCATCAAGCTGTTCTGAAGGCCACGGGGTTCAGTTGCCAGTTTTTCCCCGTGTATTTCATATGGACGTATGTTTGTTGCCAGTTTTTGGACCACCCACGTCGCGCAGGTGTTCGCCTGGCCACGTGCCCACCATAAATCATCAACACCTGTCATCAAGCTGTCAAGAAGGCCACGTGCCACGTTGTTACGGGTCATAAATCGTCTAAATGGCTTTATTATTTTTTTAAACCTCAATTAGGGTACAATATTCACTTTTTCTTTTTTCTTTTATTACATTCTTAATTTGTACTAGTGGTGTGACATATCGAAGGCGGGCCGGCGCCAACTTGTGGTCAGTTTGTGGTCATTCCCGCCCCCGCCCCCGTCGCAGCGGACGCACGTGCCGCGCAGGTGTTCGCCTCAGATCATAAATGGGAATAATATGCTAATGAGGCTACGCGGCGGGATCGTCGCGGGGATTACGTAATATTTCAGGCAGTGCAAGACCCCACCCTGGGGGCACAAATCTGTACCTAGGTGAATGTGTATGAATGCTTTGCAAATAGTGTTTGTGTGTGAAGAGGAAATATACCGTTTATCTGTGTATCTAGTTGGTAAATATATACAGTGCACTGCTTAGGTTGCTGCAAAAACATGTATACCAGTATAGTTCAAATATTTCAATGCTGTACATATTAAAAAAAATATGGAAAGTTAAAATTTATTCACAAATTCACCTATTCCTCTTAGGCAGGTGGTCGTGGGTTCAAAGTTCTAAAACATATAAATTAAGATTTAATCTTTAAATAGTGTTATGGCATATCAATTTACAAGTAATTTTTCTACCAAGTGCAGAGAAATTTATTCTATGAGAATCTGTCGAGCCGTTTTCGGGATACTAGTTTTAACGTTATATGATGTTGAATAAGCCGCCCGCCCGCTGACTTGAATGAATTTCATATACCCCGCAGCCAGCAGGCCATCCCAACCCTACCTGGAGCCGCAATGTATTATACTGTTTGGGCCCGCACGAAAAAAAAAAATCCCATCGACCGCCATTAATTTCTTTGTCCGCCCCATCTGTTCTGAGAGGTGTCCTCCTAACAAAACGTGCCGCCACCCCTTCATGATATAATAATTGTAGATTGCACATGAATTCAGAGTACAGATACATTATTTTTTATTCGTTGAATACGAAATAACGAAATCCTTGATAATTTCCAACATGAATACGACAAAAACATTCGGAAAGCTGTGAACATTTCAACGATTGGGACAAATAAATCTGGTATTTCAGATAGTGTACTAAGTACCTAGGTTATATTCCCAAACATCGCCACAGTATGTGTGGGGTAAGAACAAACGACATTATTGATACTGGCTGGTACTGTGAGTAAGCATTCAGCCACGGCCTTTTGAAGGAATCATCCCGGTATTCTCCTGGAGTAATTTCGGAAACCATGGAAAACCGAAATCCGTATAGCCGGAAGAGGATTCGAATCTTGCGTCCTCCCGAATGAGAGTTCAAACCTGCGTCCTCACGAATGCGAGACCAGGGTTCAGATATAGACGACATTTCGTTTATGTTTCCGTTCGACAGAATACAATCGCGGCATCCATGGCAGCCATATCTTTTTCAATTATTATATTTCTTATGCCTTTGGCTTTACATCTCGTAGTCATGGAGGTCAGTAGAAGCGTGAAAGGACTAGGGACAAGGAACGGGGATTAATTCGGCCATGGCATTTTAGGGGAAACCATGGAAATCCAAAAATCTGGATAGTCGGACGGGGATTTGAAGCCGCGTCCTCCAAGCTCAGGTTATACATAATTTTTTCTACCTGGTACCTTTGGCGTAACATGTCTTGTGTTCAGTGTTGCTCTTTAAAACGTGTAGTTTTGGATACGTTGAGTAATTAGTTCTGTACACTCAGTTTTTCGGTCTCGTTACGAAAACCTACCGCTGTGTAAACATGGGAAGACAGTTTATTTCCAAGCAAAAGAAAATTTCGTTTGATAATATACATTACACACCTATCTTCTTCCTCGACTTCCATGAAGAACTAAGCTCACATGCAGCGACTTCATGCAAGTTGACTTCGTATCATCACTAGGAATGTGTTACCCAACATTCGCAAACGAGTTTCCATTGGTATTGACATTTTCTATTTTCAGTCTCAGCTGAGATCAAGCGGAACAATAAACATCAGCATGCGCACAAGCAGTGGAAGAATTCTTTGCACTTCTTGCATCTTTAACAATTTTCTGTCTACAGTAAAATTGTAATATGCTTTATCGCTTTCAGTTGTTAAATTAATGTCGATCAAAAGCTCATTTTTACCAATGAAATACTGCTCTTACTTTTACCTACTAGATTTCGTGTAATATTGTTATTTCAGAGTAAGTTCGTTCACTTTGATACTAATTTTTCTCATAAATTTAGAACCTCTAATATTGTCTCACAGCCTTCAAATGAAACCTCGTGTATTAAATTTAATTTTTGGATTTTCTATAGCCAATTGCTCTCATTAAAATCTAACTATTTACCAAGATACTTCAGACTTTTATCAACGAATACTAACGCGTTATTTTTAATATTATCACTTTCTGTGCAGAATCCGACTTACACAGTTCTTTCCAAAAAGTTATCGCACATCAGGTTTCAGTTTAGCGTGGTACGTGAATAATCATTATTATTTATAAATGTGTTGTTCTCGAGTACTAGATGAAATGTGAAGTGATAGGATGATTTCTGAGATCTTGTCAAACTAAGTAGCTCATGGATTGCAGTGACAGTTGTAAGTGTAAAATATAGATTTCTAATGTCAAGGTAGTGGCACTGATGAAACTCGACCGAACTATTTTCAGTGTTACGTTTTCCTGTTTGTTTGAAAACACAGAACTGTCGAGGTCATTAGAGGCGGGATGGGACTGCAGACTTTGAACTGGAGGGAATTCGGCCATGGCCTTTTGACATTCACCTGGAGGATTTAGGGAAACCATGGAAAAACCCAAATCTGGATGCCCGGACGGGGATTCGAACTGCCGTCCTCCCGAATGCGAGGCCAGAACGCTAGCCGGTTCACCACCACGCTCGGTGAAATTAGCAGAAATGATACCCCATACTAGTAGATTAATAAAAGTTGTCACGAACTGCACCACTCAAGAACAAGCTAGGAAAGGTACCAAGACACAAACTTTGAAAGTATATACCTTTTAGGACTTACAGAATATTGACAACTTATACATGCACACACCAGTGTCAAGGGTCATGAAAATATTAACAGATCTTTCAGAATTTCTTGAGTTAACAGCCAGATCCTTATTCTGTTTCTATTTTACCGCATATTTTGACAAGGCGTGTAGTGGGCATTCGACTGGAGTGATTTCAGGAAACTATGGAAACAAAAGTTAAATCTGGATGGTCGCCATACAGAAAAGACGGATCAGGATTGAAGAAAAAAAAAAAAACTCTGTCCAGCCGCTGACGGACAGGGATATATATAGATATGTAAAGCGTCTGCGTATACCTCATTTTCGAGGTGTATTCATGTGTGATGAATTACCTGAAAAAATTCGTCATCATGAATGTGGAATAGTGAACTTGGACAGTGCTGAAAATGCAGGAACACATTGGGTTGCATATATAAAGTACAAAGAAGGTGTAGTTAAATATTTTGACAGTTTTGGTGACTTACCCCCACCATTGGAATTGCAGCGATACTTTGCGGGCAACAGAATACTGTACAACGTACAACGTCACCAGGAATACGGCACACACGTATGTGGCCACTTGTGTTTAAAGTTCTTGTATGAAAATATTTGACATCGCGAGAAATGCGGTACAGACCACAGTTAGTTGGAAAAATGGAAGAATACATACTTTCTGCAGAAACAGCGGTAACAGAAATAGACTAAACGCGTGAAAAATTACCTCACCTTACACTGATTTCAAAATGCCTACAGTCGCAATACAGAAATTCACCGAAGATAGCATCCACTAAGTTCTAGATCATGTTAGATCATTCATGAAATTTTTCGTCAGTGCCAGTATACGAGTCTGTTTCGTAGACTAAATGGATCTCGTGTACAACCTCCAAAGGGCACATGTGAATAGTTCTTATCCCGACACATGCGAAAAATGCGGTACAGACCACAGTTAGTTGGAAAAATGGAAGAATGCATACTTTCTGCAGAAACAGCGGTAACAGATGCATAGCATATTGTCGGGGATTGGCACGTATCTAAAACTGTCACGAACTGCACCACTCAAGAACAAGCTAGGAAAGGTGCCAAGCACAAACTTCGAAAGTATATACCTTTTAGGACTTACAGAATATTGACAACTTATACATGCACACACCAGTGTCAAGGATCATGAAAATATGCTCGGCCTCACAAATATTGACAGATGTTTCGGAATTTCTCGAGTTAACAGTCCAATCCTCATTCTGTTTCTATTTACCGCATACTTTGACAAGGCGTGTAGTGGGCATTCGCCTGGAGTGATTTCAGGAAACTATGGAAAAAATAACTTAAAACTGGATGGTCGCTTCCCGAATGCGATGCCAGAGTGCTATCGCTCGCCCAACAGTCATTGTCAATCCTCTTACGCACCCCAACTCATAAAATCCCGAAATGTTATGAAAATCGCAAAACATAGTGAATACAGGTAAAATATCGCCAAAAATTATGTAATATTCGCTCTACGAAAGAAGTCATAGATTGATATGATTAGAAGATGACTGAGGATGTATCAGTTTCATTAAGAATTCACCATTCCTCAGTTTAGATGTCCTAAATTACTTTATATGGACACAGTTAGCTTGGCAGGTAGAGTTCCATAGTGAAAAGGTTGTCGGTGTTATGAAGGACGATGCGAATTGCACCCTGATTGTGGAGTTTGCTGGGTTACGGGGCAAAAAGTGTGCATTCTGGCTCGAGACCGACCAAACCTGTAACATTTTTATTTTTTTATTTTTGCTGGATACCAGTTAACCAGTGGAGATGCTACATTTTGTGCTTAGGTACATCTCTTGCGGTATAAACTCGTAACTTTCTCCGGAGCAGAGCCTTCGTGGGTGAATCCTCGAAAATTAGGCCATACTTTAGGTATGTTTTCAACCAGAGTGAGAAACATCCACTTTATTCATAAATGGTTACAACAGCTATCCATTCACCCACATGCATAGAAAACCATAATCCGTATGCCTAGATCTGGATTCAAACCGGTATCCTCCTGAATAAGAGGCCAACACTCTCGGTGAAATTATAGGTGACAAAATTATAAGTGTCTGATTTAAAAGTGACATGTTTACAGCATCAGCTAATCGTCACCACAATTTGAGTAGCTATATGGTGCAAATTGAAATCGACGTTTCACGAAATACGTCTTATACCCGTTGCGTTTGACAAAATAGTCTTCAATTATAATGACAACCTATATACCTCGTGTTGCTAAGTTTCGCTTCACGCACGTTTAAACTAGCATCAGAGTCCAGATTGGTGAACTATGGGACAAGCGGTCTTCCACAAACATGATTTCACAGGTTTGCAACCACCACCACTCCCCCCACAGTACGTGTCGTGATGTACCCCACATACAACAGGCTTACCCCGCCATCACCACCTCCTATAAACTGGTAACCTTTCTCCAAAGCAGAGCCTTCGTGGCTGGATCCTCAAAAAATCAGAGCATACTTTAGGTATGTTTTCAACCGGAGTGAGAAACATCCACTTCATTCATAAGTGGTTACAACAGTTATCCATTCAACCCACGTGCATAGAAAACCCTAATCCGATGCCCAGATCGGGATTCACACCGGTATCCTCCTGAATGAGAGGCCAACAGTCTCGGTGAAATTATAGGTGACAAAATTATAAGTGTTTGATTTAAAAGTGACATGTTCACAGCATCAGCTAGTCGTTTCCACAATTTCAGTAACTGTATGGTGCAAATTGAAATCGACGTTTCACGAAATATGTCTTATACCCGTTGCGTTTTACAAAATAGTCTTTATTTATAATGACTGCCTATATACCTTGTGTTGTTAAGTTTCGCTTCACGCACGTTTAAACTAGCATCAGAGGCCATATTGGTGAACTATGGGACAAGCGGTCTTCCACAAACAAGATTTCACAGGATTACACCCACCACCACTCGCCCCTAAAAAGTCCTTTATAAAGTTATTTTTCATGAGTCCTTCATCACTTACTAGTATTAAGACCCAATCGTAATAGACACCAACACTCGATAAGACAAATTTTTTCCGGACCATGACACCCTTGCACTTATTGAGGTTAACCCCAGTTTTAGGACATCGCGCGTTAACCTAAGCTAACACAATGTAACATGCTGAGCCTGCCTAACCTAAATTATCTACAGTAACCTCAATTACTGTATGGGTTTTATGGTTTTTTTATCCTAAAACTGGGGTTAACCTCAATAAGTGCAAGGGTGTCATGGTCCGGAAAAAATTTGTCTTATCGAGTGTTGGTGTCTATTACGATTGGGTCTTAATACTAGTAAGTGATGAAGGACTCATGAAAAATAACTTTATAAAGGACTTTTTAGGGGCGAGTGGTGGTGGGTGTAATCCTGTGAAATCTTGTTTGTGGAAGACCGCTTGTCCCATAGTTCACCAATATGGCCTCTGATGCTAGTTTAAACGTGCGTGAAGCGAAACTTAACAACACAAGGTATATAGGCAGTCATTATAAATAAAGACTATTTTGTAAAACGCAACGGGTATAAGACATATTTCGTGAAACGTCGATTTCAATTTGCACCATACAGTTACTGAAATTGTGGAAACGACTAGCTGATGCTGTGAACATGTCACTTTTAAATCAAACACTTATAATTTTGTCACCTATAATTTCACCGAGACTGTTGGCCTCTCATTCAGGAGGATACCGGTGTGAATCCCGATCTGGGCATCGGATTAGGGTTTTCTATGCACGTGGGTTGAATGGATAACTGTTGTAACCACTTATGAATGAAGTGGATGTTTCTCACTCCGGTTGAAAACATACCTAAAGTATGCTCTATTTTTTGAGGATCCAGCCACGAAGGCTCTGCTTTGGAGAAAGGTTACCAGTTTATAGGAGGTGGTGATGGGGGGTAAGCCTGTTGTATGTGGGGTACATCACGACACGTACTGTGGGGGGAGTGGTGGTGGTTGCAAACCTGTGAAATCATGTTTGTGGAAGACCGCTTGTCCCATAGTTCACCAATCTGGACTCTGATGCTAGTTTAAACGTGCGTGAAGCGAAACTTAGCAACACGAGGTATATAGGTTGTCATTATAATTGAAGACTATTTTGTCAAACGCAACGGGTATAAGACGTATTTCGTGAAACGTCGATTTCAATTTGCACCATATAGCTACTCAAATTGTGGTGACGATTAGCTGATGCTGTAAACATGTCACTTTTAAATCAGACACTTATAATTTTGTCACCTATAATTTCACCGAGAGTGTTGGCCTCTTATTCAGGAGGATACCGGTTTGAATCCAGATCTAGGCATACGGATTATGGTTTTCTATGCATGTGGGTGAATGGATAGCTGTTGTAACCATTTATGAATAAAGTGGATGTTTCTCACTCTGGTTGAAAACATACCTAAAGTATGGCCTAATTTTCGAGGATTCACCCACGAAGGCTCTGCTCCGGAGAAAGTTACGAGTTTATACCGCAAGAGATGTACCTAAGCACAAAATGTAGCATCTCCACTGGTTAACTGGTATCCAGCAAAAATAAAAAAATAAAAATGTTACAGGTTTGGTCGGTCTCGAGCCAGAATGCACACTTTTTGCCCCGTAACCCAGCAAACTCCACAATCAGGGTGCAATTCGCATCGTCCTTCATAACACCGACAACCTTTTCACTATGGAACTCTACCTGCCAAGCTAACTGTGTCCATATAAAGTAATTTAGGACATCTAAACTGAGGAATGGTGAATTCTTAATGAAACTGATACATCCTCAGTCATCTTCTAATCATATCAATCTATGACTTCTTTCGTAGAGCGAATATTACATAATTTTTGGCGATATTTTACCTGTATTCACTATGTTTTGCGATTTTCATAACATTTCGGGATTTTATGAGTTGGGGTGCGTAAGAGGATTGACAATGACTGTTGGGCGAGCGATAGCACTCTGGCATCGCATTCGGGAAGCGACCATCCAGTTTTAAGTTATTTTTTCCATAGTTTCCTGAAATCACTCCAGGCGAATGCCCACTACACGCCTTGTCAAAGTATGCGGTAAATAGAAACAGAATGAGGATTGGACTGTTAACTCGAGAAATTCCGAAACATCTGTCAATATTTGTGAGGCCGAGCATATTTTCATGATCCTTGACACTGGTGTGTGCATGTATAAGTTGTCAATATTCTGTAAGTCCTAAAAGGTATATACTTTCGAAGTTTGTGCTTGGCACCTTTCCTAGCTTGTTCTTGAGTGGTGCAGTTCGTGACAGTTTTAGATACGTGCCAATCCCCGACAATATGCTATGCATCTGTTACCGCTGTTTCTGCAGAAAGTATGCATTCTTCCATTTTTCCAACTAACTGTGGTCTGTACCGCATTTTTCGCATGTGTCGGGATAAGAACTATTCACATGTGCCCTTTGGAGGTTGTACACGAGATCCATTTAGTCTACGAAACAGACTCGTATACTGGCACTGACGAAAAATTTCATGAATGATCTAACATGATCTAGAACTTAGTGGATGCTATCTTCGGTGAATTTCTGTATTGCGACTGTAGGCATTTTGAAATCAGTGTAAGGTGAGGTAATTTTTCACGCGTTTAGTCTATTTCTGTTACCGCTGTTTCTGCAGAAAGTATGTATTCTTCCATTTTTTCCAACTAACTGTGGTCTGTACCGCATTTCTCGCGATGTCAAATATTTTCATACAAGAACTTTAAACACAAGTGGCCACATACGTGTGTGCCGTATTCCTGGTGACGTTGTACGTTGTACAGTATTCTGTTGCCCGCAAAGTATCGCTGCAATTCCAATGGTGGGGGTAAGTCACCAAAACTGTCAAAATATTTAACTACACCTTCTTTGTACTTTATATATGCAACCCAATGTGTTCCTGCATTTTCAGCACTGTCCAAGTTCACTATTCCACATTCATGATGACGAATTTTTTCAGGTAATTCATCACACATGAATACACCTCGAAAATGAGGTATACGCAGACGCTTTACATATCTATATATATCCCTGTCCGTCAGCGGCTGGACAGAGTTTTTTTTTTTTTTCTTCAATCCTGATCCGTCTTTTCTGTATGGCGACCATCCAGATTTAACTTTTGTTTCCATAGTTTCCTGAAATCACTCCAGTCGAATGCCCACTACACGCCTTGTCAAAATATGCGGTAAAATAGAAACAGAATAAGGATCTGGCTGTTAACTCAAGAAATTCTGAAAGATCTGTTAATATTTTCATGACCCTTGACACTGGTGTGTGCATGTATAAGTTGTCAATATTCTGTAAGTCCTAAAAGGTATATACTTTCAAAGTTTGTGTCTTGGTACCTTTCCTAGCTTGTTCTTGAGTGGTGCAGTTCGTGACAACTTTTATTAATCTACTAGTATGGGGTATCATTTCTGCTAATTTCACCGAGCGTGGTGGTGAACCGGCTAGCGTTCTGGCCTCGCATTCGGGAGGACGGCAGTTCGAATCCCCGTCCGGGCATCCAGATTTGGGTTTTCCATGGTTTCCCTAAATCACTCCAGGTGAATGTCAAAAGGCCATGGCCGAATTCCCTCCAGTTCAAAGTCTGCAGTCCCATCCCGCCTCTAATGACCTCGACAGTTCTGTGTTTTCAAACAAACAGGAAAACGTAACACTGAAAATAGTTCGGTCGAGTTTCATCAGTGCCACTACCTTGACATTAGAAATCTATATTTTACACTTACAACTGTTCACTGCAATCCATGAGCTACTTAGTTTGACAAGATCTCAGAAATCATCCTATCACTTCACATTTCATCTAGTACTCGAGAACAACACATTTATAAATAATAATGATTATTCACGTACCACGCTAAACTGAAACCTGATGTGCGATAACTTTTTGGAAAGAACTGTGTAAGTCGGATTCTGCACAGAAAGTGATAATATTAAAAATAACGCGTTAGTATTCGTTGATAAAAGTCTGAAGTATCTTGGTAAATAGTTAGATTTTAATGAGAGCAATTGGCTATAGAAAATCCAAAAATTAAATTTAATACACGAGGTTTCATTTGAAGGCTGTGAGACAATATTAGAGGTTCTAAATTTATGAGAAAAAATTAGTATCAAAGTGAACGAACTTTACTCTGAAATAACAATATTACACGAAATCTAGTAGGTAAAAGTAAGAGCAGTATTTCATTGGTAAAAATGAGCTTTTGATCGACATTAATTTAACAACTGAAAGCGATAAAGCATATTACAATTTTACTGTAGACAGAAAATTGTTAAAGATGCAAGAAGTGCAAAGAATTCTTCCACTGCTTGTGCGCATGCTGATGTTTATTGTTCCGCTTGATCTCAGCTGAGACTGAAAATAGAAAATGTCAATACCAATGGAAACTCGTTTGCGAATGTTGGGTAACACATTCCTAGTGATGATACGAAGTCAACTTGCATGAAGTCGCTGCATGTGAGCTTAGTTCTTCATGGAAGTCGAGGAAGAAGATAGGTGTGTAATGTATATTATCAAACGAAATTTTCTTTTGCTTGGAAATAAACTGTCTTCCCATGTTTACACAGCGGTAGGTTTTCGTAACGAGACCGAAAAACTGAGTGTACAGAACTAATTACTCAACGTATCCAAAACTACACGTTTTAAAGAGCAACACTGAACACAAGACATGTTACGCCAAAGGTACCAGGTAGAAAAAAATTATGTATAACCTGAGCTTGGAGGACGCGGCTTCAAATCCCCGTCCGACTATCCAGATTTTTGGATTTCCATGGTTTCCCCTAAAATGCCATGGCCGAATTTAATCCCGTTCCTTGTCCCTAGTCCTTTCACGCTTCTACTGACCTCCATGACTACGAGATGTAAAGCCAAAGGCATAAGAAATATAATAATTGAAAAAGATATGGCTGCCATGGATGCCGCGATTGTATTCTGTCGAACGGAAACATAAACGAAATGTCGTCTATATCTGAACCCTGGTCTCGCATTCGTGAGGACGCAGGTTTGAACTCTCATTCGGGAGGACGCAAGATTCGAATCCTCTTCCGGCTATACGGATTTCGGTTTTCCATGGTTTCCGAAATTACTCCAGGAGAATACCGGGATGATTCCTTCAAAAGGCCGTGGCTGAATGCTTACTCACAGTACCAGCCAGTATCAATAATGTCGTTTGTTCTTACCCCACACATACTGTGGCGATGTTTGGGAATATAACCTAGGTACTTAGTACACTATCTGAAATACCAGATTTATTTGTCCCAATCGTTGAAATGTTCACAGCTTTCCGAATGTTTTTGTCGTATTCATGTTGGAAATTATCAAGGATTTCGTTATTTCGTATTCAACGAATAAAAAAATAATGTATCTGTACTCTGAATTCATGTGCAATCTACAATTATTATATCATGAAGGGGTGGCGGCACGTTTTGTTAGGAGGACACCTCTCAGAACAGATGGGGCGGACAAAGAAATTAATGGCGGTCGATGGATTTTTTTTTTCGTGCGGGCCCAAACAGTATAATACATTGCGGCTCCAGGTAGGGTTGGGATGGCCTGCTGGCTGCGGGGTATATGAAATTCATTCAAGTCAGCGGGCGGGCGGCTTATTCAACATCATATAACGTTAAAACTAGTATCCCGAAAACGGCTCGACAGATTCTCATAGAATAAATTTCTCTGCACTTGGTAGAAAAATTACTTGTAAATTGATATGCCATAACACTATTTAAAGATTAAATCTTAATTTATATGTTTTAGAACTTTGAACCCACGACCACCTGCCTAAGAGGAATAGGTGAATTTGTGAATAAATTTTAACTTTCCATATTTTTTTTAATATGTACAGCATTGAAATATTTGAACTATACTGGTATACATGTTTTTGCAGCAACCTAAGCAGTGCACTGTATATATTTACCAACTAGATACACAGATAAACGGTATATTTCCTCTTCACACACAAACACTATTTGCAAAGCATTCATACACATTCACCTAGGTACAGATTTGTGCCCCCAGGGTGGGGTCTTGCACTGCCTGAAATATTACGTAATCCCCGCGACGATCCCGCCGCGTAGCCTCATTAGCATGTTATTCCCATTTATGATCTGAGGCGAACACCTGCGTCCATAAAAAGGGACCGACCCTCATAGCATATAATTACGACCTGTAACTTAGGTAAGAAGTGCCGCGTAGCCTCATTAGCATATATTTATGAGCCGTAACAACGTGGCACTGCGCGACGTGGGTGGTCTGGCGAACACCTGCGAGACGTGGGGGGGTCCCGATGATTAATGGCCTTGTTGACAGCTTGATGACAGGAGTTGATGATTTATGGTAATTAGGTCACGCGCCCCGCCCCCTAGAATCCCTTTGATGGCGCCGACGCAGGTTAGGGCACTACTACCAAATAATTAAAATGGCAAAGTATTTATTTTTCATAAATAAAAGTAATTATTCTCTATCATTTACTTTTATGTGACAACACATTAAATGAGGGAGGTTTTATTGCCGGACCCTGTATATATATATCTATATATTTTTTGCCTCGTCGACCGAAGTCATAGAGGCGAGAAAGGACTGGGAGTAGGGAGCGTCCTTAAATCACGTATCACAGTATGTCCCACCTGTGAACCCCCCCCCCCTCTCCCCACTTAGCCCGACGTGGTAACGTACTATTTTCCCGTTTGATTCCAGAACACATTTTGTACTGTTTTCTCTTGTCAGACTATTTTAAATTACATACGGAGATAATTAAATGAAGGAAATAAAGATTCACATGCTGTTGTGTGCTCATTTAATTGTGTAAAAATGATATGAATGGAAAGCTACGTGGCCTGTCTCGGAACATCCCCCCCTCCCCACCCCACCACGTAGCGCAACGTAGTCTTCAGCCAACCACTCCCCCCTTAGGCCAAGCCACGTAGTTTATGGACGCTCCCTAAGGAGTGGGAGGGATTTGGACATGGCCTTTTCAAGGTAGCACAATGGCATTTCCCCGTAGTGGTTTGGGAAAACACGGAAAAGTCAAATCTGGAAGGCAGACGCTGACTCGAACCCGCGTCTCCCGAACGCGAGACCAGAGCACCACCGCTCACCACCACGGTGGTAAGAACAAAAAATGCAAACGTAATCAAGGAAATAAAGATGACCAAAACATACAGCAGAAAATAAA
>CM061918.1:8125120-8347101 GCA_031002005.1 Vandiemenella viatica
ATCCAATTATGATAATAACTCAGTTGCTTTACTTCTCCCCCCTTCAATTCACAGCAAACAAAAACCAATACAACGCTGCTATTCAAGAAACTCAATCAACATATCAGAATTAAATGCATGCAAACTGAAACCAACTACTTGTGCTGCGTCAGCATGCGGTAAGTGTCACCAGAATGACAAAGGAATGGGCAAAAAGGAGAGAAAAACTCAACTCGGTTTTCCTTCCTATGTGCGACTCGAAATTATAGGAACAAAATGTTAAAGGAACGGAACAGATAGGAAAAGACGCTTCGCAGCAGCTCGCTAGCAGCAGCACGCGCACTTAGCTTTGGTGTCTTCACTCGGGTCTGCTCGGCTCAGCTCGGCTGGTCGCAGGTTGGCTCGAATCAGCTGCTCCGGCTCGGCTTCCTTCGGCTGGTCTCGGCCACCCTCGTGTCGGCTGCTCTCGGCTCCGCTCGGAAATGCTCGTCGAGTTCATGCGCCACTTCCACTGGTCTCAGAGTAGATTATCTTCGCTCGCCGTCTTTGACTCACTGCCTCGTGTCGTTGTAGTGTTATATCTTCCACTTTGACTATTGTCGTCTTCGCGCCTAATTGTCACTTTATTCTCACTTCGCCGTAATTTATCCTTTGTCCTCTTTATCCTCGTGTGTATGCTCTGGAATTGAAAGTTAATTTCTCCTCCAGATGCCTATTTAACCACACGTCCTGTCACTGAGGCGCCATGCAAGCTCACAGTCGTCTTGGCGTAGTACTTGTTGGGGCTTTAGATTAATTATCACTTATCAATTATAAATAAAAAGTTCGGTCAGCCGTGCGGTCGCCAATCTGCTGATCTTTACTAGTTAGATAAACTAGAATTGTAGTCAGAGAAAACAAGTAAGCAAGTACTGAGAAATACACGGCAATTCAGCTTTCACAGTTCACTCACATTTATTCCTCCGAAACTACAAATATCTAAGCAAGCCAGCAGATACTTAAAAACTAAACTTCTTCTCCAAAGAATGCAGGTTCGAGGATAATCAAGGATTGTAACATTCAATACAAGCCCCGTAATTAATTATTACACAATCGACGTGATCCAAATCAATAGCAGTTCCACATACACAGTTTATGGGAAACCAGTTCATTCAAAATAACCTTCATAGTCCACAAAAATACCTTCAGAATGTCCACACAATGTCTTACAACTCTGAGCCTCGGTTAAGCGACACACACACACACACATGCTCCCGGCCGCGGCATATAAGCTCTCGCTGACCGTAGCTTACTCTAACGTCGCCAATACAAGACTGTTTCAAAGCGCGCTAAGTAATCGCTCAACACCAAAGACATTACATTTACTTCTCAGATCACAATTTATACTAAAATTATATCCGTAATTTCAACGGTTATGTTACAAGTGGTTGGGATAAACTTGGTTTAGATTTCTGCATACTGCTCGGCTATTGTTGAGTATTGCTCGTCTACTCGGGTTTATTTAGCCAGATATTACACCTAGGAATGAAATCTGTGTGTGGTAGTGATAATACCAGTTGGATTCCATACTCTAGATTGTAATGAATGTAATGACTCATAATTTTAAAATGACTTTAATACTGTTTATAAATAGAATGCACCGTCTTAATATACAGGGTTTTCTAAACTTTCCACGTAGGTTAAATTCCTTGAAAATGTTTTTCCCAACGTTCTGCGAGCTCTAGGGGAGCGAGGGGCTTGTTGTAACAGGGATAAGTAGTAACAGGCTCTTTCACTAGGACCTTAAACTGTATTAGCGTATTTCTTTGAATCGATCTGACCTATACACCGCGCCGCATCATGTTGCCACAGCCAGTGTCCCGCAGTGAGCGGAAGTGTGCGCGCGCTTCACTTTTGCCAGGTAATATAAAATTGTACTGTCGTAAAATTTTGGTTTGCGTTATTATTATCGACTAATTTCAAACTTTCTATATCTTATTTATATTCAAATTTATCTATCTGTGATAATGTGTAACAGTTTTTCAGATTACTAAATTGTTTAAATAGTTATCTTGATAAATGTTAAAAATCATACCATGGGGTTAGTTGTAACAACATATATTAAAAAGAGATAATTACGAAGCATACCTTAGATATAAATAATTTAATTACTTACTGTGATTGAAAAGTGCCATGATGATTATAAGTAGTGTTTAACTAAATAAAACTGTTAATTATTTAATTTTTGGTGTTCATTATTTTAAAAGTGTATTTAAATTGATTTTTTATAAGAATTACATAATTCCTACTTTAGAAAGATGTAAATTTTGTCAACAATAAACAAAGAATAAATGATTAGAGGTATTATTGTTTGTTTTTTTTTTTTTTTTTTTTTTTTTTCTACTTGCCCCAAGCACGAGGTAAGTTGTAACACCGCACTTCTTCTAGAAAATAATTGATTGTAAAATAATGACAAATAGTTATGGTATTATTTTTACTTGATTTGTTAGAGGAAGAGTTACAGCATCCATCGATCTTTATTTAGTAACAATTTAATCAATGGATCTCAAGATATATTAGTTTTCATGAAAACTGTTACAACAAGCCCCTCGCTCCCCTACAGCACCAATTATAGCATTTATTTTTTATTTTTTATCATTAAAGATGGGAGACGTTTGCGGGCAAGGAATGGGAAGGAATTCACACATTCCCTTTCGAAGGAATATTCCAAGCTTTTTCTGGGAGTGTTCTCTGGAAACCATGGAAAACCGGGATTCGAACCGGCGTTCTCCCGACTGCGAGGCCAGAGCGTTAACCGCTCACACACCACACTAGATTTAACAAAACGAAACGTCACTGTCGGCCAAATTGCATCTGATTCGTGTGGTAGATGCTACTGACATAACGAGAACACAAAGTCTGTATATTGCTTTTATTTATACTGATAGCTTCTGATTGGATAAAAATCCACAGCGGTCTCATATTTAACAGTAACTCTCTGCTACTGCTTCAAGGTAATGTATATTCGCCTGAATCATGGCACACGGCGCTAAAATGAAACAGACATTTTTAATAAGCAACGCTAACCTCACAAACTATAGCTCCGCTAATTTCTCACCCAGAAATGATGCTATAATTTATCGCGAAATCAAAACCCTGGACGACTGCGCTTTGTTACAAGACGATATTACGAAAATAATTGCGTGGTGTAAAGATTGGCAGTTGGAGTTAAACGCTAAAAAGTGCCAAGTCATGCGTGTGAGTAAAAAGGTGACACCATTTAACTATGAATATACAATTAATGACACTGTCCTTAGAACGGTAGATTCCGCTAAATACCTAGGGGTAACAATTCGTAATAATTTGTCGTGGAATGAGCATATTGAGAATGTAATGGGGAAAGCAAATCGTATACTCCGATTTCTAGGTCGTAATTTAAATCAATGCACTCAGGAAGTTAAATCGATTGTATACAAGTCACTAGTACGTCCTCACTTAGAGTATTGTTGTTCTGTATGGGGTCCCCATCAAAAGGGGTTAATGGAGGCTTTAGAGAAGGTCCAAAGAAGAGCCGCCCGATTCGTGACAGGTATATATAGTTGGAGGGAAAGCGTAAGTGCGATGTTGAAGGAGTTAGGTTGGGAAGACCTGGAACACCGAAGGCGTTGCTCTCGACGGAAGCTAATTGAAAAATTCACGACAGATGTATTTCGGAATGACAGTCAGCAAATATTGCTACCAGCAACATTCATATCTCGAAATGACCGTGAAAATAAGATAAGAGAAATCAGGGCCAGAACCGACTCATTTCTGTACTCATTTTTCCCACGAGCGATTAGGGAATGGAATAGAAAGGATTTACCGGGCGAGTAAACTTAAAATCCGACAGGAGTAGCTTTCGATAAAGCACTCCAGCCATCCTGATCTGGGTTTTCCATGGTTTTCCCAGGTCACTCCACGCGAATGCGGGGATGGTTCCTCACAATAGCCCATGGGCGCCTCCTGCCATATCCCTTATAACCCTTCCAAACCATAACCCTTCTCGATAGGTGCTATGCACCCTCCGCCACACACTTTTAGTGAATCGCGGAGTAATAATAATAAATAATAATAATAATTCGAAAATTTTATTAACAACGCATACGTAGGCCCTACCAACTCCCGGAATGTCAATGGTTTTTAATTGAACCGACAGCGTCTCTAGGTGGTTGGAAGTTTAGTGACGGCCGGATGGGGTGGGGTACGTTGTAGGAAGGCACCCCCCCCCCTGCCACGCCCCCTCTTAAGTCACGTGACGTTGATTCACTGCGCTTTGCGCCCTCCTCGTAGCTGCCGCCCCTGCGCCATTACGCGTTGCAGTTATACAATATTTAGGGCACTTGCGGCAACCTCAGCTTCCAGGCGCCGTGCCGTGAAAAATTAAGGTACTTCGTCTTCCTTAATGGAACTATTTTCTTTGCAGCTAATATGGGAAAAAGAGCATTAGTTCTGCAAGTTTTTATTTTTGCGTTCAGAATATTACAAGAAACATTTCACGCCGTAACTTCCCGCATGATGTCACCAGTGTTCGAGTCTTCTCTTCGACATCGGCCATCTAAGAAGGACCACGAAAAGTAATCCCGTGCATTCATTTCGATGCTTCTTATCTTCCAATTGTTCTTCCTCCTTCCATTTTGCTGTTTCTTCCTTTATTCCGTTCATTTGTTATTACATTTCCTCTTCTCCTTCTCCTGGAAACCCTTGAAATTTTTGATCAATCTCCTGAATGTTGCTCCATCTTGCATAAAATCTTCTGTTATTCCGATCTCAATCATATCTTTCTTTACTCCCTGGATCCACTGGTTGCCCTTCTTACTCTTGTAAACATGGTTGAAAATTCTTTTTGTCAGTCTTTTGTAATCCATTCTCGTTATGTGATCATAAAAACTGATTCTCCTCTTTCTGATCGTGTCTGGCATCGTTTCAATTTCTTCTTCTTTGTATAGATCTTTATTCCTCCGGTGTCTAAACTCATCATTTTCAATTTTTAATGGTCCTCAAATTTTTATCAAGAGTTTCCTTTTCTCTATCTGTTCTATTTCCCAGTTTTCATAGAGAACAAACTTTCTTAGGCGTTCAGACTGTGACAGAACAGAAACATTTTATAAGAAAACCATATTTTTGTGCTATGAGATTAAACAAAAATCTATATATTTACTCCTATAGCAAAGAAATATAAGTTGCCATGGCGATCAGAAATCAAGAGATAGCTAGATTTTAGCGACATAAAGGCCGAACGGTTGCTTTGAAACCATTTCATTGCTGAAGAACCTTGCATTCCTCGAATACTATAAGTCCGATGTAGTTCCAAGAGGAATATGAGTTGTGTATACTAAATGTAAAACGGTTGAAAGCTAAAGAACTGAGTTATTTATAATTATAAGCAGTCATGCGATAAGACCTCGTTGTTTGATTACTGTGTTGTAGAGTTTGATTTTAATTTTCCTTGAGAGTTTCTTCTTACTGTAACTATCTTTAGTCAGTTGGTATGATGGTTTTAGTTTCCTTGCTCTTGATATGTTTGCTTTTTTATCAAGCCCATTAATCTGAATTACTTCACCAAAATATTTAAATTTATTAACCCTGTTAATTTTTCCATACTTTGTGTTTAGTACTGTGGGTGAATCCTTAATATTGGTCATGAATTTAGTCTTCTCAAATTTTCCTGCTATTTCTTTCAGAAGGTTGATTTGATTGAATGCGGTTTCTATACTTTCAGAGAGGACTGCTACGTCATCAGCGAAGACCAAACAGTTTACCCCAACCTCTTTGTGCTTCGAACCTAATCTTATCTCATGATGAATTCCCCTTTCCTTGAGATTCTCTTCCCATACTCTAATTACCTTCTTCAAAAATCAAATAAAAGGTGTTGAGGAAAGCCCATCTCCTTGGCTGAACCAGTTTTATTTTAAATCACTCTGAGATCTCTCCCATAAATTTCACTTTTGAATTTGTTCCAGCGAGGGTCTGCATGATTATGTTGACCGATTTTGAGTCAACACCAAATTCCTGTAAAATGTTCGGTAATGAGACTCTGTCTACTGAGTCGTAGGCTTTACTGAAGTCCACATAAACTATAACATAGTTTTTGGTCTTTGTAACCCTGTCTCGTATTACAGTTTTCAGATTTAGAATCTGTTCTACACAGGATCGTCCTTTTCTGAACCCACCTTGGTGTTCTCCGATTTGTTTGTCAGTTACTCTTCACTGAAATGAATTCTAATAATCTAAAGAATAATCTGCTTCATTTCTTAGACCATTATATTTGTCACAATTATAACATTCTAGAGCAAACCTTATTTTTTGCCGGTTCTCGAAGGGGGACTAGCTCTACGTTTAATCTGTGACGCAAATGATCGTCACTTCGAATTGAAATTAGGCTCGAGATAGAACTCTATAGTGTTCTCCACGTATGCCTATCCTAACTGGAGGGATCCTCCGTACGTCTTTGTCTGGTGGTAATCCTCCGCTTGCGACCAGTGCTACTTCTCCAAAATGTCTCTGACCTCAATGCCTGATCAGAGGACCTTGCTTTCTTCTTGTCTATGATATCCACAGTTGATCTTTCCATACGTCTTTCAGCTATTTTGAGTTTCCGTTTTCTACATTCATTGAATGTCCAGTAGGTCAGAACCGAAAGAAAGCACTGGTCGCAAATTGCTTCCTTCACATTTGCAGACGTATTTGATTTAAGGCAATAGAATTATTACCAGAAGCTCTCTTCCATCCAAGCTTGATGCGGTGGAAAAATTCAAGTCTTATTTTTGTCCCATAATCGGTGACAGGTAAGGTTCGGACATTGTAGTTGGGAAAATGTTGGTTCAAATTCTCGTCCGTCAATAGTGATTTCGGATTTCAATGATTTATCGCAATCACTCCAGGCGAATGTCAGGATGGTTCCTTCTAAAGGCCATGGCCCAATCCATTCCCGCTTCTAATTACCTCGTTGAGACCTAAACGAGTGGCGGCAGTCAGAAGTTGTTCCTGTGTGGATCATCTCATGACGTCATATGTACGTCTCCACAGAACGCCACGGATGTTCCTTTGCTTCTAGGGTTACTTCCAGAGAAAGTTGTAAGAATACACAGCATCTTAGTTTTTAAAGAGTTAGTAATTAATGTTTGTTTTATATTATTTCAAGGGGAAGTGTTTATTGATATTCGAATCACTATTTGGTTTCTGATTAATGTAAACTGATTATATGTGTATGTTGTTAAAAGTGTTTTATATCGGGTTATTATTATTTCTTAAGTATTGTGTCAAAGAATTCCAAGCATCGTTATTACCAGATGAACAAAGTACATGAAAATCTCTGGACAGTACAGAAAGAAGATTTTTGGCCAAGGAGAAGAGATGAAAGCGGTATGCAGAGAGGTACGCTTGGAAAATAACTGCGAGTTGTATCTGTACACAGAAAGATGCAATTATTAATGTAAATTAAAATAAAAAGCTAAGTGGATGTTTTGATGGTTATTTGTATTCTATTGGTGGAATAAAAAAGAAGTATTGGCACCGTTTACTAACAAGAAGGTTAGTAAAAAGTACAAAGATTATACGTGGCGTTCCGTGACAGACGAGATGCCATATAGTACGTAAGTAGAAAAAAAGGAGAACAATTATTATAAAGTGAACATCTGGAAATAGACGGAACGGATGTACTCAATCATTGAGGGAATGTCTTCATCGAGTGGTCAGCTTAACCATTCGGAAGACTGATGAAATTCCATTAACAGAAGGAGATCGCATTCTAAGAGATTAATTGGATGCGAGAAAGGTTTCCGCGTCCAGTTAGGTGATACTCTTTGCAACCGAACGCAGACAAAGAAGAGGCAGGTGTTACCCAACTCGAAGGCAACACAGCGGATGTTGCTCATTGATTTCTGACTGTGGATGTGGCATTGGACCATTTCTTTACCACAGCGAAAGTACGTCATTCGTACTTTTCCAAAGAACGCCTGAGAACACAGGGGACTACATTTCCTGTAACGCACTGTTCCGCCGTAGCGCTGGTCGCTCCTTCTTGTAGAATTAAGCTACTGCTCTAATATCCCAGTTTGTTCCTTCCCATCACCGTACAACGGGGTTAATTTATTTCCTAACTGACCTCAGTCGTGATTTTGCCAAGTTTTTTTACTTTGTCTTTCCTTGATCTTTCTTTTCTCTTGCGAATTATGTTTTTTACAAACATTATATGCGATATGTTAACCAATCTGACAGAGACAAATGATGCGTATATTGTGTGTGTCCATTCCCCTGTATGTCACGCCACACGCAACGCACACAGTGGTGTCGACCAGCTCCGTCGCAAGCGCCTGTTTACAAACAAAACATTCGTCGTTTACCAACTACAAGTTACCACGAGATATCCTTGTATCTAATCTAATACATAATTTCCTAAGTTCACTCACGCACCTCGATAGCTATTGGCTGGAGAACGTTAACATCGCGCGCCAGCCGTCTCTTGCAAATTAACAGCTGCCAGAGGAATCATTAGAAGAAATTCGTGGTTATGTCCGCAGTCTAACAGCCCTCAAACTTCAACTGGAATTGAATTTTATGAAGCATTTGTAACAAGCGAGAATGTGATTGAAAATGGTTTTGTATACTTGTCTTGTATTTTATTGTAAATCTGTATAAATGAATTTTAGTTTTCGACAGAGTTTTACAGACTCAATTTATGTCGCCAAGGACAGTTTTGAAAGAACAGTTTTGGTAGTATTGTCTTTGGAAGAAGTGTCGACTGTAATCGCTGGAGTTGTTTACATGTGTCCAGTATCTATGAAGCTCGATGTGCTTATGAAAATAAAAACAAGTTAAAATTTCAAACTCTATCGTGGACTAGTTAGTTATTATATTAATTAAAAACCACGAAAAATCTAATACAGTCTTACAAAATTATTTGCCATAACACCTTCATTATGTTTGCTTATCGTAGCATTTGATAGTTAAAAATTTCGATAAACTTTACTTCTGAAAAAACGTGGACTGCTTTTCTGTAACATGTCGCTAATGACATAAAAAGCAACATAAAAAACTTAAATTCCTCATGGCCTCTGTTGTATTGACTAATGCCAATTGTCATTCCGCTCTATGCTAAGTTAAAATTTAACTAAAACCTTCGACAAATTTTCTGCTGAAACAAAGTTTATATATTACGGTTTATTTTCTTTCGTAAATGGTCTTTATTGATGTTCGCTATACGTGCGTTAGTACGTGTTTTGAAGTGGACATCAGACAAAACACGTTGCCGAGTATTCTGGCAATTCATTTCTTCCGAGTATCGTAACCATTTGATAAATTTGAATCCGTGTTAAGTTCTTTGGCCGTTACGGACATTATGTCCAAAGATTACATTATGAATGATTGCCCAGCCAGAGCCAAGAACAACGTGATGCTTTCGAAACAATTGCGCACTCCCTTTTAAAAAAATTTCCTCAAATTTTTCAGAGTAGACTTTTTGGATCAAACATAAGTCTAGTGTGTATTTTAGCAGGTTCTAGTCTAGCAACTACACCTTTGAAACAATTACACGATAGCGTGATCGTCTCTGCCCGTGTTTAATATCTACGTCTATTAATACTTCCCAGTTCTTCAAGCTCTAGAGATTTTATTCACCTGAAAAACAGGTAAAGTTCGTTTTTGGCCAGATCTGTCATAATCTTTGACCCTAAGAACTGAAACTAAGTAGAACCGTGACTAAAAGCAAAAAACGGTCACTCGCTTATACTAGTTATTTAGTAACTGTGGCTAGCCACGTAGTATATAGCCTGTTAGGCGCGGCGTACCTAATTTATTGGAGAAGAGTCTTGTGTTGTCACCTGTCTGAAAAACATATAATTTAGCGTATTTTTTGCTTCTGAAATGTATAGTTTATAGGACTGAGGACCATCGGCTAGATGATTACGGGAAACCGCCTAATAGCCGGAGTCAGGACGGGCAGTACGCGGGGGCCCGGGTTCGTGTCCGATCTCACCGAGCGCGATGGCTGAGCGGTTAACGCTCTGGCCTCGCATTCGGGAGGACGCCGGTTCGAATCCCCGTCCGCGAAGACATATTTGGGTTTTCCATGGTTTACCCAAATCACTCCAGGTGAATGCAGGGATGCTTCCTTCAAAAAGGCCATGGCCCAATTCGTTCCAGATCCTTGTCCCCAGTCCCATCCCGCCTCTAATGACACCGACGTCGATGAGGCGTAAAGCCATAAATCAAAAAATAAAAAATTGTCCGATCCTGTTGTATCCCACACGAAGCGGTCTGGGGCGCCTTAGTGCTTTGAGCGATTAAAGATGGTGTTTATTACTCGAAAAATATAACATACCATCCTTTCTTAGTCCTCAAACCAAAAATTATCAACTTAACCCTTTCCGGGGTTCATTATTGGATGGAATCTTGTGTAACAGTCTTGATACAAAGAGGGAAATCATTAAGCACGCATTCTGGTTTTTATTATTCGATAAATCTATGAGAGTTGGTTTCATAGAATTCATGAAATGTAAAAGAATAATGAAGCACCGAAAATCGTGCTGCAGTGTACTATACTACAGAACAGATTCTACGGTCTGCACACTAGAAATAATTATAATTCCGCTAATTAAGAAGAACATAATAATTAAAATAATTTTATGATGAATTTTAACTGACTGACGTCGTCGGTGCTTTCTTTGTAGAATGTATAAATTTTCTTTTCTGTTTCAGGTAAGTAGCAGTACAATACTCAAGGGTTTCCAGTAATGGCAAGTATATTAGTATAACGTAATAAAGTTTTGATTTATCAGTTTAAGTTTATACTATAGTTACGATACACGTATAGTAAACATAAAACGGGAACAGTAAAAATTCTCAACAAAAAATATTTTTTTTTCTGTACATAAAAGCCTTTATCAAATTATTTCTTTGTGAGTATAGAATTCCGTTCAGATTACTAGATCCACGGTAATGCACCTTCCAATATCTCTGGAGTATTGAAAGTAGTGATATGAGTTGCAAGAAGGAGGTGAAAACTAGTATAGCAATGGTAAAGGAAGCTTTCAATAGGAAGAAAAATTTATATGTGTAAGGTTGGATAAAAACCTAAAGATAAAACTAGCTAAATGTTTTGTATGGAGTGTACGACTACATGTGGCAGAAACATGACGCTACGCTAAGAAGATCTGAAGAGGTTGGGAGATTTCGTAATTTGTATATGGAGGAGCGACCGAGTGTAGTGGGTGAGCCACTAACGCTCTGGCCTCGCATTCGGGAGGACGCGGGTTCGAATCCATGTCCGGGCATTGATTTGGATTTTCCATGGTTTACCCCAATCACTCCAGGCGAATGCAGGGATGCTTCCTTCAAAAAGGCCATGGCCGAATACCTTCCCGTTCCTTGTCCCAATCCCATTCTGCCTCTGATGACCTCAGCCGTTGACGAGGCGTAAAGCAATAAGAAAAAAAATATGTAAGAGGATGGAGAAAATAAGTTGGCAAGGCAAAGTTGGGATCTGCTGAATAGCAGAAAACGCCCTTAATGATGGTGATGATATATTCTGTTTTTACTAAACAAAACAGTCGTCAAACTAACGTCTTAAAATAATAAATAAGCCATATATGTTACTATGATACTGCACGAGTTTAGACAACATAGATGCAGAATGAAGCTGCTTTAGTTCAATACCAAATACTTGAACACTTAACAGCTCGTCTGGTACGAAATTAATTCCCTTCGTGTTCTTATCCGTCAACAAATTCCATACTATGGTATCATTATAAGCCGTTCATTGGAGCTTAATTCCACAGGCAGTGCTTTAATTAGACAGATAATTAGCCGAAAAGTCGTAACGGCGAAGGAACGCATTGGCAGCAAAATAAAAACTGCAAAACTGCGGTGCATTGTGGGACCGAGAGATACGCTCAGACTGTGGCCTGCCCCTGCAGAAACGCCGTGAAGACTACATACAGGGGCGAGGCCTCTCGCGGCTCGCAACGTGCTGCTCTCTCAAGGTCGGGCCACACTAGCCCGCACCGAGCCCGCACCGAGCTCGCACCGACACTCGGCCGAGTGACGGCTCGCCCCTCGCGTTCACACTGGTCCATGTGACGGACGGGTTCCTACTCAGTCTTCAGTCTCGTTTCACGGAATTAATTAAAAAAAATTACCTTAAAAGTGATATGGGTATCGTACCTGGCGCTACGATCCGTCGATCTCTTCGATATGGGCCATCTAAGGACCACGAAAACTAATCCCGTGCATTCATTTTGATGCTTCTTTTTTTGAATTCCAATAATTCTTCATCCTTTCACTTTACTATTTCCTTCTTTCTTCTGTCCATTTGTTATTACATTTCCTCATCTCCTTCTACTGAAAACCTTGAAATTTTGGATCAATCTCCTGAAAGCTGCTCTATGTTATATTAAACTAGCGGAGTTCCCGGCGTTGCCCGGTATAGTTGGCGTAGATTTAACCGTACCCTATTTTTATTCCCGCAAAATATTTGTACAAAGTTTCATAAAATACGCGCCAACTTTTTCGGAATTAAAGCAAACTTACATTCACCCCCCCCCCCCCCCTACCAAGAAACTGGTGGGCTGAAGTTTATTTGCACGTATACTATTTTCATTCGTCCGAAAAGATTCAGGTATATCCAGCTTACTACATTACTGAACAACTCTAGATTATGTTAAAAACTCACATTTGATTCAATTGCGAAGTGAATGTGGCTCAAAACTCCAGATCCTTTAACTCTGCAGATAAAATATCAAAAGTGAATCCGGAATAATATTATCGTAAACAGAAGACTAATGCTGAAGGCCAGAGATATTGTTCAGAGATCGTGCTTAAGGAAATCTCTGTTGTTTCTATTGATATCCCGGCTTTTAAAAATTGAATATATCGAATTAAAAGAAAGAATACTTAAAGTTTTGTTTAGTGTGCAAAATAGTTATTACTTTAATTAAAGGCTATGGCCAGAGACATTGTGTTGTGTGTTTAGTGCGCAGTATGCGGCATCTAGTCATTCCTCCTGTGGAATTTCTCACCATACGTTCAGAATTTCATTTAATGCACCTACAATATTTAACGTTGAAACATAAGACTTGCCAGACAAGTGAATTAAGATTCTAAGCTTTAAAACGGTGAAAACTCCATCGAAATTCGCCCGTAGTTTCGGAGTTTTTATATGAACAATATTTCCGGTTTTCGTTTTATAGATATAGATTATCTGTTATTCCGATCTCAATCATATCTTTCTTTACTCCTTTGATCCACTGGCTGCCCTTCTTACTCTTGTGAACATGGTTGAAAATTCTTTTTGTAATTACTTTATTATACATTTGCCTTATTATAGAATACTGTACTGTAATTTGCGTAGCCGTACATTATATTTTACGAAAGTAATGAAGCATGTTAAAATACTTTTTTTGTCTGACTCCTGTTATCACGCCACTAATGTACAAAAATAGTATCCCAACGCAGTTTTAGAAAATGATGATCCTGCTGTATCTCTACTTAGTCACAATGAAATGTCAATCGTCACTCACTTCATATTTAAGGTGTTTATTTTGGTTGAGGTTACTTTCGATTCACGCAATATTTTTTGTAACACATTATAACACATTTTCATTTACAGTACACCTCTATCATTGTCACTAAATTTGAAAAGGAGACCTACAGATTTCCGTGAAATTCGAACCACGAAGCGTCCTAGCTTCGTAGCATTAACAAATCAAAGCTTTGCCAGGGGTGAATGTCAATTTTAAGACCCGTAGAAATTACAGCTGAGACAGGGATTTGAACCAGGGGCCTCCAGTACCCCAACTGTACGCCGTAACCATCTGAGTCAAGAGACAAATCTGTATTGAATGAAAAATAAATATGCAAACATAGTAAAATAAACGTATTCTTTTTCTATATCATTTATTTTTGTCATCGCAAAACACAAATGTACTTTTATATGGTTGGATTCATATTTTTCAGTACTTCTAGATTCAGATGCTTGCGGCGAGTGATTTGGGTACGCAAGGTCCCCGGTTCAAAATCCGGATTTCGGATACAATTTTTACAGGCCTTAAAATCGACCTTCACCTCTGGCAAAGCTTTGATTTGTTAGTGCGAACATGCAAGGACTCTACCTACATTTTACGAATATCTGATGAACCTGAAGTAAAGCAATCAGTAACGCTAAAACAACATTTAGTCGTAAAGGACCGGAAATTTTCGAAGTATTTCTATACGCTTCTCAATACCGGCCAGCATCATCAAAAAGTAAACCAAACTAACGACATGGGGTGCCGTATGAACTTCAATCGAGTGAGCGGCAAAGGAAGCAATAAATATTGGCAATGTTAGCTCATCAGAAACCTTGAAGTTTATTGATGTCGATGGACATCAGTTTGTGTACTTAAACAACAGTGATTTCTCGTACATCCCTTACACTTTTGTTTGATCAACTCTGCTACATATAAATTCCATTAGTCAAATCTTTGTTATACTAGAGTCGGGTACCATCTTGGCACCGAACTCACGGTATCCAAAGTAGTCGACCAGACTATCCACAGCATTCTGCCAACAATAGCGCAGGATGTGTGTGGTCGTGCACTCTGAAACGCTTTCCCCGTCATTTGAAAAACGTCCTGAGCATGTAACATATAAAACAAAATTAGTGTAAGCTCGTCAATGTTTTGGAGATGTGTATAAATGAACTTATATGAGCCAGGATTTCGAGGCATTCACCGTCGTTGCTGTGTCGTCGCAGTGGTTGCCTCGCAATGACATCTCACCTGATGAAGTCAGCGGAGCTTGCTGCCGAAACGTTGTGGACAGAAGAACTTATGCGGCAGAATACCCGAGAACAATTCTTGCCAGCCATACGTCGGGTAAAACTTAATTCTGACATGTGTGTAATTGATTTAATAACCTTTATGTACTAATCGCATGATTTAAGAAATAAAATGGAAGTAAATACGCTTCACTTTTTCAAATTAGAAGCAGAAATTGACGCAAAAGTAGTAAACAGGATAATACTGAGTAAATGTTTATTGTAACATTTATCAAGAAACTTACATATTCGCTGTAATACGCATACAAGAAACTAGAAGGTTTTAAAACATGCTGCATTATCACTAAGGAAATAGACGCAAATATCAAAATCAAAGTTATAGCTGTAAGTTCGAAGTATTTCTGGCGTTGTGTATAAATAAACACTTCTCGGACTTCCAGCCGCGTTAAGATGTCTGACTTGTGCGGAGTTTCGAAGGCGTCTGTCTCAGTCCTCATTTGTGACAATGGTAGCCTCGCAGGTGAACTGCACTGTCTCCGGAGAACGTTCTTAAATAATGGTTATAAACAAGAGCAGATAAGTCGCGCGTTTAAAAAAGAACGAATATCAACGGAAAGATTATATTGATACCAAGAGCCTTGCATTTCTGCCATTTGTGGGTGCCCTAAGTTCCAAAATATGTAGACTGCTGACACAACACGGAGTCGATACATTTTTCAGACCATCCACTAAATTAAAAACTTGTTAGACTGCATTAAAGATGAGCTAGGTTTGCGAACCCCTGGTGTGTGTTATAGGTATACCATGTGAATGTGGTTATATCGGACAAACGCAGCGGTGTGTTGTGTAGGGATGTGTTGAACACGCAAGAAATGTTCATCTGGGGTGAGAAGAGAAATCTCCGGTGGCCGAACAGAGTGTGCAACAAGGTCACACATTTTATTTTGAAAAAACTACAATTTTAGCACGGGTCAAAGATTTTTGGGCCAGCGTTATTACAGAATCTGTAGAAAGCAGAACAACTGATTCGTTAGTTAACAGCGACACTTGTTATCAACTCAGTGCGGCCTGGATCAGTTTCGTCTCGGTAACGAGCAGAAGAGTGGATGACGTCATCGTGCTGTGTTGGGTTTTTATCTTCCACCGTTTCGTGGCAGCGTGTAAACAAACAGTTAATCACTGACATTTGGTTGGAGATAAGGGCAGAGATATATGCCTTCGAAACGTCCCACAAGTGAGACACCTTTACTCACTTGAAAGCCCGGGAAGAGTTTATTTAAAGTTATCGCTGTCTTTAGAAACTCCACGTTTTCCACAATTAAGCATAATTTATTAGTAAAAATAAGGGTTTAAGGAATGTGAGATTACCGCCATATTGCTGACATACGTACTTATAAATTTATTCACGAAACAGCTACACGTCAAAAATAGGAGCTTTGTAGATGATAGTTATGTTGACTGCGGCGTGAAGAATCGCATCTCGGATCGTTTGAAAGTTGACGACCACTGATTCCGACAGCTTTTACACAGGCAGCCGTGTTCCTTCGCGCAGAGGAATCTTTTAGATTTAAATTCGTAAAAAACAAGTGATTCACTCAAATCGCAGTCAAATAGTCGTAATTACTAAGAAGCATTCACTAGCTTAGCTCTAATGGAGGGTTGTCGCGGCAAGACAATCAGGTTGCCATGTAGGCCCTCCGGCTTCACACATAAACTATACCATAAATAAAATTATAAAAAAATGCTGTATATGAGTTTTAGTTTAAAAAAAAAGTATATGAACATTACTGGTAAAAATCATTAAATTTGGAATTTTTACCTGGTTGTCTTGTCGAACTACAGGCATCCATACGGCTAGTTTATAATAAAATATCTTTAAGTCCTGAGTTTGGAGAAAAGAAACTAATTTCACTTCAATACAAGTACATCTGTAAAATAAAAGCATAGAGAAAAGAATGCTGTAGGATTTATTTCGGAGGTCGTAGGCTCTACCAATCTCTGGAAAAAAAAGAGGAACAACGATAAGAAAAATGGTAATGTCGATTTGTTACTGTTAATAGCTAGAAAGTTGAAACTATGAGGAAGATTTGTAATAGAAAACGTCTCAAAGCATTGTGGAATTTGATTCATTCCCTTTGCGTTTAAAGGCGATTTTCATTCTCCGAGATGACAGATTAATCTTCGATAGGTTGGCAAGTGGTGATTTATATTTATGAATAGTTCCAATAAAGGAAGTGTTAGTTAAAACGAGACATTTCCATTATTATTGATTTATATTAAATGCCGGAGTGAATAAAAAAATTTGACATGGCTTCCGTAAATGCGCGTCTATTAATTCAAACATTTTAATATCGTGTTTTGACATGTGAAACGTGACAGTAGCTATATATTCATATCATCATTTATATTAATATATTACCGTATTTCGACATGGCCGTATCCGTGACAGGACTCATATATTCATATTATGAATGTCGTTTTTTTGACATGGTACAACGGTGACAGGAGCGTACGAATGTAAAAAAAAAATAAGGGTCAGAGATATAGAGGCTGTCAGAGTCTCTGAACTCGTACGATGGAAACCTGCAAAGATAATCAGTTTACGAAAATATTACAGTCATTGAAATGACTGGCAGCAAAGTGCAAAGATACTGCTACCAGGCTTGAGCTGCTGCTGCACAGGTATAACATCGCTGCACCCATTTCGGACAGCTGATAGCCGCTGAACGAGACGGAATAAAAATAAAAAAACTTCAAACCAGGCAATAGTAGAGCATAAAGTTATAGTTAATTAAGAGAGAGAAAAAAAGTCAGATTTCATTTTTTAAGCTAATTTTTGTACTAGTAATTTTTTAAATAAGGAAATTTGTGGTTGAACAATTCTCCGTAAAGAAACCTTTGCTTATTATTAGTGGTCTATGATTAGTAGACTTCATGCTACTTCAGCTTTCTCTCAGCTTGTTTGCTGCAAATAACAACAGAAAATAGTAGTACTAAATTATCAGTGATTTGTCTCAAATCTTTTTTTTTCTTTTTTCTGTTTAAAATATCCTTTAAGCGAAAACATTGATTTACGGTGTTGAAAGGATAAAAGGGTTGTTCTTGCCTTCCTTCAAGTCTGGAAGGTTGTCAGAGAGATCTGTAGTCGATGCAGGAACTTTTGTCTACTTTGTTTGTATTGATACTGTTCACTAGCGATTGTTACGTCCGATTTATATTCGAAAAATATTTCAGGCGAATGTTTGCATTTTCTTTTGAAATAAAGTTACTTCGGAATATTTTGTCTGCTATGACAGGGATGATAAAGAGCCAACGGCATCTCTATTTTAGTAGATATGAAAAGGAGTATAAGTGAACTGAAAAAAGATATCAGGTTTCTTCAAACAGTTTATAATACCCTTCGAATGGGTAATCAAAATCTTCAAAATAATATTGATGACAAACTTAGAGCCATCCACTGTATTGTTAGTGAGGAAAACGCTGCCCTGATTGCGGATACTGACAAACGGTATGCAAAACAACATGAGAAATATAACTATGAGCTGAAGGTATAGATACCAAATTGGAAGAAATACGACAGGGTTACTGTGACGAAGGCGTAGAATTTAGAACTCAAATGCAGCATTTTAAAAAAACGCAGAGTTTCAAACTAGTCAATTACATCTAAATCTACATATACACTCTGAAATTCACAAAATGGGTGACAGAGGGTGCTAAGCACCAATCCTAATTCTGTGCATTCCAATCCCGAACAGAACGACCCAAATAGGTTGGCGGAGGAAGTATCTCACTGCACTCGTAGGTCATAGAATTTCGCATATTCTCCAATACATTCAAACGCAAATGACGTCGTCTGTCTTCCAAACGATCCCAGCACAATCGATGTATCAATTCTGTGACGCTTTCATAAGGGCTGTAAAAACCAGTCACAAATCGAGAGGCTCTCCTCTGTACCCTTTCCACTGAGTCAATCAGGACCTTGCGATTTTTTTTTTTTTTTTTTGCTGTCCTCAGTCTTCAGACTGGTTTGATGCAATCCTCCATCCCTTCCTATCCTGTGCTAACCTCTTCATTTCTACATACCCCTTACAATCCACGTCCTCAATTATCTGTTTCATATATTCTAATCTCTGTATTCCTCTACAGTTCTTACCTTCGACAGTTCCCTCCACTAACAAATTAACCAATCCAGCATGTCTCAAAATATGACCTACCAGCCTGTCTCTTCTTCCTGTAAGCTTCTTCCATAAACTTCTTTTCTCACCCATCATTTCTAAAACTTGTTCATTTCTTACTTTGTCTGTCCACCTAATTTTCAGCATTCTTCTGTAGCACCACATTTCAAATGTTTCAAGTTTCTTTCTTTCCAGTATTCCTAAAGTCCATGTTTCGCTACCGTAAAGTGCTGTGCTCCACACATAGAGTTTTAAGAAGTTCTTTCTAATTCCTAGATCAATATTTGAAACTAAAAGGTTTCTCTTTTTCATGAAGGCTCTTTTTGCTAGTGCTATTCTGCTTTTAACATCATTCCTGCTTCGGCCATCGGTTGTAATTTTGCTTCCCAAGTAACAGAACTCACTCACTTCTCCTATTGCATCAGATCCTATTTTTATATTTAATCTGCTAGTATTGGTGTCATTTCTGCTACATTTCATCACTTTTGTTTTACTTTGATTTATATTCAGTCCAAAATCTTCCTTCAGTATTTTGTTCATGCCATTCAATAACTTCTCAATATCCTCAGCCCTCTCTGCTAATAAGACAATGTTGTCAGCAAATCGTAGCATACTGATTTTTTCTCCCTGAAAACTTATGCCACATGGAAATTTTTCTTTGACTTTCTTCATTGCTTCTTCTACATACAAGTTGAATATTAACGGGGATAGACTACAACCTTGTCTCACACCCTTTTTAACTGATGCATGTCTCTCGTGATTCTCTACTTTTATCACAGCCACTTGATTCTTATATAGTTTATAGAGGATTCTTCTATCTCGATACTTTAGACCTGACTTAAAATTTTGAACATCTTGTCCCACCTAACATTATCAAAAGCTATTTCTAAATCAACAAATGCCATAAAAGTATCTTTGTTTTTCTTGATCCGCCCTTCAAGTATTAATCTTAAAGACAGAATTGCTTCCCTTGTACCGCGATTTTTCCTAAACCCAAACTGATCTTCACCTACTATCTCTTCTACTACCCTTTCCATCCTTCTGTATATTATTCTGGTCAGTAATTTTGAAGCATGTGATGTTAGACTAATTGTGCGATAATTCTCACATTTGTCGGCTTGTGCTTTCTTTGGAAGTGTGAAGATGATATTTTTATTAAAATCAGTTGGAATTTCTCCTGTTTCATAACTTTTTGATATCAGCTTGAATAATCTTTCGATTCCTTCCTCTCCTAGAGATTTAAGAAGTTCTGCAGGGATCTCATCAATTCCAACTGCCTTATTTGCTTTCAAGTCATTCAGAGCTTTATTAAATTCTGTCCTCAAAACGGGATCTCCTAAGTCATCCATGTCGACATCGCCTTCCTTTTCCAATACACTATTGTTCAAGTCGTCCCCAAACATACAGTTTCTCAATGTATTCCTTCCATCTGTTAGCTCTATCTTCTGACCTTAAAAGAGGTTTCCCATCGGCAGCTTTAATGTTCATACCTCTTTTCTTCATTTCTCCAAAATTCTGTTTGATCTTTCTATATACAACATCTACTTTTCCTGCAACCATTTCCTTTTCTAGTTCTTCACACTTTTCTTGTAGCCATTTTTCTTTTGCTATTTTGCATTTCCTATTTATTTGATTTCTAAATTGCCTGTACTGCTCTTTTCATGCTTCATCCTGAGCATTTTTGTACCTTCTCCTCTGATCGATCAGCTGCAAAATTTCTTCTGTGATCCAAGGTTTTCGGGCAGCTTGTTTCCTAAAGCCTAAGGTTTCTTTGCCAGCTTTCATTATTTCGGTCTTTAATGCATTCCATTCGTCCTCGGTTGAGCTCCTTTCACAATTAATTCTTAGACCTAAGTCTACCATTTCTGCAAATTTTTCTCTTGTGCTAGATTGTTTCAGTTTATTCACTTCCAGTCTGTTCTGCTTATACTGCTTCCTTATTCGCTTGAATTTCAGCCTGCACTTCATTACTATCAAATTGTGGTCCGAGTCTATGTCTGCTCCTGGGTACGCTTTACAGTCTAGAACTTGATTCCTGAATCTCTGTTTGACCATGATATAATCTAGCTGATATCTGCCTGTATCCCCAGGACGTTTCCATGTGTATATTCTTCTTGCATGGTTCTTAAACAGTGTGTTCGCCACTACTAGCTTATATCTTTCACAAAATTCTAGAAACCTGCTTCCTCGCTCATTTCTTTCTCCTAGACCAAAACTTCCTACAGTATTCCCCTCTTTTCCTTCTCCCACTATTGCATTCCAATCAACCATGATTATTAGATTTTCCTCCCCTTTCACATATTGGATTACCTTGCGATAAGGATCCCAAACTCCACAACAGTATTCCAAATGCGGACGAACTAGTGGTTTGTACGCTATTTCCTTTGTATGAACATTACAACATCTTAAAATACGACCTATGAATCGTAGTTTAGAATCAGCTTTGCCTACGACTGAAGATAGGTGCAAGTCCCATTTCATTTTGCTTTGTACTATTACGCCTAGATACTTCAGGGAATCCACCGTGTCAAAAACTGAATTGTTAACTTTGTACTCATGAGCAAACGGGTCTTTTTATTACTTATTTGCATTTCCTTGCACTATTTGCAGTTAAGTGTAAGCTGCCATTTATGGCACCATTCCGAAATAACATCCAGATCGCGCTGAATTTCTAAGCAATCGTCAGAGCACCTTACTTCCCTATAGATAAGTGCATCATCTGCAAAGAATCGCATCCTGCAATTAACGTTGTCACCGAGATCATTTATAAAAATTAGGAAAATGTGTGGTCCTATTACACTTCCTTGAGGAACCCCCGAAGTAATATCTAGCTTAGAAGAGGCTTCCCCGTCAACAACGACATACTCTGACCGACCAGTTAGAAAATCGCGTATCCATTCGCAAATCTGATCAAATATATCGTATGCTCGACTCTTCGCTAAAAGTCAGTTGTATGGTACAGAGTCAAAAGCTTTTCGAAAATACTCTTACATCTATACCATCGGGACCCGGCGCTTTCCGCCACTTCAGGAGCTTTAATTGCTGTATGATACATACACTATCAATTTGTACTGGGTCCATCTCAAAGTGTTCACGACGTAGAAAAGCGGGAATGTTTTCCATGTTTTCGTCGGTGAAAGAATTTTTGAATTCGGTGTTAAATACGGTAGCCTTGTCGCGGGTGTCATCATCTTCCCAACCGTCTTGTAGTAGAACTGGCATCTCGTAGTTGTCACTACCACTAACGTTTTTTTACTTCCGTCCAAAATTTGATTGGTTTATGTTGATGCTCTTGGAAACTGAACTGCAACGAATGTCATTAAAAGCCTCGCACATCGAATTCTTAACATGTCCTCTTGTCTCACCCAACTTTTCTAAATCACTCCTATACATCGTCCTTCTTGAGCGTGCATGTATCTTCCTCTGCTTATTAAGTAACCTTTTAATTTCACGTGTATACCACGGGGGATCGTTCCCATCCCTGATTGTCCTTTTCGGTATATGTAAGTTCACACCTTCCCTCACTATACCCATGAATCGAAGCCACATCTCTTCAACCAGACCCCTTGCTTCTATAAAGGTAAGGTAATTATCCCTCAAAAACGTTCTTAAACACTCCTTTGGGGTCTTTTCGAACCCGTAAACGATCCTTTCTTTTTAATTTTTGCGCGTGGCAGGAGAGTATCGAAAGTGTTAATGACGAGGTTGGAAATGTGATTTACGAGTCAACGTGGTGGAAAATGATGTTCGTCTTTTTGACGAAAATCTTGTGGAAGTGAAAACTTGGGTTAAGGGTTTGACGGAAGGGGCACAAGATCATATGGACGGACTGGAGAAAGTGAAAATATCAAACAACAGGGGAGTGATAGGTAAAAAAATCAATCAACAAGTCCCGGAAATGGTGAAGCTAGAGTTAGAATTAAATCTAAGGGTGCAATTACCCAAGTCTGTAACGGAAGAGTTGACAAGATACCCAGGTATATGGGGCACTGTTTGATGTCAGACCAATCAGCGGAAGAAAAATTCGAATTAGAAGATATTGATGATAAAGAAGGAAGTCAACCTGTTGATTTTCTGAATAGATTTGAAACCTTTGGACCATTCCAAACGGCTAGTGATAGATAGAAAGTGGAACGTCTAAACAAACGCTTGAAGAGTAAAACACGCATTTGGGGTGATCACTTTGCCTAAGGACATGGGACATATCAGAGCTTTAAGAAGGAATTTTTGAAACATTTCTGGTCAGTAGAGCGTCAGACATCAGTAAAATCAGACTTAATGCAGGGACCCTAATATCCAACAAACAGAGACACTCAACAATTTTTTGATTTACATTCCTAGCAAGATCTAATTACCTCGCTGAACCATATAGTGATAAGGAATATATAAGAAGGATGCCTGAGCAAACACAGTTGATTTTTACGAGCCAGAAAATAAAATATATAGAATAACATAAGAGAAAGTTGCGAAAGGGATTAAAAATATACAGGGAAGGAAAGAATGATCTAAAACGTAAGGGAAGCATTAAAAATAAAAGTGGATTATGTTACAACTCTAAAACCTTTCCAGTTAGAGTGTTTGTTAGGGAATTGGAGTGCTTAAGGGGTCCACCACGTGAACATCCAGTTTCCTCTTGCTACGTCTCATTAATACAGCATCTTCTCTGTGGATTAGTAGCTTTTCTTCTTATTTCAAGGATCTGCTGGCTTGCTGAACCTTATTAATAATTACATTATCTTCTTTTTGGATTGGCTTGCGTTTTATTATTTGGAGGATTGGTAGGGAATTAAAAAAAATTAATTACTGGACAGTTAAAATGAATATGTGATTGTCTGCCAGGTCGCATTGTGAGACAATTTAGTTATTCAGTTTTGTAAAGCTACATGATGTAAAAAGAGCTACACATTTACACACCAATGGCAATCCATCCAGACAAGTTTGTAATTCAGGCTTGAGATGTTTTATCAATTTGCCCTCCTATACTTGTTTATTTTAAAAAGATCTGGAACGGGGTTGTGCAATTACAAGCATTCATACTGCTAGTTTATAAGAAAACATTTTTAAGCCCTAATTTCACTTTAGTACAAGTACATCTGAAAAATAACAGCATGGATAAAAGCATACTGCCGGTCTTTATCTGAGAGGTTCCACGCTCCAGCAATCTCTGAAAAGAAAAAACATCGATAAGAAAAATGGTAATGTCGATTTGTTATTGTTAATAGCAAGAAAGTTTAAGTCATGTGGAAGATTTGTAATAGTGGAAATTCATCCCAATACCGACTAGAAGTCGACTCAAGGCATTGTGTAATTGGTTTTAGACATTCCTGTTGTGCTTAAATACGATTTGAATTCTAGAAAATGAGAGATTAATCTTCGATAGGTGATCAAGTGGTGATTTATTTTTATGAACAATTCGAATAAAGGAAGTGTATGTTTAAACGAGACTTTTACGTTATCATGTGCTTTATATTAAATGCTGACGGGAATAAAAAATTTGACATGGCTTCCGTGACTACTTGTTCAAATTACATCTATTAATTCAAACACATAAATATCGTGTTTCCACATGGCCGTATCCGCGACTGGACTTATTACACAAAAACAATACCTGTGAAAATAGGCCAAGTCTCGTGCTCGTGTAGTGACAAAAAGTTATGAGATCTCCTTCTGAGCCAAGTCTACACTTTACACTGTGTATTCAGTTCACTTTGTGAAACATAAGGCTTTATCTCGTTGTCATAGATAGATTATTTAGAATTAAAAAAAAAAAATCTGTTGACTTGGCCATTATGGGTGCCATGTTTTAGTTAACCTATATAAATACCTTAAATGTGTTGCTTAATCAAACTTACAAATACACTGAAGCCAAGATTTCCCTCACTCTTTTTCGAATGTATATATTATGTATGAGTGGAGACTTTCCCGGCATATCGATGCAACAAAAACTTCTCGGGTGTCCAGCCGGATGGTGGTGTAAAAACACGACGTTTCGACAGCTGACTTTGCTGTCTTCATCAGGTATCTGTGGTTGTTCTCAGTCGAGGCAGAGACAGTCAGCTGAGAACGACCACAGATACCTGATGAAGACAGCAGAGTCAGCTGTCGAAACGTCGTGTTTTTACACCACCATCCGGCTGGACACCCGAGAAGATTTTGTTGCAAGTATATGTTATGCCTTCAATTTCAGTAGAAATTACGACGTGCATAATGACCAAATCACCAGATTTTTTTTTTTTTTCTAAATGATCTATCACACCGAGAGAAACCATTCTGTTTCACAGAGAGAAGTGAATACACACTGTAAAGTGTAGACTTGGCTCAGAAGAAGATCTCATAACTTTTCACTACACGAGTATGAGACTTGGCCTATTTTTACAAGAATTGTTTTTGTGGCATGTTATTTCTTTTTTTAAGTTATCGCTTGTTCTGAATCGCTGCTTAAATGTAATGATTCCATTTAAAAATCGGAGAATAGGAACGTATCAAAATTGAAGATATATATGTTACCAACAATGCCACATCCTCTTAAAACAATGGGTGTGCGCCGTAGCTGAGCAATACTACCACCATAAACTAAATTACAATTAACTTTCAAACTAAGAATAGGAACAGAGTAAAATTAAAGATATTAATTAATCTGGTTTGTCTCAATGCACCAAAAAATTGTCAGACTTATAGTTTCATCTGTAGCATAGTTTTTTTTTAACTGCTTTACGTCTCTCAACAGCGAGGTCTTTAGAGACGGGAAAGGATGGGGGGCAAGGAATGGGAAGGAATTCGGCCATGGCCTATTGAAGGAAGCATCCCGGCATTTGCCTGGAGTGATTTGGGAAACCATGGAAAACCCAAATCTGGATGCCCGGACGGGGATTTGAACCGCCGTCCTCCCGAATGCGAGGCGAGAACGCTAACCGTTACACCACCACACTCGGTGTGTAGCATAGTAATTAAGCCGCAAATATTCTCCAGAATTTTGCATATTTGGGATTGTAATTAAATAATGACAGGGAGAAACTCCAATATTAGATTTTTTTATGATTTAGGGATGAAATTATATATGTGTTCCAAATTACTTTTTTTGTAGGATAACTGAAGGAGCAGTGAAATTTTTATGTCGGGGTGTCGTGGTCGAAATAAAAATTTGAATTTCAATAACTTCCAAAGTAAGAAAAGGAAAGAAGTAAAATTTAACACATTGGTTAAACTTAGTAAGGTCACTCTGCAATGAAAATCTGAGGTATATGAAGTTATGAAAGTGAAAAACGATTTCACGTTAGGGGTAGTTAAGGGATAGATACATGAAAATTTATGATTTTCAGACTTTTCTTTTAATAGGTGAGTAAAATGTTATCTGAGTGTCCAATTTCCGCTTTCTATTGCTACGGGCAGAACCTTAGAGTTTTGATGATCATCAGTCAGTGAGTGAGTGAAAAATCGCCTAAGTTTGCATCCGAATAATATCCGAACTAAGAACAGTAAGGACATAAAAGTTAGAATGTTTGTTAACATTGTTGATATATATGCATAATAGAAATTGGAGACATGTAGCATTAATACGACCGAAGAAATTTAGATTCAAAATGGCCCGAATCGCTTCGAGAAAAGGGTAGGCAGTGCCGCCGTTGACAAATATATTAATATCATTATCAGCCAGTTCAGTCATTTTCTGATGTGGCCTCTTAAAGTCAATATTTCATGTAGAACTTAAACAGATTCCTCTAGGTCGAACGATCTTGGACGATCCTTTGCCAGTTATATTAATATACTAGCTGATACCCGCGACTTCTTGCGCGTGGATTTAGAATTTGATTGCTAAAATTCGATACACAAAGCTGAAAGTTACTTAAGATATATCAGCGTAATATGACGGGAACGCTGTCGATATATCATTCTACCGTAGAACTTGTCTCATTTATTCACATCAGAAAAAGTATCCTATTTCGTTCCTAACGATACAAAGTATTTCGGTATATCAGTATACACATATAGTCGTCAAAACGTAAAAAAAAATAAAAAAATAAAAAAATAAAAATAAAAAAAAGACGGAGACTTACTTTCGCATAAATAATACTATTAGTTTAAATCACACAAAAACTGCCTGTTGAACCAGTATACCCTGAATAAAGTAAACGCTTAGGGCACTATTCTATCGCCAAAGATTTGCCAGAACATGGTATCCTTACTAAAAATTCCTAGGCTTGGCTCAAACTATGAAAAACAATTCGTAGAAATTTTTGCTCCCAGTGGGGTTTGAACCCGAAACCACATGGGAGTTTTCTTAAGAAGCTAGCACGTTACGAATGCACTGTGTGATGAAATATGACGGAGACCTCGTAAAATGCAAAACTGCCTTGGAAGTCGCGGCTTTGAAGCAAACTCCTACTAAAACCTCATTAAAACGTGATAAACGCTGTTGGTTGAATTCGCATTTCCGTTCTTCCTTTGTTAAGTTTTGGCGCGGTTATAATGTATGTAAGCTTAGTGAAGATCTCTGATTTAGAGTGTAATAGAGACTCTTTGGCAGTAAGAAAGTATCTGTAGAGATCAATTTGACATTTGTGTACTTGTAAAATAGTAAAAAAAAAAAAACCTGCGCTACGCTGCCATTGCTCTCTAACGTTACGCATTACAAACATATATAGATATTATGCGTTTGTCTTTCACAGTAACAAACAGACAGACAGAGTTACTTTCACATTTATTATATTAGTGTAGATAAGAACGTAAGTTTTAAAAAGTTCTTTCTAATATTGATCTAAGAATTAGAAAGAACTTTTTTAAAAATCTATGTGTGGAGCACAGCACTTTATGGTAGCGAAACATGGACTTTAGGAATACCGGAAAGAAAGAAAATTGAAGCATTTGAAATGTGGTGCTACAGAAGAATGCTGAAAATTAAGTGGACAGACAAAGTAAGAAATGAACGAGTTTTGGAAATGATGGGTGAGAAAAGAAGTTTGTGGAAGAAGCTTACAGAAAGAAGAGACAGGCTGGTAGGTCATATTTTGAGACATGCTGGATTGGTTAATTTGTTAGTGGAGGGAACAGTCGAAGGTAAGAACTGTAGAGGAAGGCAGAGATTAGAATATATGAAGCAGATAATGGAGGACGTGGGCTGTAAGGGGTATGTAGAAATGAAGAGGTTAGCACAGGATGGGAAAGGATGGAGGACTGCATCAAACCAGTCGAAAGACTGACGACAGCCAATAATAATAATAATAATAATATTAAAATAGAACGTATTTCTACATTCTCTCCGAGCATCATGTAAAAACTATCTGACCGATTTTAAGAAACTGCACGTAGTCATGGCTTATATGTTGAAACAGAGTGTGATTTTACCGATGATTTGTGAAGTAGTTATAGTTATAGAGAGTTCAGTTCATTCGATTCAAACAGTTTTAGTTTATTGTATATTATTTTAATCCACTATGGATTACATCGAAATTGGTTAATCTCCTAAGATGCAGGTTCTTTTAGACAATGATATTCACAAGCACCCGATCTACGCTTCTACGCCGATAGCCAACATCTCTTGAGTATTTATTTCCATAGCAACCTATGTTGTCTTGCTTTTCTCTAAGAGTATATATTATTAATTTTCATCCTTGCTCAAAGAGCTAAATGTTATGTTCTTTTTTCTAAATATGTCCGTTATGTCACAAGAGCATAGTTCTAATCCGTATTAAGATCGTCCATGACACAAGTCAACAACTGTGAGGTTTGTAATTTTGTGTGTGTGTGCGAGGATAAAGTAAAAGTTAGTATATTGACGAAAATGAACACTGTGGCAGCTTATATTACATTATGTTTGATGTAAGATCCAAACACTGAGAAACAATGAAAGCGAGCACTAATTTGGTTTTTTCGTATTACAGTAAATCAATTTAATATTGTCTAGACTCTAGAGCATAGATACTACCGCCCACTAGTCGGCGTTCCTGCTTTAGGTTTTGTCCAATACTGAAACACTTTCCTTTTTTTAAAAAAAAGAATAAAAATAATTGACATATAAAAAAGTCATAGCATTATTTAAAAATATTTTCATAAGATTTTCATAAAATTGCCAAAAACATTATAATTTCTGAAAATATATTATTTGTATCACCCATGCATTAGTTTAGTTCCACTAAACTAATGAACTATGGCGAAAGTAAATGGTGTTATAAAAGTATATTGGAAGCAATAGCCAACAAAACAGGTTTGAGAATTTCTGTAGGAAAAAATTAATTTATTACAAACATTAATTTTTTTAAATTGCTTTACGTCTCATAACATAAGGTAGGATTAAAAACAATTTTTATTTTTTATCTGTTTAACGTATCTCTAACAGCGAGGTCTTGAGAGACGGAAAAGGATGAGAGGCAAGGAATGGGAAGGAAATCGGCGATGGCCTTTTGAAGGAAGCACTCGGCATTTGCCTGGAGTAATTTGGGAAACCATGGAAAACCCAAATCTGGATGCCCGGACGGGGATTCGAGCCGCCGTCCTCCGGAATGTGAGGCCAGAACGCTAACCGTTACACCACCATCCCCGGTACAAACATTAAACATGCTCCAAGTTTTATTTAACGACAGATATTAGACGAATAAACAAATTTAAATATCTGGGTGAAATAATTCAAGAAAATGGATTACATAATTACGCCATAGAGGAAGAGATACGCAGGACATAAAGTGAGTATGGTATCTACAAAAATATATATAATATAACAGAAAGTGTTTATCTCAAAATAAAGCATTAAAACTCGGTCGTGAAATTATAATGACTACATGCTAGTGCATTTCTAGTGTCGAACTACAGATTGGACAAATTGGAATTACTAAAAACAAGAACCATGAGAAAAATCTTGGGCCCAGTTAAAGCAACATTACTACGTAAATTATGATGTAATAAGGATGTTTACTAGAACATAGAAAATATAACAGAATTAAAAGAAAAATGAGATTTTTTTTAACATATCTGTGTAATGAATGATAACAGATTAACAAAAAAGATATTCCGTTACCTTAAAAAAATAAGTAAGATTTGGAAAGAAATCAGATAAGAGAAGAGGAAATTATGGAAAGAGAGATCTTTAAAAATGTTCCCCGAAGTGGTCTGAGGAGAGGAGAAAGATACACAGCGAAATGATGGAGGAATATCGGATTGAACGGAAGAAAAAACAACTACGAAGGATGAAGAATTGGAATTGACACGCGGTCCCAGTAGCATTATCGAAAAGAAGAAGAAAATCATGCTAACAGGCAGCGAGGCACTACAATTTAAAATGTATGTAGCTTTATATTATACTTGCAACTATTTATTAATTTTTATCCATGATGCTTAATCATTATATCAGTCGATGCCAATGTTTATAAATTATTGAAGGAAAATCATGACGTATGCAGATCATGTAGATTACTTTCGTTCCGTTCTCAAATCCCATTTTACGGAAACCTCTCCCTGATGTTGATTCATCCAAATTTTAGGAAATTAATGACTGCAGCTTAGAGGGGAAGAGGAAACGAGTGCACGTGACGGGCGCTGACAGAGACATCTCGCGCCGGAACAGCGAACTAACATCTGCTGCCAACATAACGGCAAGGAAACAACTTAATGCCAAAGATAAGGAACACACCCCCGTCCCATTTACTGATTATAAGGACAAAATGCGTTAAAGTCAGAATGGGGAAAAAATGTGTCGGGAGGATAGACAAGAAGTGGGCAGATGGTACCAGGCAATAATGAATATAATCAAGGATAAACCATGGTACTATCGTGTGGACCTCATCAGAAAGGAGATTACCTGCATGATCAGACGGAGAGCCGGTCACGCTTTGCTAAACGATTAAAAATTCATTATGAAACAAATCGACTCCCGTGCAGAGATATAGGACGTATACCAATTCATGTTGAGATGCAGTAACTACCAAGCCGAAAGACCAGAATTTTTAGAAGAAAGTCTACAGGTAACAGATATACAATCCCTTTTGCAGGTTCTTGCCTATCCCGATAAAAAGTCGTCTAAATTACTGTACAAGTAAAACATGTGTAAAACGCATATCTTTAAGTAAAGGATAGTCATTATTTCTTCTATGCAACTGGCTAAATTAGTCTATGGCTAAGGCCAAATAGAATAAAAATAAATAAAATTCGTTTTCCTTCGGATGTGGTGCAGTGGAAGACAAATACCACTATATTCATAGATGCAAAGAATACAGCGAAATCAGAAAAGAACTAACAGGAAAAACCCTTAAAATTTCAGACATAATATCTCTGATGACTGACCTTTCATATCCAGACACAAAAGTACATGTGCAAGTATGTCACAAAAACAAAAAGAAAGTTTAATATTAGGTTATAGTAATACAATAAAATAAAACAAAAACCTAGTGCCCCCCCCCCAAAAAAAAGTAGCCTTTCGCCTTACAGCCATTCAGCCAACAACTTTGTTTCCTTTATTTGTTCATTGTGTATACAGAATCTTCTAGTTTTACTGATGAGCGCAAGTGAAACGACAATACAGGACGGTCAGTACACTAAATTAAAACCACCCATGCCCTGGTCCGAACTCGAACCACCGTCCTCTGCAAGACGAAGCCAGCTCGCTAACTCCGCGCTACTGGGGCCGGCATGGCATAACATTAAAATTATTTTGACGGGGTTATCACAATTCAAAAGCGTCTAAACTTCGAGCTGTGTATTATCAAGGCGCTGGAACTGGTCACAGAGAAGGCAATTAATACCAGGAAAAATGAAACAGTGACGACTGCCACGTCATCTAGTTCGCTGACGATGGAGTAGTGAAGATGCACCAACAATTACAGCTGCCCTGGATCCTATTTTTCTGAGTATACCATTGGCTTTAATTCTTCAGACATTTCCTAAGCGAGCAGCGTGGAAATCGAATGGAATAAACGTATACACGCACAAACGATACCAAAAATCACTTCTGGCAGAAGCTAGCCACCCAAACAAAGTCGGTCAGATTAGACATAACACCTGTTTAAAAAGAATGGCACGAGGATAATGGTCTGTAGGACGTAATATTTCATTCCTTCTCTTCTTGATTCTCATAATTTACCGCCGATCAGTCCCTGACTTCAGTTGGGTAGTATTTCTGATCTGCAGTTAAAAATAACAGTTACTAACGAAAAACCTTTTATTTAAATATCCACTTTACATTTTCTTCTTTTACAACTGTGAACAAACCCATCTCAGACACTGGTAGCTTGTCCCTTTACATCTGTGAATTCAAATATGTAGTTTTCTTGTTAAATGAAATTCGTGATTTTATCCTTTTCACAAATGAGCTCACAATTCAAATATTTTTTTTTTTTTTTTTTTTTTTTTTTTTTTTTTTTTTTTTTTTTTTTTTTTTTTTTTTTTTTTTTTTTTGTCGTCAGTCTTTCGACTGGTTTGATGCAATCCTCCATCCTTTCCTATCCTGTGCTAACCTCTTCATTTCTACATACCCCTTACAGCGCACGTCATAAATTATCTGTTTCATATATTCTAATCTATGTCCTCCTCTACAGTTCTTACCTTCGACTGTTCCCTCCACTAACAAGTTAACCAATCCAGCATGTCTCAAAATATGACCTACCAGCCTGTCTCTTCTTTCTGTAAGCTTCTTCCATAAACTTCTTTTCTCACCCATCATTTCCAAAACTCGTTCATTTCTTACTTTGTCTGTCCACTTAATTTTCAGCATTCTTCTGTAACACCACATTTCAAATGCTTCAATTTTCTTTCTTTCTGGTATTCCTAAAGTCCACGTATCGCTACCATAAAGTTCTGTGCTCCACACAAAGAGTTTCAAAAAGTTCTTTCTAATTCCTAGATCAATATTTGAAACTAAAAGGTTTCTCTTTTTCATGAAAGCTCTTTTTGCTAGTGCTATTCTGCTTTTGACATCATACTTGCTTCGGCCATCGGTTGTAATTTTACTTCCCAAGTAACAGAATTCGCTTACTTCTCCTATTGCATCCGATCCTATTTTTATATTTAATCTAGTATTGGTATCATTTCTGCTACATTTATCACTTTTGTCTTGCTTTGATTTATATTCAGTCCAAAATCTTCCTTCAGTATTTCGTTCATGCCATTCAGCAATTTCTCAATATCCTCAGCCCTCTCTGCTAACAAGACAATGTCATCAGCAAAACGTAGCATACTGATTTTTTCTCCCAGAAAACTTATGTCACATGGAAATTTTTCTTTGACTTTCTTCATTGCTGCCTCTACATACAAGTTGAATATTAACGGGGATAGACTACAACCTTGTCTCACACCCTTTTTAACTGATGCATGTCACTCGTGATTCTCTACTTTTATTACCGCCACTTGATTCTTACATAGTTTATAGAGTATTCTTCTATCTCGATACTTTAGACCTGACTTCTTTAAAATTTTGAACATCTTGTCCCACCTAAAATTATCAAAAGCTTTTTCTAAATCAACAAATGCCATAAAAGTATCTTTGTTTTTCTTGAGCCGCCCTTCAAGTATTAATCTTAAAGACAGAATTGCTTCCCTTGTACCGCGATTTTTCCTAAACCCAAACTGATCTTCACCTACTATCTCTTCTACTACCCTTTCCATCCTTCTGTATATTATTCTGGTCAGTAATTTTGAAGCATGTGATGTTAGACTAATGGTGCGATAATTTTCACATTTGTGTGCTTGTGCTTTCTTTGGAAGTGTGAACATGATATTTTTATTAAAATCAGTTGGAATTTCTCCTGTTTCATAACTTTTGTATATCAGCTTGAATAATCATTCGATTCCTTCCTCTCCTAGGGATTTAAGAAGTTCTGCAGGGATTTCATCAATTCCAACTGCCTTATTTGCTTTTAAGTCATTCAGAGCTTTATTAAATTCTGTCCTCAAAACAGGATCCCCTAAGTCATCAATGTCAACATCATCTTCCTTTTCCATTACACTATTGTTCAAGTCGTCCCCATCATAAAGTTTCTCAATGTATTCTTTCCATCGGTTAGCTCTATCTTCTGAGCTTAAAAGAGGTTTCCCATCGGCAGCTTTAATGTTCATACCTCTTTTCTTCATTTCTCCAAAATTCTGTTTGATCTTTCTGTAGGCAACATCTACTTTACCTACGACCATTTCCTTTTCTACTTCTTCACACTTTTGTTGTAGCCATTTTTCATTTGCTATTTTGCATTTCCTATTTTTTTGATTTCTAAATTGCCTGTACTGCTCTCTTCCTGCTTCATCCTGAGCATTTTTGTACCTTCTCCTCTGATCCATCAGCTCCAAAATTTCTTCTGTGATCCAAGGTTTTCGGGCAGATTGTTCCCTAAAGCCTAATGTTTCTTTACCAGCTTTTATTATTTCGGTCTTTAATGCATTCCATTCGTCCTCGGTTGAGCTCCTTTCAGAGATACTTCTTAGACCCAAGTCTACTATTAATGCAAATTTTTCTCTAGTGCTAGATTGTTTCAGTTTATTCACTTCCAGTCCGATCTGCTTATACTGCTTCCTTATTCGCTTAAGTTTCAGCCTGCACTCCATTATTATCAAATTATGGTCAGAGTCTATGTCTGCTCCTGGGTACGCTTTACAATCTAGAACTTGATTCCTGAATCTCTGTTTGACCATGATATAATCTAGCTGATGTCTGCCTGTATCCCCAGGACGTTTCCACGTGTAAATTCTTCTTGCATGGTTCTTAAACAGTGTGTTTGCCACTACTAGCTTATATCTTTCACAAAATTCTAGCAACCTGCTTCCTCGCTCATTTCTTTCTCCTAGACCAAAACTTCCTACAGTATTCCCATCTTTTCCTTCTCCCACTATTGCATTCCAATCACCCATGACTATTAGATTTTCCTCCCCTTCACATATTGAATTAATTCTTCAATTTCAGCGTATATTTTTTCTATTTCTTCGTCATCTTCCTGTGATGTTGGCATATACACTTGTACTAATGTGGTAGGGACGGGCTTAGTTTCTAACCTCATCAAAATAATCCTGTCACTAAACTGTTAATAATAACTCACCCGTTTCCCTACTTTCTTGTTCATTACAAATCCTACACCAGTGACTCCATTGACAGCATGTGTGCTAATTATCCTGTGTTCCCCAGACTAGAAATCCTGTGCGTCCTTCCATTTAATCTCACTAATCCCAACAACATCTAACTTAAGTTGTTCCATCTCCCTTTTTAAGTTTTCTAACCTACCTGCCATATTCAGACTTCTAACATTCCACGCTCCGACTCGTAGAATGTTTCTATCCATTCTGATGACTCCTCCCTGAGCAGTCCCCACCCGGAGATCCGATTGGGGAATATTTTACCCAGGAAGAAGCCATCATGATATATGTAATTTGAGAGGATTACATGTCCTCGGGATACCCTTTGGGTCTTTAATGCAGTGGTTTCCCGTTGCCTTCTGCATCCCCATGCCGTTGATCATTTCTGATTCATCCGCCTTTAGGGGCCGTTTCCAACCCCAAGGGCAAGAGGGTGCCCTGAACCGCTCCCCGCTCTTCCGCCCTCCTTTCGGAGGCCGTTGGCAAGCAGTGGGTGATTCCTTATACCGGGAATCTTTCAGTCGCCAGAGCCTCGTCCGTGCAAACAGGGTGCACCACGTGAAGGAGAGGTTGACATTTGGTTGGAAAAGGCTAGTATAGTCTCTCCCAAACCCTTACACCCCATTTATTGTATAGGAACAAATATTTCTTAATTTTAAAACATTTCAATAACTTTACCAATATATCAACGACATAAAATCTTCACTGGCCTCAGAGCGGGGAAACTGCTCTCAGACATCGTCATCAAAACCGGAAGACGAAATCAGAAATTGGGTTCGAAACGCCGCACCAAATCGATACGCCCGAGAACATTTATACAATCAAACACCTATTACAATCATCATTTCTTGGAACTGACAGACTTAGTATCACGACTAATTTCCCTCATATTGTTTTTCCGCCAGAATTCGACCTGAACACCGAACTACAGTATAGTCGACTTCATCATAGTAAATAGTAACTAGTTACAACTTTTTTTAGCACAGACCTCGTGAACTAACAAATTAAATCAGGCTAAAATCACGGGGATATATACAAATAAACACTAAAGACAAATAGGGACACTCATTTCGTTGTGTTTCAAGAAACTGGTACATCTGCGTTAATATCGTGTAGGGCCCCCGCGAGCACGCAGAAGTGCCGCAACACGACGTGTCATGGACTCGAATAATGTCTGAAGTAGTGCTGGAGGGAATTGACACCACGTATCCTGCAGTGCTGTACATGAATTCGTAAGAGTACGAGGGGGTGGAGATCTCTTCTGAAAGGCACGTTGCAAGGCATCCCTGATATGCTCAATAATGTTCATGTCTGGGGAGTTTGGTGGCCAGCGGAAGTGTTTAAACTAACACGAGTGTTGCTGGAGCCACTCTGTAGCAAGTTTGGTCGTTTGGGGTGTCGCATTGTCCTGCTGGAATTGCCCAAGTTCGTCGGAATGCACAATGGACATGAAGGGATGCAGGTGATCAGCCAGGATATATAAGTACGTGTCACCTGTCAGAGTCGTATCTAGACGTATCAGAGGTCCCATGTCATTCAAACAGCACACGCCCGACACCATTACAGAGCCTCCACCAGCTTGAACAGTACCCTGCTGACATGCAGGGTCCATGAATTCATGAGGTTGTCTCCATACCCGTACACGTCCATCCGCTCGATACAATTGGAAACGAGACTCGTCATACCAGGCATCATGTTTCCAATCATCAACAGTCCAATGTCGGTGTTCACGGGCCCAGGCGAGGCGTAGAACTTTGTGTCGTTGAATCAGCAAGGGTACACGAGTGGGCCTTTGGCTCCGAAAGCCCTTATCGATGATGTTTAGTTGAATAGATCGCACACTGACAGTTGTTGATGGCTCAGCATTGAAATCCACAACAATTCTCTTCAGTCGTCGTTGGTCCCGTTCTTGCAGGATCTTTTTCCAGCCGCAGCGATGTTGGAGATTTGATGTCTTACCGGATTCCAGATATTCACGGTGCACTTGTGAAATTGTCTTATGGGGTAAATTCCCGCCTCATCGCAACCTCGGAGATGCTGTGTCCCATCTCTCGTGCGCCGAGTATAACGCTACGTTCAAACTCACTTAAATTGTGATAACCCGCCATTGGAGCAGCAGTAACAGATCTAACGCCTGTGCCAGACGCCTGTTGTCTTATATAGGCGTGGCCGACAGCAGCGCCGTACTCTGAGTATTTACAAATCTCTGTGTTTGCGTACGCATGCCTATATCAGTTTCTTTGGCTCTTCAGTGTATATAGCCAAAACGTCTGGTAAAAGCAGCCGGTACACTATGTGGTCACGTGACAACAGGTCTAAGTGAATAGTGAAATTATGAATTCATTGTAGAAGGAATCCATTTCATCTATCTCGAAACTGCAACATAGCAAATAGACTGAAAATGTACAATTTAGTGGATACTGTAAAGGATAAATTTCGGTACGCTGTAAAGAATAAGGCAAATGCAGAAGCTGTGGAAAGGAAACATTACCTGGCTGATCGTGTGGTCGATATACGATCTGGACCGAACGTTTTCCCCGCGTTCACGCTTTGAAATGTTCATCCGCCCCTGGAAACACAGCTCCGTCTAGCGAGGGCTTATCTCCGTCACACATCACCTCCAGCCGAAAACAACAGACGGCGCGGGACGGCCGGAATATAAAGCAGAGAGCGGCATCTGAAATGTAGAGAGGCCCATCAAAACGATACCACAGGAGACAGCCACGCGAGAGAATACGAGACTCCTCGAGGAGCGCTCTGCAAGGAGCGCTGGATTAGTTATACTAACGTGTTATGCAATAATAAAAACTGTAGTAATATTATAATTGGAACTCTCGTTTTTTTACGTCTAAAAACCGATATTCGCGAATTTTGACAAAGAAATACTATGTACCGTTACAGAGGACGTAGTGATAGGTATGTCGTTTTAAAAATGAAATAATGAGTTCAAGAAGATTGAGATTCAAGTCTGTTAATTTTCCTTTAAGACACCGAACTCCAAAGATACTACGTGCAAACGTAAAAAGATGCTGTAAACTCAACTGACTTTCAAAGACTACTAAATACTCTGAATACTGAAAACTTGTCTCTACCGATATATGTTTTACAAATAAGCCTTCCGACAGACGTTTCTGGAATTCTAACAATACTTAAACAATTAAAATCACATTGAAACAATCAGAATTAATCAAAATCATTCGCAATCATTATGAAATACACAGAAACAAAAATTAAAGATGTTTACGATATTATCCACCTAAGTCAGTCCAAACTGTCGCGAATTGTCCTCTCAACATCGCAGTTCACATCAATTCCTGAAATTGCGAACTTTAAACTAGTGTTTCTTGCATAGTACTATCTCTGAACATATTAAATAGTATTTACATAGTTTCTTTCCATGTTAATTTACACAAATTCATAATTAATTTGAAGAAAAATATACAAAATAAAATTTACTGAACTTCCAGCTTGCTTCAAATAATTTTTAAAATACAATTTAATTAAATATCTGGTTCTGAGGGCCGTTACAATACAATACTTTTTTCTGGATAAATAACATCTTTTTCGATGAAATTTTGAAACTGACGGAACGGTGACAGACAATCGGAATGTTGTATCGGTGACTGAGTAGTTAAGGCACTTCGTCTCGAAGGTTCTTGGTTCGTTCCCGGACTCAGCTTCCGGTGGAGCCAAGAATTTTCAAAAGTTGTGTTTGATCACATGATCTACGGCAGGACGTTCCATGGTTCGGTTTCCAAGTTAAACAGTAGGTCCCGCCACGACAAAGGCGAACCGTGAGGCACATCGAAACTTGGTCACTTAGGCGAGTTCTCCCGACCAACAATGCCTACGCGTTTACTTTTTTGTTCAGTATTATATCGGTCACTCAGCCTTCGTTTTTGTTGCGTATGATGTGTTCATAAATTTCGCGGAGAGGCAGAAGTAATTTTAACACCGACTAACAAAACTGTTGGGCAAATCAATTGATGTCTCAAGTGCAAGGCGAAATAACATAATATCTATCGGTGGACAGTTTATTGCGGACTGCACTAGCTACCACATATACAACAGAGTTCCTTAACTCTTTGCAGTTATCGGCAGTGCCTTCTTACAAATGTTCCCGCGCTACTGATGCGGGGCCTCATGCATCGCTACTGTGCAACGGCACGCGCCAACAAATTACGTGATCATGGTTCGAATGACTGAAGGTGATGGTGTGCTGATTCCTCGAATATCAATAATTCCGACAAACCAACAATTTTAGTATAAGAGACTACAGTTCTCACTAAAATTAGCCTTTGCGATGACTGTTAATAAAAACCAGGGACAGACACTTAAAGTATCAGGATTACACTTAGAAAAGACGAGTGTTACCAACAGGCAGTTATATGTAGCAGCTCATGGGTTTCTAACCCCCAACGGCTGTAAACTTTATTAAAAGACTGAAAACCGAAAACCAAGTTGGTATTCGATGTAAGAAGTCCCCTGAAAGTGACATAATTTAATCTTCTCGACTGTCCAGCTAGATCAATTCGTATAAACATAACGTTTCGACAACTGACCCTGCCATCTTCATCAGGCGTCAGGTAGCTCTAGATGTTTCAGTCTAGCTGTGACTTCGTTGACTGGCTTAGCCTTATATCGAACTTCCTAATATACTCTCCGAAATGAAATGCAAAAACTAGGCTCACTACGACGCCTGTTTGCCGGCCGGTCGTTCATGCTAGCCCAGCCAGTCTAGCCCAGCTTGATCTAGAAGCTACTTAACACCTGATAAAGACAACAGGGCCAGCTGTCGAAACGTTATGTTAATACCACACCATCCGACTGGACACCCGAGAAGATTACATCGCAGCAGTTCGCAGGGAAGCGACAAACAAAAATCTGCCGATAAAATATGGTCGGTGAATCTCCCGCAATTATTCCTCTCCCCTTTTAGGGACATGTTTTACGTAAGCTACAGCTTTATTTATCTAATTCTATCAATAAAATTATAAGTATCTAACTATAAGTGTAAGAAGTAGTGTGTGACAGATGGTTGAATCATGAATATGATTTTTCCTGAAAAAAAAATTCTGATGAAGTATACGATGATTTTCAATTTCTCAATTTCTTATTTATAGTAGTTGCGATAACCGTAAACGTTATTGTTTTTGTGGAATACTTATGAGGCAACATATTACTGAAAATTTTAAATGGATTTTCGGATCATTGCTTTAGCAAATAAAGGGGAAAACAGGTGTTTTTAACGTTTCTTCTCCAAAAGACAACTTTGTACTGATGGCAGAATCAAACTTATAACAAAATATTCTGTGAATTGGCTGGTTGCCGTATTTCAATAGTTATCATTGAAGATAATTTAAAAAATACATTTCCTTCAACCTGACACTGAACTAGCTACAGCTATTTTTCCGAATTTAAGGTCTCAATCGTTCTAACGTTTCCAGCCATTGCCGTTAGTGCATGCAGAAGCTGTCTAAAAAAAAGGAAAACTAATATCGATATGTCGAGTTAACTGAGGTATTTCAGGCTGGTGGTTTGAGCTGGCACTTGGTAGGACGTGGGGTCGAATCCCCGTTCACCCGTCGAGATTTTCGTTCACCGAAATCACCCCAAATGAATTCCGGGATTTTCGTTTCAACAATGCAATGGCCAAATGTAATTTAAGAGTGGTCAGTTAAAGCATTTGGTGAATTTTTCACGAGTAAAATAATTTAGAGATAGGAAGGATCTTGATAGAGATCTTTTTTAAAATAAATATTTTCCCCCGATTTTCATTAATCGATTAAAAAGATATTCACACATATTGAAAATAGACGTAAATTAATAAAAAAGAACTTTATTGCATGTTATTTTATACAGATTAGGACAATTTACAATCCAGTATATAAAATGTGTGCTGTATCAGTTGACTACAAAATGTTTTGCAAAGTTATCTTGTAACAGCAGTGTAGTTATTCTGTGAATTATCCCCGCAGTGTGCTGAGACTGGAGGTAGTATTTGAAGCAGACCTGTCCCGTCATGCACGTCACTGGTAGTTGGGATCCTTGTATCAGCTGATTCGTTCTTCTGGATTTGCAACGAGTGGCGGTTAGTGGACTCCTCCGGCCGCGCGTTCTGTGCTCTCCAGCTTTAATCTAGTTTTAATTAGTCACCTGGCTGGAGTTAATTAACGTCTCCAGCAGTTCCATATTAACGCAGCCGCCACTCGCCCAGTTTTTCCCTCCCTGCACTGCGTTGTTTTCTGCGTGGCTGTCGGCTGGGAAGGGTAGACTCCGCAGCGAGGCAGTAATGAGGTACCAAGTTCCAGCTCCAACAAGGTGCCTCGTAATAATTACTTATGTATTGTCAAAAAATGGAACGTTTACATATTTTATCTTACGTCTTACAGGGTCATTAGCGATAGGAGAGGACTTGGAGCAAGGGACAGGAAGCAATTGGGCGATAGCCTTTTGAAGAAATTATTTCCGCAACTGACTGGAGTGATTCCTTCAAAAAGTGGGTTCTCTGGATGACCGGAAGGAGTCCTCTGGAAGGCACGCAGGAGCGGCCGTAGCGTCTCTCCCACTGGGCTCGGCGGGACGGTTAGTCCTGGCTGTGGAGACCTGGTCGGTGTGCGAGTCCTCAGGAAGGCGCGCAGGAGCGGTCGTAGCGTCTCTCCCACTGGGCTCGGCGGGACGGTTAGTCCTGGCTGTGGAGACCTGGTCGGTGTGCGAGTGCTCTGCTACAGTGGTCTCGATCGTCAAAGTGCGAAATCGGTGGATCTGTCCGCTAATAACGGTATATCTGTACCCATAATCGGTATATGAAGAAAATACAACCCAAATAACCACTGTCTGCTGGTCAAGATGTGCTGGCGAAGAATTTCTATCAGTTCGACACCAATTTTACTACCAGACTTGGAACTTTGAGACTTGCTTCCAATTCAACATCAAACTGTGCAGCCAATTGATGCCAATCTGCTGTCGCAACTGGAGGCCAAATTGATCATCAAAAGTAGTTAAGAAAATTTTGGTTTCAATACGCATTCAAAGATGGACTTCATTTTCATATTACCTTTATAGCTTCGTATAATAGTCAGAAGACAACAGTGAGGGAATTTTTTAAAGTTAAAGTGTTAAATATAAGTTATTTAAGTTTCTTTAAAAAACTTCATTACATTACTACATTTTTAAACTTCTTTATCTTTGTCAAATAATAGCAAGATTACAGGATACATTATAAATTTGAAACTAACAGCCGAATTGTTTTTATTTTTTTTTTTTTTTTAAATTTCGTATCATGAATTAGCAGTCAACAATACTGGTAAAACATAATCAAAATAACAAAAACAACAGACTTAGTAAATTGCAGTTCATTTATTAAGTTATTTAACGAAAAGATATTAACTCTTGGAAGGCTAATTTCGTGGTTGACCTGACCAAGGTTGTCGACTGTGGGAATATCTCGACGCACGATGAATGCAAATAATTCACCAAATACGGCGCATTGTCTCTTACTGAATTGCCTATCACATTGTCTTTAATAACAAGTATGTACATTTTAATAGCAAAATGTATTTATGGTAATGGTTACCAATAGAATATAGACAAGCGAACTAGCTCGGAAATCCCCTGAAAACGTCGATAATGTAGGGACAAACGCACAGGGGTAGTCCCCCAAAAATATACGGAACATTCTACAAAGGTAACAATCTATCATATAATCGATCGATTAATTCCCCGGAAAACATAAACAAAATGGGTTGCCAACCTTTAAAATGTAAAATCGGGAAAAAATTCTGGAAAATTTTGTTGTATTCTCAGAAATCGTATGAAAATGATAGAATTTCTGTATAACAGACTATGAGAGTCTTCATGCAGGTAGAAATACCGAAAAATCCATAGGTTGGAGACCACTGCCTGCAGCCATAGCGGCCGTGGCAGGGCTGTTATATGGGAACCACGTGAGATCTGTTATTTACGAAGTAAAATTACAACTGATCGCAGAAACATGAGTGTTACAGAAAATTAAATAAAAAAAAATCCCTTCGCATATTGACTTATGACTAAGAGAGAAGTTCTAGAGCTGTATGTACGGAATACTGCACTTCATGTTAGCGAAGCTTGGCTTTAAGCAATTCTAGAAACAAGAAAAGTTGATGCCACTGATTTTAAGAATGTCGGAAATAAAGTGGGTGCATAAAATACAAAATAAACCCGTTAATGAAAGGTAGAAAGGAGACACAGGACGGTGTGTAACATGAGGGAGTGGTTAACTTGTCAGTAGGGGGGGGGGGGGGGTGCGGGGCAGGTCAGGAGGAGAACTGGAGAGAAGGGTTGTGATTGGTGTGTTGAGATGAAGAGGATAACGCTAGATAAGAAGGAATGGAGGATCAAATCGAAAAATTCAAAGAATGATGACAAAAAAGCCGCTTCAGTCCGTTATTTTATTTTACTTATGGCTTTACGCCTCGTCGAAGTCGAGGTCTTTAGAGGCGGGATGGGACTGGGAACAAGTAACGGGAAGGAATTCGGCCGTCGCCTTTTAAAGGAAGCATCCTGACATTTGCCTGGAGTGATTTGGGAAACCATGAAAAACCCAAATCTGGATGCCCGGACGGGGATTCGAACCAGCGTCAACGCGAATGCGAGGCCAGCGCGTTAACCACTCACCCACCACGCTCGGTGCTTCGTGCCTGCGCAGTGACGTTAGAGCGCAGAGAGACTCAGCCGCCGGGGTGGCGCTGGCTGCAAGTTAGTGCCGCACCAGCTGCGGCATCACAACTTCCACACTCGCAGGGGCAATTACTGCAGAATCAGGCACGGTAGCGTCAGAAAAGTTAAATCAATTTTTGACTGAATCAAATTCTAGTTACTGGTGATACGAAGATGGGATGAAGTTTTAGGTTAGTATCAAGTACCACTGATTATTAATAATTGTTGCTCTTGTAAGTAATATAACTGATTAACTGCAGAAGTGCGTTATCGACGCTGAATAAATGAAAGGTTTTTATGGCTGGCGGTGACGATACTGCAGTGACACGCGCGTCACGCAGTCGGCACGCTTCCGCTCGCGTGACGCTGCGCTGGTCACGAGTGATACCGAAAGAGGCCGCCACACGTGGCTGCATGTATGGCTCACGGCACTTGTTTTCAATCGGCACGTGGAGCTGAAAACCGTGCGAGTATAAATGGAGTCATCTACAATAGTTCAGCAGAACACACTAAACAATATAGCGCTGGTAGTGTCTAGGCCGCTGGGCTGCTGCCTTTTATAACCAGGACAAGTCAATCAAGTGCGTTTCATCCGCACAAGTACTCCGGTAGTGAAGAGGCGACGTTAGGAAACCAATCCTCCTCCAACACAGTCCACGTAGCCACCTTAACTGTCTGCCACCAGGAGGCTAAGACCTAAACGAAAAACCGATGGTCCTCTGCCTACGCTTAGTACTCAGGTCTGGGATGACGATTGGAGAGTTACTGACGGGGAATTCCCGAGATACCCCTCGTCGCACGCGTTACCCCCAAACGTAGGAACGCGTATCTCGACGGTGGCTTAAGGGCAGGTGGAGAGCTAGTCTGGATGGTGACGAGTGCGCTCTAGCGAGCACTGGGAAACTTCGCTCTGCCCCTCTCTCAGTTATTCCACCAAAGGTAATAGCGCTAATTGCACGCCATGTGGATCCTATGTCGAGTAACCTGTCTTATAATAGAGATTGCTGACGGAAACCCTCGAGCGAAATGGACGCGTGTGGATGAGAATACAAGTAGCAATTCCGAATGAATTTGAATTTCAACGAAAAAATTATTGAATTGTGTACATCTACACTCCTTCCTTTGAACGTAATCGTTAATAAACGCCTGTTGTAACAGAGGATTCCTCGGTCGAAAGTGCTCTATCCTGGTCACGCTGTCAACTCCTCGTCTGCAAGGAACCCTACCCCCAGTATTTTCGGCGGTGTTTGGGGAAATGGCAGGTTGAATACTGGATGATCACAGTTATATCACTTTGTAATTGTCGTACTCCCGAGACCGAGCAGAACTATAGTTGTGCCTGCCGAGACCTCGAAGCAAATTTGGCACAGCCTTTTTTTCTTTCCTTGCTAATTCTGGGAACAGGGAGACAGGTGCCCAGCCATCAGCAACAAGAGGTTTCAGAAGTCCTCGTACAAGATTCTACCAGAACTAGGACAAAGACAAACAGGATTTATATAACAATGCACCCCAAACATGATAAGAATATACGACAGTACTTGGCATGTGACGAGTTTTTATTATTTAGATGCATTCAGTTTAGAGAAGCTGCTAAGAGTGCAGTGTGGCCTAATACAAAGTCCCTGTAACGGCGGAGCTTGCAGTGGCGACTGTATTTGACTGATCACTGGCCACAGTGCCGAATTGTATCAAACAATGGTAACAGAGAAATAATCTGTTATTTCGTAATTAACTGAACTGTTCGCAGATAATGGCCTGAGCAACTATTTTTACTATTTCTTTACTGTCGACGTTTCGCCTATCTTCGAGGCCTCGTCAACCAAAGTTTTAACATTAAGTGTACATTTGAACGCAGATTCGTCGCTGATGATGTCTCGTAAAGAGGTGAAATGCGCGAAAAAAAAAATCCCATGAGCCGTTATTTTTACGAACTTAATACCAATTAAACGAAAAAGGAAACGGCTTTAGGCAATATAAATTACAAGGAAAGGGAAAATGACTCATCACTCACCAAAGTTGAAGGCAGCGACGGGTGAAGAACATATATCACGAACACAAGAATACACGATATTTCGGTCTCGAAGCTTATTCATGCTAAAGAGAATGAGTCATGTCGTTCGGAAGGTGTGCACACGCCGAACTTTGCGCTGCCTTCAACTTTGGTGAGTGATGAGTCATTTTCCCTTTCCTTGTAATTTAAATTCAACTTAATAGTCGGTAGAAACAGTGTTAATACAATCAATTACCGTAATGGCAAACAAACTCTAAGAAAAAACTAGTAGAAATCATGTTTTAATACGTTCAATGGCAGGCTTATGATTAAATGAATTACTGCAAAGTCAGTTTTTAATTTCAAGGACATTACAAAATTAAACGTAAATATTCTAAATAAGAAAAGAATGTTGAGAGCGGAATATTATATGCTTTTTTTCAATTAAAAATTCCAATGTTCCATTGATAGTAGTGTGACAACGAACAAAAAATGAAATGCGAAATATTCTGCGCAAAGATCTGGAAAGTGAATGAATGGCGTATTGACAGCGTCTTGTATTCCCCGTTTTTATGTAGCTGTTACAAACTGGCCAGGGTATGAAGAGGCGACTGAAGGAACGAGGGTTTGATTAGTAACTGATGATCTAGTGGTTCCGGACATGACGAGGTTGTTCCGTCACTGGGCTGTCGTTGCAGGATCACTTATCGTAAAACACACACCAACGGTCTCGACACTTATAACACGACGGAGGATAGGCTCTCCGTTCTCGCTGATTATGATCTGTTACACTTGAAGCAGCGAAACAGTACATTTACTAAGGAGGTTTCCTCATGAAAATTTTATGAATTAGTTCTCCCTGCAAACCCTAACATTTTGCATTAGCGGTTTCCGAACATAATAACTGCTATCATTTTTGCTGCGTTTCACGACACTTGGATGTCTCTACCAATAGTATTTAGTCCTAATTCTTCTGCCACCATTTTGTTTGCACAGACCAGTAATTTTTTAAAATTTTTTCGCTGTCATTTGCTTACAGCGAAATGTCATCAACAAATCGCAGCATACTGGTTGATTTACTTGAACAATTAGTTTACATTAATTTTTTTATTTCGTATCGTCGATTGCATGACCTGCATACAAGTTTAATATGAGTGGTAACACGCCACAATCGTGAGATAAACCTTTTTTAAGTTAATAATTGAGTGACATTTAGACTGTCCGTTTTCAAGCGGCTAGTGTTCAAATGCTGCTGAACGGAGGATAACGAGTTGGAAAGCGCTCGACACAGCAAGCTAGAAAGCGTCAACCATAGCAGACGATATCTGTCTCGCCTCCCCACGCCGAGAATGGACACGATTGGTCGGGTAACGAAACGAAGATTTCGTGCAATAGAACGTTTGTCGGCTGAATTGAGGAAAAATAATACTATTTCTTAGTAATTACACAGCCACGTACTATTTAAGACCATTTATATGTCAACAAAGTAAATTTTGAGTAATTAAGACAATTTGAATGAGAAGAAAATGAAAGCAGAACCATCGGAACGCAGGTAGAACTGAAGAAAATCAAAATGCGAAGTCTCTCTATGTACGGCTCTAGGTGTTGTTAGCGACGACCTCGGCAGGACCCAGCGCTGCGGGAGAGGGAGTGACACTACATTGTACCAGCCAGGGGCAAGTACTGAACAGTAAATAAAACATTACCTTATAAACATTGTTTGTTATATAGTGATTCATGTGTCACTGGATTAAATAACAGCCGTTTGATGGGTAGTGTGAACTGTTCTTGCCTGTTGGTATATAGTATTTACTACGATGCGCCTGCGCTTTACGGTCGATATCGCGGGCTGCACTCTCGCTGTTGCCCGTCACTTGCTGTGGGCCGTAATGACCGGGCAGGCTCGCCCCTGTATAATTCACGCCTCATTCTCTCCGCGTGTAATGTTTCATAGTGCGGCTGTTTAGCTCGAGGGTCTCACAGCCGAGCAGCTTCTCCTCTGGCTCTGAGTAACCCCAGGAGGGAGCATATCTGCAAGGCGGCTCCGACAATTCACTCGCAGAAACCTATTTCCTACTTTCCAGTCTCCTCATCTCAACATTAATCTAAATCCTACGTCGTCGAATATCTGATTTATTTTCTTAAAAAGGAATTAGGGCTTCACTGATCGTCGACGTAGGTATCGGTGACGTAGTATAAATTATGAAGTCCGTGTAGCAGGTCGTTTTAATAAGTGCAGTGTATTGTGGGAAATAAGAAAATATGAATAATGATAATGTACTAGCGACGACACTCGTGGGCAGCGAGCGCCCGGCGTAGGAAGTCGCAAGGTACGTCAGCAAGAAATCCAGGTCGGCGAGCAATAGCTATGGAAACTAGGCTCGTGAAGAAGGTTCGAGAAACGCTAGCTGTCAGTTGATTGCCCTTAGAACGGGGGCAGGCTACGCAACTGATGAGATATAAGCGCGAGCTCACCGACGCTCGGTACCAAGTGGGGTCAAGTCGGTCAAGTCAAGTTTGAGTAACTACGCAGCCACTATGCTGTGCTAAACACCGAGTGGGGATCGAAGGCCAGCCATGCCCGCTAGTCAGCCGATCAGCGTCGTAAGTCCATCATTCTGTCATATTAACTAAGTGCTTGGAATCCTGCTCCTGGCCATTGGATAACTGTAACAGCCCGCGTAGCAAAGAATAAAACTATGTATGCACTTAGACTCTTTCATTGACGCAAGCCAGAGATATTCAGATTCAAAGTACATAGACTAGTAAGCTAGCAAATCGAAGACTGGAGTACCACCTACGGGAGGAGCAGCATACTCGCCCCAAGTAAGTAACCTGGCTAACGCCCACAGTGACCAATACAACTTATCCATTCTGACGAATAAGTAACGGTCATAATAATAATAAGTGGGACGCTACATCCATGACCTTTAGAAGGAACCAGCCTGCCGTGCAGTGAGTTTAGAAAATCTTACATAACATGAAGGTAAATGTGGTGACAGGTATTCCGTTTAAAACAATGAAATAACTAGACCACGAAGATTCAAATTTGTTTATTTTCCTTTAAGACATCAGACTCCAAACATACTAGGTGTAAATGTAAACAGATGCTCCACCGATTATAATGTTCAAAAAACTATTACTCACAATTCTTTGAGGAACTCTCTGGACACTGCATACTACACTAAAACTAGTCTCTGCCCATCGCTTATATAAGGTTATAGAAAATTCCAGAATTTTTCAAAGGCTTCCGACAGACGTTTCTGGAATTCTTTCAATACTTAAACCATTAAAATCATGTGAAACAAAAAGAATTAACACAAAACCATTCACAATGATTATGAAATGCACAGAAACAAAAATTAAAGATACTTACACACAAAATTATCGACATAATCCAGTACAAACTGTCACAAATTGTCCTCTAAACTTCGGATCTCACTTGAAAACATAGAATTACAAACTTTTAACTAATTTTTCTTGCATAGTACTGTCCTTGAACGTATTTAATAATATTTACATACTTTCTCTCCATAAAACAAAGTCAATTTACACAAATTCACAATTAATTGAAAGAAAATTATACAAAACCACATTTACTCAACTCCCGGCTTGCTACAAATAATTCTTAAAATACAAATTCATTAAAGGTCTGGGTCCGAGGGCCGTAATAGTGGAGTCGAACCCGCGTCCTCCAGACTTCGTCTCAGTCTTTATCATCCTCTACCGTTCTCACATCCTTAGTCTGTTCTGTCTTGCAACTTACTGTAACAGTAAGTCCATTCCACAACCTTCTGACCTCATCAAAGATTTTCAGTACACGTTCATTTCGTACGTTAGGGAGCGTGCATAAACCACGTCGCTCCACCCCCTTCCCCCCACGTGTGGCTTTTTTCCGTTTTGATTCCAGAATACATTTTGTACCGTTTTCTCTTGTCAGACTATTGTAAATAAATATTCACATACTGTTGTGAGATCTGTTCCTCATTTTAACTGTGAAAAATGTTATGAAAGGAACGCTACGTGGCCTGGCTCGGAACCCCTCCTCCCCCCACGTTGCCCAGCGTAGCCTTCCAGCCAACCCCTCCCCACCCACCTGGACCGAGCCACATGGTTTGTGCACGCTCCCTTATCTGTGCACATTGTTGTGTAGCACCACATTTCAGACGATGCATCTGAGATATTCCCAGCTAAATACTTCGGTTTGTGCAGACAAACCGGTAGACATTCTGAAGGCTCGTGCTGGGTTCTAAGTCACTCTGTTTAAATAAAGCTATTATCCTTCTAAGACTCGACTTTGGTTGTGTTATGGTTTTGGCTCTGCACTTCCTGTAGTCGATGGTGTGCCCCGCGGCTCTCGGCATGCACGACGTGTCACGTGACGGGTGGCGACACGAGCGCCTCTGCAGGCCGTTCCATTATTCACGCGTGGCCGAAACGGAATCACGACACGCACACTTCCGCAATGCGGCGCCACTTTCGACCCTGAAACATTAAGCGACCAACACTCGACAGAACAGACAATCCAGTTAGGGGAATCGTTGGAGCTTGTGTGACCAGTATCTTTGAACTCAGATGTTTTACGAGAAATAAAAACAAGTTAAATTTGTAAATGTGTCTGAAACTTATTATTTCATTTATAATAGACAGCGAGACACCTAATAAGGTCCGTCTGAAAACAAAAATACAATAAAAAATTTGGTCAATTCGCTGGTTAGAAGTATGTTTGGTATTTTAGTATACGGCGAGATCAAAATTTCAGAAAAATTTTTAGTTCTAAGGCGATTTAATTTCGACCACTACACCCAGAAATCAAAATAGCACTGCGCTTCCAGTAACCCTAGAAACATATAACTTGGTACTTATACTTAGTTTCATCCCTAAATCATAACCAAAATCTAATGTTGGTGTTTTCCCCGTCGGAAGTGTTCACACCATCACGACTGAAAAACTGAACTGGCGGAAAGTGTGCGCCCAATGGGTGCCCCACAGTCTCCAACCACAACAGGAAGCATGTCGAATGGCCCACTGTCTTGATCATATGCAGTGCTACGCCAGGGAAGGGAATGAGTTCCTGGCACGAGTGATGGCTGGATATGAGTCTTGGTGTCATCACTTCGAACAGGAATCGAAACGAAAAAGTCTCCAGTGGAAGCATCGAAGGTCACCAATACCAGCAAAATCCAAGGCCATCGACACAAGTGCAGGGAAGGTTATGCTGGCGTTCTTCTCTGACCAAGACGGCCCCCTTCTGATAGACTTCCTGCAGCACGTGAGAACAGTGTGTGTCCTCTGCTCTGAGGGGCAGACGACTCACCTCGGACGACGTCAAGCAGTGCGTGCGAACTGGTTCACAGCGCAGCCCCAGGAATATTAAGAGACAGCCATTCACCACCTCGTGTCGCAGTGGGACAAGTGCCTCAACAGCCAGGGCCAATACTTCTGAAATACAGGCACTGGTTTCTGTTCCTAGGCCTCCGGCTCATTACTTTTTGAACCAGCCTTATATTTAAGCGCTGTAATTCTTCAAAATTCTACCCCTGAATCGCGGGCTAGAATCAACTCTACCTACGACCGAAGGCATGCGCTGGTCCCATTTGATGTTGCATTGTATGTACATCAGCCAATCAGCGAGGTCAATAACTAAACAGTTTACTTTGTACTCCAGAACAAACTGATTCAGTTTGTTAGTAAAGCACATTGAATTATCTTTTTGAAATTTAATGTAAGTTGTCAATAATAGCACCATGTCGAAATATCGTCCAGATCGCGTTTAATTTTGTAGATATCGACCGAATTGGTTACTTTCCTGTAGGCGATTTCATCTTCAGCAAATTTACAATTCCACCAAGACTGTTTACAAAAATTAAATAAAGATGGTCCTATTATACACCTCTTTGAGGGTCAAGCGATGTAACATTTAGATTAGAAGAAGAGGCTTCTCCCTTAACGACGATATACAAGTAAAGTGACCTACCAGTAAGAAAATCTCGTATCCATTCACAAATGAAATCGGATCTTCGCTAGTGATAGAATGTTGTCACAGTCGTGCAAACCACTTTGTACTTACGTTACTTCGATTGCTTCAGACTTATCATGAAACAAATTAATCACTTATTTTTATTCAAATTCACTTTAACCTTTTAATTATTTAATATTAATCATTAATTTCTCTCTTCTACATTCTATTTAACATTTGTTATTGTCTCTATAACAACACAACTACTTTAAAACAGATTTATGCAACCATACGTGGCTGTTGCTTTACTGCGAACTTAAACAACCAGAGTGTCTGCTTGGCAATATTGCAACTCACAATAACAATCTATGGTCCAACGATATACTATTACAACGAATTTCGTACATAGAAGAATGTTTTCACAAACATCAATGATGTATATAAGGTGCTTGCTATACTATCCACACTCTTTAGCTCTGCGATGCGGTTGGTTTAATTCGTTGGTCGTCAGTGGAACAATGTGATTACTTATGAACGAGCGATTTCAATTTGCTGCGCGATAATTAAATTCATATATTGAGTTACGAATTACTATTAACGGCTCAAACACAATTCCGAGCGCAACAAATGCCTCCTCTGTTGACTGCGACGCGAAATTGACGTCATTTAGTTTGTATAATTTAACAGTCACAATAAGCGGGAACTCAATATTGCATTCTGGACTCCACCTGAATTGATGACACGAATTTTGTCTATTATGTCACACATAAGCGACGTGAACAAGTTATTTTTAACGTTAGGAGAATGATTTTGGTATCGACTCATCAGTTAACCAATTATTAATGTATTCAATATGCAATTTGAATCTTAGTTTCGTTTGTTCTATTTTCATCTTTTTAAAAAAAAATAAAAATAAAGAGGAAAACAATGGTAATAAAATTTTCTCGTCCTCATAGAAAGTATAACTAACTGTTTAACGTTAACAGAAAGAAAGATCAAACCGGTTTACAAAGAAAAAGTCATAATTTCTCTTGGTATTTTTGAAGGAAAACATCTTTGAGCGTGATTCGGAAAAATTTGATAGTGTTATGAGTCTCGCATCACGCATCAGGAACAGTCCGCCTCAAGTTTCTGCGCATGCGCACTTTTAATATTAAGGCAAAATTACTATGTGCCCACTCAAATTCACTTGATGACGTCCCGAGCAGTCGCCATTACTACACAGTAAGACATGCACGAGTATGTTTGATTCATGGAGGAAAGAAATATATGGGGACGACGCAAGAGACCTTCACCACGCATTGTAGTGACGTCGGGCGGAGGAGGAGTGGGCGGCTTGGCCGCTTCCATACAGACACGGGGTATATGTACAAAAACCTCAAGGGGACTCTAGGATAAACGTGACGCCGCAATCTGCTGATAGATTATTATGTAACTCAATGAGACAAAAAAAAAAAATACAGAATAAAATTTTTTGATATTCTGCTTAGTTTTCGAGATATTCTGTCTCAAATGTGAGATGTTTTTGAATGAAATTCAGAAGAAAACATTAGTTAAAGTCAAATTTGATGATGGATTCTTATTTAAAAAGACGGGACAAATGAAAAATAAAGAATAAAAATTTTCGATATCTCGCCAAGTTCTCGAGATATACTGTATTAAAAGTGAGGTGTCTTGAGTTGAAATACAGAAGAAAAATTTCGCAAAAGTCAAATTTGATAATGGATTCTTATCTAAAACGGCAAAAATAATCGAAAATAAAGAATTAAATTTTTCTATATCTTGCTTAGTTTTCGGGATATACAGTCTCAAAATTGAGGGAATTGGGTTGGGACGCGGCCTGGACCAAAAATTAATTCTGCCAAAGCCACAATGAATTACATGATGGACATGCAGAATGGATATTTCAGTTTAATTACTACCACTTGCGGTTAGGTTGAAATGCTGCCTAGACCAGAATAAAAATAGTTATCTTTTTACCATACATCATAAGCTTAATTGGGAATAGCTGGAAGTAGTTTCCATCGCGATACACGTTTTGTCACTAGCATGGTTCTCATGAAATTACTAGTGAAGATAAATTCTTTGCCCCTTCTGGAACAACAAAACCATTCTAGTACAGACTGCGTTTAGACCTAACCACAATCTCCATTAAATTGCCGCTACAGAATCAAACTATGTAGACGCACCCACACACGCGTATTTGAATCGCAAACTGTATTTGCGGTAACAACATCATTTGCTTCATCAAGATTCCTAGATTGCATAGCATAATTTAACACATTTAATTTCATCATACACTGTCAGTATAAACTTTAACGTGACGAAAGAAATCGTAATACTAAATTCACTGAATCGCGATGTAAAAATCACCCCTTTAAATCACATTTTCAACACTCGTTAAAAAGTAATGCTAGTCTATTATGTGCCAAATAGCAGGGTATGCTGATTTTCTACACTACAACAACAAAAATTTTAGTACAAAGGCATCCTGTGACTAAATATTTATAGACAGGCACCAAAGTTTCCAATTCCTACTACCCACTTCAAGAACAATAATTATAATGCAACTTACTTATGAAATGATATTCCCGGTTCTTTCCTCTCTTGCCTATTTGTGCAACCATATGCAACACAAGATGGCATTATAAATAACTTACACACATTACAAAATGAAATAATCATAGCATCAAACACAATGTGAACTTTGCATTTGTATGGGTTCACAATATGTCCGCTGCCGCCACCGCGCATGCACGAGAGTTTTGAGCCGGCGTCACAGATTTAACGTCACTTCTCCTCCATATATTTCCTTCCTCCATGATTTGGTTGCTTTTTGTTTATTTATATTCGTTAGATGTAGGTGGTCTTCTTAAAAAAATATGGAATCAGGCCTGTATCAAGATACGGGAAATGTATTAATGTGCGGAAAATAAAAGCGTTCATTTTTATCCAGAAATATTAGCATTCATCTTTTCAGCAAAGTTAATGAGTTCTTTAAGCTTTCGAAAATTATTTAAGTTATAGATTTGCGTTAGACCCGCAATTTCTAACTTGCTTAGAAGTGGATTATTAATAAAAACTTATAATACGGACAGTTATATAAAATTTCACACTTTTCGCAGGCGTCATTATTGGAAAAATTGTACTTACTTGTCTCTTATTTTTTTGGGGTTTTGCGCTGAGGATATATATATATCGCCACCGTTCAAAAGAAAAGAAGGGAAATTAACACTCACAGTTTACAGAAAAGCCAAACATAGGGACCGCTATTTAAACGCTACGTGCCAATCATTACCCAGCTCAAAAAAGAGCCCTGGTCAAGAGTTTATTTTATTGGGTGGAAAGAATCGCGGATTATGACCATATAAAGAAAGATAAGAAACATCTGAATTGCGCCCTGCGACAGAATGGGTATAGTAGTCAGATGATAGCTCGTGCTTTGAGCCTCAGACAGCTTAAGGACGGTCACATCAAAGAAATGGAAACAAAAGACGATGGCTCTTCTCCCTTAAGTAAAGGGAGCCACTGAGAGGATACGTAAAGTTTTGGCCAAAATTAATGTTCAAGCTATCGTTACCAATAACATCAACGTTCAAAAGATCGATTCCCTGTGATTGTGGTAAAGTGTACATCGGTGAGGGTGAAAGAACATCTTCGTTATGCGAGATTACAACAAACCACGAAATCGGCAGTGGCGGAGCGTCATGTAGAAGGAGGACACAACATTCAGTGGGACGAAACTACGATCGTTACTAAGCCAAAGGATTTTTTTGAACGAAAAATAAGGGAATCTATAGAAGTACACAAAAATCCTAATAATTTCAACAAAGATGGCGGCTATGATTTGAGCCAAATGTGGAAGTGTGTACTGTGTTGCGTACTAGCAAATGAACACATTCTAAGAACTACAAGATCGTTCCATAATGCACAAACATCTTTGGAACAGTAAATATTCTTTGGCGGAGAAACAAAATCATCTTTACCAGTGGAAAATAAACAATGAATCAAGTGTTCATGTTTATCAAAAAGGACCAGGCAGGTAGATAGAGAGAAACTGTGACGAAGGCTCCAAGTTGGTAATATATAAAAAAAAAAAAACCGCAGCGCAAATCTCGAAAAAAAAAGTAAGTGCAATTTTGTCAATAACGGCAGTTATCAGATAATTTTGTCCAAAATGTTCTGCGATATAAAAGCTTAAGACACCAAAGACAGACTAAGGTTAGATGCAATATTTTATTATCTAGCCAGATGTGTTTTAAATTATTAATAATTTCCATTTGTATACAAAACTGACTTGGGCAATGGAAAATGTTGCTATTTTATATATAAACGCAATACACTATCGTTCGTCTACTCAATTGCAAATGAAACATTTGGGAAAAAAAATGGCATTGGAGACAGTTGACATAAGTGAAAACTTAATACTATCAAATAACACCCTTTTTTATTTTCAAATTAATTATATTATCAAAAATTAAAATTTCTTAATTTATAAATTAAAATCAATCATTTTTCAATTTCAATATACATATTTTCAACCTGAAATTTCAATAGTGTATGCTAATAAACCCTAAATTTGAAATAAAACTCAATTTGCATCTTTAGGTTTGAATTCCAAAATTTAAAGTTTGTATTACAAATTTTTCAATTTTTCAATTCATCAATTTCGATGATACAAGCTAATAAACAATAATTTTGCACTATTACCCATATTTTCAAAATTCAATATATAAGTCTAAAATTATTATAAACGTTTATAGAATTTTTAATTTTAAAATCCACGGCAAAAATACTATCGGACAACTAGAAATCTGTTTAAAACGCCAGTAAGATAAGTCCTAAGTCACTGTGAAATACTCATTGAATGATGTATTGCAGAAGTTGAATAGAAAAAAAATAATTAAATAAAAAATTCCAGTTTTGACCGGTACACGTCCGGGAGACCTGGTGTTTGCCTTAAGCAGCTGAGCCAACATCTAAGCGCAACACGTCATATTGATAGATATACTCTTAAATGTAGGGGACGAGAACTAGTAAGATTTTACCCATCCAAAATTCGACCAACGCGCCTAAAGAAATTATCATTTTTACACGTACTTTTTTTTTACTTTTCTGTGATATGAATTTAACATTTGGCTATGTGAAATCAAAGTAGACATGAAATTCTTAGTTTATTGCTTCACGTAAAGAGGCCAGACCTCACATAGGGAGCGCCCATAAACCATTTTGGTCTCGTGTGAACCCCCCTCCCCCCCCCCCCCACATAGCCTGACGTAGCTTTTGCCTTTACCCCCCCCCCCACGTAACACGCTGCTTTTTCCCTTTTGATTCCAGCAGACCTTTTGTACAGTTTTCTATTGTCAGACTATTGGAGATGATATGCGGAAATAATTAAATTAAGGAAAAAAAATATTCACATGCTGTTGTGTGTTCTGTAACTCATTTTAATTGTGAAAAATGATATGAATGGAAAGCTACGTGGCCTGACTCGAAACCCCACTCCCTTCACTTACACACACACACATACACACACACATACACATACACACACGTATCCCAGTGTAACCTTCCGGCCAAACCCCCCTCCCCATCTCTAGCCAGAGACACGTAGTTTATGGACGCTCCCATAGCTCGCGCCTCATCGGTGCCTTCCACGCAAGCAATATACTTACGCATAACAAAAGGAAATCCCAAGAAATGCTTTTCTGTGAAGTAGTTCAATGACTGATTTTCCAGATCACCTGTCAGCTACGAGTATGTGTTACTATATTTGTTCTAAGTTAATAACTAAAACAAACCTTGTCATCAGTTAAGTACAGATATGATAAGGAATTCCTTCTCAATAACTGGATTCCTATTATATTTTCAGTTAGTGTAATTTGCTTGCTCGACAGCACTAACACGTATTACCAGTCCGTCTGCTACTGTTAACGAACCAATCGCGTATCTGTGTATGGAATGGAATCTCGCTGGTATTCAACTAACCTAGCGTGATGGCAAGAACTGCAAGAAACAAGAACATCCATCATATTCATTAATAACGTATTGCTCTCTGGGACTGTGTTGCTTAAAAATCATTTAAATGAAGCTAGTTTATTTAAAGGGGTTCGCCACTGTCTGGGAAACTTAACAGGGGTCCGTTGAGCTATAAGCTTGTGAGACCCTGGTGTGAGCGATGCGAAAATGGAAATCTGTATGGCGTGCTGGGATTCGAAACCACGTCCTTACGAACGCGAGGCCAGAACGCGTACTACAGTAGTACGACTATCTAACTCTATACATACACTGGTGTGCTAAACTTAATGACGATACACATAAAGTAACATAACATACCGGGTGATTATAATAAAACTTTCCCTATTTAATACGTTATAACACGGAAACTAATTACCGTACGAGTACCAAACTTGGTAGCATTATGTCAAGGACATGGGAAAGAGAAATAATGCAGAATCAATTCAGTTGAAACACTTTTAATGTTCTGCTACCGTACATCATACCATTACATACCGGTACCATTAATGCTACAAAAGGGGCTCAATATGGCGCCCATCAGTGTCCAGATGAGTCTGATAGCGCTGGATTGCATTCTGCACAGCAGAACGAAGCATGTCCGTAGGTTATGCTGGTTGCCTCTCTTGATATGCTGCGCTTCAGATCAGCACATGTGTGAATGTTCCCCTGGTAAACCCTCTCCTTCAGGTAGCCCCACAACCAGAAATCACAGGGAGTGAGGTCAGGTGATCGTTCCGGCCAAGCATTTGGAAACGATCGACTGATTAATCAGTCGTTTCCAAATGTGTTTCGGAGAAGCAGTTGATGATCACGGCACCTGGTGGCCTTAACTGGAACTGGACGGTGGTGCTGTGACGCATGGAAATCATGCACCCCATACTCTGGACATTAATGCTACCAAGTTTGGTACTCGTATGGTAATTAGTTTCCGTGTTATAACGTATTAAATAGGGAAAGTTTAATCATAACCACCCGGTATTACCTTCTCAATACAAATGAAATGTAGTGCCGTAGCGTGTTACCATTTTTCTCCCACGCGTGCACAGAAACCTGAACGTTTCATTACGTGAAGTAAGCGTGAATACAGCGCCCAAAGTGTCTGGCGGCACAACGCGAGGCAGCTGAGGGAACGGGACGAGACGCTTTGTGCCAATCAGCTACTGCTACGGTGCGCTGTGGCGGTGTTATTCATTACAACACTAAAATAAAAATGTGGCGACCATTTAGCCAGCTCCAATTTGTTTTTGACCTACTGCTGTATCAGGCTTCCATCATGATATTGTGCACACTACAAAGTGGACAACACAAGACGAACACAATAGTTCTTTAAAACCACGCATGCCCGAGTCCGGGCTTGAACCGGCGGCCCCTGCAATGCGAGGCCAGCGTGCTAGCCGCTACACTGCCGGGGGCAGCTTCATTACAGTATGGCCCAGGGATAACAAAAGGGGAAGAATGACCGGGAAATTCGAAGCAGGACAAAGTGCGACAAGAGCAGCCCAGGAGTTTTTCACGTCCATGGGGAGCATATCAAACCAGAGGCACTGTTGTCTGAAGGAGAGGAGGTGGTAAAGCACACTCAACTACAGCAGAAAGCAAGAAGGGATGCACGTCAAACAGCAGGTGTAGTTGTAACCACGTTTAACAGGACTGCAACGCATGCAATCTCCGCTCCACAGTGGCATGGTGACTGCATGGGGTTAGTCTGTTTGCCACACGACTGTTACGTTCCACATCGGGAACTGCTTTAGCGATGGTGCTAAGAGAATCTGGAATGGACCGATGAGAAGTGGAGTCGTTTGCTGTTCTCTGATTAGAGCAGATTCTTTGTAAATAATGATTCTGGCTTTACCCTCATTGCCGAGACGTAGAAACATGGAGTACAGCCAAGGAAATCATCGAACAAGATCGTCTTGGTGGTCCAAGTGTTGTGCCGTGGGGGACATGATGGATGGGCACACCGACCTCTACACCTTTGAACACGGTACACTTACCAGACAACGTTATTGCTACACTGTGCGGTTTTTCATCGGTGCATTCATTTTTATGGACGACATTGCACGACTACATCGAACAGCTCAGATGGAGGAGGTCTTGCAACAAAGGATACTCGGCGAATAGACTGGCCTGCCCGTTCACGCCACTTAGATCCCATCGTATTGCGGCTCACATGTGCCAACGACCACGCAGCACTTGTCAGCCACGCTGGTGGAGGAAAACAACGCCCTACCACGAGAACTACTCACCGACCAGTGACCAGCATAGGAACACGTTGCAGAACACGCATTGCTGTCTGCAGCGATCACACATGCTTTTAAGGACCGTGTCCCTCATTTTCGTAACCTCCAGAGGACCAGTATGAGTCTCCCTGACTTCAATGTAGCTTATTGTCTCTATATAAAAAGTGTCATTTCTGTTCGTCTCATTACGAATTTGTTTCAGATGCCTACTATACCTTACTGTAGCAGTGCTGTCTGTATATGATTCAAGTTGTTACGTATGTTACGTGGCAGTGGCACAGAATGTGAATGTCACTTTCGTGCTCAAGTACAGGACCTATCGGGTTATGAAAAATTCAGTATTATTGTCTCGATTAAGAACTGGAATTTTGATTTATCAAATGCTCCGGAGTGTATTTAAAGACTTTATATTTCAAAATCATTCAACATTTTAGGCAAATTGTTCCTCATTTTCCATGACTCTTCCAACTAGAGATGAAAATGTTCCTTCTATCTCGAACCATTATCCATCGAATCCTGGTCACCAATATACGCTTTATGCAACTCTCTCTTCACTGTCTTATGCTGTCTTCCAATGACTCCCACTGACTCCCAATCCGGCTCCTTTATCGTATCAGTTAATGTTTTTCTTCTTCAGAATCTTCCTCAGACCACACAAGAACTAAATTTTCCTCGGTGTTCTTTGGTGAAGATGGTGACACGGTTTGATCGCCGAAATATCGTGCAAAAACACGTCGTTAACTCGGCTAGTCCCCCTAGAACGTCGTATCCTTTGAATTCCTACAACTCTTGCGTATGACATGGATAATATGCGTCTCAAACTACGCCGCCATATTCAGGCAGAGGTGCTACTAGTGTCTAAGTCCCTCTCTTCCCTGGTTCCCTTTATTAAATGCTGAAATTATGAAAATGTCCTTAGCAGTTGTCAATGTATCCTGCGCGATTGAGTTTATCAGGGACTAATCCGCTGAGATATTTATAGCTATATCTTCAATAAGCAATTTACACTCCATATTAAAAACATACAAAACCATTATTTTTGCGTGTGTGCATCTTATAAGCCGAATATGTTTGACGTTTCTCTTTGATGAGCTGTTAGACGAGATCTTGTCCCCCTTGAAACAGTGTCGCAGGTGGAAAAGGTGGCCTTTTGAGAGCCATACACGTCATTCAGTAGTGGTGTGATAACCATCAAGGGATTGGAAATGACAGAGTTGTGTGGCAAAGCAAACACTGTAAATTACCTTGTTTGTCTCTAGTGAAGGGATGTTGCAGGTACAGACCCACATGGCCGTCACCGACCTCGTCACACGAATGAGCAACACACCCTACAAAAATCATCGTTGAGAAGGCCTTCGGGAGACGGAAGGGAAAGCAATCAGGCACTTGCGGCCCGACCGAGATATCAACCACGGTCATGCTAGTTCTACATCTACATCTACATCTACATCTATACTCTGCAAATCCCAAATACTGTGGGTGGCAGAGGGTGCTAAGTACCAATCCTAATTCTGCGCATTCCAATCCCGAACATAACAAGGAAAGAAGGAATACATAAATGAATCAGTACGGCATCTTATTTCTCTAATCTTATCCCTCCTGTCATTGCGACCTAAATAGTTTGGTGGAAGAAGTATTTCGTTGCACTCGTAACTTAAAGATTTTCGCATATTCTCCAGCAAATTCAAACGAAAACGACGTCGTCTGTCCGCCAAACAATCCCAGCCCAACCCACGAATCAGCTCTGTGACACTTACGTAAGGACTGTAACTAGCAGTCACGAATCCAGCGGCTCTTCTCTGTACTTTCTCTAATGTGTCAATCATTCCCTTGCGATACGGATCCCAAATTCCACAACAGTATTCCAAATGCGGACGCGCTAGTGTTTTGTACGCTATTTCCTTTGTATGAGCATTACAACTTCTCAAAATACGTCCTATGAATCGTAGTTTGGAATTAGCTTTGCTTACAACGGAAGTTATGTGCAAGTCCCATTTCATATTGTTTTGTACTGTTACGCCCAGATACTTCAGGGAATCCACAGTGTCAACAACTGAATTGTTAACTTTGTGCTCCTGAGCAAGCGTTACTTATGTGCATTGCCTTGCACTTTTTACAGTTAAGTTCCATGTCAGCCAGTCACGTGAGCGAGCAGTTAACACCCCTCGCTTTGTGTTACAAGATTTCATGACTTGTCACATGCTACGGCTTATCCAATTTCCTCCCTCGGTATTTTGTTCATCTCAATAACTAATTTATAGGTATTCTCACTTGCCACAGGGTAGTGTATTGGGACCGTTGCTGTTAATTACTGTAATGAGTGACTGTGTTGATGGGTTACGTCAGAGTCTAAGTATAATGGTACACAATAGTATCAAAACAGCTGAAGACCGTGAACAGCTGCATGGCGACCTGGACAGAATATCTAAATGTGTACGTCAGCATATAATGAAGATAAATGCCAAGAAGAGTCAGCTTATTAGGTACACAGAAAGCTTGAAGTGTAAATATCTTGGCTTAACGTTTGATAACAAACTCAATTGGGCGGAGCTCATTGGGCAGGTGGTAGGAAAAGGTTACAAATCCTTCATTTACTGGAGAGGGTGACGGGAGGACGTACCAGAGAAGTTAGGGAGTTGGGTTGCAAAACTTTGGTCTGACCATTGGTTGAATATGGTTGTGTAGTTTGGGACCCACATTTTGAGTATGAACTACAGAGTTTGAAGTTGTGCAAAAAAGAGCAGCTAGATTTGTTTTTGGAAATTATCACACGACCCAGTCAGTAACTGATATGATAAGGGAGCTGGATTGGAACTCGTCGGAGGAAAGGAGGAGGGTGAAGAGAGTGCTGGGCATGTAGAGAACATATGTTAGTGATGGGGCTTGGAGGGATATTGGTCAAAGAATTAGGAATATTGCATGGACAGGGAAAGGCGACCATAACCACAAACTTACACTCGAATTCATGCATAATGGAGTGGGAAAATTTTGTTTTGTTGGTAATGGTGTGAGGGATTGGAACAAATTATCAAGTGAAGTTATAAATAATTTACCAAAAACTCTTAAGGAATTTAAAATTAAAATTTGTAAATTGGAATAATAAACGGAGTAATTTAACATTCAAATTATAAGAGAATATATACTATAAGATTTCTCTTTTTCATGAAAGCTCTTTTTACTAATGGTATTCTGCTTTTAACATCATTCTTGCTTCGACCATCGGCTGTAATTTTGCTTCCCAAGTAGCAGAATATTATATGTTACCTCTTTGCACAATAAAGGCTAGCCTTATTGGAAACAAGTGTTGAAAGTCTAACTTAAGCGGGTGAGGTTTACATAGGTATTCTGCATGCTTTAGTCCACTTTCAGTTTACACTGAAAGGGTACGAAGAAATTAATTGTGATAATTTCTGCTGTGTCAACTACGAAACGGCATGAAGCAAACGTTGTTGTTACCCGAAATGCAGTTCGCGAAGAATTTCCTGTTATTAGGTGTGTTTAGTTTGAATTACAGCGGAAATATTAATCGAAATGTGGGTAGGTTTAAATCAGGGGTGGCCAATCCAAATGATCTTGCGGGACACTTTTGAAATGCATTATAACTCCGCTGGCCGCGTATCCCCATATTATATTTAGACCCACTATAGACGTTTTTGGAGTGAAAAGTTGAAACATAATGAGTTATCATTATTGTGTTTACTATTATTCTAACTTGTAAAAGTAGATGATATAATAATAATGATACTAAACGCACATTAAAAAGAAATATATAACACTAAAAATGGAATATAAAAAATATTTTGTAAAAGTGTGATGAATCTCGCGGGCCGGAAAAAATGTTTTTTTTTTTTTATTATTTTATTTATTGACACTTGGCCTGTTGGCCATACAGTCAATTTACATTCTATTTATACATATACATATACAGTCAATTTACATTCTATTTATACATATACACTTGATTCGCTCACATTTCCCCAATCATATGTACAAATCACTATTAGAATTATAAAGATGGTTAGATGGAGAGTTAAAGATTAAACATTTTCACAGTAAATTTTGATAATACATAATTTTTATAGTTATTAGGTTAAAATGTAATAAAACCATTACCGTCTAGTGTTCCATGAACGGTAACTATTTGCAATATTGAAGAGTGGGGTGGGATCTCCCGTTTATATCTCTATATTGTTTCTTGTAATAAAATGCACCATCTTTTGGTATATAGAAATATTTCCTAAGGCAAGAAGATGGCTGACATTGACTGGATATCTTATACCCCAATGTTTCAAGTCTTCCCAAAAGGTGTCCGTTTCTTCCTTGTATTTATTACATCCAAAGAATATATGGTTTGTGTCGGCCTCGGACTGCCCATCACATTGACAAAAAGGGGAGTTCACTAGCTTTATTTTGTATAGATGGCTTCCGAATCTCCCGTGGTTGAATTTTAGTCTCGATATTATGGTGACTGCTTTTTTTGTGGCGTATTTCTTTTGGAACCACTGTGTCCTTGGTATCAACGGATGTATCTGCCTATAATGTGCTCCTTTGTGTTGGTTAGTGGATTTCCACATATCATTCCAGGTCTCCATACATTTTTGGCGAAATAGTGGGATTAGATCACTTCCTATTAGAAGTTCAACTGGGTTTCCTGTTTGTGCGGCTATTTTTGCAAGAGCATCCACTCTTTCATTGCCATGTAGTCCGACATGCGCCTTGACCCAGATAAAAGAGATCTTCATACCTTGTTTCTTTATGTCGGTCATCAACTCCATTATGTTATACAAAAGTGGAGTCCTCCCTCTATCTTTGATTCCATCATCCAGTTTTTGCAATGCCGATTTGCAGTCTGTGAGAACAACTGTATTCTGAATGCGCATCTCTAGCGCATATTCCAGCGCTTTAAGTATTGCAAACAGTTCGGCTGTGAAAGAGGATGTTTCCTCACGCAGCTTGAACAACCTTTCCACTATGTTAGTGCTGTCAAAAAAGGCACTCCCAACCATGTTGCCAGTCTTTGACCCATCTGTATATATATATACCACTCGACCCATACCACTTAGATAGTCATTTAGAAGATTATTGTTGCTAAGGGCGTTCTCTGAATATCTCAGATTTTCTACGATCTCGTTCCGGATCATATGGGTTTCGTAGTCAACTTCGTAACATGGTAATCTTGGGAGAGAGAACACTTGTGTCTGATATTCATTTAGCTCAGCGATGGCCGCAACTAGAGGTGGGATGTTCCTGTGGGTCCAGTAAGCAGAGGTTGATGTTGCTGCCCACAGGGCGCGTATTTTTATTGTAAGCGCGTTTCCGGTTTTCTGGAACTGTTTTATTATAAACTTTTTACTGAGATATTGGCGCCTCAGTGCGAGTGGCATTTCATTGGTTTCGACTAGCAGTGCATTGGTTGGCGTCGACAGGAATGCCCCTAAGCAGAGTCGAAGAGCTCGGTACTGACATTTGTCCAGGCGGTTCAGAAGTTGATCGGACGCGGATCCGTAAAGTACACAGCCATAATCTAGGTGAGGTCGCACCATGGCTTTGTAGAGAGCTATTGAGATTTTGGGATCAGCCCCCCACCAAGCACCGTTAGTGGCTCGGAGTATGTTTATTGCTTTATCACATTTCCCAACTGTTTCACATATCTGACGCGTCCATCTTAGCTTGTTGTCTAAGTATAATCCCAAATATTTGATACACTTTAGGAGTGGCAATGTATATGGTCCGAGTCTTATGTTTTCAGCTGCCAGTACCTTATGCCGGGTGAAGGTTATTACTGCGGATTTTTCTGGTGATATTTGGAGTCCGTTTTCCTTTAGCCAAGTCTTGAGTTTAGTTAGCGTTTGGCTAAGATAGAAATAGGTGTCCTGAAGGTTCCTGGATGTTTTGTAAATGCAAAGGTCGTCCGCATATTGTATAAACCAGGTATCTGGTGACAGTGTTATGCCAATGTCACTACAGTATATTATGAACAGGAGTGGTGCCAGGATAGACCCTTGCGGGAGCCCAAAACTTGTACGCCGAGGACCAATTTTGCCAGTTGGTGTCATAATTATCAAAACTCTATTTTGCAGAATGTTCCAAAGATTTAATATAAATGTTTCAGGCAGTTTCATTAGGAGGAGTTTTTGTACTAGGATTTCTGGAACAACATTATCATATGCTCCAGTCAAGTCTGTAAACACACACGTTGTGTACTTGTTAGCTGTCAAGCTCTCTTGTAACTCGGTAACTAGGTGTGCCAGAGCGTCAAGCGTACCCAGGCCTCTGCGAAAACCGTACTGAAAATGGGGGAGTTTTATATAGTGTTCCACGTGCCACTCTATTCTGAGCCTAATCATACGCTCCAGGGTTTTATACATACAAGACATGAGAGAAATCGGCCTGTATGATGCCGGGTCGCATGGGTCCTTGCCTGGTTTGAGGATAGGGACTATTCTTACAGTTTTCATAGATTCGATGTCAATGCGTCGTAACCAAACGTCGTTCATTACTTTTAGAATTGCTAACTTGCCTTTTCTTGGTAGATATTTGAGCATGGCGTAATGGATGTTGTCTGGCCCAGGCGATGTGTTCTTACTATTACTGACAGACGTTTCGAACTCTTCCAGATTAAATGGCTGTAGTATCTGTTCATTGGATGTATTTTCCTGTAGGCAGATCTTGTTTATTACTGACGGTGGTGTCATCTTCTCCAATATCTTCTCTAACACCTCTTGCGTTGCGGTATGAGTTGAGCGGTTACTCGATGAATTACGGAATTTTCTTATCTCGTTCCACACAGTGATCGGGGAGGTGTTACGGTTTAAGTTTTCGCAAAAGGCTATCCACTTTTGCCGCTTTTTCCTTTTCAAGAAGCGTTTTACTCTGGCCTGAATTTTACTTAAAAGAATAAAGTTTTCCTCCGTTGCGTGTTGTCGATAGATTTTTAGGGCTTGTTTTCGTTCTTGAACTGCCGCGGTACATTCTGAGTCCCACCAAACTGCAGATCTTCTTCGCTTTAATTTCACTGGGTGGTTTTCGGGAATCGTCGTAAGAGCCGCTTGTTCTATTCCGTTTAATATTTTCTCATAGTCACGCTGCGTATCCCCGGTTTCTTTGAAATTTGAGAATATATTGCTTGCTGCTTTTCTGTAGGCGCTCCAATCGGCACGCTTAATGTTCCATCTATACGTGGGTTTTCTTCCTTTGTATTCTATGTGATGTCGTTGATAAGAGAAAAAAATGGGAAGGTGGTCTGACCCACTGGTGTCTTTTATGGTTGTCCAGACGGCTGTATGGGAGAGGTGGGTCGACGCCAGAATTATATCTACAGCTGATCTCCGTTCTCCTGGTTTTGATATCCTTGTGTACGAGCCGTCGTTAAGGACCACTAGTTCCTCTTCTTCTGCTACCTCCATTATCAGTCTTCCGACAGCGTCCGTTCTTTCACTCCCCCAAACCAGATTATGACCGTTTACATCGCCCATTAAAATTACAGGTCGGGGGATTTGTTTCACATAGGAGCTAATAACCTGCTTGCTTACAATCGTATTTGGAGAACGATAAATTACTAGTATGGTCGATTCAATACCGTTAACGCGCGTTCTTATTGCGCATCCTTCTACACCATTTATTACATTCCTTAGTTTCAGGCTGCGGAATGGTATGTTTCTTCTAATTAGTATAGCCACTCCACCGTACCCGTCTGCTCTGTCGTATCGCTCGGTATTATAGCCAGGGATGTTGAATTGTTCCTTAGGTTTAAGCCACGTTTCTGCAATTCCGGCAACACATACATCGTACGATTTTAATAGATGGTGCAAACTTTCTTTGTTGGAACGAACAGAACGTGCGTTCCAGAATAAAAGATTCTTCACTTCCCTATTCCCCGCCATTGTTGCTTAGTTCTTCCTCTGTACCGTGCAGGTTGCTTGTGGATTCTATAATCCTACTAATATTATCCCTTATTGCGTCGATTGGGAGTGTCCCTCCTCCAGATTGTATCTGCAGTAGCAGCGTAGTAATGAAATTAAGCATTATTTCTATTAGGCGATGCCTGTCTGATGTGGCTGGAGGATCCTCCATGTTATTGACGGTGCTGGTTAAATTACTCTGTAAGGGCACCGTTGGTCTTTGGCTAGGAATGTGATATTGCTGGTAATCTTTCCAGTTATTTGTATTGCTATGTGTCGTGATCTGTTGAGGTCGGACGACTTTTGAATTAATTCCCGGAGGTACCATGTTGTCTCGTCTAAGTGGGACTGGGTTTGTCCCATGCAGTGGCTTGGACTGATTATTCTGCGGGGTTGTCCTCATAGGGAACAGCGGCATGTTCTGTTGTCTAGACAGTACCGGAGATTGGGAGACAATCTGTGGAGGGGTTGCTGCCGCCCTTGTGTGTGGCCTGTTATCAAATGAGGCTAGCTGGTAGGTTGGTTGTTGGTAGTTGTTGACAGGAAAAGAGTGCATGACCGGCAGAGGCGGAAATTCAGTTGGACTATTGTACTGCAAGTTGATGTTGGTTGCAGCTTGAGCGTAGGGTCTATTCTCATGTATAGCTGTGGCCTCGCTATAGCTGACATTATTCAACGCCATATATTGCTTAATGGCTCTCGTCTTCTGATATACGGGACACAGTCGATCTGTGGCTAAGTGTTGGCCAGAGCACAGAGCACACTTAGGTTGGGACGTTTTAGGACATGACTCAATGCTATGATCGGATGCACAAAAACCACAGCGCGTTTGGCTTCGGCACTGATTGCTCCCATGACCGAAACGCAAGCATTTGTAACACTGGGTAACTGATGGGATATAAACCTCAACATTACAGCGAACCCCGTGGATGTAGACAAATTTAGGCAGCAGCTGAGATTTAAATGTTAATACACATACGGGAAGTGGTGTGAGTTCCTGTTTACCTTGTTTTACAACTTTTTTATTGAACCGTCGGATACCTACTACTTGGGCCTCACATTCTATCACTGAGAGTATTTCTATGTCACTCAGGGAGATGTCCACGTTCCTAATTACACCCTGTTTGTGTACCATGAACTTTGGGATGTAAGCCACCATATTGTTTCTAGCGAAGACTTCCGATGTTACGAGGCTATTTGCCGCCGCACTACTGTTTGTTTCAATTTTTATTCTATTACGACCAGAACTCGTGATGTTCAAAAGATGATTTGATCTTAGGATACCTTGCTCACGTAGTAGCTTTCCTATAACCATTGGATGTAACCGGCCTATGTTCTTCTCCTTCCCCTCTACAAAAACTATAAATGGGCCGTAATCGCTTGCGTCGTACCTAGCTTGATGTATTCTGCTGCGCGTCCTGTAGACTGCTGCCGGAAATGGAGGGTGCAGTTGCCGCTTGTGTTGCTGTTGTTGCTGGTACTACTGGAGTTGCTGACGTTGTTGGTGTCGTGTTGACAGTAGACATCGGCTGCTGGGCTGCTGAATGTATCGCTGAGAGCCGTGCGACTTTCTCTGCTGCATGGGTTGATTTTCTTACATCTTCTTCTGTTGGTACCTGGCGTTTAGCAGGCTTGTTACTTATGCTTTGGCTACCAAGCATGGGATCGTCTGGTACCACACTGAACTGATAATTCACAGACTCGGTTAGAATGGCTTCGTCAGTTTGTTGGTTGCTAACTGTGTTCAACGCAGCTGCAATTACCGACCCGGTTGGCGTGTCACTATGATTTTCAAATTCTGATGTGTGGTCCTGAAGGCCACAAGTTCCGCCTTCGCCGTACATCCCACCGAACATTGTGGGTGACGGTCACACGGACTAGTATGTTAGATGAGCACGATTACCAATCGATTGTTTTCACCTAGAACACAGTAGATTGTATTTCTTGGTAAACTATTACGTCTACCACACACACACTACTTGTTTACCGCGACCGATTAGCTAGCTTCGGTTATAACTTCACCAGGAAACGTAAACTACCAGGAAGTTGTTGCTCCGAGAGCTCGCTACAGACTGCGGGAAAAATGTTGACGGTGGGCCGCATGCGGGTTGGCCACTCCTGGTTTAAATACAGTCTGTACCAGAAGGGACAAACAATTTATTTACTATTAGTTGTTAGTAATTCATGAGCACGATGTTAATGACACAACGTGTATCGCGTATCGCGATGTAAACTACTCCCATTCAAGCTTCTGAGTTTTGGAGACAGCATATCTCGAGAACTAAATGAGATGTCGAAAATTTTTATTATTTACTTTCAATTTGTCTCGTCGTGTTATCGAATCTATCATCAAATTTGATGTTGGGGAATTTTTTTCTTCTGAATTTTAACCCAAAACACCTCACTTTTAAGACAGAGAATTAAGAAAAATATTAAGAAATATTATTATTCATTTTTGATTTGTCTCGTCGAGTCACATAATAATCCACCATCACATTGCGGTGCCGCGGTTGTGGTATGATTCCCTGGAGGTGTTTGTGCCTATTCCCCGTGTTTCTACGGCTGATCTCACCTCACTCCAGTGCCTGGTGAAGGTCCCTTGCGTCGCCTGCACTCTATTCCCCGCTTCTTGCGTGGGGTATCCGCCGGCATCGCCCTAAACCGTTTACCTTGCGCGGCCCTACACAACATTTTTCCGCTGCCTGTTTTTGGATAGGAGTTAGCGCGCTTAAAATTAATCATGCCGAGCTTTCCTCTGTGGCTTAAGACTGTGCTGCAAGGTGGAGGTGCTCGGCACTTCAGGCAGGGACAGCGCTGAATTATTAACGGGGCTTTTAAAGCCTTCCGAGCGCAGAGGTCTACCGCATCAGAGACCACCCCAAACCGCACTCCGACATTTTGCATCGGAGCCTGAAATACGAGTTGGTAACCAAAAGTCAACTGCTGACGCGGTGTTAGCTGTTACTATATCAATGTGCACTGGCACGTCAGAGCACTGCTAAAATGATGATTTTAGATTAAAAAAAAACTTTATTTCACATCTACGTATAGCTCATGAACACCGATATTGTATTTTTGTTGGAACTAAGCCCTGGTCGAAACGTCTGGAAGAAGAAGAAGTAGGAGTATTTCGACGCAGCATTAATCCCGTAAGCAAAATCATATTATATTGTTTTGCAATTCGCCTGGAGAGATACACTGATCAGCCAAAACATTATTACCACCTACTTCACATTGATCCACCTTTCGAACGCAATACAGCAGCGATTATGCGTAGCATGGATTCTACAAGTCCTTCCCAGGCTTCCAGAGGTATCTGACAACAGATTTCTAACCACAGGGCACGAATTTCTCTTACATTACGGACCAGCGTTTTGTGGGCGTGGTTCTGGGAACGAGCATCTCGGAATTGGAGATGTTGGTCGGTTGTTCGCGAGCTACTGTAGCGAGCATCTATGGAAAGTGTTTGAAGGATGGTGAAACCAGGAGTAGGCGACAATGTGGTGGATCACAGAACGTGGAGGTCAGGAGCTTGCAGATCTGAAGGTAGAGGACAATTCTGGTGCTTCCAGAAGTGTTTCAGAGCAGAAGAAACATGTTTTGAAGTGCCAAAAAAAACGTGAAACACACACACACACACACATATATATATATATATATATATATATATATATTGCGTCAACTTATATTAGGACTCTAAAAATCAAAAAGGGACGGACAGCAGTTGATCTCTCGTAAACAGTGTAAGTCGTAGTAATGTAAATCAGTTTTGAAGATTTCGTATTCGTCTATTCCACTTCCTGTCTTCTCACTTGTACATATATATATATATACATGCATATTTCTTTAGGGAAAGCACCCTCCACAATGCAGTATGTTGTTGGTATGTCGCAACGAAATCACTTACGAATTCTCCGCTCACATTATTGAACTTGTCAGACACTCAGCAAGTCTTATCCACTGCGAGTAAATTGTCGGGCGAGATATCTGTGTGTATGGTTACATCGCGCTTGTTCGCCACGTTCAAATCTGTAACGACCGTTATTGGCTTGTTTTGCGGCTCGTCGTTAGACAATTAACACACACATTTTGTCGTCTATATGGATCGCCACGAAATTGCTGGCGAACTATTGTGTGTGTATGCCCAGCTAATACGATACAAAAGATATGCTAACAATCTCAGTTATATGAATAAAACTGAGAAGCTCTGAGTATATTAAAACGATTGAAACTTGGTGAAATACGTTTAGTTAATTGCAGAACGTGTGACTTCCTTGTCAGTGCATTTGAAGCAGGGTAGCTGTGTTGCTGTGAACGCGTTACCGCAGTGGAGTGGTGTGTAAGGATTGCAATCCCGCAGTGTTTTCAATCCCGCGGGATCCGCGCGGGATTTGCGCCAATCCCGCGGGATCCGTGCGGGATTGGTCCAAATAGTTTTTAAACGCATATATTTAAAACATAGTTACTTAAAACGCTAATAAATTGAATAATAATTAAATTAATAAATAATTTTTTATGTTAAATGATAAAAATTAACAGTTAACAATATTTTGATTGGCAAAATGACATTAAAACGTTTTAGCGTGTCTTCAGTGTATCTCGAGGTTTTACATTTTTGTTTTTTAATCTAAACCAATTTTTAAATAAATAATAAAAATGGAAAATATTGACTCTTAGGTCATATTGTATGCCTTACAATACATCACATAAGTTTAAAAATATGGTTTGCTTAATGGCTAAGTTACCAGAGTTTTTTTGTTTTAAATTCTAAAGAAACGTTCCATAACACCGAGAAAAGCATTCCATTTCACAAAGTGAAGTGAATATATCATGTAAAGTGTAGACTTGGCTCAGAACAAGATCTCATAACTTTTTGTCACTGCACAAGCACGAGACTTGGCCTTTATTTTGCGTGATTCATTATTATATCTCCTGATTCCTTGATTTATATTACAGTTGATTCAATGTTATTAAAAGAAACTACTCACAAACACGTAAACTGTCAAGTATTTCAGTTTCTTTTTTTTTTATTATTATTTTTTTTAACTGCTTAACGTCTCTTATAACAACTAGGTCTTTAGAGACGGGAAAGGATGGGGGCAAGGAATGGGAAGGAATTCGGCCATGGCCTTTTTGAAGGAAGCATCCCGGCATTCACCTGGAGTTATTTGGGGAAACCATGGAAAACCCAAATCTGGATGCCCGGACGGGGATTCGAACCACCGTCCTCCCGAATGCGAGGCCAGAACGCTAGTCGTTACACCACCACGATCGGTAAAGTATTTCAGATTTACTTATGTGACGTAACAACGTTTTTAGAGTGGAAATTATTATTATTATTTTTTTTTTTTTTTAGTAAGAAAGGAGACTTTCTCGGCGAATTATTTGCAGTGAAATCCTCATAGTTTGTATCTCCGGATTTCATTGCAAACACACAAAATTACACACATGAGGAAGACGGCGGAGGCAGCCGTCGAAGTATGGTGTTACTGTAACACAATTCGTCGATACACCTGTGAAAATTTTATTAAAACTTTTTTTTTTACCTTTAGTCGAAATAATAACAAGGAGAAGAGGTATTAATCGAAAGCCTGAGCAGCACATGTAAGCAGGTGGCTTTCATCAAAGAAACGCTTTGAGGCAGCTGCCAAAACAACAATAAGTCAAACGATATACAATTTCCTTTTAATAGCTGTTAATAGGTACGCGATCGTTAAAATTACGATAACATTAGTTTCATATCAACGAATAATCAAATTTTCAGCCGCAAATTAAAAATTGTCACAATTACTTTATCTGCAAATACAGAAAATGGGAATAATGAAACCACGAATAAAAAGCTGTAACCGTGTAGTTCAGATAACGTGTGCGACACTTGAAAAATAATTATATAGTTAGAAAATCGTACTAAATACGCACCATAACTCAAATTACAGAACTGTGTACTCGAAACAAACTTAAGTTTTGATGAATACGTAAAAGTGTATTTATTTACTTACGAATGACGAAGGTTGGCAAAAACAAACGCTTGTTCACATGAGTCAAATGCCAACTGGAAGGGTACAGGCAAACAGTGCAATACATCAGATAGAGACCGAGTGGGGCAGCGAGTCACGTAGACCTACACGCGTTTCCGCCGGATTTTGCGGATTGCGGATCCGCTTAATTTTGTGCGGGATCCGCCAGGCCGTGTAATGATGCGGGATCCCGCGGGATTGCGGGATTGCGGGATCCCGCATTGCTGGATTGCAATCCCTAGTGGTGTGACGGTGGTGGCGTCAGGGGTAGTTCGTTCCCATTACCACCCCCACAGGGCTGTACCCGCAGCCTGGGGGGGGGGGGTCCCGAGCCAGGACGCCGTCCCTCGTATCCGCTTCCGCCCACGCCAGGTCCTCTCTGCGAATCAACATCTTGCCTCACACTACAAGTACGACATACATATTAATACTGTACATACTAGCAGAGTTCTCAGCGTTGCCTGGTATAGTCGGCGTTGATTTACCCAGAAACCATTTTTATTTTTTCATACAATGAGAAATGTGTACCAAGTTTCATACAATTCGCGCCATCCATTTCAGGAATTAAAGCAAACCTAGATTCACCCGCACCCTACCAAGAAAGGAGTGGGTTGAAGTTGATTCACCCGTACACTATTTTTATTCGTCCGAAAAGATTCATGCGTACGAAGCATCATTGTTTTGCGGTACTAAACTAAACGGTGATTTAGGAGTACAGTTCTAAGAATGAGGTGGTACGCATAGTTTTGGGAGGGAATGTAAGTTTTCATTTTAGTCCAGGTTATATTTTAACGTAATTACATTTGCTAACGTTTCTGCTCGAAAATCGAAACATTGACCGCATTAATACAGACCACATACATAAAAATGTATCTCTAATGTGTTTGTTTATTCCAGCATCGCGCAGAAAATACAAGTTTTGGATGGATTTTCAGAATTTGAAAGCTGGGGGTCAAATTTAAAATTTAACTTATGTCTTAAGACATTACGACAAATTTATTTTAGGAATAATCTAGCATTACCTGAAAACTGCTGGATCGATTTTGAACGAGTTTTCACAGTATCAAACATCGGTGTGTCTCATTGTGCTGACTCATCTGGTGCTGGGAGCTAAAATTTTTATTATTACTAGATGACTCATGCGAAAATTTCGCTAATACAATGAATAGTAAAGTTGGGGGTTTGTAATAATGAAGGAAGAACAACCTCATTTGTTTCATTTGTTTATTTGTTTAGTGTAGTAGGTACGTAACAAAAGTCGACGCCAGTGACGAAGTTTAGTAATATCTCAGTGATATGTGCTGCTGCCATCTAGCGTCTAGACTATGAACTGTCTGATACGCGTCACATTCACAGTTATTACTTTTGTCCTTCAAGTGTCAAATTCCAAAAAAAAAATCATTCTTAATTTATAAGGTTGCCTGAGTGGAGACCTTAATCTAATGCCTCGTTCATCAATTTACGTTAGATATTTAGGGAGATAAATAGCTAGTCAGAAGAAAGAAACACGCTATGGAAATAATGATACCTTTGCTCTTGAAGTGTCCAGTTCCAAAAAATTCCTTTCTTAAGATATGATGTGAAAAAGCAGAGATCATAATCTTGAATGTGATAGCTCATTTATCTATTTCCGTTGGATATCAAGGGAGATAAATGGCTCGTGACAAAAAAATACTTTGTGGAAATAGTGGTAATTTTGCCCTTCAAGGGTCGAATTACGAAAAACTTTCTTTATTAAAATATGATGTGACCACGGCGGAGGCTTTAATCTTTAAAATGATACCTCATATATCAATGGTGGTTAGCTATACAGGGAGATAAACGTCTCGTGACTCAAAACAACATTATTTTAGTAATATTGACATTTTTTTCCTTTTAAGCGTCGAATTTAAAAAAAAAATACTTTCTAAAAATATGATATGATCAAAGCGAATACCTTAACTGTGAAATGATAGTTCAATTATCGATTTCGGTTCGGTATGAAGGAAAATAATGGCTAGTGTCAAAAAAATAAAAAAAATAAAAATCAATAAAAAAAACTTACAGGTCTGCTCGAGTGCAGGGTTCTCCGTCGGGAGTCTAGGGATTGCAAACCAGCAATCCCGCATCATTACACAGTCTGGCGGATCCCGCACAAAATTAAGTGAAACGCGTGTCAGTCTGCGTGACTCGCTGCCCCACTCGGTCCCTATCGGATGTACTGCACTGTTTGCCTCTACCAGAGCAGTTGGCTTTTGACTCGTGTGAACAAACTTACTTTTTTTTCTTTTTTTTTTTTGCAACATTCGTCGTTTGTAGGTAAATAGATACACTTTTACATGTTCATTAAAACTTACGTTTGTATTGAGTACAAATTTCTATAATTTCTGTTACGTTGTGTATTCAATACGATTTTCTAACTATATAATAAGTATTTTTTATGTGTCGCACACGTCATGCGTATTTTAAAATAAGTAATTGTAGCAACTACCATTATTTGCGGCTGAAAATTTGATTATTCGATGATACGAAACTAATGTTATTATAATTTTAAGGATTGGATACATATTTATTTAGCAGCTATCAAAAGGCAGTTGTATATCCTTTGACTTATTCTTGTCTCCACCGCCACCTCAATGCGTTTGAAACACATGTTCTTTGACGAAAGCCGCCTGCTTACATGTATCTCTTGGGATGATTTGATCAATCGCCACAATACATATTTTTTGAGGGAATAGCATGCGTCCTTTCAACACGTTGTTATTATTTCGATTAAAGGCAAAAAAGGTTATAATGGAGTCTTCACAGGTGTATCGACGAATTGTGTTGTAGGAACACCATACTGCGACGGCTGCCTCCGCCGTCTGCCTCACGTGTGAAATTTCGTGTTTTTACAATGCAATCCGGCGATACACCTGTGAGGACTTCTTTTGAATGTTACGCCGAAAAAGTATCCTTTCTTACATAAAGAAAATAATTTCCACTGTAAAAACCTCATCACGCAAAACTGAAATACTTGACAGTTTTCGTCTTTCTGAGTAATTTCTTTTAATAACAATGAATCAACTATAAGATCAATCAAGAAATAAGGAGACATAATAATGAATCCGACGAAAGAAAATTTTGTAAAAATAGGCCAACTCTCGTGCTTGTGCAGTGACAAAAAGTTCCAGATCTAGTTCTGAGGCAAGTGTATGTACAGTGTACAGAGTATATTCACTTCACTTTGTGAAATAGAATGCTTGCTCTCGCTGTTATTGGTCGTTTATTTAGAATAAAAACAAAAAAGACTGTATACCATGATTTCAAACCGATGTGTTTTATTCTGAGGTACATAATATGATTTAAGAATGAATAATTTACATTTTTTATTCTTTATTTAAAAATTGCTTTAGATTTTTAAGAAATTTAAACCTCGAAATATTCTTAAGACGGGCTAAAAAATTTTAATGTAATTTTGTGAATTACAATATTGTAAACTGTTAATTTGAATCATTTAATATTAAGCTAGATTAATTTAAGTAACAGACGTTTAGTATTTAATTTGGTAACACTTTAAATAACTAAGTTTTAGGATATGCGTTGAAAAACTGTTAGCGGCAATCCCGCGAGATTGCAGTCCTCAGTAGCGCCCTAGTTCCCGTCGTGGTGACGTGAAGAGAGCGTGCTCTGACGTCACTGTGCTGCGTAGCTTCCTGCGCCAGAGAAGACTCTCCTGCGGGCAGGCGTATCGGAAACTGGAAATAGAAGGACCTCTAGATAAACAGAACAGAGCTCATATCACGCATGGCGACTCAGTCGTGATGTGAGGGGGAGTATTGGCTCCAGAATCAATCCCCGGGCCCGGACAGCGTCTCCGCAACACTGGCAAGCCCTAAATATAACTTCAACCGACGTCAATACGTCCTCAGTGGCCGAAGATACGGCCCCGGGAGTAGGCGCTCATCCATTATTGAATAGAAATACGATCTTAACACAACGTAGCAAGGCAGAGTCATACATTATACTGGGTTGCCTAGCAAAATCTTGCATCATATGCCACTGAACTGCAGTTATTTTTATCAATCATTCTAAAATCTACGTTAATTTGGTTGTCAATCAATTAAATTACTTTTCGTATCTTCTACAGCAAAATATTATTTTATTTATTGCTTATAGCTTTACGCCTCGTCGACGTCGAGGTCATTAGAGGCGGGACCGGACTGGGGACATGAAACGGGAAGCAATTCGGCCATGGCCTTTTGGAGGAAGCATCCCGGCATTCGCCTGGAGTGATTTGGGGAAACGATGGAAAACCCAAATCTGAATGCCCGGACGGGGATTCGAACAGGCGTCTTGCCGCAATGCAAAGGACCATCCTTGGGTTAGTCGCGCATGGATGGTTGGATGGATGGTAAATGCGACGGTGCGCCTATTAAAGGCTTGCAGTTCGTGACTGGCAACAGCTCGTCTATAAATCAGACGATCTGCCGGAGGCGTCGGTATTACCAGGTCTGTGGCCGACAGTCAAAACTCCCACTGGGCGTTAGGCCGGCATTACACTGTAAAAGAACTTTGTCAAAGATCGTTGATAAAATATATTTTATAAAATATTTTACAGTGTAATGGGGCATATTTTATAAAAGATTTCTTTTATAAAATTTAAGACGTTGGCATTACATTTTATAAAATATTTCACCACCGTGCATATGTAAACAAAGAAAATGGCGTAATGGACGTTACCAAAGTTGGTTATGACTGTCGAATCCACGAAAATCTTTATTTCTGAGTATGAACAGAACGAAATGTTGTAAACTCAGAATCATATAGACTATAAGAATAAAAAGGTGAACATTTACGAAAAATTAATTAGTGCTATGATAGAAGGCTGTACTGTAGAAGACGTAAAAAGAAAAAATTAATGTGTTAAGAAACTATTATTTGACTGGTTTCTTGAATAATAACAGAAGTAATGCGCAGACCAATGCGTGTGCTATATTGCAGAATGGTGTAGCAATAGATCTGTCACCATCAATCGAGTACAACCCATGGCACATACACCGTAAAAATAAACACCAAATACTATAAATGGGGAAATAATTCTGATGTAGAAATTTATGAAAATATTGTGGTAAGAATTTATTGGACATATACTTCAGAATCAACCATAATTTTTATAATTTGGCATGCCCTCATATTGCAGCTCTTTCACTAAACTTTGATGAACTCCTATCATATCAAGTCTCGTAATCCACGGCGTAACCTAAATATGTTTACTTCTCTTCTTTATCTTCAATAAAATGCATATTGTGACAGTTGCACTAACTGGGTCTGCAAAAGTTTACAAGTTACTCCATTCATTTCAGAGACCTATGACGAAAAATTTTATATAGTGTAATGGGACTAAAAAAATATCATAAAATATCTTTGATAAGATAAATATGATAAAATGTTTGATAACAGATCTTGGACAAAGATCTTTTACAGTGTAATGCCGACCTTACACTGTCGGCGTTACCTGCACGGTCAACGTCACCCTGGACGGAGCACTGAAATTCCTTCTTGCATCGCTCTACATCCACCCTGGCACGCCGCACAGTGGCTCAGGAGTAGAATATAGTTTACATTCGAACTAAAGTCATAACATCCATCCAAGAAAATGCTTTACATAGAATTTTCTGTGCTGACAAAAATGTGTTACGTTCAAATTTTGATAAAAATTAGTCCTACACACTTAAAAAAATGAATTTTCTCCCTTACAGTGTTTTTCTATTTCTTTTTTTAATTTTTTTTGTAAAGTCTCATTTTTATCAAAAATTGAATATAACAGTTTTTGATCAGCACAGCAAAAGCCACTCTAAAGAATTTTTTTTTCTTTTTGTTTTGTGTCCATACTATGACTTTAGTTCGAAATTATTATTATTTTTAACTGCTTGACGTCTTTTAACAGCGAGGTCTTTAGAGATGGGAAAAGATGGGGGGAAGGAATGGGAAGGAATTCGGCCATGCCCTTTTGAAGGAAGCATCCCGGCATTAGCCTGGAATGATTTGGGAAACCACGGATAACCAAAATCTGGATGCGAGGACGGGGATTCGAACCGCCGTTCTCCCGAATGCGAGGCCAGAACGCTATTAGTTTGAATGTCCACTATACTCTACTCCTGAACCACCCTGGCACGCCGGTACTAGATATGCAGAGGCTGATCTATCGCTGCTGTGACGATACTCGGTGGGTATTCATAACATCATACCGACATCGCGTATGCCCCTCGATCTCGCGGGAGACTTTGATGTTAATGCCGACAGGACAGGGTTAATTACTTCGTGCGCGCGCAGTTTGGAATGACGCCCTTAACGATTCCTGCTCCAACAACACATCGCAACATTAACAGCGATACGACTTTCAGCAGACACATGAATTAGATGCAGCGTGAAGTGTACTTGTGTTACTTTATCTACCACAGACCTCTGGGTCTATATGCGATAACGTTGTAATTTATATACTCTGTAACTGTAATGAGGGGGAAACCCAAAAATAACAGCAATACTATTGCCCTGGGCGGGGCTTTGCAGTACGCGTTTCTGCCGCTATGCTTTTGCAGGGCAACACACTGCCAGTTCAGTTCCTCTTGTGTTATCGGCCTCGCTTCTTCTGTTAATCTGCAGTGATTGGTTTTGCTGTTTTGTTATTGTTTCATTTTTGATTTCCTGTTTGATTGTTGGCAACTATAAGTGAACAACGTACAGCTGTGAAATTTTGTTAGGTAAAAATGCTGCTGAAATTATTTAATGTTGAAAACAGCTTAGAAAGATGACCGTATGCGAAAAACTCAAGTGTACGAGTGGTTCCCTCGGTTTAAAAATGACAACATGTCGATTGATGACAAACATCATTCTGGACGTTCATCAACTGAGCGAATACACGAAAATGTTGAAAAAAGTCGAGACCTTGTGCTCTCAGACCGTCGACAGACAATTGGTCAACTGTCAGGGATTGGTGGGTTACCTTGGAGTTTGTTCCCCCACATCAGACCGTCAATCAAACCATTTTATTTGGAAGTTTTAAGAAGGTTACGCAACAGTGTTCGTCAGAAATGACCCGGTTTGTGGCAGACAGGAGACTGGTTCTCCCACCACGACAATGCACCTGCACACACAGCTGTCTCTGTTAGGCAGCTTAAATGGCGTGGTTCCGCTGCCCCACGCACCTTACTCGGCTGACCTGGTTCCGTGCGGTTTTTCTTATGTCAACGCATAAATAGGGGCATGAAAGGACACTGAGTTGACAACAGTGAATAGGGCAAGAAAAACACGATGGAAGAGCTATCAGCCATTCCTAAAGATGACTACAGAAAATGTTTCGATCATGCAGGCACCGGTGGGACAAATGTATTAGTTGTAATGGAGAGTATTTTGAAGGAGAAAAGTTTGTTTTTAAGAAAATTTGAAAATATGTTGCTTTAAAAAATAATTACAGTTTTTTCGGGTACCCCATCGTGTACTAATCATTATAAACACCGTATTAAAGAGATTGGTAGTTAAATTACATATTAATACAAAACGTTATGATTTTACCACGATGTTTATACGAAACATTATACCTTACACCCGAATTGCGCCTTTCTGTATGTATGTAATGAAATATGGAAAGACTGATGAGAGCTGTCAGTTGCTGGGGTGTGACCCTGTTGGACGTAATGCCTGCAGTTCGTGTGTGACTGCCCCCGCGTGTGCGCGTGAGCGACACTTGACACGGGGCCTGACAGCTGTCACGTGCAGCCGACCTGTCCGACGTTCAAGATTCAACAGCCCGCGCACCCACAGTACAGCTAGAAAAATGACATTCCCAAACACTCAAACTGTCATAGTGATCATCACTACACAAAAACTATACGGCTGTATCGTAATTATAATCCTTTTCATCGCATAATTATCATTATCTTCCTTCTGAAGTTTCCACTTTCTCTGCTGTTTCTGCCCAACCTACTCCAATTTCACAACGTCTTGTATGTTCCTATTTCTAAACGAACTTTAAGCCCAAATCTATACTAATACTTGTAACTCTGTATATATATTTTTCTGTTTGTTACGTTTCTTGCGCTAAACGGCTAATCCGATTGTGGTGGAATTTGACAAGCAGGTGCTATTTGCCATTAGGATGGACATAGCATACTCTGTTCTGTATAAATAACACATATTGTCATGTAACTTTGGAAAATTACTGAACGGCGATAGGATGTCTCTGTAGTACCTTCCCGTATAACGCACTGGTAATTCAGCTTGCCTACTGATGTTTAGAGCGTGGTCTCCGGTTCAAAGCCCGATGGAATCAAAGATTTTTAATAATTGTTTTTGATCGTATGAGCCACGCCTGGACGGCCAGTTGTTCGGATTCCATGTTAAACTGTAGATACCACAAATTTAGGGGTGTAATGCGCGGCAAATCGTAGGCTGCCTAACAATGCTGTAGGTGTACACATTTTTACGCCATATTAATTCCGCAAGCGTTATTTCTATGGCAGTCAGTCAGTCTGTGTGTGTGAAATGCGGAAGTAAGTCTCTGCTTTTAATCTGTAGGAAGGACAAAGGAAAATTTTTGGTATGAATAACAGTTTTAGTCACGAAATTTTGAGAACTTATAGAACGGTGACAGAGGGACGGATGCGTGTGTTAGTCGGCAATATTACGCCGGTTGCTCAATCTTTGATCTTCACCCAGTCTGTTAGTGTATGATTTGTTAATAAATTTCTTTTAGATAAAAAAAAAGGCATTATTTCGTATAGATGTCGATTTTCTCTGTGCTGTTACTTTGTGTCTGCTTAAATGTTTCTGGCACCAGTTTATTTTGCCTTCGTTTTTGACATGCCTTGAGGGCGTAAACTGGCCAAAGTCCTGATTCCATTAATCATAAATGAATTTTTTCCCATTGCCTTATGTCTATCATCTATAGTGTTACATATTCCAAAATTCAGTTCATAATATCCGTCAAGGCCTCATCAACAAAATATGTCTTAAATACACCAAGTACTCTGTCCCCCGTTCCAATGACTTGCATCATAGCTCCTCCAATAAAGCAGTGACTGATTTTATAATAAAGTACTTCCTGAAAACCACTCTAACTGCCCTCGAAAGACTTTCTATCCGAGTTTTCTTACTTCTCTATTCCATCCTCTCCAGTGAATCAAGGATTTCGAAGCATCTCCCTATCACTCACCCAGTATGTTCCGCATAAGTGAGTTTAGATACAATACATGCCAGCAAGAAATGCGTAATCGTAATTAAGAGCCGTTACAGGAACAGCAAGATGTTATCCTCAGTGTGGGAGTCATGTCAGGTCCCCAACAGGTTTAGGATTTTACTACACTATAAGGTGGTTGGGAATTCAGCGCCACCACCATTCCTACTCTGCCAGCCAAGTCTTAGTGCTGTTGCGCCTCTGTGGTTTCGGCAACCATGAATATTCGAAAGAGTAAGCAATGTGAATTTTTAAAAACATCTTGTATTGTGTATTTTTTCTAAAAGCTACATAGGTACTAGCACAAGACCAAATATAAATCGAAATAAAACAAAAGACAAGAACGTCAGTCGAAATAGTTGTAATAGTAGAAGATTAAATATAAAAATAGGATCAGTAAGCGAATACTATTTAAGAATTAAAATTACAACCTACGGCCGAACGAAGAACAAAGTCAGAACGAAAAAAAGACTTCTTGAGAGATAAAAGCTCTACTTATTTCAGATATTGATCAAGGACAGAGAAAGAACATTCTAAAATTGCGCCTTGAAACATTGCAGATCGTAACGAAAATGGACTTTACAAATATTGGGAAGAAAGAAAACTGAAACATTTGAAATCTGGTCCTATATAAGAATATTAAAAAAAAAAAAAAAATAGAATATATGAAAGAGATAAATTTGGGGGGTAGATTGTAAGGGTTATTTTGAAATATAGAGGTTAGTTCAAGATAGGAAGAGAGGGAGGAATTTATCAAACCAGTCGAGAGACTATTGGCAAAAAGAAACAAAAACTTAATAATTAATACCTTTGTAAAGAGTATTTTGTATACGTTGACTCTTAAAGGTATAGTTCCCACAAGCATCAAAGTTAGTAAGATTACTTATTTAGAATTATTTGTGTAGATTTTCAATAATATTTGTATCTCACTGAAGATAACGAAACAATTTTCGGAACAGTAGTTTCCGGGAATAAAGGGATGTAAATAGTAAGCCATTTTTTCCATATTTTGTCGCTTAAAGCTCATCCATATCGCGAGAAAAAAATACCAGTATTGACTGGTTACTAGTATTGATTTCAAAACTGAGAGTTTAAATAAATAGAATCAACGATCAACTAACCCCCTGTAATGGTTTTTTCCGTCATATTAATTTTTGAACTCCGGGTTACTATGGTATGTTGGGGTAACGCCAAGTGAAGTGAGGTTATCCGTCGTGTGAATGCGATGGAGGCTTGACGGGTTTTCAGGCGAACAGCTGTAGAACGCAAAGCACGGCGCTAGAGTTTCTAATCGATTCATTCAGTGATACCAACTGCATGGACTCCTGGGTACTGTGCCTAGGTTACGTTTTAAATTCCAACAGCCGTCTGTAGAGTCACACCAGTCAGTGTGTCTTTGCTGGCGGACGGCGGATCAGGGAGAGCGGAAAGTGTTTGCCGGTGTGGAGTGTATTGTGTACAGAGCAGCCGAGCCATCGGGTCTGGGGTTCGAGACTCAACAGACTCCAGGGATTTAAAAAGGAGGCGTGTGCGCTGACAATGTACGAGGGGGTTCCCAAAAAAACGTAATTATTTTTAAAAGCTATATATTTTCTAAATTTTTTACAAGACAACCTTATCCCCTCCAAATACTCTCCATTACAACTAATACATTTGTCGCACCGTTGCTTCCACTGTTCGAAATATTTTCTTTAGCCATCTTTAGAAATACCTGCAGCTCCTCCCTCGTTTTTTTCTTAACCTCTTCAATGTTGTCAAATCGGTGTCCTTTCCTGCCCATTTTCATGCGTGGAAATAAGAAAGAGTCGCACGGAGCCAGGTGAGGCGAGTAAGGTGTGTGGGGCAGCGGAACCATGCCATTTAAGCTGCCTAACAGAGACAGCTGTGTGTGCAGGTGCATTGTCGTGGTGGAAGAACCAGTATCCTGTCTCCCACAAGTCAGGTATTATTTGACGAACACTGTTACGTATTCAGGTTTGATTGACGGTCTGTAGCAGGGGAACAAACTCTGAACCCTTGGCATCAAAAAAGAAAATTAGTATTGTTTTCTTGTTTCTTCCATTACCTTGACTGTTGCTTAGTTTCTGGGTCGTAACCATAGCACCATCAGTTATCACCAGTAATGACCTCTGACAAAAAATCTGGATCAATTTCAAATTGCTGTTTCAGAGGACGAAATGTTTCAACTCGACGTTCTTTCTGATTGCCGGTCAGAGCCCGAGGAACAAACATGATAACAATCCTTTTTATTCCCAAATCTTTGGTTAAAACTCTCCGAACCGAGCTCCAACATAACCCACAAATCTCTGACAGTTGATCGATTGTCTGTCGACGGTCCGAGAGCACAATATCTGCAATTTTTTCATCATTTTGAACGATTCGGGCAGCTGATTGACGTCCAGAACGAGGTTTGTCATCAATCGACATGTCGCCATTTTGAATACTAGCGAACCACTCGTGCACTTGAGTTTTTCCCACAGCGTCATCTTTATAAACTGTTTTTGACATTAAAACATTTTCAGAAGAATTTTTTACTTAGTAGAAAACCACACCTCACAGTTGCACGTTGTTCACCTAAACTTGCCATCATCAAAAACGATACAATAACAAAAAAGCGGTAGCTTGAACAATCACTGCAGATTAACAGAACAAGCCAGGTAGACAACACAGGCCGCACTGAACTGGAAATGAATTGTGCTAAACACCACCTCCACTTGAATACAGCCAATCCTTACGGAAAATGTAAGGCGTACTACGCAATCTCCGCCCACGGGAATGCTATTCAGTCGGAAGAAGACCTTTCAAAGGTCAATAAGTAACAAGAGCTTACTGGGGCAGTTGCCAAGGTTGTTGTTGTTTCCTTAGTGGACTAAGCGTGGCCGAGACGAGTTTACGAGCCGCTGTGATTTGACATGGCGCGCATGTTCGCTGGAGGGTTGTCGGCCGTGCGCCTAGCGGCAGGCCACCCCGCTCGACACACGCAGCTCGTTCGCGGTGTGACGTAGTCCACTGCATGCTCGGCCGACACTCGCTCTACTGGGTGACGCGGCTGCAGATACCCAGCTCATTACATAGCTCTCGGAGGACAGAGCACGCTCAGTAACCCAAAACTTACTCGTTCAAGTTCACATAAACCAATTAACAGAAAATTTAATGTAGTTGTATATTAAATAAAATAACTCCAAGTATCAATACATTTTCTTTGAGCTACGCAGCATTAACTGTTCTTTTAACATTCATTTATTTAATAATCAATCGGTTTGTTCCATTCCTAGGATGTGTCATGCCATTCATATTTTTTTTTTCAGAAGAAAAATAATTAAAACAGAACCTAACGCCTAATTACGAGATTACATGTCGCATTAATCTGGAAGACAATATCACTTAGGGTAATCTGCACCCACACGTCATTATTGTTACCTTTTATATCCTGTTCCATTTTAACGTCAGCAAACACTGCAAAGGAACCAACGCTACAGCTCGCACGGCTGCAGACAGAAACACAAAGGCGACTCGTCGCCATGAGATCTATTATGACGCTGCGTCCTTTATGCGGGGACAAAGCGCAGGTCGGATTTCAAAGGCTTAATCCACCCTTCACGAACTCGTGGATTTGTTAAATACATTTGCTAAACATCGCTCCAACGAACCAGAGGAAAAGTGAAGACTGATGCAAGTACGTTTTTCATACGGTTCCCTCTGTACGTGAGGACACGTGTGTAATTAAAGGATTATCGATTAATGTTATCTTTTCCTTTTCTGTTGTTCTTGGTTAGTGTGATATTTTGTGTATAATAATTCTGCTATTTATTCGAGTTGGACGATAGTTATATCTATGGCAGTGTATATCATTAATCTCTGAACAGTGAACTGTGAGTGTAGGGAGAGTATCTTTGCCAGAGAATAAAAGACTGATGAAATGAGCGGTAGCTAAGAACGCGCACTTGGAATTCATTATGGAAGCTATATGTTAAAATTAAATCATCAAGAACACGTATTTCAGATCAATTTTTCTTTTTTTACAGGTTAAAAAATATTTTTCCAGTTTATCTAATATTTACGTGGAATAAAACAAATATAACTAACATATTTCTTTAAAATTCATTTCAGGATAGAAAAACTGCGGCTTGTAGGTGTACGTGAAATAAACAATAAATAAAAGGAGATTAAAACAAAATCAAGCGATTAATTGACTTTCGAGTTGTGCCGCGTTGTTTATTTCATTACCTGGAGGATACCAGCCGAAAGCTCAGGTATGAAATAAACAACGCGGCATAACTCGAAAGTCAATTAATCATGAACAAAGATGGCCGTGGAAGTCTGAGGAATCAAAATCAAGCGAGTTTTTTGTATGTTTATTTTTCTTTTGCTCAAGAGCAGTGAAGAAACGCAAAAATTTCTTCAATGCTAACAAGAAGAAACGTTTGATAATATTATATGTGTCGTCTCGTGAACAAGAAACGAGTAGCCAGGTAAGAGGTTGGTAAGCATTATGAGCAACCCAACAAATTTCTGGAGAAAAAAGCGATTACTTATTGTCTTTATATTTTTCAACACGTAAGTGATTATACGGTTCATATATATCGTATTGGACGTTAATTAAGTTCGTTCTTTTGATGTTTAAAACTTTTAATAGTTCTCCGATGATTTCTGTTATTGTGAACATGCTTCCGGGAAGAACTGACTGCGGAAGCCCGTCCAGCCTTCCAGACTGAGGTTCCCAAAATCATCCTTTCAATGTTCTTTCAATTTTTCTAGTATTTACGTTTCATAAAACTAGAATATGAAACATATTTGTTTAAAATTCATTTCAGTATAGTAATTCTGAAATGATTGCAATTGTCATCATAATGGATCATTACAATGCACAAAGAAAAGAAATGCGAAAGATCTTAGTCTTTTTTAGAATTACTGGTTTTAGTGATCGATTCACAAAGCAATAGTAAAGTAATGTAGAGTCCAACTGAAGTGAATATAACAATATCTCATTTATTATAACGTTCTTGTTTCTTGTATTGCTTCTGTAAATTTAACTGGCGTGGAACACTTGATCTTCAGTCTGCCCTAATTTTTGATACCTAATTTACAATTTTTATTTGTGAGCCAGCTGCTCTGGTCAGTAACTAACAGCATAATATCGACAGCGGCATACGGTGGTTTACTACGGCTTTCCTCTCGCGTCATTGTATTTTCAAAGAACTGCTATATTATCACAGACAGAACCAAACAATGGTGGATGCTTCGCACTCTTCTGATATCAGTGTCTTCTATGCGTATTGATCGGGTGAAATATGATTGTCAGATAGAAGCGAAGACCCTTGATTTCTGTGTGATACAGATCAACACTTTCATTCCTCCAACACTGCTGGCCCAACAACATTCCTACGTTGTTCAGTAGCAGGATCACCATTTGACCTTTTCAACTGGTTCCTGTCTTTTATAGGAGGAGAGAATTTACGCTGCCTTATTGTCAAAACATTTCAGTAATATGATGTTCTCGTTAGTATCTTATCTGTAATCACAGGAACCTCTTCACTTCTTTTTTTTCCTCAAGAAGCACCTGTCTCCAAAGAGTAGCCTCTCAGAGTTCGAGCCATATATATTCCACCGCCAGGTCTTATTATTCGATTCAATCCTGAACAAATGTTAATTTATGGTTGTGATACTTTGTAAGTCATCCTCAAGCCTCATGACTACAAGCCTAAAGAACCATCTTTTCATCTTCGTTCCGCAGTCTAAATACACTGGTCAGCCAAAACATTACGACCAGCTGCTTAATAGCTTGTAGTTCAGCATGTGGAGCGCAATACAGCAGCGATTCGACTTGGCATCGCTGGTACCCCCTGCAGCACACATATAACTTGAAGATGGCGGCAGAGCCAGCCGCCGAAAGCTCGTTGTTGTCTCTCTTCAACAACATACGGCGGAAAACCCGCGAAGACTATATTTCATCGATACGCCGTGAAAGCCTTCGTTCTCACAAGTTCTTGTTGGACAAGAATTATTCACGTGTTTTCTGCAGAATAATTTCTTCTTTCCACAACGTTTCGGCAGCAACCTCCGCTTCCTTCATCAGGTGAGATGTCATAGCGAAGCTGCCACTGCGACGACATAGCACTTACTGTTAATGACTCTAAATCTACTTATAGGAGCCAGGATTTCGAAGTACTCACAGTCGATGCTGTGTCGTCGCAGTGGCAGCTTCGCTATGAAATCTCACCTGATGAAGGGTGCGGAGGTTGCTGCCGAGACGTTGTGGAAAGAAGAAATTATCCGGCAGAAAACACGTGAAGGATTCTTGTCAGCCATACACCGGAAAAACTTAATTATCAAGTCCTCGTTAGGTTTCCGAAGTTATCTGGCGCCAGACGTGTACGCACAGGTCAATCAACTCCCTTAAATTACTGGCCAGTGGTTTGTGGGCGCAGTGACTGGGAACGAGCATCTCGTAAACGGCGAGGCTGGTCAGCCGTTCGCGTGCTACTGTAGTGAGCATCTATGCAGAGTGGTTGAAGGACGGTGAAACCACGACTGGGCGACAAGGTGGTGGACGACAACGCCTCATCACAGAACGTGGAGGTCGGAAGCTTGCCAGCTCTGTAAAGCAGGATAGGCAGCGATCTGTGGCAGATCTGACAGCAGAATGTGCTCCAAAACACTTGTGCCTGCGCCAGTATTTAATCATCCGTCAGATCTGCTATAGATCGCCGCCTATCCTGCTTTACAGAGCAGGCAAGCCTCCGACCTCCACGTTCCGTCGTGGTTTCACCATCCATCAACCACTGATGCATAGATGCTCACTACAGTAGCACGCAAACAGCCGACCAGCCTCGCCGTTTCCGAGATGATCGTTCCCAGATGCCGCGCCCACAAACCGCTGGTTAAGGGAATTGCGTGACCTGTGCGTAGACATCTGGTGCCAGACAACTCCGGAAACCTAACAAGGACTTTTCGAAACCATGCCACGCCGAATCGCTGCTGTATTGCGTTCCAAAGATGTACCAACACGCTAATAAGTACGTGGTCATAATATTTTCGCGGATCACTGTAAATTTGTAAACACAAAAGTGTAAAATTTTATATATGGAAAATAACCTACACAGTCGCTTATTAGGACAAGCACTAAAGTAGATAAAGTTATAGAATTCTGTGTTATTCACTGATATGTCCAGGCGATATAATTGTTGTCAGAAGGAACTAAGTAGTTTGATGGATATCCCTCTGATCGCTGCTAAAGGCTGAAAGTGGAATGTGTATGTCATGGCCCAATGATTCAAAATGGAATTCTACATAACGTATTCCAAAAAGTGTTAAATGCATATTATTCCCAGGATACATAAGTAGGAAGAAATAAACTCAAATTATAGAAATGTGTAGTCAGAACAAACATAAGTTTTAATGAATACGTAAAAGTGGATTTATTTACTTCAGAATGAGGAAGGATAACAAAAACAAACGTTTGTTCACGAGTCAAATGTCAACTTCTAGGGTACAGGCAAACAGTGCAATACATCCGATAGAGACCGACCGAGCGTTGTGGGTGAACGGTTAACGTCATGGCATCGCATTCGGGAGGACGCGGGTTCGAATCCCCGTCCGGACATCCAGATTTGAGTTTTCCATGGTTTCCTCAAATCACTCCAGGCATATGATGCTTCCTTCAAAATGGCCATGGCTGAAATCCTTCCCATTCCCTGTCCTCAGTCCCAACCCGCCTCTAATGACCTTAGCCGTCGACTAGGCGTAAAGCAATAAGTAAAAAAAAAAAAAAAAAAAAAAAAAAAAATAGAGGCTGAGTGGGACAGCTTAATTTTGTGCGGGATCCGTCAGACTGTCTAATGATGCGGGATCCCGCTTTGCTGGATTGCAATCTGCACCACGGTGCTCCTGGCGGTGCTGTTGATCTGATCCGCTGTTCCCGACTCGTGGACGTCCCGCCTCTGTTTTTCGCGCCGGGAGAGATCGAGTCACGCTTGAAGGTCCCGCGACCACAGCGCGCGCGCTCGTCCATTGTTCGCGTGCCGTCTGTTGCGCGGGGCGCCTCGCTTTTATTCCGGGTCCGCTTTTGTTGTCTCTCAAATTGGCGCTTGTGCAGGTAGCGCCCAGGGGCGCAGTGGGGGCGGGACAGACATTCATAGCGACGCACGCTGGGCCCGAGTCGCCAGGTTACAACAACAAGTGGTACCATCACAATATCGATCCCGCTTGTCGGAGAATATCGTATCATCGGCACAGCGGCGTTTTCAATCACCTAACATGACACCGCCATGCAGACGGAACAAGACCCGCGTTCACAAAGCCCCGACCCGCCTTGCCGCAGAATGCCGTTCTGTGATGCCCCCCCTCCCCACCCCCCTTTCCAATGTTGAACGGATATCACTCATCGGTGTCAGTTTGAACCGCGTGTGTACGTAATGTTTATCTGTATAATTTTTTGGACTCCGCTTTCTGCCGGTACTGGACGCAGTTGAATGTCTTAACTATCGATAAAGCACTGCGACACTGGAGATACAAATTCACTGCTTTTGTATGCGAGTTGCTCCAAATTAACAATCTGCTTCGTTTTACACAAATCCAGGCGTACTTTGCCTTGTTACAGAGGGCGAAGCTGGCCTACACACAAGCCACGTCGCTACATAGCGCTTAAAAGCTCAGAGGTCGCTTTCGTTGCTACGGTCCCGGGTTCGAGTTCCGTTACCTGCAGGGATTTTCAGAGAAGTGTTTTATCATAATGAGCCACGCCAGGACGGTCCTTGGTTCGGATTCCACGATAAACTGTAGGTTCCCTCTGTGGCTAACAACCCTTATTGTAACAAATTCACAGCAAATTTCAGGCTAAACAAAGCTTGACGTGGTCTTAGATGTCCCAAACGAACATACATACATACTTGGAACATTCGAAGCAATATTTTCGCCCGCTAACAACCGAGAGATAAAATAAAGAGAATGAGATGTAGTACTCGTGTTCCTCTTTTCCCCGGTTATTTTACCAATCGGGGGAAAATAATTTTCTGTATAAACTACCCTGTGACAGCTACTATACTGTCGGGTGGAGATATCTATTAACTGATGTCACCAAAGAAAAGTCACAGGCAACATTAACTTGTTTTATTAATATTAACGTTTCTCTCGTAATGTTTATTGGTAATTTCTTCATTTATACGTTTGTATACAGTTTGTGTATAGATTCTTTATACGTTGTTTAAATGCTTGTGAGATAATGAAACGAAAGAAAAAAGATGTTTAACACTCTATACATTACAGAACTACGTAATGTCGCTATGTCTTTTCCTGTATGTTCACTAATATTAAAAACCCCAAAATGAATAATGTATGTATTTCATATCCATGTTTTCTTCTTTACAGGTAAGTTCCTCTTTATCTTTGGGACCATCGTCCACGGTACAGGAAGTCTGAACAGCGTGGGTGACATTTGGAAATATCTCCTCTGACGCCAGAAGGTAATTGAGTGATTAAAAAATTATTAATATTTAAACCAGTTACGTTTACAGAAACTTCGCTAAAAATATTGTTTCTATATTCTGAGTATATCTTTTGGGACATAAAGATGGCCATAGACGACCGCTATATTTGGATGTCATCCATATAAGCTCTGTGATATTACGAAATCTAATGGGAATGCTACATAATGATTATAAAACCAATTTTTTAAATTTAAGTAGTTGAACAGGCCGAAAATAGTGACAAGTACGTCACATGTTGTAAAATAACGAATTTAAACAAGAATCTCACATAGAATTGATGTTGTTATACTACTGAAAAAACAAAACTAAAACAAAAAGAACAATACCGCAAAGGATTTTTTTTTCAGCACGGTTTCTCTGTTTCCATTTATGTCTTTATTTTTAAGTAGTATTAAAAATTTATCTCTATTGCCATATTTCTTTTTATTTTGTCATTGTAGTAAGAATTAGAGATCTGCCACAGGTTTTTAACTCTCAATAATTTCCAATGCAAAGTCATGTTGAGACGACATTAAAAAATATCGTCTTAATTGTTACTTAATAATATTTAAAACTGTATTTTTTTCAATACTACATTAAAAATAATATTTAACTATGACAAAACAAATATTTCTATACCAGATTCAAAAACAAAAAAGAAATGGTATAATGTTGCGTAGTCCACTCAAGGCCCTGGGGATCGGTGACAGAATGAGAAGTGTTTGGATGGCGGTGTCACCTTACACGAGTCGTCTGGAGTGACGGGTTGATTTCGCTCCACGTGGTTTTCCCCACACACCGTCAGTTGGCTTGATGGCATGATGGACGAAAATGATGGATATTGGACTGACCGGGTATCCAAATAATCCTCGTCATCCACGTCAATATCCACATCAGTTTCCCCACAGACGACACGATAATGGAGTGGCGTCGCTCCATTTGGACGGATGGAGCGATCGTGTATGGCCGCCTTAAGGTCTCAGCACCCCCACAGGCTGCTTTCCATGGGAGAACACACGCAACTCCGTTCGGAGTAGCTGGTACCCGCTGCTCTGCCGGCTGGATACAGGCTACTGTCGTTAGCCTGATTTCGACTGCCTGATACCGGGAACCATTTGCATCCATCAAATTCCATATGTGATCCGCCAATGATTCAATTGCACAGCTCTCATTTCGGAGCTGTTTTCCAGCTCTGAGTATGAAGACAGTTTGTGTTTCCTTTTCCAAAAGTAAAAAAAAAAAAAAAAAAAAAAAAAAAAAAAAATCATTGTTGTTGTTTTCGACAGTGCTGAATGTTAAAGACTGCTTCTTTCTTCAATTTTTTTGTTGGACGCACTTGGGAGAGCGGATCATCTGTGTCGCAGCTATGTTTCTTTGTATTTAATTTTATTTGCTTCCAAACTTCCTTCATTCTTTGAGGGTGTTGTTCTTTTTCTTCCTGGGTCAATTTTCTTCCCTTTATGTATTTCTGTCTTTCCTGAAAACTTGCCTTTTGAATTACTTCTCTAGTGATTGTTCTGTTGTCTGTTACATCTGTTTTCACTCCAGCGTTCTTCCTTTTCAGTTTCAGTGAACCATGTGGGTTTGGATTTGTATCTGTTTACTAAGGTGAATATCTGTTTCGATAGTCTATTACTATCCATTCTGCATCTGTGCAGTCTTCTTGTCATCATTATAACTGTTAATTTTTCTATTTCAAAATAAAGTTCTCAGGTTGGTCTTAATTTGTATTCAGCATTACTATTACGTTTAGGTCCCAGTATTTTTATTTTTTTAAGCTTCTTCTTTCTACTTTTTCCAGTTATTCAAGAACCCCATATCATATTAGTTTAATTGTTTCTGCCTGATTGTGACTTAGTTTTGTGCTGCAGGATAAAGATATTTTGATATATACGTTGTTTGTTATATGAATTTTTTCCCATTTTATGTATTCTAGTTTCTATCGCCTTGTTTTGTTTTTTTTTTTTTTTTTTGTTTTTTTTTGTGTCGCTCGTTATATATTCTCGTAAGTATGTAAAACAATATGTTTTTGCTATTGTGACATTGAAAATTTTATGATTTTGAGGGACATCATTGATGTTTGTCATGAACTGTGTCTTTTTAAAAAGATATATGTAATCCTACTTTGGCTGCCTGTTTCTCTAGTTCTTTGATTTGTTTGTTTGCACTATGCAGAGAATCAGTAATTAACTTCCTAGCTGAACACCCTTAGTGTTGATGGCTTTCCTCCATTCCTTCACTACTTTTTCTAATTCAAAATTGAAAAGCAGCGGAAACAAACCATCTCCCTACATAATTACATAGTTTTTCTCGGCGTTGAGAATATAAATATTGTTCTCGGGTGACGAGCCGAGTTATAGGAGTGTTATAATTACACTCCTATAACTCGGCTAGTCACCCGAAAATAATATTTATAAACCATCTCCCTGTCTTTCAGGTGTGTATACACACAGATATTGTGTGAAACGATATGGGTGAATCTTTATTTCATTTATACGCCTTCCCATCCACTGTAACGTACACAAACGGATACCACCTTTCACATATGCTGAAAACACGTGAAGCACACAAACAGGGAGGTGGAAACTAAATGTAACTTCAAGGGTTGACAGGTTATGTGACATTATTTTAGTTACTAGAAAATGGAGTAAAATTTTTATTATTTGAAAGTTGGCATCATGAGCCCACTTATCAGTATGACGTTGCACCCCCTCTGTCCTGGATGCAAGCGTTGATTCGGTGGTGGAGGGCGTCACCGAGCCGCCGTATCCTCTGCTGACGCAAGCTGGATAGCCCACACCTGCTGTGACTGGTCCTCGATATTCTGGATACAGTACTGGGACGGAATCGGCATCCGAGCAGGTCCCGCACATGTTCTATCGGGGATAGACCTGAGATCTTGCTGGCTACTGGAGTACCTCAACATCATGAGATACGTGCCGAGTGTAGACGAGCACTGTCCTGTTTAAACATGGCACCACGGTACTGTCGCGTGACCCCGGAGGGTGCAGGATGTCCGTGACGCACCGTTATGACGTCAGAGTTCACTCGGTCACCAGCAGCCGTGACTCCACACACCATGATGGCAGCGGTTACAGCGCTCTAACTCTCCTCGGTGCTTCAGTTATTCCACTGGGCAGCGTATCTGGTATCAATATTTTAATTAGCCTCCATAAACACCCGTCTTCATATGATCCTTTGGCATATTCGTCTTGTACACTGTACATTTCTTTATGTAGTGCAAAAATCGTATTTTTTCTTTTGGATAGTTTGAATCATGACAAATTCCCTAAATTCTTGTAATTCAATTACCTTTCGTTAGGTATACAGAATTAATAAGCTCTTGCCTAGCGTGGTGGGTGAGCGGTTAACGTTCCAGCCTCTCGTTCGGGAGGACGCCGGTTCGAATCCCCGTCCGGGCATCCAGATTTGGGTTTTCCATGGTTTCCACAAATCACTCCAGGCGAATGCCGGGATGCTTCCTTCAAAAGGCCATTGCCGAATTGTTTTCCATTCCTTGTCCCCACTTCCATTCCGCCTCTCGACGTCGACGAGTCGTAAAGCCATAACTAAAAAAAGTATAAAAATAAAATAAAAAAGGCTAGTACAGTGACCGCTGCTGCGGTGTGCGAAGCGCCGGGCAGTGGTATCTTCCCCGTGACGTCACGTCAGACAGGTGGCGCGAGTTTTGCTTTAATCCTAATCAAGCGGGCTATTATAAAATTTCACACTTTTCGCAGGCGTCATTATCGAAAATTGCACTTAAATTATTAATTAAAATTAAACAAAGACCCAACGGAAAACGTTGCCAAACTCACTAGGAAACTTGTAAACAACCTAAATCTTGCCTGGTCTACGAAACAAACTATATTGACCAGCAATCCAGTGATTCCGCTCTTTTACGGCCTTCCAAAAATACACAAGAAAGACATACCGCTACGTCCGATCGTGAGTGCAATTGACTCTCCAACATATGGATTAGCAAAATTTTTAGCGAATAAATTAGAACCACTTATAGGTCATACAGACAGTTACATAAGAAACTCGATGCATTTTGTGGACAAGATACGAAATATTTCTCTCTCTCAGAACGATCTTCTCGTCAGCTTTGACGTAGTTTCGCTTTTCACTAATGTACCAATAGAAGGAGTTATGGACATCATAAAGAAAAAATTTGATCATGAATGGAGCCAGCTGTTTCAGCATTGCTTGAGAACTACCTATTTCCAATGGAACAACAATTATTATGAACAGCAAGATGGAGTAGCTATGGGCTGTCCCCTCTCCCCAGTGGCAGCAAACTTGTACATGGAAAAATTTGAATGTGACGCAATTTCTACTGCCACAAAGAAACCGTCAGTCTGGTTTAGATACGTGGATGACACATTTGTAGTTTGGCCACATGGAGAAACGGAGTTAAAAGTTTTTCTTGATCATATCAATAGTATTCATGCGAAAATAAAGTTCACGGTGGAAATGGAAACGAATGGACAGCTGGCATTCTTGGATGTGCTGGTCAAAAGAAAAGAAGGGAAACTAACAAGCACTGTCTACAGAAAAGCTACACATACTGACAGCTATTTAAATGCTACGTCCCATCATCACACTGCTCAAAAAAGAGCACTGATCAATAGTTTATTTTATAGGGCAGAGAGAATCGCGGATTCTGATCATATAAGGGAAGAAAATAAACATCTTAATTGGGCCCTGCGACAGAATGGATATAGTAGTCAGATGATAAGCCGTGCTTTGAAATGCAGACAGCATAAGGACGACCACAAAAAAGAAATGGAACAAAAGAAGAAGGCTCTTCTTCCATATGTAAAGGGAATCACTGAGAGGATAAGTAAAGTGCTGGCCAAAATCAATGTCCTACCTATCTTCACCAGTAAAAATAAGGTTAGAAGCATTTTAAGGTCAGCGAAAGATCGTAGAGCGCCATTACAATCGAGTGGTGTGTATAAGATTCCCTGCGATTGTGGTCAGGTGTACATAGGTGAGACATGTCGAGCAGTATCCGTTAGGGTGAAAGAACATCTTCGTCACGCCAGACTAGAACAAACCACGAAATCGGCAGTGGCGGAACATCAAGTAGAAGCAGGACACAAAATTCAGTGGGATAAAACTATGATCGTAGCAAAGCCAAAAGATTTTTTAGAACGGAAAATAAGGGAATCCATCGAAATTTATAAAAATCCTAACAATTTCAACAGAGACGGCGGCTATGGTTTAAGCCAAATGTGGAACTGTGTGCTAGCAAATGATCACGTAACAACTACAAGATCGCTCCGTAATACAGAAACCTCTTTGGAACAGTAAATATTCTTTGGCGGATAAACAAAATCATCTTTGCCGGTGATAATAAACATTGAATTAAGTGTCAAGACGGCGAGATAAGCAGATAAGCAGAAGCCCTGACGAAGGCTCCAGGTTGGGGCCGAAACGTTGGCGTTATCAGCAAAGAAACGCAGCGCAAAACCCGAAAAGAAACAAGTAAGTGCAATTTTCGAAGCGGGCTATTGTTCTCTAAGGAACGGGCCCCTGACCTCTCCTTGGGAACTGAGCTGTAGCAATTCTTTAGGAACACTATTTCGTTTCTCGACAATACACCCCGCCTACAGAGTACAAAAACGTTCGCGGATTTCACTTCAAAAATCGTATTGCGCTCAGAGAACTGCTTATCCAGCTGTTGTGCGTGCAAGACATTCCTAGTAATATCGCCACGTTCTCGCACGACGATACAAAAACCTATTTCAGTGTGGCAGTGCTTGGGGTTTACGACTCCATAGATGATGTTTATCGCCGCGTGGATCTCTTTCCGTCGCGCCCCGTGGTGGGACCTCCGCACTTTGCGGGCGGATCACTCCAATAAAGGGCCGTTCATATCGAACAGGTGCTGGGGCGCATCTATTCGTTTAATAAACCCACTGCGGCGGGCCTCGTATGGGAGCAGATATTGCCGCCGAACCTTGTTCTGCCTCCCCCCTCCCTGCAGACGCCAATAAGGGGCGCGAGTTGCCAAGTCCCGCCACACAACCCGACACGAGCGGCAGCCGCCGCGATACGTCGGGGACGAGCGGAAACAAGAAACAAAAGTGCGTGCGTAACTTAGGTATTATCACCAAATTGTATCAGTATCGCCTTTCAGGAACGCGAGAAGAAATTTTGCAGCCTTAAGTAGCCTAAATGTTTCCTTCGACTGGCCGGGTTTACAGCTGCACTTTTCGTCTCTCTCTCCGCACACTAGTTGTTATTAGTAAAAAATTATCATTATCTCAAACCTTTCAGCGTAGTTTTAAAGCTATAAACATTTTATATGGTTTTAAAATGAAGTATTGCTTGTATATTTTAAACACAATTGAGAATAGACAGTGCAGTAATTATTGTGTCTTTTCGGAGGTCTTTACAGAGTGTCGGATTACTATCACAATTATTCAAAAAGTATACTTACTAGAGTTAAAATAATTAATACTTTTCGTTGAAATGAAATAACTTATTTTTATTTATATTCCTATTAATATTTAAATTATTTAGTTATTGATCACTTTTTTTTTTCTTCTGCATTGAGAATAACATTTGTTTTTATAATCCTTTTATTACTTTATTTTTAATCACACTTCTATCAGATTCGCGTTACCATATGTTGATTTACTGCTACCAACTTCCAAAGAGTCTGCTGTTCTGACAGAGCCGGCGCCGACAACATGAATCTCTGGTTAACGATAACGATATGATATCTAATTAAAATGAATTCTGTACACAGAAGAATTGTTCACTCACGGTTGTAATGAGTACAAGGTGTTTTGTTATAAGAGGAACCAAACACTGGACTTGATGCAACGCAACGCATAACGGCAACATGCCGTCAGGCGTGCGTGATGTGTCTGGTCGCCCTGTATGATACACTGTGTTTAAATACAGAGCGTTGTTCAAATAGCTCGTGAGGAGTAAAGATGGCACAGGATCGAGAGCATTGTAGGCACTCACAATCTGTCAAATTCAAAGGCCCCACCCAAAGGATAAATCATGATCAATAGTGAGGTAAGCCGTCTCTATTCAAGCCCAGCCCTCTGGAATATAACATGGTTGTCAACAATCGCGCACCAGCACCTTCCGACAAGTGCTGGATGCTGATGTTTTTTCCCACCGCTGGGAGTTCCACGAAGCTGCTTATTTTTGCGTCATTTTGTTTGAACGACATCCAATACGCGTGAAAGTTGTTTACCCGCGGGTTCGAGGAATGCCGTGAGCGAACTTTACTCGCCGGCAAGCGCTGCCGAGCGGGGAAATGTTTTCACTCAGCCGTTATTTGCATTAGGCCGAGGAGAACGTGTTCCGTCCTGATAGCTCTGCTAACAGCCAATTACTGCAAGACATCTCGAGGAAGCCGACATCCTCCTAGGTAAAGGACTCCGTTATTCCAACGGAGGAGATTAATTTTTCTTAATTTCGGTCGGAAATACAACCGGGAGCAGGAAAAATTTCGCGCACCGTCGGTTCCTCTTGAAAATATATGCTCCGTGTTTTCTGAAGCGATATCTGCATCTACGATAAAACTATGAGGAGAGCGTGTGGATACATCGCAATGCGGTTGTGTCTAAGAAGAAGGCTGAATCTTTTAGGACGAAACGTCGGCATTTCGTACTACAAAGTGCATAGGAAGAGCCTTTGATGGCGTCTCGTCTAATACTTGTAACAATAATTGAATGATAACAGCGTCCTCTGCATCTCCCATCGGATCAGTACTCCCATTTTCCTCTCGCCGCAGTCCAACTCCTTCATCCTCTCCTCCAATACTCTCCACTAGCTGTGCCTTAGTCTTTTTCTATCCCAGTTTACATTTTCTCTTCAATTCATTCCTTTTCCTCTGTATTCCATGCTTCCTTTTAACCTTTTCCATATCATTCTTACTTCTATCGTTTCCCGCAAGGCTTCCCCTGCCAATGTGCCCCCACTAACCTTTTCGTTTCTGTCCATTCTTTTAATCATTCTCTACTGTACATATACCGCTTATTCACTCTCCAGCCTACTCCAGTATAGAAACCTAGCTCACCCGATAAATCACTCCCTCAATCAACATTCTCAATATTAATCTAGCGCCTCACACTCGTATCCTCCAGTGTCCATTCTTCACCCTCCTTACCCCTTCCCCAGCCATTATACTTTCCCCCGTTTGGCCCTAACTCTTTTAGGTTCCGATCAATTTTGATTTTACTACATTTCATGTCATACAGACCAAATATATATCTATGTATTTGACAGTACTGAAAATATACTATAAATTGTAGTCATTCTCGTAGATTAAAGCTTCAGTAAGCTAATTTTTTGAATTTTGAAAAGAAAATAATGGATTATTTTTAATAAAAATTAGATTTTTCTTACATCTGGTCACGTGACAGAAAACGATCTAGGATTGGTGGTCGCTTGTGTGACGTCACACGCCTGTAAACCCTGCGGCTGCGAATGGAGCGTTTCTTATCATCCAAGTTTTCAACTACTTTTATTGTTTGTTACTGGTTATTTCTTGTTATTAATGAAATTTCAGTTTGAATACAAAATCGAGAACAATTTGTAAAAGCCGACAGCGGAAAAATATCGAAAATAGACGCCTTATTTGTGGGGCTAGCTATAGAAACAACTTTTATTCTGCGGAACTTAAAAATGTAAGAACTTCAATTTGATAACCATTTATGTTTAAATTGAAAGTCGCAGATTAACGGAAATCTATTATAAGAATGACTAAAAATATAAATTAAATTAGTTTTTTTCAGGAAATACAGACGTGAAAAATGCAAGCTATAATGTAGGTATAAAGTAAGCACAACATTTTTTTAATTTGTTCTATTTATAGCTTTACACCTCGTCAACGTCGAGGTCACTATAGGCGGGATAGGACTGGGGACAAGAATTTGGCCATGGCCTTTTTGAAGGAAGCATCCCGGTATTTGTGGAAACTATGGAAAACCCAAATCTGGCTGCCAGGACGGGGATTCGAACCAGCGCCCTCCCGAATGCGAGGCCAGAGCGTTAACCGCTCACCCACCACGCTCGGTGACAACAATTAAATAACTGGATGTTGTGGGCCATTTTTCTTAATTGGAGATAAGAGATTATAGATAAATTACAAATTTTTTTTCAACGAAACTGGATTTGTTTGTTTATTTATTTACCTGCTGCGTTTTACTTCATCTCACACGATGAAACTGTGATGTTTAAGAGTTTACTAATAACGTAAAGAGAAACAACTATAAAGTAGTGTCCGGATAGCTGCGTGGTGGAAGAGTTTCAACTGAGAACGTCCTACATTCGAAACTTGGTTGGGACAATGTTTTTTGTGCATTTTTTCCCCGTTTATTTTACTGTTTTTTGCACTACAGAATCGTGTGTTTATTCGAAGAATTCATCCATTTCCGGTTGCTAAGCGTAATGCAAGCGTTTGAAACATAAATTGCTGCCATACAAGAAAACTTTTATGAATAGATATGCTTCCTCTTTTAATTTTTAAACGTACCACAGATATATTATCATGCAAAACATACGGTTGTAGGGCGGTGAATAATGGAATTTATTTTAGAAGTAAGATCACTTGTAGAAATTTCATGATAATCTTGCAAGAGTTCCGTAAAGCTTTTTGTCCCTTTTGTTGGAATTTTTACGTGACGATACAACTGCAGATTACCTACCTGAGTCTATTTAGGAGGTATTTACTTTTAATGTGCAAGTAATTTTTACTTTTTATGAAAAAAAAGTTTTTCGGTGTGCAAGTAACGTTCAATTTTCTTTTTGGAATCTTCTTTGGTTATGTTTCAAATGGTTATAATTGCCTTGTTGTCCAAAAAGTTCTGAAGCCTTCAGAAAAAAAAGTTGATGTTTTCGTGGATTTTCGAAAAAAAATGAATATGCGGTACAACCAACAGCAACTAGTATCCAAAGAAAATGAAAACTGGAAACAAATTAAACAGTGATATTCGCCTTAAACAAAGTGTTAGATTTAACTCTACAAAACTGCGGCCTAAATGGGCTTCACTGAAAATGGTAAGTGACTTCAAATTGAAATTATTCCATTTTTAACCTCCACAGAATAAAACTCAGGGGTTGTTTCCATAGCTAGCCCCAAAAATATGGCGTCTTTTGTTATATTTTTCCGTTATAGGCTTTTACAAAGTATCCTAGATTTTTGTATTCAAAATGAACTTTCATTAATAACAAGAAATAACCAATAACAAAAATAACTAAAAATTTGGATGATAGGAAACGCTCCATGCGCCAAACAACAAAGGAGCGTTTTGGCGGCCTTTTAAATACTCTAAATTTTACACAAAATAAGCACTTCCGTCAAAAATAAATACTCGGTGAATAAATTGTATCAATAAATAATTTAAAACCATTTTCAGAAATTAGTAAAATACCATATTCTCATTGAGCTTCTTCTTTCACGATTTCGTCTCTGATGACCACAACGACTTGATACTGCACTTCGTTTTGGCCAATATGTTCCTTCTATCCTATTTTAATATGGCTCCCATTTCTTGATATATGTATTTCACTCTCTCTACTCAGCATTTAGGTGTTAGCTTGCCCCTCAGCGTCCAGTAGCAATCCGTTTGCCTGTACGTAGCGGTTTCCAGCCAGTATCAGATCCACTATTGATCTACTTGGTCGCTCAACATGGTGACGAAGTACGCATTGATAGCAATTTTCCTATTGTTTGAAAAGTTCGTCTACATACGTGTTATTACCGAATTACTAGCCAATTACGAGAAATTAAAGTTTCTACAAAAACCAAATGATACAGTTATAACTATTCTCTTGCTTTTAGACATTCTCTGTAAGTTTATAAGCCACTACTATCTCTATTTCAACCAATCTGCTGGGCTATTAAGAGTTTAGTAGTACACAAATCATGTTTGTATGCAAGGCAGCTAATTGTTCTGTTTTGATCTGAGTGTTGCCAATTGCTGGCTCAGTCACGTTGCCGTCAGACTATTCTGCCCTCTGATACAGGACGCAAGAGAAATTTAGTCCCTCGTTGGTAATTAGTTAAATATTTGATTACTAAGTCTTCATTCATTTCACAAGACGACTGAAGCGTTCAGCTGAAATTTAATCAGAACTAGTATACAAGGATTAAATTGTCAAGGGAATGACTAGTACAAGACTACCAAAAACTTATTTAGAAAAAAGGGTAGCGGGCAAAAGACGAGTGGGAAGACCAAGAAGAAGATGGACAGACCAACTGAAGGAGGACGTAGAGAGAAGAGGCTAGAACTAGAAATACGAGGCGTATTCCAAAAGTAAGGTCCGGGGTACAAGATGTCACAAATGATAGGCCTGAATGACGTTTCCCACCTGCAGCGCCATCTACCAACTCCTGGTAAATATGCAGTATTATTGGCGTGCCGCAGTAGCCGTATATCTATTGTTGAGAGCAGTTCGAAATGGCCGCGACAATCGTAGCTCCCGCCAGTTGTGAAGTGCGCGGTGTGATTAGATTTTTGTTGGCAAAAGGATCGTCAGCTGCGGACATCCATCGCGAATTGTGTGTAGTGTATGGACCAAACATAATGAGTGAGAAACAAGTTCGACACTGGTGTCGAGAATTTCAAAGTGGTCGCACAGATGTGCACGATCAACAGCGGAGTGGCAGGCCCAGTATTCGGACCGACGACATCGTCGAGCAAGTTAACCAAAAACTGCGAAGTGATCGGCGTTTGACGATTATTGGTCTGGCTATGGAATTCCCAAATGTTGCTAGAACCTCAATTTACAGGATTGTCACTGAAGAGCTTGGATATCGGAAGCTTTGTGCGCGGTGGGTGCCAAAACTGCTCACCGCTCAGCACAAAGAGCAACGAATGCACAGCGCACGACAATTTTTGGAGCGCTATAGACAAGATGGAGACAGTTTGTTTTCCCCAAATTGTTACGGGAGACGAGACGTGGATAGCGTACACCAACGCAGAATCAAAACAACAATCAACGCAGTGGCGCCATTCCGGTTCACCCAAACCAAAAAAGTGTAAGCAATCGCCGTACACGAATCGCAAAATGATGGCTTCCGTGTTTTGGGACGAAAAGGGCGTCCTTTTGATCGAATTCATGGACCGTGGGACAACCATTACAGCTGACGTGTACTGTGCAACGCTCACCAAACTGAGACGTGCCATCCAAAATCGACGCCGCGGGAAACTGTCGTCTGGCATCATCCTCCTGCACGACAACGCACGCCCGCATACCGCTTCCAAAACCAAAGAGAAGATTCAAGAGTTTCGTTGGGAAATCCTAGACCACCCTGCTTACAGTCCAGATCTTGCACCAAGCGACTATTTTCTCTTCCTGCATTTGAAACGGTGGCTTGGTGGACAACGATTTCAAACCGATGAAGAACTCAAGACGAGCGTTACCAATTAGTTAAGGTCCCAGGCGGCAGACTTTTATGCCGAGGGGTTAAAGAAACTGGTACAGCGTTACAGAAAGTGTATAGATATGAACGGCGATTATGTGGAAAAGTGAACTAGATATGTAGTTACATACTGACGTTAATAAAAACCTTGTATCCTGAACGATGTTTTTATTATGATCAAACGGACCTTACTATATCATGGACAGAGAAACCTTTCTGGATAGGAAACAGTGGAAGACTATCATCTACAACAACCAAGGCTCATAAACCACACCCGGGAAACTGGAGATCGCCTCCCAATGATAATGATGATGATGAAATTCTCACAGCACGTCCTGTGCTGCATCTGCGTAAAGCGGAGTTTTTAACAGCCTGCAAATGTGCTTCGAGCTGCATTGTTCTGTGGCTACTATCGCAGGAAACTAACAACATTGAAAGATCAGCACAAACAGTTACCAATTATTAATGTCTGAGTGGAGACTTTCCCGGCGTACTTATTTAATGTAAGCTTCACGGGTCTTCAGGGAATAGCGTAATAAAAACACAACGTTTCGACAGCTGGCTGTGCTGTCTTCAGCAGGTGCGGAATCCTTCACGTGATGAAAGTTAGAAGTCACCGCTTAGACTGGCTTAGTACAAGTCCATTACTTACCGAGCTGCTTTTTGTAAGTTACGTCGTTCTAATAAGCCAGTCTAGGCGGTGAATTCTCGTTTACATCACCTGAAGCTTTCCGCACCTGAAGAAGACGGCAGAGCCAGCTGTCGAAACGTTATGTTTTTTACGACGCTATCCGGCTGAACACCTGTGAAGCTTACATTGAAGCAATCATTAAGATCGCAGTTTGTCTCGGCGCTGAGAATTAATGCAGTCTCCTCGGGTTACTGGACGCGTGAGCAGGGAGTTTTCACGCGATATTTCGGCGATCGGAAACTCCGTCGCCATAATCTGGTCGAACGAATCAGCCAAATCAACTGCGCGCATTCAGTCACATCTGAGGCTATATAGATCCCAGCCTTCCGCCGCATCCGGCACTTCAACAGAAGATGGCGACAAAGTTTCCTATAGCAAGAAATGTCGTGTGAAAAATTCCTGCTCATTCGGCTAATCACCAGAAAAGACTACATTAATTGTTAAGTTACTTTCAAAAAATTCTACATTTTGACCGTTTGACTCAAAATTATGTAGCAAGCAGCTTAAAGGATATTTTTTTAAAAAAATATTAACAAAACATTTAAGTATATACACAATATTTTTTTTAGTATTGAAATTGAGCTAAAGTACGTTATTCACAGGTGATAATATTTCTTTATCTAAATCTGCAATATAAAAACAAAAATCACTACGTTTCAGAAACGCTATCACAACTATTTTACACTAAATTTAAGGCATATTCTGACATATCTAAAAGAAAATCCCCCGTAATATTGTATGAACTAAATCATTCTGCGTATTTACATTAAATGAATTAACTGGACGAGCAGTGAAGTAAATGGGTACGGCAATAGCGGACGTCGAAAGACATGCGACCCTGTGGGGGTCAAAAAATAATTAGTTCTGCTGATCAATCATCTTAATTAACGAGGACTTACTTCTTATGCTGCTGGAAGCAACTCAAAGCGAAAAACAGAGGTACACCTCATTAGCCCGCGCGTAGTCGGAAGCGGTGCAGTCGGCTACGCACCACGTCCCGACTGACACCTCACACGCTTTTGTCAGCCGAAGCATTTTTTTATTATGTTTGCTATCTTGTTAATAAAAGAGAGCACAAAACAGCTTTGTTTAGATAATGACTATAAATACGAATCTGCTTTACTAACTGGTACACGTAATTTCTATCTCGTCTTTATTTATTTTATTTTTTTAGTCATCATCAGCCTCCCAACTGGTTTGATGTAATCCTCCATCCCTTCCTATCATGTGCTAGCCTCTTCAGTTCTACATACCCCTTACAACCCACGTCCTCAGTTATCTGCATCATATATTCTAATCTCTGTCTTCCTCTACAGTTCTTACCTTCGACTGTTCCCTCCGCTAACAAATTAACCAATCCAGCATGTCTCAAATATGACCTACCAGCCTGTCTCTTCTTTCTGTAAGCTTCTTCCACAAACTTCTTTTCTCACCCATCATTTTCAAAACTCGTTCATTTCTTACTTTGTCTGTCCACCTAATTTTCAGCATTCTTCTGTAGCACCACATTTCAAATGCTTCAATTTTCGTTATTTCCGGTATTCCTAAAGTCCATGTTTCGCTACCATAAAGTGCTGCGCTCCACACAAAGAGTTTTATGAGATGGTAAATAGGACTACCTCGGAAATGGCTGTAGCGATTTGGATGAAGTTTCATCTGTACGTAACGTTTTGATTTTGAACATTGAAACACGATTTTACCAAAAGAAGAGAGCAATCTCATCATCTCCTAGAAGTTTCATGTACCACTAAGCCTGCCGATGTTTGTTAAGCTTCCTTTGGTCAGATCAAGGAATTGTACCGTTCAAAATGCCTAGGAAGACTTCAAGAAAAACGTTTAACTTTATTCAACTTCACGTAAAATCTTACATGTTGAACGGAATTCGAAAGATGCCGAGCGAAGATCGGTCATCTAGGTACTGTCTTTAATTTTCCGTCTTCTTGATTGTCTCTAAAGTTTGTTGCACAAAATGCTACGGTTATATACCATAAAATTCCGCCCACTTTATTTACACGTAACTCCAAAATTTATGGCCAACGAAATAAAAATCATCGGTAAAGTTGAGGTTTCTACATCGATTAACCCAAGAGCTGGAACATTCCAACAGACGGCAGTGGACTGGGAGGCAGGTATAATTTCGTCTTCTCCGTCCATCAGCTGCCTACAGATCAGTTTCGATAAAATTTAATTACGGGAAATGTGTTACTGTGTGACAAGAACAATTTGAAGCTCGAGGGGTAAATAATCTTTTCGCATAAAACATCGAATTTGTGTAGTTGAAAAGGCAAAGGAATGTAATAGCTTTATTCGTTTTCCTTACTTATTAACGTGGTGAAGTTTGTTGATATATGCCGCAATTCGTTTCTTATTTCGTGAGTTAGCTTTAGCACGAATTATTTCACATAACAAACAAAATTTTTCTCAGAATCAGGTGACTATTACGACCAAATATTGTTTTCAGTAATTCGGATGTTGTCCGTGTGAAAGGTTTCGTATGGCACCAACATAAAAGTACCACGCCTGTCGTATTTATGAGCTACAGGGGCGGTGAGGATTTTTACAGAAAAGGACTGGATTGTCTACAATGCTCATAGAGTAGACAATATTTGAAGTACGTATATAAAGCAGACAACTGGAGACGTAGGGAATACATGAAGATCAGTAGGCAAGGCGTTTTCACTTCAACTAACTGGATAATCAAATGAAATAATCCGTTTACTGTAGTTTTTGAGGATAGGCTATTAACGTAAGACTGCTTTATTCAGACCCTGTAAGCGTGCTGAATTGAATTTGGAATCTAACATTTTAATTTTAGAACATTAGTATATGATGTTTCAGTTTAATGAAATTGTAATGTGTCAGGTATCACCTATCGACTACTTTTCAATGATTAGATATGGTCCATCGTGTTCAGAATAATGCCGCGATTCATCAAATTGTTTGAGATTTTATTTAAAATTATTTCAATTTAGTCATAAATAACATTATGCAATTTTTAAATTTTTTTAAATATTAACTAGATGACCCATGCAAAAATTTCGAGAATACAACGAATTGCAAGGTTGGGGGTTTGCAATAGGAAGAAAGAAAACTGCCTCATTTGTTTCAATTGTTTGTTTGTTTAGTGTAACAGGTACGTAACAAAAGTCGACGCCAGTGAAGCAGTTTGTTAATATCTCTGTGGTATGCTCTACTGCTATCTAGTGGCTAGACTCTGAACTGTCTCATACGCGCGACCTTCACATTTATTTATTTCGTTCTTCAAGGTCAAATTCCGAAATATTCCGTTCTTAATTTATAATGTCACCAATCTGAGATGTTAAGCTCTAAAATGGTAATTTATTTAACGATTTCAGTTAAGTATCCAGGGAGATAAATGGCTCGTGACACAAAAATAACAGCATTTTAGAAATATTGACTTTTTTGTATTTTAAGGGTCAAATTTGGAAAAAATTACTTTCTTCTTTAATCTTTAAAATGATACGTCATTTATCGATTTAGGTTATGTATGTAGGGACGTAATGGCTTGTGACAAAAAACACCTTACAGAAATAATATATATGATACTTTGTTTGGCAATCTGTAAATGAGATGTGCCACGTTTGTATGCACCTAGAGTATAAAATATATCCGTTGCAACGAGTTGCTCGGAATGTAGCCACTTTCGTCCTGTAACATTCTTTAAAATTTTAGTAAAGACTTCAATTTGCAATCGTTTATCTACTAAATGTAAAACAGATTTCTTATTTAAAAGCTGCTTAATTTAAGAAAATCAGTAATTGTGCTGGTGTATGTTACTTACTAGGAGGCCGTTGCATCTGTCGTTTCCAAGATTGTTGATACACATCAACATAAAACGCTAAGAGTTAGATCACATGAAATCTGCAATACAAAGAGATGGAGGACAGCAACAAACTGGTTGAGAGACCAATCAAAAATAGAAAGGAAAGAAGAAATAGTACAGCTCGGAATTAGCGCACTACAGGGAAACCTGACGGTCTACGTGCGTATCATCAGTGCTGCCTGCAGCGGACCGTGCATAATTACTGAAACCCTCGCGGCTTAAAACGGCTAATTAATATCAAAGAAGTTCTTTCGAGGAGTTCTGATGGAAATTCTACGCACCTGAGAAGCAATTATTTCATCACGCATCGTTTGTCCTAATCCATTTTGCTCAGCGGGTAAAATGTCGGCTGAAAGGTTAAAGGTAGAGAGTTTGCTGCACCACGCAGAGCAAGGGAATAGTAACAATAAGAGTGGATGAAACACCGTTCATGAAGATACAGCCAGTCGTATCTAGAGCTGGAGCGTATGTATTCGTTACTGAGTAACGGGGTCGTCGCCTGACTCCAAGTACCGAGTCGATAGTTAGTCACAAATTAATTTCGCTACTCGCATTTGTTGTATAGCTGTCAGTTTGATTCGATAAACGAACGAACACGACGTATCAGGCGTCATACGGGAGCTGGAACGGTTCACCCAGAGACTGAGTGAGCAGATGTTTGTTTTGAAATTAGTTGATTTAAGTGTGCTATGATTGTGATATTAGGTATTATTCTGAAGTATTCAGTGCAGTAAATCAAATGTACGAACAATTTACCTAATTTACTTCACTCAATGAACAATTTACTTGAACTTTACAAAGTACTAACTCAGTATCACTATGCAGGATTTTGAGTAGGCTACTTTAAAAAATAACAGTCATTAGTTATTGTCACTAGATATTTCACATTCAGGTGAAAGGTCAGGTCCTATTTTGTATTTAAACGTATGTTTGTTTTGAAATTAGATTATTGTTTCGTATATAATATTCAAGATAGTAAATCAAATGTACATTCAGAGGTTTTCCGTAAGATCCATTTGCAAATTACTTTAAGTTTTATCGAATCGAACAACTTAAGTAAACTTATTTGACTAAATAACCAATTAACTTAGACTTTACCAAGTACGAACGAAGTCGTCCCGTATGCGATGCGACTCCATGCGATGCTTCATGTTAGTGTTCGATTGTATCAAAAGTAACGATTCGAAAGTAACGGGTACTGATTGGTTTAGTAGCTAATATATACGGCTACAGAATTTCTCGTTACTTTTACAGCTCTAGTTGTATTTTAACCAAGACACATTTGTTGTGCATTATATTATTCCATCATTCGCATTTGTTATACATTTATGAATGTTCAGAAAGTATACATACATTTTTTCTTTCTCTTTTTTAACTAAATGTTCACAAGGTTTACAAATGATTCTCTTTTTCACAATGGTCTTGCATGTCATTGTTCGAGTACGCGTGACGTATATAGCTGGTCATTGGCAGAAGTCCCATTTTGTTTTTTTTTTTCTCGCATGACAAATTTCTCCTTTTCCCAATTTCTCTATTAATGTGTAAAGCCAAACCCACTCCGTATTTCTTAACGACTTTGGTCTGTTTTGTATATAATTTTGCAACTTTCCTCTTCTCAGCTCTGGTTATTTTCAAAAACAAGTAAGACAGCCTTTACAAGTTTTGAAGCCTTTCACAAACGACCAGCTGAGAGGATTGGTTCGGTAATTCATTTCTTCGAAGCGGAGTTGTTATAATAACAACGTTCAACGAGGTTAGTCGTATCTTACGCGACAGCAAAGGTTCAGTCAGGGAGCGTCCATAAATTACGTGCCTTAGTCTAGGGAGGAGGGGAGGGTTTGGCTGGAAAGCTCCTCTGGGCTAAGTGGGGGGAGGGGAGGTAAAGCTTCAGTGTACGCATTATTACCTCACTGTGATTTATGGCATCATGTGACTTGACTTCTTATCTTCATGGATTCTTGCATCTTTATTTCTCGCTATCCATGATTAATTTCCATGTAACAACGTTTGGACGGCTGATAGAGTGGGAATTACATGTATGCGTCTGAGATAATGATATCGGTAATATGGGTTCAATAAAAGCAAACAAAATTTTAAAACTTAACGACGTGTCTACTTTATGCCGCACAATATGAAAACGAATTGAGTACATAAAGATTTTTCAAAAAAAAAACAAAAAACAAATATGAGCTGATCAAAAATAGGAAAAATGCTTTATCTTAGAAGTAACAAATCAAGTGTCGGTAACATACAACTATCAAACAACTATCAAAGAAACCCTTTGTAAGTAGCTTATTATCACACTTAATGCGAACGCTGTTATGTAAAACACGTAATTTTAACACAGGGAGTTTCTTCCATTTTTACTGTTCCAAATAACACAATACTGGTAATCATTGCCATTTTCCTTGGACTCAGTGAGAAAAAAACACCACCCCTTAAGTTGTAATTTAAGAATCTGATGTAATTTCAAGAACTTCGTTGAAATGTTACTTTTTTTTACTAATTCCCGATAGTACAACGATCTGTATTTTAGTATGAGACCAAAGTATGAAATCAATTAAACATATCAACATTGTTTAATTTAGTCAGTTACATAATAGTGGTACTGCTACTCCTTCGTGTAAACGTATATGCTTTATATTCGATCTTTAGTTCTTTTCAGGTAGGCCCTACTTGTATATTAATTTGGAGGTTTTTTTGGCGGGAGAGGAAAGGGAATGCAAGAGGGATTGAATGTTTATTATATGAGGTCCTTCTTCTAATAGTTCTTGTCTTTCGGATTGGTATTTGGAACAGACAAGATACTTTAAACTAACAACTGCTAGCTAAGAGAGTTATCGATATTGGATGGCACTGTCGATCTGCCTCGGGGCTCAGTCGAGAGGGGCAGATTCGTGTCGGAGCGACTAATCGATTGTGACGGCTGACCCGTGTCGATATCAATCAGAGCTGGACGCTGCGGACCCGGATTTGGCTGTCACATTAATTAGAAGCCGGCGACATACGACTGGCTGCCCCTCGTCTCCCGGCGGATGACGTCACTGCGTTTCATACGTCACAGTCGATTTCTGATCGTCCCCTAATCACTTATCCCGGTAATGTTTTGCTGAATGCACATCGTTAAAATATTACTATCACGCAAAATTTATATCACGATACCAAACCGTTACCTAACTACATAGTAATAAATTCTCTGGGCTTATACCTCATGTGTTTTGCTTTCTTCATTTTTTCAGTAATATTATTATGCTCTGCAACTAAAAATTTATAACAGGAAATATTCAATCAAGTAATGCTGTTTCTCAATCAATATTGATTTGTTGTTCATTTATTTCGCTTCTTATCTATAGCTTTATATCTATAAAACAAGAACCGGAAAACTCAAAAACTAGTTCGCAGATTTCGATGGTGTTTTCGCCGCTTTAAAGGTTAGAATCTCAACGGAATTGTTTGGTATGTCTTAAGTTTCTACGTAACATAACGCCAGAGCAGTAAGTGAAAACCTGAATGTATTGCGTGAAATACCACACATGAAATACTAATGTTATACTTAAAAAAAATTTAAAAAAATATTATAAACAAGTCTAATTTAAGCTGGTCAGGTTTACATCGCGATACAGTGCATATGGTATTCTGAATGCATTCGTCCAGTTTCGTTTACACTGAAAGTGTAAGATGAAATTGTGAAAATTTGTGCAAGCAAACGTTGTTGTTCCCCGAAAAGTAGTTCGCGATGCATTTCATGTGTTTAGGTGTGTCTACAAAGTTTGATTCTGTAGCGGCATTATTAATGGAAATGCGGTAGGTTGAAATGCAGCCTGTACCAGAAGGGACAAACAATATATTTAATATTAGTTGTTAGTAATTTCATGAGCACCTTGTTAGTGACACAACGTGTATCGCGTATCGCAAAGTAAACTACTCCCATTTAAGCTTCTGACTTTTGGAGACAGCATATCTCGAGAACTAAACGACAAATCGAATTTTTTTATTGTTTAGTTTCGATTTGTTTCGTCATGTTACATGAGTATCTATCATCAAATTTATCTTTGGGGTTAGTTTTATTCTGAATTTCAACACTTTTGAGAAAGTATATCTCGAGAACTAAGCAAGATATGAGAAAATTTTATTCTTCATTTTTGATTTGTCTCGTCAAATTAAATAATAATCCATCATCAAATCGTGGTTTCACGGTTGTCATACGATTCCCTTGAGGTGTTTGTGCCTATTCCCCTTTTTTCTACGGCCATCCAATATGGCGACATCCCCACCCTACTTAAAGGGAAAAAATGTCAATATTTCTAAAATGTGATTTTTTTTTACCACAAACCATTTATCTCTCTGCATTCCTAACCGAAATCGATAAATGAAGTATCATTTTAAAGATTAAGAACTCCGCATTGGTGACATCATATACGACATTGTAATAACAATGTGGAATTCGACCCTTAAAGGGCAAAAGTGTCAATATTTCCGCAACGCGTTTTTGTGTCACGAGCCATTTATCTCCCTTTATATCTAACAGAAATAGATAAATGCGCTATCATATTAAAGATTAAGGTTTCTGCTTTGGTCATATAATTTTTCTATATTTGACCTTTAAAGAGCAAAAGTAATAGCTGTGAAAGTCACGTGTATGAGGCAGTTCACAGTCTAGCCGGTAGATAGCAGTAGCTCATACCACAGAGATATTAATAAACTGCTTCACTGGGGTCGACTTTTGTTTCGTACCTATTACACTAAACAAATAAACAACTGAAACAAATGAGGCTGTTCTTCTTTCATCTTATTAGTATCCCCAACCTTACTATTTACTATATTCGTGAAATTTTCTGGCGGTACGTCTAGTATGTTAAAATATTATTTTTTTTCCTTTATTTTAGTTTTATATTTTTCCATGTCTCTCCTGGTCAAACACTATCTTAGTATTCGAGACAGCTGCTTGCGTATCGAACAGCGAGACTCGTTTAACTTCGTGTCCCGTTGAGATGTATTCTTCCAAGTAATACAAACCGATATATTGCTGGTAGATCTAAAATCCACTGACCTTAATATCTCGTCAGTTGATTTGTTTAACTTCGTAACTTCCGCCCTATTTCCCGCCACCTGACAATACGTATTTCTATCGAAACAGTAACAAATTGTGCAAAGAACTTGACTAGAAGAGCGGACGGTGTAATTAATATCTTCACAGTTTACAAAGAAAATACTGAGGGTCGTGATCATTCCATCTGGTTCTTTATTTACTTATGCTTGTATTTCTTGTTTGCTTGTTACACTGCTGTTTAAACTGTATACCATGGTTGACGTTGTTTTACCTTTTTTGTTTAAAAAATTCCGTCATTTCAATCAACTCTCACCTTGTAACGGTAATAACCTTTGTTTTTTGCCCGTTTCTCGTGTTTCCACCTTACTTATACCCACGGCTTCCGTTTCCGCTGCAGTCTCTCACGATTTTACATTAAGTACTTTCATTAACTCGTGAATTTTAATTTCGCTATATATGAAAAGCTGTATTATTACTTTCGAACAGACAAATTCAATATCTCATTATACAACAAAATGTAATCGGGAAAGTCTGTATATTTCAGACAATTTAAAAAAAAATTGAGTTTGGGAAACTATTAATAAGATATAAATAAGGTAACCATACATTTTTTGTCTATTCGTTTAACGTAAAGCATTTGGTCCCGCGTTGAAATAGGATATTGTTCATTTTGATGTTGAATATCTCATCATGTTTTTTTCTGATAGTGGTTCACGTAAAAAATTACTGGTCGATTCATATGAGGCTTGGAGTAATGCGTGGCGCGTGGTCAAACGGATGAGTTTTTTTTTTTTACTTATGTGTTTATGCCTCATCGATGTTGAGTTAATTAGAGGCGGGTTGGGAATGGGGACAAAGAACGAGAAGCATTCGAACCGACGTCCTCCAGAATGCGAGGCCAGAGCGTTAACCACTGACCCACCACGATCGGTGTTACGTTATCAGGAAATGAGAAATTGAAAACAATTTTTCGTTGAATGTGATTCACTAATAAAGTATTGGTCGGATTTTCAATAATGTGCAGCGCGTTGTCCCAAATATAATGTGTTTTTTTTGATGATATCTTGCAAAAAATGATAAATTTAGTATAATTTTTAGTAAAACGCAATTCACGCCAAAACCAGTCTTTGATTAATAAGCTGATTTGGATTAATTTGCAGTTCGTGATGACGCGTGTAAAATAAGGTATATTTATTTTGGTGTGATGTCGTATTGCTAAGAAATTTAAGGCAATTTACTCTCAAACTTAATTCATCCAGGAAAGTACGTATTTTGATAGGGTTCCGATTAGTGCATATTTGATGGTTCCACGTAGTAAGGTGAGTTTTATTTTGATGTGTCTTTGAAAAGCTGAGAGATTAAGATGAAAGATCCCGCAAGTTAGTAATCAGTTGAAGGTCAGTTACTGGGCGCAGCCGAATCGAGTGCCCGGAGCAGTGTCGCAGTGCATGAGAACGCAATTTCTGTCGGCGCTGAGGATTTATGAAATGCTCTCTGGTAGCTAGCCGAGTTAAGGAACTGTTACTACCACACGATATTTCGGCGATCGAAAATCACTGTCGCCATATTCTGGTGAAGTATCTTAGTATTCGGAGGTTCTTCACGCACGTGGTCGCAGCGCCCTGGACAAAGCAGGTAATATGTAGACACACACACACATTAGCTCCTTGTGTTTTCCACGCATGCCATACTCCAGCACGATTCCTCTCAGCTATCTCCGCGCCAAGCATGTTCAGCGATGTAGCTACTCTGTTTTTGCTTCCCTGTAAACGAGCTCTCTGAAATAGCTCATATCAATACAAAAATACAAATAATTATATGAGAATTTAAGACAGAAGTACAGATAATTACGCGTAATCTGGATAAATTTAAGACAGAAGAAAGCTGTTGTTTATAGGCTCGTTTCATCAGTGTATAGCGCACTTCTGATTCCGCGAGACGAAAACCGTGCTGCCAGTGCGAAGTGTCTCAATCAACTATCTCAATTATTCGTCAGCTGGTTCATGTCGTCAGAGCACCTGACTGACGTGACGTCACGCGATATGGAAGTCATCTTTGCGTATACGGATGCGGATGTTCATTGCTTGACATATGTGGATGCGGATGTTTTGCGGAAGCGGAATTGTAAATTAAATTTATAATATCTTAATATTTTATCAAATATAAACTTGAAATCAAAACAACTTAATGCCAAATTCTAATTTTTTTTATAAGTAACGTCTATCTCCACATAATACTGTCACATTGATTTACGTTTTTGCCTCATCTTTCAACAACAAAAAATGTGGGATGATTTCACAAGTGAATTAAATTATTTACATAACCACGCACGTGTCTAAAAAACAATCTTTGTCATGTGAACTTCGTGGAGTTCGAGGATCCACTAATTGACGCGACAAGCACGAGGCCACGCCACCGCACATCTCCGTGCCCGCCACCCGCCTTTCCACCACTCTAGCGGCCCATTCACAGAACAACTTGTAAGAACTACGTTGATCCGATTTTCGATAAAGTACTCTTGATGGGCCGTGAAAGGGGTTAGAGGAATGCATGCAGGACGTGTTGGATATTGTTGTACTCAAAGATAACCAACACGGGTCCTTGCTGTTCAACAAGCTATGGCGTTGGATCGTTCTTCGGCAATCGTTACGTAAAGCAGTGCCTTCTGTCATACTTTAATTTAAAGTATGGAGATAGATTTTGTTTTATCTTTGAATATTTGATTACCAGCAGTAGCAGTCAGTCGTTCGCCGGTAACCGTTACGCGAAGTACTACCATCTGTGTAAATTTAAAGTGTGTACGTAGCTTTAGCTTCAACTTTGTATATTTATTTACCACCAAAAAAGCCTGCTGTTGAGAACGCTTAGTGAGTCCGGTTTTTTTTCGTATACTTCTCAGTTTTTCTTTGTGTGACGAAAGGTAGGATGAGTAGGAACTGTGGTTGTTGTGTTCAAACGTAGGCTGAGGTGGCTGGTCTGGGCACCCAGCTTGCAGTTTTAACGAGAGTTACACACCTGGAAGCTGCCGCAAGTGAGTGCAGTAGATGTGGTATTGGTGACCCTGTAGAAGCTAAGCGGCATGCATATTCTCCACTACCAGTCATCGTACCTGCAGTCCAGGCCGAGACGTTGGAATCTGTGCGGCGGACGCCTGGTGGTGACTGGCGTGTGATTTCCGGATGTCAACGCCGCATGCGGGGGCAGTCGAAAAAACCTGATTCCCAGGAAGGCGAGCTTTACCACTGTCCAACCGGTTCGACATATTGTCTGGAACAGATTCAGTCCTGCAATCGTCTTCCTGTGAGTTGGCAGCCCCCAGCCAGCTGGGTCTGGGCAACTCCAGAAGGGGATTCTAGTGGTCGACAGCTCTGACGTTAGGTGGATTATCGAGCCCCTTAGACAAATGGCGAAAAGGTCGGGGATAAAATCTGGTATCCATTCATTGTTTATACCGGAGGATCTGATCCGAGATGTGGAACAGGCCATCCGGGATGCCATTGAGCGGACGGGGTGTAGCCAATTGCGGATTGTGGCTCATCTCGGCACCAATGATGCTTATCGCCTAGGGTCGGAGGTTATCCTCTCTTCCTTTTGGCGACTAACAAAAAGGATGAACTCTGTGGCCATTGGCCGCAAGATTTCGGTTGAGCTAACTGTCTGCAGCATTGTCGATAGAACTGACTATGGACCTCTGGTTCAGAGCCGTGTTGAGGGGATGACTACGGGGATTCTGATATAGTCATGGCTACAGATTCCTCGATCTGCGCCCTGGCGTTGAGTCATGTAGGGATCCCTTGGATAGATCAGGTGTACACTACACAAGTGAATCGGCTACACCGGTGGCAAGGACCGTGTGGAGTGCATTGTTTTTTTGTTGTTTTTTTTTGTGGCTGAGGCATGATAACCCTGAACAGGAAATTCACTTATGGACAACCCAAATAAATTTAACTACGCGTATTATGGGTAGCTTAAAAGAATCTCGAACATTAAAAATTCTAGTAGTTGACTGCAGATTTTGTTTGTAATAAACAGACTGAACTCTAAAACGTTATTCGTAGTATACATGCTTATATGGTAATACCCACTGAAAGTTGGTTGAAGCCGGATATACGTTCCACGGAAATCCTTAATAGCAGAATGAATGTTTTCCGTAAAGACGGGTTGCATTCCCATGGCGGGAGTGTATTTATAGCTGTTAGTAAGTACTTCCCATGTAACGAAATAGTTGTCGATACTGTCTGCGAAATCTTATGGATTAACGTCAACGTAGCTAGGACAAAACTTATGATCGGCTCCTTTTATCGTCTACCAGATGCATAACTATTGCCGAGGCCCTAAGGAATAATGCAAATAATATAGCTCGTCAATTTTAGGACCATACAATAATGCTAGGTGACTTCAACTTGCCACATATCGACTGAAATAATTACATTCACTGGTAGCAGCTTGCGAAATCATTCTAGACCTTTTCCGAGATCACAATCTTGATCAGCTCGTAATTGAAGCAGCGCGATACCTCAACGGTAACGAAAATATTTGAGATATTCTAGTTACAAATAGGCCTGAATTATTCACGGTCATTTCTACTACCACGGGAATAAGTAATCACAAAGTTGTAATTGCTACAGTAAAATTAACAACCAAGCGCAAAAAGGAAAAAGAAAGGATCGTTTACAGATTCGAAAAGTCATCAAAAGAGTGTTTTAGAACTTTTTACCATACCTTCATAGTAGCAAGAGGCACCGTTGAAGAGATGTGGCATCGATTCATATGTATAGTCAGGGAAGGTTTGGACTTGCATATACCGAAACGCACAATCAGGGAACGGAAGGATCCACCATAGTACGGGATATTAAACAGTTACTCAGAAAGTAAAGGAAGATACATGTACGATCAAGAAGGACGATTCAGTGGTCCGATTTAGTAATTAGATGAGAGAAGGGAACATGTTAAGAATGCGATGCGTGAGGTATTTAATGACTTTCGTTGCAATGGGTGAGCGCATCCTACGGTAGATCTACATGGACGTCCTGTAAGTTGGACCGTGAATAGGCCGCTTCACATGCAAGTTCAAACTTGTAATTTCAGTTCGTTGTTATTTTTATCGCAAGATCGTAAGAAAAATACGGACAGGTTTTTGTTCACTAAGCGACGATGGGCAGAATCTCGTATAAAGAGACAAGAATAATATATATTGCAATGTAAACAAAACATCCGCTATACACCCGCAATAAGTATTTTACGCGAAAGTTCCGCACTTGCGGATACGGAGCTCCATTATATCTGCATTCACTGGCTGATTCGCACGCGGAACAGGAGTCGCTGCATTGCAGGTGCACTGGAATGGGAGGTACGGAATTTACTTGTGATTGCTCGGTTAAAAATAAATCTCACCCCGTACCGTGTTGTTGCGAGGGGAGGCTGCGACGTGACCGGAATTTATTGGGATGTCGCGGACCAAACGACCGCGGTGGCTCACTTAGGAAAGTGCCATCAAGTGATAAAACTTAAACAACAAAGGAGTCTTAACCACACCACAACGCAGGTGGGAGAAACACTTGTTATTCTCGCCGCCATCCAGTTCTGGTTCATTTATGGAACGTTCCTAACAGGGGGTATCAATTGCTACGCGACTCGGAAACCTTCGCCGAGGACATCGCAGCTCGCTACTGCTCAGCTCATTCATCTTCCATTTCTTTGCGGTGTGTCGTCGAAAAATGGAACCGTAAAAAAATGACGAACCTGAAAATCTATTCGTACGTCCTGTTTGTTTATTGTAATCGGTCTCTCGACTGACAACCTTCAGCTGTTCTCTGCACTAACCCTCCGTTAACCAATCCTGCATGTCTCAGGATATCACTTACTATCCCATCTATTCTTTCTGTAAATCTCATCCAAAAATTTCTTTCATCGGCCATCGTTTCCAAAATACGTTCATTTCCTACTTTATCTGTCCACTTACTTTTCAACGCCGTTCTATAGCACCACATTTCAATTGCTTCAATTTTTCTTCTATCGGACATTCCTGAGGTAAATGCTTCGCTACCATAATGTGCTGTGCTCCACAAACACAGTTATAAAAAGTTCTTTATGAATTGCAGATCAATATTTGAAATTAAATATTTTCTTTTTTTATCAAGCCTATCTGCTACTGATGTTCTCTGCTCCTCTGCTTTCAACATCATTCCCGCTTCAGCGATCACTTGTAATATTACTTCATAGCTAGCACAATTCGCTTACTCCTCATATCACAACCGACCATATATTTATATTTAATTTACTGTTATTGCTATCATTTTTGCTAAATTTAATCACTTTTGTCTAGCTTTGATTTATATTTAGTCCAAACCATTCCTTCGGTATTTTGTCAGTGGCATTCAGTAACTTTACAATATCCTCAAAATATTATGCTAATAGAACAATGTCATCAGCAAATTGTAGCATACTGATTTATTTCTCCTTGAACACTTACATAATCCACATTCAGATTTATCTTTTACCTCCATTATTGCTTCCTCTACATACAACTTGAAATTAATGGGGGTACAATGCAACTTTTTTCTAACACCCTTTTTAACTGATATATGTCTCTCATGATTCTCCAATTTTATTATAGCCACTTAGTTTTATAAAAACCATATTGAACTTCTTTTCCCACCTGACATTATAAAAAGCTTTTTATACATGAAGAAATGCCATTAATGTTAAGTTTTTCGTGATCCATGCTTCAAGAATTAATCTTAAAGTCAGAATTGCTTCCTTTGCACTATGAGTTTTCATAAACTCAAACTGATTTTCACCTATATCTCTTCTACTAACCTTTCTACTCTTCTGTATATTATCCGTGTCAGTAATGTTGAAGCATGTGATGTTAAATTTATATTGCGAGGCTGCCTAACCCATTTTGGAGATGGCCGCGATTACGATTCTAAGTTAGCCTGCGGTACACTACACATAATACTTTCCTATAGTTACGCTAGATATTTAAACATAACAAAGCTATAAGCGATACAGTTTAATTACAATCAAAAAGTAAAAACCATCGATAAGACCTTTGCAGAGGTTTTTTTTAGTTATAGTCAAACAAACGTCAAATAAAAAAACACCAGTGAGATGTTTACAGAGGTATCTGAGCTATCATATTGTTGACCGCTGCTGTTGGCGGGAAAATTCAAATGAGCTGGCGGAATCGCTCTTGTTTCATAAATGAATTGATATCGGTTTCAATAATCATTGGATTCCTTCTTCTACTAAGGATTTCAGAATTTCTGCATTAATCTCATCATTTCCAACATCCTTATTTGATTTAAACTCATTCATAGAGATCTATCAAATTCTATGTTCAAAACAGGATTTCTTAAATAATGAATGTCAACATCGCATTCCTTTTCCAGTAGACTGTTGTTCAAATTATACTCGACACACTGTTTCTCTAAGTGTGCCTTTCATGGTTAGCTTTATCTTCTGATCTTAAAGGATATATCCCATCAGCAGCTTTAATGTTTATACATCTTCTCTTCAATTCCCCAAATTTCTGTTTGATCCTCCTATATTCCACGTCTACTTTACCTGTGATCATTTCCTTATCTATTTCTTAGTAATTTTCTTGCAGCCACATTTATTTTCCTTTTTTTTTTTGCATATCCTGTTTATTTGATTTTTAAATTTTCTGTTGCTCTTATTCAATTTCATCCTGAGCATTTTTGTGCCTTCTCCTCCGATCTACTAATTCCAAAAAATTCTTCTGTGATCCAAGGTTTTCTGGCGGCTTGTTTCCAATCGTCCTCAGTTGAACTCTTTATATTTCATATACCCATATCTACAATATCTGCAAATTTTTCTCTCGTGTTAAATTGTTTCAGCTTGTTCATTTCCGGTATGTTGCTTATTTATTCTCTTGAATGTAAGCCTGCACTTCACTACTATCAAATGTTGCCAGAGTCTGTTTCAGCTCCTGGGAACTGTTGACAATTTGATTACTCAATTTCTGTTTGCCCCTCATATAATATAGCTGATATGCTCCTGTATCCCTTGGACGTTTCCTGGTGTATATTCTTCGTGCACGATTCTTAAATATCATGTTCTACTCGATTAGTTTATATTTTTAATAAAATTCTAATAACGTGTTTAGTCTGCGTTGAAAACTCCTACTTCTTCGTCTACAGGGACTGCACTGGCTGCAATTGTGTTAGTTATTTTGTGAACTCCATACTAGAAATCCTGTGCGTCCTTCCACTTAATCTCATTAATCCAACGTCATCCAATTTAAGTCGTCCCATCTCCCTTTTTAAGTTTTCTAACCTACCTGCCCTATTCAGACTTATAATATTCCACTTTCCGACTCCTAGAATGTTTCTATCCATTCTGATGACTCCTCCCTGAGCAGTCCCCACCCGGAGATCCGATTGGGGGACTATTTTACCTCCCGAATATTTTACCCGGGAAGAAGCCATCATGCTACATATAACATGAGAGAATTACATGCCTTCGTGATACCCCTTGGGTCTTTAATGCAATGGCTTCCAGTTGTATTTTGCATCCCCATGCCGTTTTCCATTATATATAAGGTAAGTGAAAACGTACCATTATTAACTTAATCTAATTTAATTGCGAAGGAGTTCAGGTTCCGGTGGCAACTCCCTTAGTCATCTAATTACCCCTTTTCCTTTTTTAAAAAATATAATTTGAGTATTAAATTCCTCCCCCATCTACTTTTTCAATTTACAAATTTTAGTTTGAAATTTCTTCAGCGTTTTTGGTAAATTATTCATCACTTCACTTGGTAATTTGTTCCAATCTCGGACATATCTAGCGACAAAAGAAAATTGTCCTATTCTCTTATGCAAGAAATGGAGTGCCAGCTTTTAGTCATGGTTGTCATTCTCCTTCCACGCATTATCCTAATTCTTTGAACAATATCCTTCCAAGCCCTATTACCAACAAACGTCTTTTACATTCCCAGAACTCTCTTCACCCTCCTCCTTTCCTCCAATGAGTCCCAATCCAGCTCCCTTATCATATCAGTTACTGACTGGGTCCTGCCACAATTTCCACAAACAAATCTAGCTGCTCCTATACTCGACATTTTTAAATAGTTGTGCTCCTATTCTCGACTCATATTTTACGTATAGTCGATATTCTTTCCATGGTCCTAAAATATCATCAGGGTCAGAAATGAACAAGAGCTGATGAAAATATATCGATAGTAAAGTTGACAGAAGGGTCCATGGCCGAAGAGGACGCAATCCCAGACTCAGATGGGGTCCTCTGGATGCCAAACGAGGTTCCAGGACTTCCAAGTCGTTAGTGCCTGGTGGATAATGCATACTCAGAGAAACAAATTTACGCTATTAAATCGCTTCATAAAAATGAAAATAAAAATCGGCTTGCTTCAAATGAAGTACTTACCAAGTTATGGGATTCACTATATGCCTACGAGATAATATACTTAGCTACAGGCTCCTATGCATAACGTCAAGACGGACACCGTGTGGGAATCTTTAAAAAAAAAAGAAGCACTTACTGTTGTACACGGCACCAAGGTTGGTTTAGTTCATGATCAAAGTTCAGTTTTTGGTAAGGAACGTAAATTTGAGATCCCTGTACGATATAAGGGAGTCGCAAGAATTGAGACATCTACATCACACACACAGGTTGCCATGATGGAAATATTATTATCCTTTAAACTACGAATGCATACGCTTTTTTATTTTGTAATGATAAATTTATATGTTTCAATAGAAAATAAAGCAAACTTACAGTAGCTGATATGAAATACCTCTTGTTGATGTGATCATTTTGCTAACTAGATACGCGATTTCGGCTGTGGTGAGCACACGGTCTTCGAAAGCTGTTCACCATCGACAGACCATCACCGAACTCGTGGACTTGTTCAGACTGATTATTAAATGCGACAGTGTTGCTGGTTTTATGCTCAGTTTTCTGGATCATCGTGTTTCCTTAAATTCTTACTTGATACAATTTCCTGTCGACTGAAAGTGCAATAGGCAATAGGCGACCATACATGGTCCTCTCTGCTTTCAGAGAATGACATCAAATTTATAAATCGATGATATCTAATAGGAACCCTCGGCGAAACCAGTCAAGACGAATACAATGATAATGAGGCTTAGCATGCAGCAAAACAACAAACGGAAAAGTCAGAAAGTTTATTGCAACTAACGGTAAACAGGCCTGTAATGAATAGTTTCTTTATTGATTTTACTTAAATTATAATGAAAGTTTTAGTTATGATATGTCATTCATTTAATTTTGATATAAAAAACCTGACATTTCTTAAAATGTTGAAAAAAAAGATATAATAACAGATAATTTCATAAATGTTGAGTTTACTATTTTCTTGATTAATTATTTCCTTTCTTTCACTTATGATTTTACGTGCCGTCGATATCGAGGTCATTAGAGGTGAGATGGTACTAGGGACAAGGAATGGGAAGGAATTCGGCCATTACTTTTTGAAGGAGGCGGTCCTTAGTTCGCCTGGAGTGATTTGGAGAAACCATGGAAAACCCAAATATGGATGCCCGGACGGGGATTCAAACTGGTGTCCTCCCGAATGCGAGGCTATAACGTCAGCCGCTCACCACCACGCTCGGTAATTAAGCCACTAGATTCATTAAGTCATGATTATACTATAGGCTATTAGACTGCAAGTAGTAATACTTTCCTGTTTACAGTGTCGCTATGCACGAGCCGTTGAAAGAGTCGCAGAAGCCGTACCACTGTGCGCTACAAGGTGGCAGGTCAGCGCCTCTTCTCTTCCTCCTCCGTTCCACTCTCATTCGCTCCGACACACGAAAACTGTTTCAAAAGCGGAACAGAAAATATAGAGTCAGCTATTTGATTGGTGGGCATGTCCCTCTTGTGGAGCCAAGTCAGTCGATTACGTGGAATCGCAGGCCTGCACGTTATTTCTAGTGGCGTAGGGACTAGCAAATTGATAAACAGTTCCGTAATATGCTTCTGCAGACACTATCGGGCCGGGGCGGACTGAACTTTCAGACAACTCTTCACATGGGCGTTCATCGCTGTACTGTCAGCCTTCAATCCGTTCCAGTTGCTTCGCTGGGTCTTGTCATGCCCAGGGCCTAGGGGCCGGCACCACATGTATTGATAAAAATAAAAATATATATTAGTCGCTGTCATCCTGTTGACATGCCTTGTGAGTAATCAACATTATGTTTTTAATCTTTCTCTATTGCGTGATTTGGTGATGTGAATCTTCTTTTAATGTTTGTTTCATCTTAATATGAACGCATACTGTTTCATATTGTTGCTAAAACTTTTCAGTTTGTAATTTTGAGGACTTTTGCTGACGGTGTTTGGTTGCAACGACACCACTGAAATAGACAACACCTTATCTGGCGGTCATCAGTCAACAAATTGAACGTGCGAGCATCGCTTGTTAACATCGGTTCACATCAGTCTGGAGAAGTTCCTGAAAAGATGTTACGAAATTTCGAATATAGGCCTCTATATATAAATTGCGCTGGAGAGCATACGGAAGAAATTCCAACTAGTTTTTAAATCAAACATACCTGTACATCATAAAAAAAACAGGTATTTGAAAAATGTGTATTACCGGTTCTCACATACGCCTGCCAGACTTGGATCATAAACAGTTACATAAAGCAAAAATTGAGAACTGTCCAGCAAAGTATAGAAAGACCAATGGTAGGGTTTAAAAGAAGAGACAGAAAAAGGGCCGTCTACATTCGCTCGATATTAAAGTGGCAGACATATAAGAAAGAGTGACGACCTAAAAATGGAAATGGCCTGGTCATATTCCTCGAAAAAGAGTGGAAAGATGGACTACGGCAGTTCTGGATTGGACACCAAGGGACCTGAAAAGAGCAAGAGGAAGACATTCGACGAGTAACAGGCGTGAACTGGAAGAGTGTTGCACAAGATCGATCGGCCTGGAAGGAACTGCTAGAAAACTATGTAGAAATAAATTGTAAAATATAGCTCATCTGGCTTAAAGAGGTGCATCCTGAAACAACGATTGATAAAGCTGTAAAAATAATAATAATAATATATATATATATATAGGGCCCGCACTGCTGGTATAGCCTAGTTGCCTACAGACCCTAAATACGGCGCTGGTCCTGCCGAAGAAACTACGAAGCTGGCGCAGAAGGAAAATATGAAACTTTTGCAATAATCAGGATTACAGGGTTACTACAAAAGAATCAAGTGAAAATTACCACAAAATATCCAAGTTTGTTCACCAGGAGGCGTGGCAGCACTAGTTCAGTATCTGTAACGAGTTCAGTTCGGTCTCTTCTGAAATGGAGGCAAAGATAGAAAAGAGTTTCTGCGTCCTAGAATAAGCGAAATGTTCGTCTGTCATAGCAGTGCAACGTCCTTTCAGAAGGCAGTGCGGAAAACAACCGGCTCGTGAATGAAGCATTTTGCGGTGGCATTGCCAATTCGCGGAGACTGGTTGTTTATGTAAAGGTGAAAGCACCGGCCGACCACAAGTGACAGACGAAACAGTGGAGAGAGTGAGGGAAAGTTACGTCTGTGTGCTATCCAAAGAAATCAATGAACCGAGCAAGACGCGAACTTGGTGTACCGCAGCAAACTGTTCGGAAGATTTTGCGAAGACGGCTACAATTCAAACCGTATCGTGTGCAGCTCTGCAACACTTAACGCCGGAAGATAATGGCCGTCGATTTGATTTTTGCATCAGCATGCTGGAAGCATTAGCGGATGACGCTTTCGCCGACAGGTGATATTCAGCGATGAAGCGACATTCCATTTAACCGGAAAGGTGAATCGTCACAATGTGCGATTCTGGGGTACTGAAAATCCACGTGCTCTTGTGACAATTCAAAGGCATTCACCAAAGGTCACTGTTTCTTTTATAAAATTTGAAAAAAATGTATGGGCCCTTCTTCTTCATTGAGAAGACTGTGAATGGTTTAGTTTACCTATACATGTTGCAGTTATGGTTCTTTCCGCAACTAGCCGAAGATTCCACGGATTTTGTCTACCAATACGGGGCACCTCCTCATTAGAATCTCGATGTTCGCGCTTACCTGAACCATGAACTCGCGCATCGCTGGATTGGCCGTGTGCGTGATGATGACTCTCTAATGGTGTGGGACTTGTGCTGTTAGAGTGACATGAGACCCCTGATACGTCTAGATACGACTGTGAAAGGTGACACGTACGTACGCATCCTGGCTGATCACCTGCATCCATTCATGTCCATGGTGCATTCCGACGGACTTGAACAATGCTAGCAGGACAATGCGACACCCCACACGTCCAGAATTGCTACAGAGTGGCTCCAGGTACACTCGTGTTAGTTTAAACACCTCCGCTGCCCACCAAACACCCCAGACATTAACATAATTGAGTATATCTGGGATGCCTTGCAACGTGCCGTTCAGAAGAGATCTCCACCCCCTCGTACTCTTACAGATTTATGGGCAGATCTGTAGGATGCGTGGTGTCAATTCCTGCAGCACTACTTCAGACATTAGTCGAGTCCATGCCACGTCGTGTTGCGGCACTTCTGCGTGCTCGCGGGGGCCCTGCATGATATTAGGCAGGTGTACCAGTTTCTTTGGCTCTTCAGTGTATATCAATCATATTTGTAAATATAATACTTTGGAATAAATCGGGTTTTGAAAGTGAATGATTCTTTTGTAGTAACCCTCTATCAGTGTTGGCTTGCCGAGTGAATCCTGATCTTAAGCCCTTCTCTCTTGAGTCGTCCCACTAAGGGACTTTGGGCTTGTTGGTATTCGCAGCACGGTGCACCAGTTGATAAACTCTTGTTTGTCTCCGCACCGCCACAAGTTCGTCAGACGAGAAATTGGATCTGAGATGTGTTTAACCAGCCCCCTCACTCCACGCCGCAGAAAGAATTTAGCGCTAAATCCTACTCCACTGCGCTAACACAGCCAGTGATCCGATGAGGGCTGCCAACTTGCAGAAGCAAAATATCCCTCCCTCGCTGCGGCGTCGGAGGCTGCGGTGGCAGTCTTGTTGCCCGCAAGTTTGTTTGCATTCTGGAGCCTGTCTGATAGATTACCATTACTGCTCCCCTCACTCGGGACGGGAGGGATAATTTTATCAGCAGCTTCCCAGTTGTTGCGAAAATTTGGTTGGACGCAAATCGCGTTTGGGGGATGAAAGGCGCCAAACGTTGGCAGCGCCGAACGTACGCAGTATTTCAACAGCAGCGAGTCTAACGAAATTAACCACCTCTACGAACTTAGGCGTGCAAATTCCTCAATGCAATATCACTGTCGTGCGAGTCTTGAAGTAAGCAATATCATTATGCTGTGGTCTACTGGTGAAATTATCCTTTTATGGAATACGAAATGAAACGGGAGAAGACTTGTGAATAAGCATAAAACACAGGAATAAGAATTATTAGAAAACACAAAGAAATCCAACGCTTGCGACATGAACCGAAAACCGCAATAATAGAAGGTCTCACAGAAATTATAGAAACAGCAACAGAGAGGATCAACATCTAGGGGCGTCCATAAACCACGTAGCTCTATTTTGGCTTCCTGTGAACCCCCCCTCCCTCCCCCCACGTAGCCCGACGCGGCTTTTGTCGCTACCCCCTCTCCCACCCTACATAGCACGTAGCTTTTTTCTCTTTTGATTCCAGAAAACATTTTGTACTGCTTTCTGTTATCAGACAATTGTAAATTACATACGGCGGTAGTTAACTGAAGGAATTAAATATTCACATGCTGTTGCGTGTTCTGTATGGTACCTTATTTTAAATGTAAGAAATAATATGAATGGAAAGCTACGTGGCCTGTCTCGGAACACCCCTTCCCCCCCCCCCCCCCCGCTACTTGAGCCACGCAGTTTATGGACCCTACCCTATGATCAACAGCTGATAAAATCACAAATAAAAAATAAGAAAAAAAACAATAAATTAGGTAAACGAAAGTATCTTGTAGAATTAATACAAGAGGTTTTTAGAAAAAAAGGAAACTGAAGAAATATTTTGAAAACCGATATTAGCTCCTCAGTTAATGAAAGCTCTTTACAACAATAACTCAGTATGAATAAAAGAACATTTTCGACACAACATAGCGTCGTCTGTAGGGAAACAGAGATGTTAGTCTCTACAAGTCGAGGTTTATGCGCGTCATTTAATAGATACGCAACTGCGAAGCAACGAATAGCGAGAACGCTTTCATTAAGTTTGCTTTTCGTAGCATTTCATTTTAAATTAAATTCGTCCACTTGATAAAACTTTACGGCTCAATAAACGTGGAATTAAATTGTACAATGCCATTCAATTAAGTCTTCTCACTTCTGTCATTTTCAGTCAGTACTGCACGGTGCTCGGACGTGTTTAAGTACTTGCATTTGACATCAGACAGAGGTTAGGACATCTAAAAGTAAAGAACAAAGTGGGTGACTTTTTTTATTACACTGAATGTAATGCGAAAATTTAAGCTGGTATTTTAGACAGATGAAGTCAGCCTGTTGTGGCCTCTGACCCTGAAAATGAAAACTATTCTGCACGCGTGAGCACGCGAAAAATAACGGTCGTGGGCTCGCTCTAGCCCATACGTGCATCTAGGCGACATGCAAGCTCATAGATAGCATCGAGCACGAGGACTGTGGGGCGTGTAGATAATATCTCTGGATTATTGTGGTCACAGGCAGTCATGTTATTACCAGGTTGATCCATGCTGAACAGATGAAAGCTCGCCATCGATTTGTAGTCGACTTGTAATTGATTCATTAATGTATAAAATTTTGGTAACTTCTGAAATAAAACTCAAATGCAACATGCGTGTGACTGAAAAAACTGAAATAAATAACAAGTGTTCAAACCTTTTTCGAAAATATCGTAACCAAATGCAGAATAGAAATCTCCTAATATGAAAGTGTAAGCTCAGTTAAAGATATTAAGTTTACGGAGTATGTTAATGTCGGTTTCGTCAACTATTTTAATTTTTTAATGTAACGAATTTCAGTAATAACTAGAGACTGTATTATACGCAATGCATGTTATCACATACATATACATATTAAAGCATTTTCACCGGTTATTGCATATTTTACCTCAAACAAAGTGATGATGCATATTTTCGCTATGTTTCAAATATTTTTCGGTGGTGTACGTAGTTAATAAATAAAATCTTACGCTGTAGCCGGCAAAACCTACAGCTCTTGGACTACGACGACTACTTGAAGAACTACGACCCACGTATGGGAATGTAAATAAACCGATTTCATCAACAAAGAAATCGTTTCTTGCTGCACGTTCTCGTAACAATGCCTATAAAAAAAATTGCTAAATGTGCCTCTACCTCCGCAACAAGTGGTAACTCGATGGGCGACGTGGGTTGAAGCTGTATTGAACATTTCGAGGCCATTAAAGGTGTAGTAAACGGCTTTGGTAGTGGAGAGGCTGTGATATTTTGTCAGTACAAGAAAGCATTTAACAATTCTAGTATTAAAACCGTAGCTGTGATTAACAATATTTTTTCCACACACCTTAGAGTATTAAAAAGCTTGAAACTCAAGGTTTGACGTTAACTGAATCTGTTCAGTTAACGAATAAAATCCGCATTGCCAGAGGTATTCGTGTTTAAACTTAAAGTTTAAAAATATTTTGAACAATAACCCAGGTGAACGTTTCTGTCAAATTTACAGTTTTAGTAAGGGGACGGGTGAACTTTTTCCAGAAACAATGACTGCTAACACAGCAACCAATTTCGAATACGGCCCAGTTACATCAGTGAATGTGGAACAACGGTCCATATCCACTTATAAATATATTTTGAGAGATCGAAGAAACAATCTTACTATTAAATATTTGGAACAGTACCCGATTGTTTACGTTTATAAAAGTAAAAAACAAAAGTTAAACAATTGTTAATTGTGGAATTTATAAATGTTATTCTACTACTTACTAATTGCATGGTGATTTTGAAATAAGAAATCTAAATATTACTAATTTTATTTACCTAATGTTGCATATTTTAAGATTTCAAGACACTATTCTTGCATATTAACATTCATATTTCTAGTTTATTGTGCTGCATACAACCCGGTCTCTAGTAATGAGACCGCTGCGAGTGTAAAGACTAAAGCACATCAGGAATAGGTTCCCGCGACGCGACATACGATAAGAAAAGCTCAGAAACAGTCATACGTCGGCCCGACGAGGACCATTAAATCTCTGTTTACGTCCAGTTAGAAATTCGCTAGCACATGTCGTAAAAGCGCGAATACAGCGAGCGCTCTTAAGGTCCTGTAAAGCGAGTCGTCCGCGTCCTTTTATAGGCGCCGCGTGTGTCTCCAGGACTCGCGGAGCCCCTGCTAGGTAGGCCGCCCCGCGACACTCCGGGCTGATCGCTTATCTGTGGTCGCCAGTATAGTGTAGCGTGTCGCAGCCATCTTTATGTGCTGGCGTGTCTGGTAGCGGCGCCGGCCTACCTGCACCACGCGATACGCCTGTGCCATTTCCAAGTTCATCTCCTTCTTCTTCTCTTCGATATCGGTCATCTAAGGACCACGTGTATTCGTTTCGATGCTTCTTTTTTCTTCACTTCCAATAGTTCTTCATCCTTTCACTTTGTTGTTTCCCCCTTTCTTCCGTCCAAGTGTTATTACATTTCCTCTTCTCCTGGAAACCCTTGAAATTTTTGATCAGTACCCTGAATGTTGCTCCATCTTGCATAAAATCTTCTGTTATTCCGATCTCAGTCATATCTTTCTCTACTCCTTGGATCCACTGGTTGCCCTTCTTACTCTTGTAAACATGATTGAAAATTCTTTTTGTAAGTCTGTTGTTATCCATTCTCATTATGTGACCAAAAAAACTGATTCTCCTCTTTCTGATCGTCTCTAACATCCTTTCAATTTCTTCTTCTTTGTATAGATATTTATTCCTCCGGTGTCTAAACTCACCATTTTCAATTTTTAGCGGTCTCCAAATTTTTCTCTTCCTTTCCCTTTTCTCAATTTCTTCTATTTCCCTAGTTTTTACAGAGAACAAGCATTCTGAGGCGTACAGACCTTCTGGTTTGATTACTCTGTTGTAGTGTTTGATTTTAGTTTTCCTTGATAGATTCTTCTTATTGTATGTATCTTTAGTCAGTTGGTATGCTAGTTCCAGTTTCCTTGCTCTCGATATGTTTGTTTCCTTATCAAGCCCATTAATCTGAATTAATTGACCAAGATATTTAAATTTATTAGCCTTGTTAGTTTTTTCATACTCTGTGTTTAGTACTGTGGGTGAATCCTTAATATTGGTCATTAATTTAGTCTTCTCAAAAGAGATCTGAAGTCCAACTTTTCCTGCTATATCTTTCAGAAGGTTGATGCTTCCAGAGAGAACTGCTATGTCCTCGGCGAAGGTTAAGTTCATCTGCTATTTTATCGAAAAGCAATTCTAATGGAAGAGCCATTCTCCACGACGGGGTTGCATACTACTATCTTTCCGCAAGCAGCATTAACGAGAGTTAGTCAAGTCAATTTTCCTTCAAAGCTTGTGAATTGAGTGAGTAACAGTTCAGTTTTAGGTTCGCGTTTGCCAGACGGTGGGCGTGGAGATGACAGTGAAACACTTGCTGGATCGCCTTGCTAGGCCCCGGGGCACCACTCAACGTAGGAGCCGAGACAGAACTGTCGGATTCCGATGTGGAGTCCGCAATTGAGCTGTTGAGTGACTGTCACTTAAAAACGTATTCGTGACAATTCCACTCATACACTTTTGTTTGAGGTATCGTCCAGTGTATCCAGTTTTCTTCTTTTTTTTATTCGCCTTCTAGACATCAAGGTATTTGAGTTTCCCATGGTATTCTCCAAATCACTGCAGGCGAATGCTGGGATTCTTCCTTTCAAAGACCATGGCTGAATTCCTTCCTGTTCCTTGTCCCCAATCCCACCCCACCTTTAATGTACTCTACATCGACGAGGCATAAAACCATAAATCTTACACCTGTATCGTAGATAAAATAGAAGTTTTATTGCTGTTGCCAGTTGTAACAGTAATAAACCAAATGCCATTCCATTCTTCAAACTGCTGGAAATATTTATTCGTTAACTCAGTAGCTACAGTATCTTTTTTTTTCGGCAAAAACCGTGATCGTACTCCCTTTCATTTTTTAAAACATCTACAAATCACCACATGCGTTCACATAAAACTCAAAATTTGAACAAGTGACGGGAGTTGGTAAAAGGCGTACATTCAACTGACCGAAAACCAAGTGTCACAATTTTTGGAAACACCGAAATCAGGAAGTTCATTTGAACAATTCGTTGTTAATTAAAATTTAGTGCTTGCTAATGTTAAAGTTATTATATCTTAAGGCTGTCAGATCCCTCAATTTGTATGGATCCGACAATATACTTTTTACGGATTGTATTAAATGTGAAATAAAATTTTATTATAATACATAGCATATTTTATATCCGTATATATTTATTCGAAGCGCATTTGAACAAATAATTTCGATCCGTAATGACATAGAAACAATCGGAAATCTGTAATAAAGGCTATTAATGTTCCTTATCTCATAACTAAACTCTAACAGTTTCTAAGAAACGGAATACTTGTGAAATATTGCCATGATGCGTTACTATTCAATGGCAGCAATTGACTTATTGTTAGTCCAAAACGCTAAAAATTATTGACGATTTTTCACAACAAGCAGTGATAAAAAAAGAAAATTTAATTTGCTTTGAATAAGATCGAAGCAAATGAATGTTTAGAACACAATCACCAACCAACAGACATTCACACGCACGTGCAAATACTCACCACAAACAGTAGCAAAACACAGGCATTAATATTTCAAGAAAATTATCACTATATGTTATTAAAAACGAAATAAATATTCCCAAAAAACAACCATTTCAAAACGCCGCCTACCATCAAAGGTAGACAGCAAAAACAAAGGAACTCTAAACACAATGAAACCCGAAACATAAACAAACATATACTCTATGGACTTGTGAAAAACATGGCGTGATGTTTACACTCATGTTTTGAAAGCTATAATGATAGTGAATAGAGATACCGTGTACTCTGGTCGGTGCAGTGCAGTGCAGTGTTATGCATCTTAGGCAGATTCCACAATGGTTCCTGCTAAAACCTACACGGAGAAGCAAACCCTGACCATGAAACATAAAATAAAAAAGTCAAATATAAGAAAAAAATAATTGCAACTGAACTTCATATTGTAACTAACTAAATGTACAAATACCAAACAGAGGTTGCTGATTTTGCTCTGGAAATGGAGTAAAACGCGTACGGAAAAAAAAAAAAAAATATTCAATTGTATTGGCGTGTCACTAACGTTTATAAAAAATTTATCTTGAATGTGTTATTACTATCAAGCTAAAGCATTTTTCTTCAATTCACCATTAAGCATTTCATATATTTTCACCCCTACTTTAACTGATTATTCAAAATGATGTTAACAAATACGTGCTGAGTTCTGAGTAGCTACTGGTTCAGACTTTCACCTTCTTGAATCAAAAAAGAAAGAAACCATTGAAAAAACACTATGTGTGTGTGTGTGTGTTTGTGTGTGTGTGTGTTTGTTTGGTGTGTGTTTGTCTGTGTGTGTGTTTGTGTGTGTGTGTGTGTATGTGTGTGTGTGTGTGTGTGTGTGTGTGTGTGTGTGTGTGTGTGTGTGTGTGTTTGTGTGTTTGTTTGTGTGTGTGTGTTTGTGTATTTGTGTTTGTGTGTTTGTGTTTGTGTGTTTGTGTTTGTTTGTGTGTGTTGTTTGTGTGTGTTTTTTTTTGCTGGTTGACAGCAGTAACGTTATTGTTACACGCAACTCGTGATACACAATGGGAAACATTCGGAAGCCTTGTGCATGTCGTATCTTGTACCGACGCAGCGCGTGTTAGGCCCGTGCTGTATTACAGTAAGCGAATGTAAACCAGAGCTATATACACTGGGCAGGAGTTACGACCGCGGGCTCCAGAACAGAATCCCGAGCGTTACTCACCGTCGATTAATTTTTACGGCCGCACTGGAGACTGCGCTGTTTCAATCCGCCGTACCGCTCATTTCCTGCTCGCCTGTTAGTTAGCTCGTAGATTAAGGGAGTCACTCCCACAGGGCTGCGACGAAGCTGTTTTAAAAACTTTGGCCTGTCGTTCCGAAAGTTTTAGAAACCGTGTTCCCACATTCTAATAGTGCAAACTTCTGGCAGTGAAACATCGAGTAATTACGGATATATTATCTTGGATCTCCGGGTGGTGCCGCATCGATTTGTTAAAACCTAACGTTTCGGCCACCGTTCTGTGACCTTCGTCAGAGGGCTGCTGCGTTTGTTGCCGCTGTCACCTATATACAGCAGTGGGAGCGCGCGCGCTGACCGTCCGCGATGACGTCACGGTAGTTACCGTGCCTAGCGAAGGCGGTCGTCGTGCGTCCTCCTCAGTAGGTATCACCAGAGACGGTCAAGTTGTAGGCCACTCTCAGCGTTCATGTTGTTAGGTGTCTTTTGTATTTCTAATGACTCTGTCACACACGCTCCACTCGGATAACGAGGGTGATACTTACGACGTTGGTTGTAATTGTAATTGTTAACTGTCATTAACTTATTCGGAGGTTCCAGATATTCTGTTTTCTTTCTTTGAATGTATCATGTTTATTGTGAGTAAGCATAATGTTGTTATACACTGTATAGTTTGGCCCCTGTCAGGAGAGAAGCGCTGTGAGCTGATGGCCTCTACCAGGCACCCTGCATAAGAGGACTGTTCCCCTTTATGAATCACCTAGCAACAGTACATCGACTGTTACCAGTGAATGTAGTTATTCCGGAGGTTTATATTTTATTCCTGAGGATAAAATTGGATGTTTTTAGTTACTTTAAGAGACCAAAATGATGTTGTAACCTGCTTAGTTCAACATCGACTGCAAACAGAAGTATAAAATACTGTGCGTTTCCGAGAAACAATGGACCTTGAATTTATTGAACTGATAATATAATTAGCAATTACACTAATTTCGCAAAAAAAACTCACATCACGGTTTGCATAAAAACAAAAAATGAGAGGTGTTTAGTTTTCGGGTACAATTTGAATTTAGCGTTTGCAGAAGAAACATGCAATTAAATGCCGTCGACACGTTCGCAAAGATCGGTGTATGACAGAAATCATATGAGGAGAGCAGTGCGCGTATTCTATAAGTGAACTTAAAACTACGGAGGGCTGGGGAGTGCAAGGACATAGCGACATATGCCTTAGTCAAGTTAACACATGTGGCGACACACGGCAATACGCACACTCAGCCGCACTCTCGGAAATGCTGCTAAGTGTGTTGGCGCTTCTTGTTCGTCCCGGTCGAGCTGTTGACAGGAATCTCTCGTTTTAATGTGGAATAACGAGTCCTAGAACATTCGCTTTTAACTTTATTTTCCTATAAAATATCAGACTCCAAAGATACTAGGTGCAAACGTTAACAAATGCTGCGGCGATTATAACGTTCAAGCAACTATTACTCTACTACTCGGAATACTTTGAAGAACTCTGAATAGTGGCAATACCCAAACTCTTCTCTGCCGATCGCTTATATACAGTAGGTTTCACGGAAATTTCCAGAATATTTCAAAGACTATCCGATATTTATGGAATTCTAACAATACTTAAAAAATCAAAATCATATTAGAAATAATCAAAATTAATACAAAATCATGCACAGAAATGAAAATTTACACACAAAATTATCCACATAAATCGCAAATTTTCCTCTGAGCATCGTAGCTCACATCAAAAATGAAATTACAAACTATTAACTAATGTTTCTTGAAATATTAAATACTATTTACTTAGTTTTTTCCATAAAACAAAGTCCATTTCCAAAGATTCACACTCGAAATTGCAAGAGCAATATGCAAACCCATATTCACTCAACTCCCCGCTTGCTACAAATAATTCTTTAAATACAATTTCATTACAGGTCTGGGTGTGAGAGCTGTTATGCTGCCTTTGTATGTGATTATTGATGGCCTTAATTTCCTTATCCTTCATAATTTTTATTTCTCAGCAGGATTTACACGTCAATGTTGCCTAAAGTGAAGTACAACTTCAGTTCTGCTGATTGCATACAGCAGCCCACAGAACCTCTGAAAACATCTGCAATTTTTCTGCAGAAAAAGTTAAAAAAAAGCAAAAAAACTAAATAAAAACCAAAAAACTAAATAGAATAGCATAAATAAGCAAACAAAATATTAAACAAAAAGAACAAACTGTATTTAAAAAAAAACGAAAAAAAAACACAAAGATGGAAAAAACTGTTATTTCAAAACTAGCGATAATTTTCTAAATGTTTTTAGAGTAGAAATCAGTAATGTACCTATCTAATTGGGATAAGTAGTAATGTTAATTAGTTCATTATGTGTTTAATTTAGAAAAACTGAACTTTACCCCGTGATTTGAATTACAGTTTTGAATGGTTTCCCGAACACACTCCGGGCGAATGGCGTGATGGTCGCTTCAGAATCCGCATGGTCGAATTCCTCCCTGTTCCTTGCCCCCACTCCTTTCCCGCCTCTAACGATCTCGACGTCGACGAGGCGTAGAGTCCTAAACAAATATATTTTCCTTTGTTTTCACTGACGCGACAATACTGATGTTTCTGTTTCGTTCAAATGAACTGCTGTATCGCTATTTAAACTTCAGCCACAATATGGAAAACATTACAGAATTTAAGATTATGAAGTTTTTCAATAACAATTATAATTAATTAAAGAATTTATAAGAAGCGACTCGTTAGAACACTGTGTTCAACGCGTGATTTTGACTGGTTTATAAACTACATTATTGTAATCAGTCCCCGTTTTATGTCCCACCAATAAAAGAATACTTCGCACTGAAAATAAACCCGCGTGTGGTTTGTGCTTGCACAGTACAGAAATTTCAGCGGATCAAAGATTTAACGTGCTACTTAGCCAGGAATCTCCGAAACATGTTAAACCAAACAAACAAGCACAAATGACTAAAAATTATCCACACCATAGTTCAAAATGTTGGCACGTCTCCAAAGCAAAAGGACGCCTATTGGTGTCCCTCTGTATCCAGCTCTTGAAACATATGCATCACATACCTCAAACTGGCACATGTTATCTGTTTCTTTGACAAGAATCTAATAACGCATTTAAAATTGCGAAACATTGTATTTTGTTGGGTTCAAAAACAATTCTGCCACAGCTTGTGGAGTATTGATTTTTAGAGCTAATTGACTGAAGGTTTAAGACGTTTTCAACAATAATTGTTCCTAGAGAATAAAGAGATGACCAAAGTTCTCAATTTTTGCTACACTATAAACTAGGAGCTTGAAACGTGCCTGTAATGTTGAGTGTACCGTATACTTAAACGGAAAAACTTTGGTTAGACCATTGCTTGAATATGGTAGTGCAGTATGGGACCAGCATTTCGAGTATCAAATACAGGAGTTTGAGGGGGAGCAAAAAAAAAAAAGGGATGCTAGATTTGATTCTGTACATTATCGCAAAATGCAATCGTTATCTTACAGGTATGAAAAAGAGCTGGAATCGGATCCATTGCAAGACAGGAGGAGGATGAAGAGGGTCATGGGAGAGTAAAAGTCGTATATTGGTGATGACTGATGAGGCATGGAAAGATATTGGAGTAAGAATTAAAAGTAAAGCATGGAAGGGAAAGGATGACCATGACAACAAGCTGGCACTCGATTTCAGGCACAATGGTGTAGGAAGATTCTCTTTTTTTAGGTAAGGGTGTCAGAGATTGGAATAAGTTACCACGGGAAATGATGAATAATTTACCAAAAGCGTTGAAAGAATTTAAAGTTGAAATTTATAGAGGGCAAATGTAGGTGGGTGCAGGAAAGGGAGAAGATGGGTGTGTAGGGAAATTGCCACCGGAGCGTGCGCTTCATTGCAATTTAATTAAATAATAATAAAAGAAAATAACTTTATTTGAATGTAATACAGTCGGGAAACTGTAAGTAAAGTAAATAAACATTTTGATTTCGAAGTTCTTTGTCAATTATTAATAAAATTGTATATAAAACGCTCTGAATTCAGACTAATTTACGCTCTAAGGTGTCTATAATAAATTTGATTATTATTATTATTGTTACTCCGCTATTCACTAAAAGTGGATGGCGCATGACTTGGCATTTTGTAGCGTTTAACTCCAACTGCGAGTCTTTACACCACGCAATGGTTTTCATAATATCGGTTCGCATCAAAGTCGTCCTGGGTTTCGATTTCACCATTAATAATAGCATCATTAGCAAATAATCTTTTCTTTCCCCTTATTACGTCGCACAATTCATTAATGTATGTGAGAAATAACAGAGACCACGTAAGACTCCCTTAGGGCATGTTGAGATGAAGATAGGAAGGGATGGAGGACTGCATAACAACACTGTAACGCTTCCCCTTGCCCGGTTCTGTATGTTGCGATGATACCGGTTCCACTAACCAAGAGATTCTTCGTTACACGATTTCATTAGCTCCACAGACAAAGGAATAATTAATGAAGACACGTTAATGAGGGTAGGGTGTGATTTAACACAGCGCCAACCACAAAGTAATCAGCACTGATCTAAGGAAATTTTCGCCCGTCTTCGACAATTAACGGTGATGGGGGATCGGGATTGTAGGAGCTGAAAGGCAGCGGTAAATGATTTTACAAAACTCCCCCCCCCCTCCCCCACTCCTGGTCATGATTAAATGTCACGGTTGACAGAAGCAAATTAATTCCCGACACCCCCTCCCCCCTTTCCGATAATTCGGTGTCTGTCGGAAACAATAACTCGCTAACGCGATAGCCTCGTTAGCATAATAGAATTTTCGCAATAATACTTCCAGCTTTAGGAATAGGCGGGGGTGGATAAAAATAGGCTCGCACGGTCCCTCAACGTGAGGGGTTGTGTCTTAATCTGCGATGTAACTAGGGTAACATCGTGTAAATCAACTTTCAAATAATTCACGGTTTCTAAAAATTGCAATTAAAGTTCCCACCTACACTATGAAAAGTGAGAATTTTGTTGATTTCTCCCAGTGTTTTGCGTAACGACTATTGCAAACAGAAGCTTGAAAACTAAACGTTTTCTATTGAAAGAGAATTACGTGACATTTCTTTCAGTCACATTGTGTTATAGAGATGAAAATAATTATTTATGAAATGGAATTAAGTTGCATGAAACCGGACTGTGTGCTAGTAAGAAGCTAATATGTCTACATCTTCAGACAGTAAGAGTCATTCCTAGAGTGAAAATAAAAAAGGGCGTCTATGTGTTAGAAATTGTTCCGGTAGGTACTGTGGTGTCTGCTTTTAGGGAAAGTAACTTCTCAGTCATTCTGTCCTTTCAATAACAAAATTATCCAGTTTGAATATCATAATAATGATGAATTTTTAGCTAACCACATGACACATTATTGTAATTAATAGGAGGACTGATAAGTGAGTGTACAGTTCATTAAAACTTGATCATTGTGAAATTACGCAAACATGAAGTTTGTTTTATTGAGGTATAAACAATTACACATCGTTCAATGTCTTTATTTTTGAAGAGTTAGAGCAATATCTCAGGGTCGTTTACAAGGTAGAATCGATTGCGTAAGTTGCGCCGTGAACGAAGGTTTTGCCGTTCCGCCGCAGGGGTCGCCCGTGCAGCCGGATTTCTCTTCCAGCGGGGAGTCTTCCGAAGCCACCTCGGTCGCCCCCGCGGTGGTCAAGGCTACTTGTCGCCGCATCAGCTGATGGTCCCAAACAGAATGTTCGTTCCTCTGCACCGAGTAGAACAATGTACACCTCGCCCTGCGATGTGGCGTCCGACCCTTGCCGAATCGCAGCTGCCCGGCAAGGTCTGATAGGTTCAACAGATCAAACATAAAAACACCAAAACGTTAATACGTTGCTGGCAGCTTTTCGATTGGCTGCATCGTCTCCCACCACTTTCCGAAAGCGCCTCTTTACTAAGAAACGCAACTAAAGTACATTTTCGGTGGCCGGCACTAGTTAACGGTACTCGGCGGCTCTTTTCCGAAAGGTGCCCAAATAGGAAGCGAGCCTTAATTATTTATGGTGGGCAATAAATCCACTGAATGTCCGAGTCAGGTAGAAAGTTTTAATCACCCACCGGACGTGTATATCTGGACACTTTGTTTACTGACCTACACCTGTCTGTCGGACATGCCGCACCGCCAACATTCACTCAGACCGTGGGAACGCTTGGTCCCTAATAACAATGCACTTATCTATTTCATTACAGTACTTACATCGCTCATCAGTGTCGGAACTATGTCACATTTGTTTTCGTTAAAGTTGGTTTTGGTTCTTTATGACAAGACATATGTTTTTCCTGACTTCTTCTTGAGCTGTTATGCTGAATTAATCACTGATTAAATGTTTATGATTGTATTTAAATGTATTTTATGTGGCATATAAACGCATATTCAGACCTTTGGTCATATTACGATAATATTTATGGTCATGTGGTCATATTTTGATGAAAAATCTGGTAATTTTTTTAATAGTACTAGGAATCCACTAGAAGTTATAGACGAGAAGAAAATAGGAGAAATGTTCACAGAGCTGTACTTCTGTTATACATTGGAGGAAAAAACAAAATTAAATGTCACTGAATCGGTCACAATCCATCAGTCAAGAATTAAAGTTATACACTACTGTCACTATCTAAACGTTAATGTTCCGCCCGCCTTTTAATCTCGACAATGGGCACCAGCTTGCCTGTATCGATCCGCGGCAATACTTTTGAAAATAATCATTAGTAGTCATTAAATCTCCAGTCGATGAGTTCGTATCGCCATGCCGAAAACAAAATTTTTAGAAAGTAAGAGTTGCGTAAAGGGATCTGGACAATGTTCAACTAGTTATTATACACAAATGTTTAACACCTTAAATAGACGTATCCAAAGTGAGGCAACGAACGTAATACTACTGTCTGTGACGGTCTCAATAAGGCTAATTATTCTTGTATTTTTCCGGCGAATAGTGTTTTAATTCGTTGAATTAAGTTGATACTGCGGTCGTAAACCATAATTCTTGGGACCTTTTTAAAAAGAAAATGCAATATTGCTTTCGTTTCCGATGCTTCCTACATTCGTGAGCTAACTATTTGTACGTATCTCATTCACAAGGGCAAACAATCATGCCGAAAAGCGATCTGCAGTTAATAAGTGTCAAATTATTACAATTTTTTTTAATTTCAGTATAACCTCTTGGAATAAAAATTAGTAATTATCTGACAGAAATCTGTAGCGATAGTGTAGTTACCCCTTTAGATTCCCCAAATATGATTCATTAAATAAAGTTCAACATTCCGAATTCTGCTTTCGTGCTCATCAATAGGAGAGTAAAAAAGTATAAAATACAATTTGATTTGGGATGGCAGTCTGATGGCTGTTCAATACGCACCGTGTGCTCGGATTTTAATTAAATTCAGGTCAGTTTAGACATCAAATTACAGACAGATCCAATCCATTAGTAGATATGCAATACAACAGCAACACATTACATTACCCCGCTCGTGCCGCTATTTCGTCTTGGTACAGTAGCCTACGTGCTGTCGATTCCAGAGCTGAGGGGCTGTTTCTTGGTTCACCTCCCTTACTCTAGGTTGCATTTTATAGTTTTAAAGGTTTTTCCGCACTTCATTGCTTCCTATCGCCCCGTCTTAACACCACCTCAATACCCTGAGCGCAGGTGATTCATTCAAACACTGTTTGGCACGAAATTTGATCGATATGAATCAGTGCAGCGTACTGTATAACCAAATTAAATTATTATAGATTTAACTGTGAAGCATTTTCAATCAATACAATCATGATAACAAAAAAAATCGTATTAATTAGTACTAGAACAGCGACCGTTATACAATTCGTGTACACAATTCACTGAAACTCTTTTCATTTTCAATATTTTTATTTCGTTACTCACATTAATGCAAGTACACAAATTGTACTTTTTTTCTGGAACAAATTCTATCGCGCACATTGAATTATTGCCGAACTCGATGTCTTTAAATCTTTTCTTGAGACGTAAGATACGCGGAATACATCACCACACACACTATTCATTCACCTAAGCCCATAATTGCTGTTCCAACTGGTATACATTCCCATTAATGTTTTCGCTTTTTTTCCCTTCTGACAGTGAGAGCTTTAGCGGTGGCAGGACGTAGAGGCAACGAACGGGGGAACCCGATGTCCTGATGGTGGGGCGGGTTTTCGAACCTGCGACCTGCAGAGTACCAAGCCGCACCGTGAGCAGTCAGTCCTACTCCGTCTCCTTTGGCATTGTTGCACACACACGTGTCTGGTCCGTGGGGAAGTACTTGACAACGCAGGTCTCATTTCTTCATCGGTGGATTTGAGGTTTCCCTCATTGACATTTTAATTTCAGTCAACGGCGAATTAGTGAGTAGTTAAACATGTCGATAACACTTTAAGCACCCATAGCGCAGGTAGCCGGGTATCATTTCCTTAACCAAGATGTATCTAAAGAAACTTCAAGAATTTTATTTAATTCCAATGTTGTGTCTGCTTTTATACCTGGGAGTTCCTCTCGTGTATTAATTCGAAGATAATCTGAATTCGCAATGAATGGATCAGAAACCCTGTGAAAATTTTCAACGCTGTCTCCAAAGCAGTTTTTGAATCTCTGCTGCAGGATTTCTACTGTTCTTTAATTAAGTCTATCAACATTCTGTTATCACCACGAAGTGACCTTGCAGTCGGAAACACGACCCAGTTTCAACCCGATGTAGACAGTTTATTTTCAAATCCTTTAATCTTATTCATACTAATAAGAAAATTCTCGTTCCTATCTCATTCAAGTGTACGAAAATGTCACCATCTGCAAATAAATCCTACTCAGGGCCTTCAAAAGGCAAAGATCCGTCTTTCCAAAGTTCTGTATTCCAGTTAAAAGCTTTCCTCGAAATAACCTTCGTACTTCTGAATGTAGCGGGAGTGTGGTATGTTACGAACCCATTCCCTGCCATAAAACGGAAAAGTCGCGAAGTAAACCTTGTGAATGTGGCCGCGGTTATATCGGACAAACGCAGTGGTATATTGTGCAGCGATGTGTTAAACAGGCAAGAAATGTTCGTTTCCAACAAGAAGAGAAATTTGTGGTGGCCGTACACAGTGTGCAAGAAGGTCATACAACTGATTTTTGAAGAAAAAAAAACTACAATTTTAGCCCGGCTCAAAGTATTTTGGGACAGCGTTATTACCGAAGCTGTAGAAATGAGAACAACTGATTCATTAGTTAACAGGGACACTGGTTATGAACTCAGTGCGGCCTGGAACAGTTTCGCGTCGGTAACGAGCAGAAGAGTGGATGACGTCATCACACTGTGCTGATTTCTGTCTTCCACTGTTTCCGCTGCAGCGTGTAAACAAACAGTTAATGATTGACATTTGGCTGAAAATGAGGGTTCAAATAGGCGCCTTGGAAACGTCCCAAAAGTGAGACATCTTAACGCGGCTGGAAGACCGAGAGTTTATTTATTAATAATAATTATGTTGTGGTTCACTATATAAAACAAAATCAGCAGCTACTATTTTAGCTGAATATTCTTTAATCGCGTTTAAAACGTAGTGAGCCATTAATTCCCTAATTTACGTTATCTATTAAGGGTCTTTGTGGTTCGACGTAAACAGGAGCAGACACATAATAAGACATATTAAAACTAAACAACACTCACAATATAATACAATACAAGAAAAATCAAAGTCTTTACCAAATCATTACAAAAGAGTATTATGTCACATACACTCCTTTCTGTGTAAATAGATTTGATATTATCGGCTTAATGCGGCCGATATATACCTAGCGTCGATATTTATCTCGATATATTTATCGATATTTATATCAATTTGCTTCCGTTTTAACGACGCGCTCGCTACTCAGTTCGCAACGCCATCTCCATGAGACGCCGAGAACTTCGACGTCAAAGTGATAAAATTCCCATGTACTGAAGAGGTTCAACAAGATATATTTGAACAATATCGCAGCTTGGATATTTTCCGTCTGCGCTAACTCTGTCGGGACACGGGAATCTCGGCACTCGGGGCGGTGTGTTTACCTATATTACCCGCGACGCGATGCTTGTCCCGCGGCGAACCAATCAAGGGCCCTGATTGCAGCGCGGCAGCCAATCCGGGCCCCCGGCGGCGGCACAATGAGGCGCCGTGGCGCGGGGAGCCGCCGGATTCAATTACTGTTTGCCGGCCGACGCCTCCTGAAAGGCCCCGCGCTCAATACAGACACCACTGCCGTAAATAAGGTATCAGCCGCCGCGCAGCCCCGCGACCACCTCGCGTACGTGCCAGGAGACCGCCCGTGTTTGCTACCGAGCGAGTGGACATCCCTACAGACTCACAAGGGACACGTCGGGACCGCACGAAAACAAGCGATCATAAACAAAACACTGGTGTGTGTCACTTTCATGCAAGCATCATTACAATAGAGAGAAACAAAGTAACAAGATATCAACACCATATGAACCAAATTATACACAATTCAATGACGTCAGTGTATCATTACATTTTCAATCAACAGTGCCACAAACTCTGTACTTTAATCACTTAGCATAGCACAGAACAAGCATATACAGCAGTACCACCTGACAGTGCTTATATTAGTCCACAAAGTGCAGATGTGGTATTTCGATGAATCGTTTAAAACAAATTGGAAGATAACAATGTGGACACTTCACTAAAGCCTCGTTATCACATTCCAAATCACGCTGTACAATATCAAAAACTACACTAATTACATTAACAAATTATGATGGAATGTCAATGTAATAAACATATTGCAACATAATCTTATGGGTAGGTGCAGCTAATTGATTGTAAATCACAGAGTGAAGTTTCATGATGAAATAACGATCATGTATCTTCACTTGTGGTTTGGCACATTGCAGTCTTGCAAAATCAGTAATCTTCTGATATAGAGCTTATATTGCCGAAAGAAGTAAACATCAAGGGGTTTGCAATATTTTGTTGTTTTCGGTGGCAATATCTTCAACATAACATCTATGTTTGGAAAAATTGCATCTAGAAGGGTACGATCTGTATGGCCTAACCAGGAATCACACAACTATACGCTCTTTTAGTGGCTCTTTAATGGCGCTAGCAGACAAGTGCGGAGTTCTGCATGTAAATGACACACACCACTGTTTTATTTATGATCGTATGTTATTCTAAACATGTTTTTGTGCGGTTCCGAAAGTTCGAGGTTAAATGTGTCCCATTTTAGACGTAGGCCTATATTCATGTGTTAGAATTTTTCTTGCCGACACCAAACGCTCTGTATCTCCACAGATCAGCAACGTCACGGCAACACTCGCTACAGTAGTACAAACGTTAAATTCGAGTTTCTATAAAATAGGAATACTATGTGATAAAGTAAAAGCAAATTAAGTAAACATAAGTAGACCGGGTAGTACGGAAATAACTAGAAACACAATCCCACAAAACCAAGTGTTGTACGCCTGCTTATATGTCTCTCACCTTTATACCATACATCAGTCTACTGAGGATAGAGGAAAAAGTAAGAAAAATTAGATGATTTTTTGTTTAATTAGATCTCATATGTTTAAGTGATTGATTGATGTCATTGCAATGTAATTTATTCCATGTGTTGCGAACATGACAAATCGAATTTAAGTGCTATCTGAAAAATATATAAAATATCCCAATAGTGAAAATATTTGTTAATTAAAAATATGTAAAAGGTCTGACCGTGTGTATTTGTAGCAATAGTTCTCAGCTAAGCCACCTAGTAGATCTGCAGTAAGCGTTTCGGAGGTGTCTGACCCATTCCGCCCTTCCACTTTACTGTTGCAGAGATGAAGGACGTATCCAACCAAATTCCTGATGAATCGCAACGTTTTGCACAGTTCACAGCTGTACGCGACGTTGAAGTCCAGTCTTACTTGCTGAGGCTTAAGACGACTGTTTCTGTCGGTGGCTTCCGATGACGTCACATGAGCTCTAGAATCGACTGGCTTGCAGCTAACTAAATAAAAAGTAAATTGAGTAATCTAAATCTCCTGAAACATTACTGCAGTGTAGCTTACGATCAGCGCCAGGGTTTACAATACACAAACAGCGCTCGCCTATTTAGCTTTCTGTAATAGAGTAACGTGTCCCAGGGACAGACATTCAATTTGGCGCACTTTCCGCCTCCGCTGTGCTGTGACCTGCAGTACCGAGTCACGGACCGTACTGATGTTACTGGGGACAAAGAACGGGAAGGAATTCGGCCATGACCTTTTGAAGGAAGCATCCCGACATTCGCCTGGGGTGATTTGGGGAAACCATGGAAAACCCAAATCTGGATGCCCGGACGGGGGATTCCACCCGAATGCGAGGCCAGAACGCTAACCACTCACCCATCACGCTCGGTTTGTGTATCGGAAACGACTCCTGGCGCACCGGGATCAGGACATGCCGCAGTGACTGCTGGGCCCCTCTTCGTACAGTTGTACATTAATACATTTTTTTCTCAAAATACAACTACAAGAAACACAGCTGTCGTTACAGTGAAATTCAAATCATGTATTACGAATGTGAAAATACACAATCTATTAGAATTATAGTGATGTATGAGGGGGTACTTAACAATATCCGTATTATTATTACTGGGGGCGGAGCTTGTGTAGTACCCGTTGCTGCCGCTAGGCGTTTTTAGCGAACTCATTGTCAATTCAGTGCCGCCTGCATTGTCGACCTACCTTGTTCTGTTAATCTGCAGTGATTGTTTTTGCTAGCGCTGTTTTGTTATTGTTTCATTTTTGCTGATGGCAAGTTTAAGTGAACAATTGCAGCGGTGAAATTTTGTTTTCTGCCCAGTAAAAATGATACTCAAACTGTTTCACTGTTGAAACCAGCTTACATAGATAACGCTATGGGAAAAACTCGAGTCTACGAGTGGTTCGCTCGGTTTGAAAATGGTGACACGTCAATCGATTACAAACCTCCTTCTGGACGTCAATCAAGTGCCCAAATCGACGAAAATGGTGAAAAAATTGGAGAGCTTGTGCTCTCAGACCGTCGACAGACAGTTTATCAACTGTCAGAGATTAGTGGGTTACCTTGGAGCTCAGTTCAGCGAATTTTAACCGAAGATTTTGGAATGCAAAGGGTTGCTGCCAAGTTTGTTCCTGGGGCGCTAACTGACAATCAAAAAGGACGTCGAGTTGAAACATGTCGTGCTTTGAAACAACAGCTCGAAATTGATCCAGATTTTCTGTCAAAGGGCATTACTGGTGATGAGTCATGATGTTATGGTTACGACCCAGAAACAAAGCAACAGTCAGCCAATGGAAGACGTCATTGTGATCCCTCCAAACAGTCAAATCAAACATGAAAACAATGCTCATATGCTTTTTTGATGCCAAGGGTGTAGTTCATTTAGTGTTTGTTCCCCCACATCAGACCATCAATCAAAATTTTTATTTGGAAGTATTAAGAAGATTACGCAACAGTGTTCGTCAAAAAAGACCCGACTTGTGGCAGACAGGAGACTGGTTCTTCCACCACGACAATGCACTTGCACACACATCTCTCTCTGTTATGCAGTTTTTGGTCAAAAATGGTATGGTTCGGCTGCCCCACGCACCTTACTCGCCTGACCTGACTCCGTGTGACTTTTTCTTATTTCCATATATGAAAATAGGCTTGAAAGTATACCGATTTTACCACATTGAAGAGGACGAGAAAAGAACGAGGGACGAAATATGAGTTCAGAAAATGTTTCGAACAGTGGAAGCACCGATGGGACATACGTATTGGTTGCAGTGCAGTATATTTTGAAGAGGATAAGGATTGTAGGATCGTAATTTTTCACGGCGTTGTATATTAATACATTTTTCTCGGGCTTCCAGCTGCGTTAAGATATTACATTTGTGGGACGTTTCGAAGGCGTCCTTCTCTGCCTTCATTCTTAACCAAAAAATTTGAAAACATTTAAATAATAATTTCGTTTTTTTTTTTTTTTTGCCTACCCCATCGTACATGCACGTTGACCGTAGTGGTCTAGTACGGCGTGAGGTCGACAAGTGCTGCGGTCGGAGCCTCTAGCAAGGAATATGGCAATGGGGTGCACGCTGCTACGTGCTTGCAGGAGGACCAGAATCAATCAACGACCTGCCTGCCGACCGTATCGCAGACACGTCCGACGCGTGAGGTGTCCGGCCGTTGCGTGGCAAGGGAAGCAGTGCTCCCGTCGTTCTTCGAAGACGCGTGTGGCTGGTCATGGTCCTGCTCAATGAACAACTTTAAACAAATTTAGTTCGTCCGTCGCACTTTAAAATGTTGTCCCAACCCACGTGACGAGGTCTCCTACTCTTTCAACAAAAGTAAACTCTTGATTTAAATTTAGTACAATTTTTCTTTGAACATTATATTCAGTATGCCTGTTCTTCAATTAATTTGACACATTGAAATTATTATACCACCTAACAAACATTGCTGGCACAGCAGTAGTAAAAAATCTATTATAGCAGAATACCATGCATGTTATTGGGCAAAGCAGTGTACATTTGTTAGATTTACGCCAATTTGGGCTGGAAAAATTGTTACATCATGGAATAAAGGACTGAAACATGGATTTAACAGAGTTTTGTTTTTGTGGAGTTTATCTGGAGTAGGTAAAAGTTCTGTAGTAAATGTTTTGGTTGATTACAACAAAAAGGGGGGGGAAAGATGCCATTTTTGAACGTACACCTTCGGATATTGCTTTTCAAATATTAGGAGAAAGACATAAAGCTATAGTTTTTGAGGAATTTTATTATGCAGATGGTGAAAATACGACATGTAATTAAAGAGGTTGTTTGAGGGAGCTGATTTCCTACCAACGTAAAATTCTCCACTTTAAAGACTGGCCTACAGGACGTGATTTTGGGTTTGATTGATTTCCCCAAATCACTTGTGGCAAAATCCAGGATGCTTCTCTCAAAAAGGCCATGTCCGAATTTCTTCCCGTTCCTGGTCCCCAGTCCCATCCCGTCACTAATAATCATGATCTCGACGTCAACGAGGCGTAAAGCCATAAGTAAAAAAAAAAAATAATCTACGGGATGTGCAGTGCTGGGGCTATAAAACCTTCCTAACGTCGAGGTTGTAATAAGCCTGGCAGGTTGAGCCAAATGTAACCTGGCATAGGGTCGCCAAATGTAACATGCATTTAATATCAATCAACTAGCAACTACATCAGCCGAGAGTTGCCTGATATAAAGTACTCAATTACTGACTACTCCATACTACGAATCTTTGGACAGTATTTTGGCCCATATGTCTCTCAATCACGCATGTAGTATGGAGATTACAATATAATAAACCGTCAATTTCAACAGGTCAGGTGAATACTTTTAATCAATGATTAATGCTCTGATGAAAATTCAATACGATTTGCTTTTAAGGTCAAGCAGTACCATTAAATATACACTCAAAAAAGGATGACTAACGAACAAGAATAACTAATGCCGCAGCATTCATGGCATACAGTGCGCGCTTTATATACCGTCAGCGATATACGAGCTCACTCTCACAGAGCGCGACTTGAAGTCTCTCTCTGGCCGCGCTAGCGGACCGAACACTCTACTAACTTAAAAATACTCAGTGACATTACAATTATTATCAGTCTATCAGCAATTACATTATACATATTATTACATTTCATTTCATTTGACTATAGCTTTAATAAGAAATAATAATTATAAACCTACTGTATTTACCGTACAACTTAGTTGGTAGCATATGCTGCAAGGTTGCTGTTGAGATTGTCCCTGGCACGTAGGAAGCGAGATCAAGCCAATGGCGCTACAAACTATTACTCCTGGCGTCTGTCTGCTATGCCACTGAAGAATATGGTCTACGCGGTAGAGTCTAACCTCTCGCACGTACGCAGGCAGCATTAGGGATGAGAGTTAATACCAATATCGATAAATATATCGACGCCAGGCAGATATCGATAATATCGGTAGTATCACGCCGAAAATATCGATATTTTCCAATATTTGTGTATGTTACATTATAAATTAAAAATAAGCAGGTCAATAAAAATCAAGGAATAAATTTTAGGCAGTTTATTGATAAAAAGTAGGTCTACAAACATTTAAGATCAAAATATCCTTAATTTGTTTAAACTTTGGCATGAAGGCTATTACTAGTTTTAGTGACAGCGTCTTTGTGAAGAGGTTACTTCGAGTAAATGATGAACTGCAATGTTGAACATATCGTACTGTAATTCGTATACCAATCATGATTGATTTTAATTCATTTTGCAGAAAAAAATGCACCGTAACCTCCAAATAACGAAATTTAGTCTAGACCAGATTAAATTAATAATAGAAAAAAGCATCTCCTTCACACTTTTGAAAGTTTTTCAAATTTTTATCAATTTTTGTTTTAATAGTTCTACGAGAAGGCACTTTATGTAATGGTGCTAAGTGTTTCATTTAATACTTAAAATGTTTGCCTTCAACTGAATTAAAGGTTCTGTTATCAACACTCAAAAATCAAGCAATCCGGTTTAGAATATTGTGATACGTCGTAGAGACAAAAAAAGAACCAACAGACGCCAGCGTAACGCAACAGATTAATAATAAAACGGTGAACGTAAATGAATGAGGAACGATTAATGCACACGAAATGGAGTGGAAGTACAGATTAGGAAAGGGCGTTATCTATTTTGTTATCGTGCTACATCAGTGTTAGTCATAGAGTGGAGGCAGAGTCAAGTTTGGTTCCTGACACACAAACATTTATTTGCAGGATTCTTTAGATATTCACTGCATCATATTGATATTATTGGTAGATATAAATATCTATATTCTTGGTCCGATATTATCGATTGACTGATATATCCTTTCAACTCTAGGCAGCATCACTGTAGCACAATTTGAAGCTGGAGTCGTCCCGAAATAAGACGTTTCGCAGTCAGCAGTGACGGCGTGTTCATGCCGGCTGCAGTCTGAGGCGTCGGTGGTTACTGGAGCCAACGCAACGGCACGGTCGCCACCAGCGCAGCCCGGAGCGACAAGATGGCGGCCGTCTCTCCGCGGCCACGCTGTGCTGTGCCTCTCGTCGCTGTTTACGACGATCTCCTTCTGTTCAGACACACACACACCACTGAGGAGCCGCATTGTCGCGGAGGCGAATTACTCCGCCACGAGCGAACTCACTCGCATGACGTGCATTACTTGCGCCTTTCCACCTCGTTTGACCGCTGTAGACCGACCGAGCGGCCGTAACACTGTCAACAAAATAAAGTTACGGCATTGCAATAGAAGTAACACCGAAACATATAACAAGAAAAATAAACGAGGACCGGTTCAATGAACTAAATCTGAAAGACTCCTTCTATTTCTTGTTTTGTCAGCTCAACATTTCGAGAGGTTACCTTCAGGCGAAGGTATTTACTGTAAAGCATAGGTCACCAAGCAACATTAAAGAGTTTTAGTGTTTCTTTGTCGAAAGATTAAATTAATCGATCTATTTCTTGTTTATTTTTCTTGTTTTATTTTAATTTTAGGAGCCGATAGAGGTTTTAGGGAAATGAACCACCGCAACGCCCTGCCGCCACGACTAGCCCACCAAACGCTGGGTTCTATCAAACAAAACTAAGGGTGCATCCACCGAATACCTGCGATGTTTTTCCAGAATTCAGAACCCCGCACCCCCACCCCCACCCCCATTCTGGTGAAATTTGGTGAGATCTAATGGGCTCCCCCCCTAAGATGACGTGAGGTTTTGATGGAGTCCCCCACCCCTCTCCCCACCTACCCCGTAGTTTTTTTTTAGATTTTTTTATCTCTACTGTCCAAGAACTTAAAAAGATGACCTGAGATTCCCGTCGACCCTCCCTCCCCTCCCGCCCCCCTTTCTGTGAGTTATCAGACAGCAAATTAAAAACTCTTTCTAAACCAAATGAGTGGACAAATGAGTGTAATTATCGATAAACACAATCGGTGTTTTTACAGTACAGAAATAATATTTCGATAAAACAACTGATTTCAGTACAAATGATTCGAAGTTTCTCATTAGAGTGGATTTCAAGCTGTATCGTGGCACCAGTTGCCATCTTGTGTACTGTGAAGCCAGGACCAGCTCGCGCTGATGGAAGCAGCTGACCACAGTGTGAATCCCGCAGCTGACACCAAGCACAGCAGCATGTCGAGCTATCGATCTGACCTGTGGAGTCGGACGGATCACTGTGTCGATCATTTATCACGCCGCCTTACCAGCTGTCGATCTGTTAGGCAGTTTCAACGACCGCCGCCCTCGATAAAAAGAAATATGGCCAGCTGCACAAGTATCTCATCCACCTTCCCCGCCAAGTCACACGTACAACTGTACCGAGAAAGAGGAACGGAATACGCAGCGGACAACATCAGCGAGGGTGGATTTTAATTACTGTATTGTTGAATGATATTACAAGCATAATACACTAACAATAATTCCGTGTGGCCGTAGTGACCTGGTGACAGGGTTTCTATTGGCTGCGCATTTCGACCCTGTCGTAGACGCCTTAACCTAACACAGTAGTCCTACTTACGCTACAAAAGCGAGCGACACCGCTTGATCTCTGGCTGTACTACAATACAAGCAGCGACAGCTGTCGGAAACGCTTGGCTGTCGTGCGTGCATGCGACAGATTCGCGCTACAAGTTGAGCAGCTACATCTTTTATACCGTGTGTGTGCATTTACATTTTTAAATTTGCAACCTGACAAAAATTATAATTATTTTCCCCCTTTATAATTTGTTGTTTCATATCACTGATAGAGTAGTATGCAGTTGCGTCAGTATGAATGAACAATTTTCCACGTGTGATTGGTTGTAAATATAGGTTATGTATTAAATAAATTCATAAAGCGAATAGCTAACTGTCGAAAACTTCAATTTTTGGCTTCCATAAATAGCAGAATTGGTTGCCATGGAACTAAAAATGGTTAATATACGTTACGTTTTCCAAATTGAAACGTGCCATTCTTGCAATTCAAAAAAAATTATCACGCAACGTATTTTTTTATTTTCCTATTTCTTCTTCGGATATTTTGCTACAGGAGCATCGTTCCGCCAGCTCCCATTTTCATTTAGAGTTGGAAAAACAACTATTGCAAATATAGCGAGTGAAATTTCAATGGCGTTGTGGACACCTTTTCAGCCATTACATATGCCACAACGAGGGAATGAATATTTCTTGCAAATTAACGTCGTAGTAGCAGACGCTTCTAGGCAATGCCTGTCGCGCGTGCTACAGCGACAAGATACAAACAGGTTTGAAATCCAAACGTCAGGCAGGCAGCGCTACAAATGAAGCTCATGTAGGACAGTACCGCAACTACACCTGCGCTGTGTTTTGTCGCCTGAAGCAGTCGCTCGCTTTTGTAGCGTACGTAGGACGCGGCCTAAACCTACAATCCTGCCGGGTGCAGGGGACCTACAGTTAAAATGGAATCCGAACAACGGAAGAGTTCTGGCTTACTTCACATTACACAGGATTCTGTGGTCGAGTTAAGTGCCTTTGAAAATCCCCGCTAAGACAGGGATTCGAACCGGGGACCTTTGGCTCTCCAGTCAGACGCCTTAACCACTGAGCCACCAGACCGCTATAATAGCATTAATGAAAGAATCAATCTTGACTTAAGAAATCTTTCAACCTCAAATACTGAAATAGGACGAAGTAGCCAATTTCTAAAGCTGTAAGTGTGTAAAGAATGGACTTCATGAACACCAGAAAGAACGAAAATTTTAGCCTTTGAAATTAAATTCTATAGAAGGATTTTGAAAATTAAGTGAACAAATAAAATACGAAATGGTTGATGAGTAAAGAAGTATCTCTAAAAGTCTCATGGCCCCATTTTAAGACATGGGGAGGGGGGAAGAGGGGGAGAGGTATTTGGATAATTTTTTAGTGAATGTACCAGTTGAAGGTAGTGAACTGTGGAGGAAGATATCGATTAGAATAGATTAAACAAATAAATGAGAAGAGGTTATAAGGAATGTATTGAGAAGAGGTTAGATCAAGATAGGAAGAAATGGATGATTGTATCCAACCAGTCGACAGACTGATCAAAGAGAAAGATGGTTCAAATAATCGAAAAACAATTGATGATGAACCCATGAACTAATGAGCAAATCGTTGAATACAGAAACGAGGGAAATAAACTAAAAAAATTCCACAAATATCTGACAGCCACAATATGTGTCTATTGCCACGCTACATTGATATGTTTAATGACCACTCAGAAAATGTAAGAACGAGCAAATAATAATAATAATTATTATTAATTTCAGTTTCGATTGGGGCTAACGCTCCGGTGGCTATTCCCCTAGTCATCTATCTACCCCAATTTACATAGATATATAATTGGAATGTTAAATTCCTCCCCCATTTACTTTTCGGATTTACAAATTTTAATTTTAAATTCCTTAAGCGTTTTTGGTAAATTATTCATTAGTTCACTTGGTAATTTGTTCCAATCCCCGACACCCTTACCAATAAAAGAAAATTTTCCCACTCCCTTAAACATGAAAGCGAGCACAAGCTTGTGGTCATGGTCGCCTCTCCTCGTCCATACACCATTCCTAATTCTTTGACCAATATCCCTCCAAGCTCCTTCACTAACATATGCCCTGTACATTCCCAGCATTCTATTCACCCTACTCCGTTCCTCCAATGAGTCCCAATCCATCTCCTTTATTATATCAGTTACTGAATGGGTCCAGCAGCAATTTCCACAAACAAAAGCAGTGAAGAAACTTAAATAACACAGAGTTAACAGGTGACCTCGGAGTAACTATCTCACAGCCATACACCAGTAAAATCTATTATTCCTAAATAAAATCCTGGTCATGGGGATTGATGGAGAAGTATTCGAAATGGATGGACACGTGTACTTGAGGTTAACGCGCACTCTTTGTATTTCGTCTCACTCATCGATACGACAGGCCACGACTTTTGATAAAAGCGTTCTGCGAAAATCTATACGGCCGAATTGGCACCATTAATGGTTTTCTACCCGTCACCACATACAAGCTGTACACAAGTATTCACCTCGCATCTGAAAAGAAAGTTACAAAACTTACGATCAAACACCTCGGAAAAACGAGGATTGGCAATTTTGAACACAGACAGGCTATTTACATCATGGTTTTCGTTTGACAGACCCCGTTTGTACATTACAGAATTACGAACGACCATGGCAAGAAAAATTGACGTGCTGCTCATAAAATATGTAGCTAACAGCATAGTTCCTGGTAATCACATTTTAATACACATTAGTTCTATAGTGTACAGACGTTCACTTCTCCTCGTACTGAAGCAAAATCCTTCCCTTATTCATTTAAACCTTACGAAAGCTCAGGTTGTGGGATTAATGGAAATTACGTTATAAAATATTTTTCTTGATGTTGGTAGCAGATAATATCTGAATTACATTTGTTTTCGGAATAATTCCAGAAACAACAAATAAGAGTTGAAAACATCGTTCACGTTAGAGGCACGAATAATTTTTTTTTTTTTATTTTTTATTTTTTTTTTAAATTTTAGGGCCGTATAACAGACCTGAACGGTAAAACTTTAGAGTGTTGGTAAAGTGGAACTCACTAGCACCACCAAGAAAATCGATATTAAAGTTTTACTTCGAGTATGTATTGCGGTAATGATGGAAGCGCGTATGACTGCCGTAGTGGTTGCTTCCAGTCTACCAACTCGTCACATTGTCTTGCAAAATCAGTTGAAAGCGATCCACGGTTATTGATTTTGATTAAAGAGTCACTTACGGAATATAAATAATTACTAACTAAATAAAGGTTCTTTAACCCGCGGTCGCCAGGTTTAGGTACTACTGTTCGTCGGGTTTATTAAATTATAAATTCACACACTTTAGAATGAACATCTACACAAAAACTTTATTCAAGTTCATAAACTTATGCATTCACACCGACGGGAAGTACCACCACCAACATAATATTTGAACAAGGATTCAGACTCCTTTTCCGAAAATTGCAGGCTCGTGGGATAAGAGACATTGAACTACAAAAACTCCCACGCTCTCTACCGTCCCCTTAACACGTCCACACTCACTTGCAACCACAGCACTCCATTCAAAGCAGTGAATTTAACAAATTACTAGTTTCCATTATTCTCTTCTCCGAATGTTCTTTTTCTTTTCACAATTTCTACGAATAAAGCGAAACGTTCACTCCTCCGAACTTCACTTGACGACGGTCAACGATCCACTCCCCATACAAAGACAACATAACACCCACTCACGACGCCGGATACAGATATACCGTATGGCACAGACGTATGTCACGTTACACAGTCATTGGCACATTATTTTGCTGCTGTGCGGAAGAAACATCGCTAAGTAAACATTCCCCTCTGTTTGACCTCTTGTAGTGTATCATATCGAAAAGAATTACGAACATCGAAGAGGTTGGAAATTGTAAGAGTATGACCGGACGAGTCTGGTTTAATGCAGTCTTCTTCCTGTCTTACGCTAACCTCTTCATCTCTGCATACCCCATAGAACCTACTCTTCAGTTCTTACCTCCGACTGTTCCCTCCGCTAAGAAATTAACCAATAATTTATGTCTTGAAATATTACCCACCATCCTGTCTATTCATTCCGTAAACAAGGTTCTTTTGTCACAAACCATTTCCAAAATACGTCGATTTAGTTCTTTATCTGTCCATGTAATTTTCGGCATCCTTCTAGAGCACCACTTCAAATGCTACAATTTTCACTCTTTCTTGTATTCCTAACGTCCATATTTCGCTACCATAAAATGTTTGCTCCACACGTAGCGTATATGATCGCTACATTAATATTTGGAACTAAAATATTTATCTTTTTCAACAAGATTCTCGTCGCTTGCACTATTCTGCTTTTTACATCATCACTGCTTCGTCCATCAGACGTAATTTCACTTCTTAAGTAAGTGAATTCACTCATTTCTTCTATAACATCCGATCCTTTTTTTATCGTTAATCTGATATTTTTGCTACCATTTCTCTTCCATCGCATCACTTTTGTCTTCCTTGATTTATATTTAGTATAAATCTTCCTTCAATATTTCGTTCATGCCATTCAGTAACTTCTTAATATTCTCAGTCTGTTCTGCTAACAAGACAATGACATCAACAAATCGTAGCATACTGGCTTTGTGTCCTTGAACGCTTGTGCCACATTAGAATTACTATTTTACTTCCTTTATTGTTTCCTCTACAAACAAGTTGAATCTTAATGGAAGCAGACTACAACCTTGCCTCTCACTGTTTTTATTTGATGTATGTTCCTCATGATTCTCTTATTGTAGTCATTTGCTCCCTCGTAGATTATAAACTCTTTTTCTATCTAGATATTATAGATACGATTTTTGCAAACACTATCAAAATCTTTTTCTAAATCAACAAACGCGATAAATTTTTGATTTTATTGATCCACCCTTCAAGTATTAATCTTAAAGTCAGAATTTCTTCTCTTGTACCGAGGATTTTTCTAAACCCAAACATGCGCACTATTTCGTCTACTATAAATTTTATTCTTTAACCTATATTATCCTAGTCAGTAATTTTGAAGCATGTGATGTTAGACATATAGTGGGATAATTCTCACATTTGTCGGATATTTTTTCCTTATTCTTCTAGGGATTTAAGAACTTTTGCAGAAATCTCATCAATTCTAGCCACCTTATTTGATTTCAAATCTTTAAAAGCTCTATCAACTTGATTCCTTAAAACAGGATCTCCTAAGTCATCATTGTCGATATGACCTTCTTTTTCCAGTACACTGTTGCCCGCCCCAAATCATCCCAACCATATCCATTCTACGACCAGGGCCGGCGCTAGGATTCTCGGGCCCGGGGTAAGCGATCTTAGCAATCACGTGACAGGTTGGGGTCCTCCCTCAGGGCAGATGCGCGACCATTTGTTTTAGCTCCGCAACTGGCAGGGCGATAGTTGGCGATAATGGGTGGATTGTTCGCTTGGGGGCCCACACCAACCTGCGGGTCCGGGGTACATGTGACACGGTCACTCCCCCTCCCCCTCTAACTCCGGATCTGTCTATGTATTCCTTCTATTCCATAGCTATGTCTTCTGACCTTAAATAAACAGGTTTCCTTAAAGCAGCTTTAATGTTTATACAAGTCTTTTTTATTATTTCTCTAAATTTTTTTTGATCTTCGTACAGGTCACATTTTCTTTACATAGTACCATTTCCTTTTCATTGGAGAGATTGATTTCAAATGGAAAAGATAGTTAAGAGTCTGGGAACGACAGACAGAACGAAACTACTTACTAGACAAGTGTAACGGATTACATGAGAAATGTGAATGCTAGAAGATTTTCTAGAGACAATCACGATTCGTGTATTCACAAACGAAATATGTATAGACCTAAGAAGTGGAAGAATATAGAACAGTATGTTCGATTTCTCATGTGGAAAAAGTGATAGTAAGAATATTAAACTGAATGTATCATTTGATGGAGAAAAGTGAGGATTAGCATTAGTGAAGACCAGTGTTGAGGTGCTGGCGTAGTTAGTTATTCACTTTGTCTACTGGTCACCTGGTGCTTTATTCCAGTCACTGATTCCCTTAAGTACGAAAGAAAACTTTTCCCTCTGCTTCGTTCCTAAAATCGAATTGGTCATCGCCATCTCATCGCTAAACATACTCTAAACTCCTATATGCGCTCAGCCTTCGTCACAAATATACGCCTTACGGAAATCCAACACTTCTCACCCTTCCACCCACCCCTTACCACTCCCTGTCTTTCAATGACTCTCATCTCGACTTCCTTACGACATCAACTACTGATCTGATTCTTTGGCGACATAGCAGGGAAGATACAGATCCGTGTTTGAACCTCATTCACGCTGAAGGGAACATACAGCTAGGAAATATAGGGTTCATTCTGAGAGGAAGGGCAGGCATTCTGACAATTCTGGATAAGTAATGAGAAGAAGTTACCAGATGTGTAAACTAGACAGAGATATTAAGCTACTAGGTTACTGTCGTTCAGGGCTAGAAGAGAAAACAACGGAGCAGCATCTTCTCTATGAGATCCGGAAGAATTTACGACAGCACTGGGCAAGTTTAAAAAGCGTAAAGCGACTGCTAAGGATTATGTTACTGAGTTACAGACAGGGAGATACGCCATTGTACCATGCTTCAAGATATTATTTATACTGAGTCTGGAGACTTCCCGTTTACCAACGAACTAAGCGGACCATGAAGTCGGGGAAACAAATACCGTAGTTGAAAATTATAAGGCCATTAGTTCGACGCGGAACACACGAAAAAATAAAACTATCACACCTTGAGCTCGTTGTAAAAGAACGTAAGTATTTTTCACAAAGGAGAACTAGGAAAATGTAGCAGTATCATGAGGAAACTAAGAACTCTCTGAGAGAAAACAATAGCCTGCGGTGGCTCTGCTTTTATCTTTTGATGATTGATTCCCCTGTATCTTGGTGCGATTAACCCAAAAATGACATTAGTTCAGTTTCATCATGTCAGAATTTTTCGAAATTCGCATTGAGCCATGCTATATTACGAAAAATGTGAAACTGAATGATAGATTGAAATAGGTTTGTTTCGTATAAAATGTATTATTTTATGTCTTATAACAAAATACAGAATCTAATGTAATATACAGATAGAATATATAATAGAAATTATTAAATGAAACACTCGTCATTTTAGTCGTTGTGTCGACCTGTCATGCTTTGTATCAGGCTTTTAGGTGCCTATGCTCTTCTGGGATCATCTCGATGCAACATCCAGCAATAGTCAAGAAATAGTAGAATTCCTTCTGCCTTAGTAACGCTTTTCCATGTCTCTCATATCCTGATGAAATCTTTCACCCATTTCTTCAGTAACCGCAACCAGATTTCCAGGAAAGTAGTCTAAAAGTGCATGTACGAAATGAACATTCAAACTCGTAGAACAGACTAAATTTCGGTACTTCTGCAGCATTGTGTCAACGATAGACTTGAAATTAGGATCCTTCCTGTTGCCCAGGCTTCTTTTTCAGCAACTTCTATTTATTTTACAAAAATTTCGTCTTTACAATGTTTTCTATGTCTGGACCCGTAGAGAAACCCTCTTTTAGTTTTGTGGTTAACAAAGCTAGAAATGCTACAGATGTACGGGAAAAATTTACAATCTTTTGTTAAGGCTTTTAAAAATTGTTTCATCAAACCTAATTTCACGTATAAGGCTGGATGAGAGTTTTTATGGTGAACATTTTTTACTCCAGGTTCCAACAAAGTCGTTGTGGCCATTATTTCTTATTCCCATGATTTTACTTGTCTCTGCTATCCCGCTGAAATAAAAAACATGGATACTTTATATACCCGCATTGCTGTCCAAGGATCATCGATATTACTTTGAGATCACCACTCATGAGCCATTTATGATCGTTGTATTTAATTTTCTGGAGAATAAGTTGTAAATTGATTTTTTTCATTGTAAACCGACAGATGGCAACATTCGATATGTCTTTAAATCTGGCAGTAGGTCTTATGTTTTTGATTTCTTTCGATATATGACACTTTTGACAGATTGCGATTTGTAATTAATTCTGACGTGATGGAGAAAAACTAAGGTCATTTATGGATTCAAAGCACAAAAATACATATAAATCCATCAGCAGAACTTGAAAAACATTATACAACCGAAAAAATGCAGGCCTGTGACATTAAGAATTCGAACAGCTGAAACTGTTTGTAGGTATGCACAACACTGCGTGACAGAACTTAATCTGTGCCATTTAGCTGTCTGAGGAGTGCTGAGAGTTTATTAGTAGCAGCAGCAAGGTGGTCGGATCCATTTTTCACCTCGCCTTCGTTACGTCTGGATCTGGAAGTGACATCCAATTTCGGGGCTTTCCCTAGGAGGCCGTCCGGTGCTGAATATTGCAACAGCTCCCACACACACAAACACACACACATTCTGCGCCTCCGTATGCATAATGCATCAGCCCCCGTCTGATCGCGTCTATTATATTAGACTAGACAATCCGTAGAGGAATGCTTGTCTAGGAGAGCGACAGGCGACTTGGCTAGACACAAATCTCATATCCAAACACACGACAGCCCTAGCGCGAGCGCCTAGAAAACATTACCAGTATGAGGGCGCTACCACCGGTCCTAATACACGACAGCGAGCACAAACTAAGAAACGACAAACACTCTCAGCACGCGTTTTGCCAGATATACTTTTTTCTTGTCACTAGATTTGCCGGCACGAAATAATCCCTCAATGTCGTGAAACAAGTTTTCTTCCTCCTACCTACTTGCTTAGGCCAAGTTTTCCTTCAGCTCTGAGAACAGTTTGTTTTATGTTCACTGTGTATTTTAATGACCTATATTTCACAAAAATGAAGAAATAAATACTTAAAGTTACTTAAAAGTATGTGTAGAGCCAAATAAAGAGCAACATTACTACCAGAAGGGAAAAAGAAATCTTTTAGATTCGAATATTGATCTAGGACTTAGAAGCAGTATGTGTGGAGCACAGCACTTTATGGTAACGAAGCATGGACTTTAGGAATACCAGAAAGAAAGAAAATTGAAGCATTTGAAATGTGGGGCTAAAGAAGAATGTCGAAAATTAAGTGGACAGACAAAGTTTTGGAAATGATTGGCGGGGAAAGAAGTTTGTGGAAGAAGCTTACAGAAAGAAGAGACAGGCTGGTAGGTCATATTTTGAGACATACTGGATTGGTTAATTTGTTAGTGGAGGGAACAGTCGAAGGTAAGAACTGTAGAGGAAGACAGAGATTAGAATAGATGAAGCAGATAATTAAGGACGTGGGTTGTAAGCGATATGTAGAGATGAAGAGGTTAGCACAGGACAGGAGGATGGAGAATGGCATCAAACCAAAAAAAAAAAAATTCTGCCATAAATAGTAAAATCTGCTGATCGAGCATCAAACCAGGTAGCAGAGGGGTCAATCCCACGTCCTCATAGAAGCGTCTCTTCTGGTCTTAAACAAAAAAAGGAAAGAAGGAAACATTTTTTGAGGTTAGAAGATGGTTTTAATTTATTCATCCGATGTCAGGTCACACAAATCCTAAGTCGATCCAAAGCGTTGAGGCCATCAGAACTGGTTCAGCATTTCTCGCATCACACGACCCGCCAGCGATTTATAACAGAACAGATTACGAATGATCAGCTGCACCCTCCCCCCAACATGGTCGATTTTTTTTATTAGGGATTTAAAGCAAGTCTGCATCAGGGACATGAGAAGGACGAAGGTTGTAAACGTTGATGGCTGGACCGGGAACCGAACATGCGTGTTTTGTCAGCGGACAACGTAAGAAAGTAGTCCTAACTGGTAAACCAGCAAACAGCATTACGTGGAATCTGAATAACGCAGCGTCTTAGTATTATACACTGAACAGCCAAAGAAACTGGTACAACTGCCTAATATTGTGTAGGACCCTCGCGAACAAGCGGAAGTGCCGCAACACGATGTGGCATGGACTCGACTAATGTCTGAAGTAGTGCTGGAGGGAATTGACACCATGTGTCCTGCAGTGCTGTCCATATATCCGTAAGAGTACGAGGGGGTGGAGATCTCTTCTGAACAGCATGTTGAAAGGCATCCCAGATATGCTCAATAATGTTCATGTCTGGGGAGTTCGGTGGCCAGCGGAAGTGTTTAAACTCAGAAGAGTGTTCCTGGAGCCACTCTGTAGCAATTCTGGACGTGTGGGGCGTGGCATTGTGCTGCTGGAATTGCCCAAGTCCGTCGGAATGCACCATGGACATGAATGGATGCAGGTGATCAACCAGGATGCGTACGTACGTGTCACCTGTCAGAGTCGTATCTAGACGTATCAGGGGTCACATATCACTCCAACTGCACACGCCCCCACACCACTACAGAGCCTCCACCAGCTTGAACAGTCCCCTGCTGACATGCAGGGTCCATGAATTCATGAGGTTGTCTCCATACCCGTACACGTCCATCCGCTCGATACAATTGGAAACGAGACTCGTCACACCAGGCAACATGTATCTAATCATCAACTGTCCAATGTCGGTGTTGACGGGCCTAGGCGACGCGTAAAGCTTTGTGTTGTGCACTCAGCAAAGGTACACGAGTGGGCCTTCGACTCAGATAGCCCATATCAAGGATGTTTCGTTGAATTGTTCGCGCTGATACTTGTTGATGGCCCGCAGCTTACACACTGGGCGGTTTCGACCGCGCCGGAAATTACTCCGTCGCCATCGTTCAGGTAGTTTTTTTATTATTATTATTATTACTATTTCATTCCTCCCAGCTTCAGGCTTTGAGGTGGGCTGCTGGAGGATCACGGAGATCCTTTTCAGCCTACTACTCTACGGGGAGGGAAGGGGGATGGAAGGTCGGCCGTGGCCTTGAAGGGAACCATCCCAGTGACTGAGGAAAACCACGGAAAACCTCAGACAGGATGGCCGAACCAGGTTTGACCCCGGTCCTCCCGAATGGCAAGTAGCAGTGCGAAATTGCACTGTTCAGGTAGTGGCACGAGGGATCAATTGGGAGCTTACACACTGGGTGGAGGGGAAAACCCGCGGCAGGTATACAACCGCGCACTGCCAGTCTGCCACTACATTCGACGGTAGTTTGGCCGTCCCACTGCACACAGTGGCCCATGTGGCCAGATAGGCGCTTGCACAATCGGCGGATTTTCAGCCGCTTGTGCGTTTTCAGTCTGTGCAAAGTTAAAAAAAAATTAAATTAAAAAATCGTAATACGATTTAAGTGGTGATAGATAATGATCTTCTCATTTCGTTAGTAGAAGCGAGACCAGTTTTAAGAGATAAAACATTAGATTCTTATAAAGATCGGGACGCTTCCAGGAATGCTTGGAAAGAAGTGTGCCTTGAAATTAAGGATGATTTTGACGAAATGGAAAACGAGGGAAAATACATTTGAATTGTAAACTATTGATCACGTATTTACACAAATTTTTACAGCTTCAACTAGAACTTGAAAAATGTTGAATCACATTTTATAGAAAGATTTTGATGTTTAATACTATATAATTGTGTCCTTAATCTTAGAGATTTGGCAAGGGCACTTTCAACATTTTGAATTCTGTCGCTCGAAAAAAAAAAAAAAAAAAAAAAAAAAAAAAAAACAGCAGTGACGAATACTGTGAGACAAGCTGTTTAGTAATTTCGGAATCATCTTCGCCATTTACTTTCGATTATTCTTTTTAAAGTAATAATTTTTAAAACACTCAACATATCTTATATCTTTAAACGAGCAATTCTTGTATATATATATATATTTCGGATCTCGGAAACGGCTGTGATGATTTGGATGAAATTTGGTATTTAGATAGCGTTTTGACTTTTAAGATTACCTAAATAGTTGTCTTCCCTACAAAAAAGCGAGTTTGTAAAATACAAACAATTTTTTCACTTGATATCTCGAAAACGGCACTAGCGCCATCTCGTAGACAATTCAGGTACCAGAAAGCCTACAAATAGATTCTCTCTGATTTCAAAGAATATTTAAACGAACAGTTCTTGTATACTGGCTGAGGCGTGGCAATAGTAACATTGCAAGTTTAATTGCAAAACATTTAAAAAGGAAGATAATTAAAAATTTATGATTGGTTTTGTCAGAGGTGATAAACTTCTTTGAAAATAATATTACCGGTACTAGTTATAAACTAATCACCGTTTACTTTTTGACCGTAAAAAGTGGTTGTTAGTTTGTCATTAAATACTACCACGCGAGGTATGAGCATAGTTTTAGCGGAGTGAATTGATTTAGCACTGATGATGTTCTATCATTACCGTGACGTCACAATCTGATGATGAATTCTTATAGAACGCGACGAAACATATCGAAAATAAAGAATAAATGTTCTTGATATCTCGCTTGGTTTACGAGATATAGCATGTCAAAAATCAGTTATAGTTCCTTGTGCTTTTGGCGACGTTTCTTCTGGCCCATGCTGTATTTCAACCTAACAACAACCATTTGGAACAAAATAAAACATTAAAAGTACATTTCCACCGTATCGACATAGTGCTTTTGGTGGATTCTTTTTCTGGTCCAGGTCGGATCTAATCCTAACCTCTTCACTTGAGGCATCAGAAAAATAAATTCTTTATTTTCGATTTTTCTCGACGAGTTTCATACGAATTCATCATCAAACTTGACTGTGACGAAATTTATCTTCTGGTTCAGGTCGCATTTCGACCAACTACGTCAATTTTGCGATATGATATCTCGAGAACTAAGCGAGATATATAAATTTAAAAATATTTTGTACTTTAAATTTTTCTCGTCGAGGTACATAAGAATCCATCATCAAGGGTTTTCGTAGAATGCCCAGAATTAACACAAATCTCGCAGCGTTAATCAATCCCTGACTGGCATTAAGATTTCTGTTTAACATAATAATAGCATTTTTCTTTGAAAGCAATTTATGAGGCGGTCTCGCAAATGGATCTAACGATTTGGATGAAATTTCATATGTAGATAACGTTTTGCTATTCAAGTTTTTAACACGAAAAAAAAAAAGGTTGCAATTTTTGTATTTGGTTTCTCGAAAACGGCTCTAACCTCATTACGTAGAAGGTTCAGGTACCAGTAAGCCTAATGATGTTAGTGAAGTTTCTCTTTGGTTAACTGTGCACCTCAAAACGCCTAGGAAGTCTTCAAGCAAGTCTTTAAACAAACTTTACTCGAAATCTTGGATATTAAATAGAAATCGAAAGATGCCGAGCGAAGATCGGTCACCCAGGTACTTACAACTTAAGCAATGAACTAGTCGGTTGTGCTTGGAAGTATAAAAGCAATGTGGAGTAAACTCAACAGTGATGAGTTGATTACACAGTGAAGTATATGTATTAGTTACAAATAAATGTAAGTATTAGCCATTATATAGCATAGTATATTTTTCAAACTTTTCTTGTACACCTATTCGTATTCACCTAAAGTAGTTTTCACCCTAATTAACATACAACGACTATAGCGGAATGGAATTATATCGTATTAAATGTTTATCTGTAGTAGGTCCATAAGAAATCTGCTTACTTCAAGGTGATTGCCAGCATTTCCATACGTTAAATACCATTCATCAACTGGGTATTTCTCCTTTGAATGCAGTACTTCAGTTTCGCAAGCACCTGTCGATATAAACAACTCAAATTAATTGAAAAACTTGCTGTTATCGTTACTCATATATTCTGTTCTCCTTTGGTTTTTATTTTCTATTCCTATGTCGACGGAACCATCAAAAAAACAATTTTAAAACCTAACTACGAAGCAATAAACCCTAAATTAATTAAATTAACTTCTAATACCACAAAATGAAATTCACGTCATTAAAAGAAAGGTACTGACGTCCGACCACGTCACCACTTACCAGATCTTCATAGCAGTGGAAGCTTAACCGCTGAAATTGCAGCGAACGTTCTACCACTGAATGTGTAAACACCTCAAATTCTATAGGCGGCAGCGGTTAAGTTTGCGCTACGGGAAAAACCACCCAGTGTGTAACCAGCCTTCGGGAGGGGAAAACAAAGAAAGCAGAGGTAGTGACACACCAGCCGCTCAGTCTCACTCCGGACAGAATTGTAATGCACATTAGATACAGGCATTGGAAGTATTGTGGTTGGATTAGAGTAGATATGCTCGCTTTGATCGCAAGTGAAAAGAGTTTCGGGAATGTGGGACAGTACTTATAATTAATCATTAATAAATTAAGATTACCAGCTACTGATTAGCGGTTAATTATTTAACATCCCATCAGTAGATTCAATTTCGAATGTTAACTGCTAATATGTAATATCCAATGTTTATTACTACATATGAATACGCTTTCCAGATACCCTAATTGGTGCATTTTTAAACGATTTTCACATCAACAAAAAATAATTCACTTTTTTAGTAAATGTGAATAACTTTGACAATTTCCACCGAAAGAGGTGGATGAATGGTTAACGTTCAGGCCTCGCATTCGGGAGTACGCCGTTTCGAATCCCAGTCTGGGCATTCAGATTTGGGTTTTCCAAATCACTCCAGGAGAATGCCCGGTTGCTTCCTTCAAAAGGCCATGGTAGAATTCCTTCCCGTTCCTTATCCCCAGTCACATCCCCGACGTCGGCGAGGCGTAAAGCACTAGTTTAAAAAAATGATTGACAATTTCCCATTCTGCACCGCAAGAACATACACCATTTTGTTAGTCATCTTTAGTTACGAAATCCTAATAAGAAAATTCTTTCACGGAGTGAAACTGGTAATTAAGTAAAAACTCTTTAATTTAGGATTTTCCACTGCGAAAGACAGCAAGGGGATATATGTACTGTGGTAGCATTGATTTTTATTTTAACTTTAAGAATCTTTCATGGTTTCGTCGATCGCCAAGGAGTATTTTTTTCGTTTATCTTCATTACTGGCTTCCGAAGGCAGTGATGGGTCTATATTTTACAATACTCGGAACTAAAAATGGTAACGAAATGTAATTTTTCCGTATTCACATGGCAGATTGGCAATTTTTCAATCTCTTAAATCACTTTTAGAAGGTTGTGTTGCTTGAAAAATTGGTCATTAATCACCCGCCTATAAATCCCAAGTGCTCACCTAGAGGCCATCAGGGCTTGACTGTGCGTTTTTTCTGGCGACACCGTCTTACCAGGAAGGTAGAGGATTATAGACCATCCTTCCAGGAAGGTCCGCGCTCTCGAGTATGCGGTTCCGCACCTATATGTCATCTAGCTCCAAATGCAGTTTTTCCTTATGCGTTTGCGGTTGCGAATTCCGCAATCCGGATCCGCATAGTATGTCATTCGTCTTTCACACTGGGTGGTTTCGTCCGCGCCGGAAATATTCTCCGTTGCTGTCGGTCGTTCAGGTAGTGGCGCAGGAGATCAAATGGAAGCTTACACACTGGGCGGAGGGAAAAACCCGCGGCAGGTATGCAGCCGCCTGCTGCCATTACACTCGACGGTTGAACGATTCTCTTCAGTCGTCGTTGGTCCCGTTCATGCATGATCTTTTTCCTGCAGCAGCGATGTCGGAGATCTGATGTTTTACCGGATTCCCTATATTCACGGTGCACTCATTAAATGGTCGTACGGAAAAATCCCCACCTCATCGATACCTCGGAGATGCTGTGTCCCATCTCTCATGTGCCGATTATAGCACCACGTTCAAACTCAGTTAAATCGTGGTAACCTGCCATTGTAGCAGCAGTAACCGATCTAACGCCTGCGCCAGACGCCTGTTGTCTTATATGTTGCCGACCGCAGTGCCGAACTCTCCTGAGTGTTTACATATGTCTGTGTTTGCATATGCATGCCTATACCAGTTTCTTTGGCTCTTCAGTGTACTTATAAGGCAGTTCTATTATTTCTTTGCCTACACAATCTGATGTTAAATTCTTGTAGAACTGGACGAAACAAATCGATTTTTTTTTTTTTTTGGTATCTCGCTTGGTTTTCGAGATATAGCATGTCAAATATCAGTTATAGTTCCTTGTGCTTTTGGTGACGTTTCTTCTGGTCCATGCCGTATTTCAATCGAACAACAAACACTAGGAAGAAAATAAAACACCAATAGTGCATTTCCACCGTGAAGATTTAGTGGTTTTGTTGATTTTTTTTTTTCTGGTCCAGGCCGGATTCTGCCCTATCCTCCTCACTTTTGAGATACAATATTTTGAGAACTAAACGAGATATCAAAAAATATATATATATATTCTCAATTTTTTATTTGTCTCGTCGAGATACATACGAATCCATCATTGAATTTGGCTGTTGGGAAGTTTTTCTTCTGGTCCAGGCAGCATTTCAACCACATCAATTTCGACATACAATGTCTCGAGAAAAAATTTGTCTCTTCGAGTTACGTAAGAATCCATCATCAAATTGCGGGGCCACGGTTATCGTAGACTCCCCCTTAATAAGAACAAATCAAATCACAGCGGTCGCCGGTAACTAGGAAGCCTGCCTTTCCTACAGTCGCCGGTTCGAGTTCGGCCATGGGCATGAGTACTTGTGGTGTTGGTTTCTGTTCTTTACGCAGTGAAGCAGACTTCGTGGTGTTGCTCGTGTGTGGCAGCTTTCGCGTTACTGCTTCGTGTGTGCGTTCAGTCTCGTGTGTTGTGTGTGTTGTGTACGAATGAAACCTGAAGGAGAGATAGAGTGGAACAACGTGCCGTGCCAGTCACGTCAACTCTACAGCTTAACAGCGCCATCCAGCGACCAGCTAGCGGCGTGTGTCCTCACCCCATACGCACTGTGGCCACAACCACGTGTAATCGTAAACTAATCAACAAGCCATCCGAAACAAAAGTTGTAAGTACGCCAGCATCTATCAGATTCAGTAGGCCCCTGAAGACGACTCAAGCCCAGGTCGAAACGTCGGGAATAAGGAGAATAACGACCATTTCGACGCAACGTTAATCCCGTAAGCAATTTATATTATTCTGTTGATTTCTTTCTTTGGTTGATCTCATATTTCCTGTTTTAAGTGGCAGGGAAAGCAAATACTTGAGTACTCTACGTACAAATTTCCTTATGTTGGCAACCAATGAGCGACTAGGCCTTTGATCCTTGATTATCGCGTATCCTGATTACGCTTTCATGCGGTTTTCCTGACTGTCTTAGCAAAAGCTGGAATCACCTTCATGCTACATGTCAAGAGCAAAGTGGCACACAAAAAAAAAAAGCAACCACTTGCATAAAATACTAAACGATTAGCAGGCACAAGGAAAACCTGGCTGCTATATGGTAGATTATATGTAAATTATAGTTTAACAAAAATGCCGAATGTCATTTATGACAGTCGATAGAACTTACAACTTAGCCGGACTCTTATCCCTAGTTAGTTTCCTTAATGTTTAACTTAATTATTGATTACTATGTAATGCACATCTCGGCAGTAAGTTTCCTAAAATGTACATTTGCATTTTCACTGTCTGGCATAAATTCTTTAAGGATATCTCTTCCTAATTTATTCCACTCCCTTATCCTTTGCCTAATAACTCCGTTCAGACTGAAATCAAGTGTTAGTCTGTGCTCCTAATAACTGATCCAGTATTCTCTTCGTCAGTGCGCGTCTCACAGCATTCGATCCTTACGCCTCACATCAGTTGTTGATTGTGTTCTCCGGTAGATTCCACAAAATTTATACCCGAAATGTAGGTTCCATTCCGCACAACTGTTTTCTAACAATGGTCTGAGCCAGGTTTCGTGAACCGATTCCCTCGAACACTCGCCCACTAAACTTTTTTTCGTCCCCTTTTTTTTCCCTATGGTTTTACGCCTCGTCGACGTAGGATGGGGGGAGGGGGGCGGGATTGGACTGGGGCCACGGAACGGGAAGCAAATCGGCCACGCCCTTTTGAAGGAAGCATCCCGGCATTCGCGTGGTTTGATTTGGGGAAACCATGGAAAACCCAAATCTGGAAGCCCGCACGAGGGTTCGAACCGGCATCCTTCCGAATGCGAGGCCAGAGCGTTAACCGCTCACCCGCCACGCTCGGTTTTTTCCTACCGGCTGCCCAACTTAGTTGGTTGCCAATGATATTTACACAACACTTTTAAAAAGAAATGCTTGTTTGCTTTATACAAAACTTTGTATTTTATCTGTGTTTTCGGCAGTTATCTTCATTCCATATTGATATATCACATATCTTGCCAGATCACCCTGTAACTGTTCAAAATTCTGATCCGTTTCAATCCTCTATACATTTTATCAGTTTACACTAACGACACTTCAACATTGTGTCACATTATTTAATCACCTTCTTTTCCATATTCATGTGTTTAAATTACTTCTCGGAAGAATGCATATTCTGTTTTAATTCATATAAATAGGTAATATGCATGAAATTCATATATACGTCTAATATTTTTATTTGGAAGCTTTATTACTGTAGAATTACGACGTTTTTTCCTAGTTTTTCGCTTTTTATTTATTGATTTTAATTAATGAAAATCAAAGGAAATGTAACTACAAGGAACGCAACGTTTTCTGTCGGATCGAATTGTGACGTCAAAGTACACGTTCATATTGCAAACGAAGGCGTAGTTGCTGGTCGTTTTTAGAATTTTTTGATTGTGTTTAGGTTTTATGTTAATTTATCAGCAAATTGGTGAGATATTGCATTCTTGCGAGAATTCTCATACAATGAAAAGTGAATGCAAGCGATTTAGTAAAGTAATCTCCGGAAAAACGATGTTTCCAAGATGAAAACATATTTTGCTTCAAATCCAGATTCTACAGTCACTTACCTCGGAAGAGTGAAAGCTGCAAGGTAACTAAGTGCTGTTTATTTGAATTAATAATTTTGTTTCTATGTATTAGATACATGTAAGGGACACACCGGAGTAAGCGACAATGAAATACAGGTCTGGTATATCAGCGGAGTTTGTGCTAAAGTCTAAATGCACCCCGGACCAGAGGGACAACTGATGGTTTCTGTTACAGATAAGACACGAGGAATTGCACTGCACGTTGTTTTATAATAATTTTACTATGTTAATAAATTGAAAACAAATGACTTGCCAGAACATATCGTTTAGCCCGTCATTTTTGACGATCTTTGAAGCTTGTAGCCTAATAAAGTAGCAGAAAATCATTTCGTTTTTTCGAAATGAAGTCCTCATCGGTATACCACCCGATTCTTTTTTCACAACACAATCTGGAGGTACACACGTGAGTACTTCACTGCAAACATACGCCAGGAAAGTATACATTCTTACATCATTTTTTTTCGTGTTTTGTTGATAAGTTTATTCTTTTGGTGTTTTTCCAATTGAAATAGATATTTCTGGATTGCAGTTTTAAAATATTTCTTTTATGTTAAATTTTAATATTTTCATCAAAATTATATTTTTTATGGTTGTATAAGAGTATAAATAATTGATTTATAGTAACATTGTCTATATTTTTACATTAAAACATTCTTCATGAATTGTACTACAACAAAGAATTGTAAATAACGAATAACCGGGCTACCATACTGAACTGATCATAGCCAGTGGGGTATTGTGACCTGCCACTTATGGTTTTTCCACTGGATACAAATATGTGCGACGAATAAATAGGGAAAATCCCATATCCCCTGACTTCCAACAGAACTATTGATTTTGAATGCACTCCACCGCTATCACTCAAATTATTGCAAATTATTGTTAATTACTGCATGGTGTAGGAACTAGATAACAAGCAGTATATTACGTACTGAAAGAGCGGAAGCAGTAATCGTAATTTGAAACATGTTTCGTCGCAGCAAGTTGCCGACCTGCCTGGAACGCGCTGCTCTCTGCTAATCCTGCGCTCAGCAGTGGTGCCAACTGACGCCGTTATCGGACGCACCCCGCCGGCACTGCGTTTCAGAGCGCCACGGTTGGTTGCCCTGCTTCTACTCGCCCTAATCCGTACACAATGGACCGGGCGTACAATAGCGGCGTCTGCCTTGATAGAAATACCAGCTTTCAGACTTGACTCGCCGGAAAAGTGTCTGGAAAACACAGCTGACAGTTCGGTGAAAAATCCGTGCGTTACAATAAACTTCCAAGTGTTTCATCTATCACGTATCACGTGAACTCATCGTGAAGATTTTGTGATCTCCATAAAATTGTACCTTACGGTGGAACTTTTTCGATTGTTTTAAGGATTTATCCTTACGCAGCAAGTTGTTCAAAACCTGTTTTGATACAAAAGATGGTAGATATAGTTAAGTTTTCTGATGGGAAAAATCAAATTTTACTATATACTCACACTAGTGTAAGCCCGTAAACATTTTTTGCTTATCGTCACGGATCTAGAATAGTTCCAGTTTTTAAGATAAAAGGCTAACTTGATTTGACCAAATATAAACCTGGCCTTTGTTTGAGGGTGAAAAACAAAAACCTCTTAAGCTTGAAGAACTCAGAAGTATTAACAGAGGTAGGTATTAAACACGGACAGGGTCGATAGCGCAATCGTATGACTGCTTAAATAGAAACTTAAAGTTCACTCTGCAAAAATTTAAAAAATTCCTGTTTGCTTCGAAAGCTCTCACGTTGTTGTTTATTATTATTATTATTATTGACACTGGACAAACACTCATAATGTAATCATTGGTCATAGTATCTGTAACGGCCCAACACCACACAGCACACTGCCTGTTCCCAGGTCGGTGCGTTGCAAAGGCGAAGACAATCGGCACGGCTCGTAGTACAGCTCTGCAGATTCAACGCGTCGCCGAGTTAAGCTGTAGTCAATTTACTATTGTCTTTCAAAATAAACCTAATGTTTCCGTCTACGACATATCCTCATTCATTCAAACTTACGAAGTGTAGTCTTCTACAGCTGAATGTCACCACGAATCAGGTGAACTTTCATTCGGGAGACACTAACATAAAAGAAAGTGATTTTAAGAGCGAACCAGGAATCCATTGACGTTGTGACTGTTTGCTCGTAAAATATGATAGTCCTGGTCCTAGGTTTTGGCAGTTTTATAGGGCTCCGTTGTTGTCATATCTTTTGGTTTCTACGGCGTACTGATCCGGATGATAATTAAACACTGTGACGTTTATTCGTTTCCCACACAGTGAAAATTAATCGGCTTTCGTGACGTGCTGCATAATTGGCGCACTGTAGCAAGCCACCCGCGGCTGAGCGGCTTCAACATGAACTGCGTGTTTAGTCCCATGGCGTCTGTTATTCCGAAATGAAAAATTCAGCTATCAGAGAACATGTCGCAAAGCTCACAGGGGCGTGTAAATTTGCACGAGTCTCTAGCGTGTGCTCCGATGTGTGTATTGTGCGATAAATGCATTGTCTCGTGCCATTAGAGTACGGTAGAACACCGACATCCCGCGCTTTGCAGTTGATGTCAACAGGTGAAACGAAAGAACAGAAAAAGAAGCTCACAGAATCGCACCATGCACTGAATAACAGGATAAGGAAATAAATAAAGAAGAAAGGAAACCGACTTCTTTTCCAATTTATAGCCTTTTGGTAATAGAAATCTTTCCACCACCAAAAGTATAGTGATTACAGATCTACTCACTCACTCACCTCGAGAGCTATTGGCTGGAGAACGGTGTCACGTGTCAGCCTTCGCTCGCAAATTAACAGCCACCAGAGATATCATTAGAAGAAATTCGAGGTTATCTCCACAATTTAATAGCTAAGCAAGTGCTAACAAATTAATTGCCATAATACATTAATTAACTTTGTTTTTCGTAACATTTCACAGTTAAAAAAATATCGATGGACTTTACGACTGAAAAAACATGGAACTAATTTTCAGTAACATGTTGCTAATCAAACCAATACAAAAAACAAAACAAAAAAACATGAATTTCTCATGGTTCGTGCTGTAACCACGAATACCAATTGTCATTCAGGTCTAGGTTAAATTTCAATTTAATTAAAACTTGCTTGACCAAAGTTTATACATTACGATTTATTTACTTTTTACCTATTTTACTGAACACTTTCGTTAATGGTCTTTTTTCATGTTCACTGTACCTGAGTTATTAGGTTGTTTAAAAAGGAAATCAGACCAAATATGTTACCGAATTGAGAATTCTGGCGATTCATTTCTTCGGATTTGCTCAACTGTTTGATAATCTGGAACCTGCATTACGTCCTCTGGCCGCTACAAACACTATGACCAACGATTACAACATGAATATTTTCGCAGTCTCGATAAAAAACGATGTGATGCTTTCAAAGCAAGAGTAATTCTTCAAATTTTGCAGAGCGAACTTTAAGGGTTAAATACAAGTGTCTAGTTTGTATTTCAGCAACTTACTTTGAAACAATTATACGATAGCGCCATCGACTCTGTCCGTGTTAAACACCTACGTCTATCTTAGTGCTTCAAGGTCAAGAGATTTTATTCACCCTGAGGTCAAATCCGTATTTGTGAGATCAGGTTGGCCTTTCACAATCTTCGATCCTAAAAACGAGAACTATTCAAGACACGTGATGATACGCAAAAAACGCTCACGGGCTTACTTTAGTACCATCTTATAATTTTCCAATGTTTTCTTTTCAAAATTCACTTGTTCTCACCTTATATACAATTAATGTGATCATGCAAAATTTTATTCATGCTGTTTGGTTCAGTTTTGATCATCTCACTTCGTGACAAAATTCAGTAATAGTAAATTATTGCTTTCATTCGTTAATCTCTAGAAGTGTCGGGATATGTATCGGGATCCTAATGTCCTAGTGAATTAAAGATAAATTACATCGGTACTGAGTTTGTCAGTAACACGACGAACGCATTTAATCTTGACCAGACACAGCAATAGAGTTTGGCGTAATATGATAAAATGTATTCCAGTGTACAATGCTTCAAATCAGTGAAATTACGATACTAACATTGAGTAATCGATATGAAAGCGGTGCTACTGCCAGTTTGTGGGGGTCGCAGGCTGAAGAGTTGCAGTGAATGATGACAACATTAGCAGCTCGTAGCTATCCACAAACCAGTGCCGGGTATGTTTACGAAACAGGGACGCCACTCTGTCAATGTCAGCACATTATTTTGACATTATTATGTTTGCGAAATTTGGATGTTGCTCTCATATGTCTAGATGACTTCCTTTTTTCCATAGTAAATTTTTGGATTTGTGTTTGTTTTATCATGTTTATTTTGAGTACTATTAGCGATAAGAGTATATTATTTTTTACAATTGTGGAATTATGTTTTATGAAACTTATTTTTCTTCCGTGAATACATAACCGAGCGTGGTGGGTGAGCGGTTAACGCTCTGGCATCGCTTTTGGGAGGAAGCCGGTTCGAATCCCCGTCCGGGCATCCATATTTGGGTTTTCCATGGTTTCCCCAAATCACTCCAGACGAATGCCGGGATGCTTCCTCCAAAATTCCATGGCCGAATTCCTTCCCGTTCCTTATCCCCAGTCATCCATACCGCCTCTAATGACCTCGACGTCGACGAGGCGTAAAGCCACAAGTAAGAAAATAAATAATTTTTTAAATTTTTTTTTTTAAATCCAGCAATATTGGACTTAACATGGCTCTGGGATCTCAGGAGGCCAATAAATCAACAAAAAATGAGTGTTTATTAATTATCGGGCGTATGTGCCTTACTCGACATATCACACATGAGTGTTGATTGTAAAGACCAAACTGGGGCGTCCACATTGAACCTCATTAAACCTATCCCCGGTACATGGTCCTGTGTTGCTGTAGAAATACAACAGCGGTATTCTTTTTGCGTACCTGGCTTAAGTCATTAGTTTTGATTTGGAAAAGTCTAATGAAAAGAGCAGCAACTTCAAGCAGCATCCTCTAATGGAAACTCAGAGTGCTGACGTCACCAATAGAGGCAGAGCACAAAAGAAACTGCAGCTTGTAAAGGGAGCGGTGGCTCGTTTAATTTTCCGTTCTGATTGCCGGCAGTTTAAAAACTCGCCTTCATCAAGATCCGAGCTCAGCTTGCGGCAGCGATTGAAGAGATGCGCCTCGTCGGTAAGAATTAAGACCGCTGCACTTGCCTAAATCACCTCACTGACAACTAAGACAGTTGTTATTGATTGTGCGGTGACAGTCCCGGTGAAATGTTTAATACCCTTAGACTAGTTTCGCATATTCATCGCCAAGTCCAGGCATTCAGTGCTGGGTTAAGTGGTCCGAGCCCTGAATTTTCAGCATTCGTGACCGCAAAGGAGAGGCGATGGCTGAGAGCTCAGATTTATTTCTCTCTAGTCTTGTGTATTTTTTGTTCTCCTTGTTTTGTTGTTTTTTTCCTCAACTTTATAAATGCAAAGAAAAGTCAGCTTATTAGATACACAAATAAAAAACTAAATATTGATTATGATTATAAGGTGGGGGAAGAATTGCTTGCTCAAGATTTGAAGTGTAAATATCTTGGCATTACATTTGATAACAAGCATAACTGGGCAGGACACATTGCTCAGATAGTAGTAAAGGGGTACTAAATTCTGCACTTGTTGGAGAGAGTGATGAGAGGATGTACGAAAGAAGTAAATGAATTAGGTTTCAAAACTTTGGTCAGACCATTGCTTGGATATGGTGGTGTAGAATGGGACCCACATTTTGAGTATGAAATACAGAAATTGTAGAAGGTGCAAAAAGGGGCTGCTAGATTTGTTTCTGGAAATTATCACACAATGCAATCAGTAACAGATATGATAAAGAAGCTGGAATTAGATTCATTGGAAAACAGGAGGAGGGTGAAGAGGGTAATGGGAGTGTACAGGGCATATATTGGTGATGAGGCATGGAAAGATATTGGTGTAAAAATGCAAAGTAATGCATGGAAGGGAAAAGATTACCATAGCCACAAGTGGCACTCGATTTCGGGCACAAGGATGTAAGAAGATTCTCTTTTTTAGGTAAGGGTGTCAGGAATTGGAATAAGTTACCAAGAAAAATGATGAATAATTTACTAAAAACGTTGAAAGAATTTAAAGTTAACATTTGTAGAGGGAAAATATAGGTGGGTGCAAGAAACGGGGAAGAAAGGATGTTGCCACCCTTGCGTGTGATCCATTGCAATTAAATAATTAAATAAATTCAATAAATTTTCATACTTTATGTCAGTGTCTTCAGCCAGACGTTTTCCTTTATTTTAACTTCGCATCTAAAATCAATCACAACACATGAAACATATTTTTAGCAAATGTCTTCGTTTTTAATTATGAATAGATGTTTCTCATTCAGTTATTTCTGTCCGGTAGCAATACATTTCCTCGTGTATTATCAAGAAGTGTTTTTCCTTCTGATACAGATTCCTTTATTATCTTTCTAAAAATACAGAAACCTCCAGTTTACTATTATTATTCTTGTCCTTTTTTTTTTTTTACTGCTTTAAGTCTCTTTTTAACATTGAGGTCTTTAGAGACGGGAAAGGATGGGGGCAAGGAATGGGAAGGAATTCTGCCATGGCCTTTTGAAGGAAGCATCCCGGCATTTGCCTGGAGTGATTTGGGAAACCATGGAAAACCCAAATCTGGATGCCCGGACGGGGATTCGAAACGCCGTCTTCCCGAATGCGAGGCGAGAACGCTAACCGTTACACCGCCCCACTCGGTCATATTCTTGTCAGTACTTTCATAAAACCAAAAGCTACAACATTATTTAACACACAAGTGTAGGTCCGTGGCCGTTTTCTGTCTACCGTCACGGGTCTAGAATAGTTCCAATTTTAGGATCACACATTATGACAGGTTGCCCTGGTCTGACCAAATACGAACTGGACCATGTTTCTCCCTTAGGATGGGTAAAATAAGTCAAATATTAATGGACGTAGGTATTAAACACACGAACCGAGATGGTGGTGTAACGGTTAGCGTTCTGGCCTCGCATTCGGGAGGACGGCGGTTCGAATCCCCTTCCGGGCTTCCAGATTTGGGTTTTCCATGGTTTCCCCAAATCACTCCCGGCAAATGCCAGGATGCTTCCTTAAAAAGGCCATTGCCGAATTCCTTCCCATTCCTTGCCCCCCCCCCCCCCCATCCTTTCCCGTCTCTAAAGACCTCGCTTTTAGAGAGACGTTAAGCAGATAAAAAGTAAAAATAAACACACGATTACACTATTTTATATTATTTTCCAAGGTCTTATACTCGAAGTTGTTGAAATACAAACTCTGCAAAATTTGAAGAATTCCTGTTTGCTTCTATAGCATCACAATTTGTATTGAGACATTCATAATGTTATTTTTTGTCGTAGTGTCTGTAACAGCCAGAGAACTTAATGCAGATTACAACAGTTGACCAACTCAGAAGAAATTAATTGCCAGAATACTCGATTCGCTAACATATTTGGTCTAATGTTCACTAATAACTCACATACAGCGAACATGAGAATAAAGAGAATTAAAGAAAATGGTAGCTAAAATATGTAAAAAGCAAATAAATCGTAATGTATAAACTTTAGTCAAGGAACAACATTATAGAAAGTGAATGACAATTGGCATTCGTGGTTACTGCAGAGACCATGGGTAATCTAAATTATTTAAAATGTGTTCTTCGAAGCAAACGCGAACAATAATCAGCCACCAAACCCTCGTGTCTTATTTCTCGTTCACAACAGATACCGTCCAAACCACCATCCCTATTCAGGATCGGAGTTGTTATTATTTGCCTCATTCTGAAAACACAACTACTAAGTTGGTTTTCATGTAGCAGCAAAGTGTTTTCCATCTGTCACATGACGTGGCACACGACTGCAAAACACAAATTGTGTATCAAACTCCTGTGTTAGAGCTCTAAGCAGACCACATACAGCGCTTGGCATTCCCCACATGAAAAACTGAATACCTACCAGAATAAATCCCATGTATGTGCACAGTTTCTGTAACACACGTGTTTCTTTCGTATTTTTCAGGTTCCGCTATTATTTCCCCGGGCACTGGTAGAAGATTTTTTTTTTGTTGCCTTGGGCTTTGTAACTTTTTTTACGGAATGTGATTAGTCTCCATTAACAAATAAAGTAAACTTTTTTAAAAAAAACTACGAAATGTCTAGAAAACAACATAGCTACAGATTGTCAAAGATTCTAATTTTTCTGATTAATATCGAACATTCAGTATGAACAATTTTTCTAATATAGAAATGAAAGGCTTGGTGGAAAAAGGGGGAGGGGGTATCCCTCATCTTGGCCAAAATTTAGTTTTCTGTGTAATATGTAAGCTTACACCATCTGCTATCAGTTTCATGAACTATTTGAGTGTGGGATAGCCGCATTTTACATTTATGATGAAAATAAAACAAGGTCTCCTATGGCAGTGTTTCGATGTTTGGTGGAAAAAGGAGGCTATCCCCATAGTTTACCACAGTTCTTCGAATCCTTTATTCTGATTGGATGGTTTTACTTCCAACTGACCAATAGGATACCAGCTTTCGTTTGTTATAGTTTGATGCAATATGACTGACACTCAAGTAAATATACTGCCTTCAATGGATGAAAATCAACAAAATATACAAGTAAATAAAGGCAAGAGGAAGTACAGAACTCCAGAGAAATTGAAAGATAACTACAGGAAGAAGGCACGGAACAGTGGACAAGAATATGTATCAAGACGTGGAAAGATAGTGTCTGCAAGATAGTGTATGAAGCATCCAGTGCTGTAAAAGTAAATAGTGTGGATATAGAAATTTTCCAGAAGATGAAAAAATGACATCTTTGTTGCTTTTTATAAACTAGAAGATTATAATGTTCAAAATGCCGTGCCATGCAAGAGAAGATATATTAAAGACAGGAAACATCCTGAGACAACAAGGAGATTTACAAGTAATGGGTACTACCTAAAATCCCGCAATAAGAAGGATATCAGGGTGTGAAAAGCTGCATTTTTATCCGTACATGGAATCACAAAGAAAAGACTGGACAATATGAAAGGCATGTTGGTCAAATTAGCCTGGTGCATGTTCAGTTTCGTTTGAGGTTATGTTTATGTTATTGCAGTTCATTGTATCTTGGTATCAGAAGATTTAATTTCATGTTATCATGTAGTGCCAGGGTTAGTTTTCTATACAGCTAAGTTTATTTGAAGCATGTTAAATGCATTTTACTACTAAATATGGCCCAGTCACCAAGCAAAGCACTAATAATGGTTGAATTTTATTTCAGCTCCTGCGAGTAATACAGAACTAGTGGTAAGCACCCCTAAAATGGACAACCGAGGGAAACATAACAACAGACCTCATGCATGCAAGCAAGAAGACAGAGAACTAGCAGAACAACACATCAGGAAGTTTCTTAAGTTCAGGTCACACTACTCCATCTCTCAGAATCCGCACAAACAATACATCTTCAGTGCCCGCTCTGTAGACGAAATGTACAGGTTATATGTACGGTATTGTAATGAGGCTGGAACTGATCCCCTAAACCAACACAAATACAGATATATTTTCAATCACAACTTCAATATAGGTTTCAAACTGCCTTGTAGTGACACTTGCAAAGTATGTGACAAAGCTGTAAATGCTCCTTTGGTAGATAGGCCATTAAGTCATAGACTGCGCCTAAGACAGGCTAATGTGGCATACGAGACACTTTCTGAGGCCAAGAAAATGGCCCAAACTCCTGAATGTGATACTTTAGTAATAGCTATGGATTTGGAACAGGCAATACCCACACCAATGCTTGCAACATAAGTTGTATTTTATTTACGGCAAATCTGGACATACAACTTCGGTGTCCATGTTTGCAATAGAAATGATGTTTTTATGTGTGTTTGGCCAGAGTCTCTTGCAGGACGAGGAGCAGATGAAATAGGTAGTTGCTTGTTGAAAGTTATCCCAACAATAACAGGAAACATGCGAAAACTTATTGTACAGTGATTCGTGTGTAGGACAGATTAAAAACTTTGCCATCATGAGTGTTTGGATGTATATGATTGACATGGTTGGTTTGAAGAAATAGAACACAGATTCTTAGTTCCTGGACATACATACATGTGATGCATTTTTTTCATCATTGAGAAACTGAAGCGAAGGACGCAGTATGTTTATATTCCATCCCAATAGGCAGATATCATCAGAAATGCAAGGAAACAGAACCCATTCACAGTACTTGAAATGCAAACAAATGATTTTGTAAATTTAACTCCTTTAACAAGTAAGCTGACAAAAAGAAACACAACTCAATCGGAAAGGTGGATTTCAGGAAAGCGTGCAGTCTCAGATTCCAGGGTGGACATAAAGTAGATGTGCGGCACACATACAGTGGTGTGATCCCTTATGAAACTGTCAGCTTGCAGCGTGGAAAAGGAGAGCCACCAAGGTTGGCAGACACTGATGGAGCCCTAAGTATCCAAATGGGAGAGCAATCAAAGAAGCAAAACTCAAGGATATTTTATCATTATTGAAATATGTGCCTCCTGTTTATCATGAATTTTATTTAAACTTGAAATCAGACAGCACCAGTGTTACTGAAATGGAAAACATTGATTGACTTTGATTAACTTTATGTTTGATTTCCAGGGTAACTTATGATTCATGTGATTACTCGGTTTCTAATATGGAAAAATATGTTCAATGTCAACAGTTATTTGAAATTATATACTTATATGATTCAACATTTGTAGAAAGTTACTTCAATATGTCACTAACATAATACCATAATTGCTTTAAAGTCTATTATTCTGTGTGCGAACAACAGGAATTCTAATAAAACATTAAATATCTCAGGATCATGTTTATGAGGGATACCCCCCTTTTCCACCAAGCCCTTCAATTGTTTACCTATATTTCTTCAGATAATTTTTTATCTCTTTTTTTAAAAGTATAAGTGGAGTATAATGATATCACATCTCCTGACTGTAAAACTATTCTCTTTTTCTTCTAACCTGCTACATTCATAGCAATACTGACGCCTAAACGAAGAGCCACGAGACTATCCAACGGTTGTCGGATGTTTCAATCTTACGCTCGTGTGAGGAGAAGAACGATACCTGTCCGGTAACGCGGGGCCGCATACTCGTCTTTTGTAGTACGCGAACGAACTAGTTCGGAAGAGCACTCCTACACGCGAACTGCGCGAACTAGTTCCCAGATCTCTCACTCCTTAATTCGTTAGTTCGTTCGATGCTTTTTCGAAGAACGACTTTCGTTTTAGGTTATTTATTACTATGCCATCTAAAAGGAAACACAGTTCCCTGTGGACACATTTCACTGATTGGCAGTTGGAGTTAAACGCTAAAAACTGCAAAGTCATGCGTGTAAATAAAAAGGTCACACCATTTAACTATGAATATACAATTAATGATACTGTCCTTAGAACGATAGATTCCGCTAAATACCTAGGGGTAACAATTCGTAATAATTTGTCGTGGAATGAGCATATCGAGAATGTAGTGGGAAAATCAAATCTTATGCTCCGATTTCTAGGTCGTAATTTAAATCAATGCACTCCGGAAGTTAAATCGATTGTATACAAGTCACTAGTACGTCCTCACTTAGAATATTGTTGTTCTGTATGGGGTCCCATCAAAAGGGATTAATGGAGGCATTAGAGAAGGTGCAAAGAAGAGCCGCCCGATTCGTGACAGGTATATATAGTTGGAGGGAAAGCGTAAGTGCGATGTTGAAGGGGTTTGGTTGGTAAGACCTGGAACACCGAAGGCGTTGCTGTCGACAGAAGCTAATTGAAAAATTCACGACTGACTTATTTCGGAATGAGAGAAAATAAATATTTCTACCAGCAAAATTAGTATTTCGGAATGACTGAGAAAATAAGATAAGAGAAATCAGGGCCAGAACTGATTCATTTCTCTACTCATTGTTCCCAAGAGCGATTAGGGAATGGAATAGAAAGGATTTACTAGGTGAGTAAACTTAAAATCCGACAGGAGTAGCTTTAGATAAATGACTCCGGCCATCCTGATCTGGGTTTTGAATGGTTTTTCCCGGATCAGCGAATGCTGGGATGGTTCCTCACATTAGCCCATGGGCGCCTCCTGCCATATCCCGTATATCCCTTCCAAACTATTACCCTTTCGGATCGGTACAATGCACCCTCGGCCACACACTTTTAGTGAATCGCGGAGTAATAATAATAAATATAAAAACTGTTCAACATTAATAAATATTGCAGAAGTCACAAACGGATATTTAACGAAAAATGTGAAAACAAAACACGCTTTTATCCGATTAACAATTGAAAGACAACCATCAGTAACCACAACTACCAAAACAAACAAAAGAGCGCATGCAGTAGCGGTAGCAAAGCGAGCGACCGATCTGTCTTTGTGGAATTCGAGATGGGAGCGACCTAGTTCGCTAAGGAGCTGCGGCCTAAGCTGAGCGCTCCCGGTCGCGAACTATACGTGCGAGTCTACTAATTAGTTCATCACCTTTCGCCGCTAGGGTTACCAACATTTTTTCGATTGATTATAGTATTTTTTTAAAATAATATTATTTTTTTCTAAAGAGCGGAAAAGGACAAAAGGTATGCTTTTTACTATTTTAATTTTTAAGCTATATCTTTTTCACTTCTTGCATCTTTAAAAAAAAAATTGTCCACAGTTAAATTGTCATATGCTTTATCGCAAACAGTTGTTAAATTGATGTTCATTTTTTATTAATGAAACATTTCTCATGCTTTTACCTACATTTCCTGTAATATTGTAATTTCAGAGTAAAGTTCGATCGCTTTAGAACTAATAATATTGTCTCACAGTCATCAAATAAAACCTCGTGTTTTTAAACTTAATTTTTGGATTTTGTGTAGCAATTGCTTCCATTAAAATTTATCACTTATTAAGATACTCCAAAATACTAGAAAATTATTTTTAATATTATCACTTTCTATGGAGAATTTGGCTTTTAATGACTTTTTCTTGTTTTCTTAACCAAAGAAACAGTCTTTTTACATTTTTCCAACTCTGTTTTTAAAGTTGACATAATACGAGTATAATACTTATCTCAGACTATGACATAATATTCCAGTTGTTTAACAGCTTTTTGAAAGTTATGTATAAAAATGGCTCGCGAATTTCAAAAACCTTTTAACTTTTTTTGTGTCTTCATCGTTTCATTTGTCGTCAAAATATTTTTAATGTGTGGTTGGATAATCCTCCTGTAAAGTAATAAATAATCGCTCAATGACTTCTAATTCACTGGAAATTGACGCACTTTCGTTATTGCTACCAATTTCCATAACTATTTTAATTAAATATCAAAAGAAAGAACAGCTTGCAAGTCAAAACAATTAAGAAAACAAAAACGAAGCTAAGACAGATGAACGAGCTAACATTTGTTTCACTTTGTCAATTTTGACATTACATAACATTTATGAAGCGGCGTTTAGGTAAACGCACATAACTTCATTCAAAAGATAAATCATAATGTGCCTTCACGGATTTTACAGAGTGAGGAGTTTATTTGTTATTACTTTATGTGTTGCAAAAAATGAATAAATCAATTTAAAAATTAACGTTCTTCGAATGTATGAAAAGTTATAAAAGAACAGTTGAATGCCTCATTTTACCAATTTGCGCAAAGGACAATGAACACTTTGATTATCGGCGGCCACTGATCATGCTAATGTCATTTGAAAGGGCTATTGTTAAGTGACAACTTTTGTTAAGATGGTCATATTAAATTCCATTTAGAAACAACAAAAAATGATTAAGTAATGTTATAATTCAACTGTCATAAACAAACAAATTAGCGCATGCAGTAGCGGTAGCAAGGCGAGCGAACGATCTGTTCTATTGATTCGAGACGGGAATTAACGAACTAAACGAGCGAACTACTTCGCGAGGGAGCTGCGAACTAAACTGAGCGCACTATTATGCGGACGTCTACAGCCACACGTACAGGGACTGCGAAAACAAGAACAAACCAAACACGAAGTACACCGGGTGTGGCGCCTACGAGCTAGCATTGATAGCTCAAGATCCCAGAGCCCCCAGACCTACGTCCTTTTAGCAAAGCTGAAATTTTGAGGATGAGTAGAGTAATATGTAGTTAAGAACGTATGCGTACTCGCCAGCATGGAAGTGGGGCCCTTTCAGAGGTAGCGGGTACTAAAGGGCCCAAAAAATCTTGCTAACCTACGTCATTTTAGCAAAGCTGGTTTTTATATATGTTTTACAGGATATTGTTAAAAACCAACATTCATTATTGCCAGACACTTCCTGTGGGCCATTACTTGAGCCAGACGCTTTAAAAGGTCGTAAAAAAAGGAGGTAAACTACGTCATACTAGCAAGCCTGAATTTTATATATGTTGCTCGGGTACTATTTCAAGACATTTTTTAAGCAGCAGACCAATCTGATGGGCCAAAGTTCCTGCCAGACACGATAAATGTTCCGTTCTGAATATGAGCGCGTGGCCACTATTCATCGCCGCATGAGCACGAGTGAGAGCATTAGTTGGCTTTGTAAGTCCGCTGTATGGAATTTTGGTTCTTCATTTGTCTTTATGATTTTTTTATATTGATCCAATAATATTTCAATGCCAAATTATAAAAATTAATTACGAACCAAAACAATTATGCAAAATAAACTTCAAAACGGTTGGATGGTTTAATATATCTCGGTTTTAAATACAAATTTAATGAAAAATTAATATTAAAATTATATTATGAACAATTAATCTTCATTGTCATCACTGTCCACATTTTCTGCTTCCTCATCAAGCCCATCTTCGATCTGAATATCAAATTCATCAATATCATCTTCATTGTTATTTAATTCCCCTGTAAAAACAAATAAATTAGTTATGTTGCGAATATCTACAAATTCATGAAAATAATATGAAGTGAAAGTCTAATACCTAATTCAGTTTGAAGTGACTCGCTGACAAAACTTGGCAACTGATCACCATCGAACCATTTAAAATTATACTGGTTGTCTTCCAGTAGCCACCCATTATTCTCAGGACTGAAAGTGGTTGGATGTTTCATATGAGCATTACTCCAGATACTTGCAATATAATGTGCTCGACGGAATTGTTGGAGTAGTTCTCTTTTGCATGGTGGCAGATTACTTGCATCGAAGTTTCTTCATACTTTTACGGTTGAATTCTTCATTTATATTGGAAACTGCATATGTATTAATAAAAAGCTGAAGCCGAGCAGCATCCACATCATCCATCCCCGCAACATTGTAAACATCACAGATGAATTTTTGTATTGTATTGAATACATTTTGTTTTATGTCTTTACTGCTAAATAATTCAAGCTCGCCGAATTTTAGAAAAGCTTGTTGATACTCCTGATGTTTTTTTAATATTTTGAATGGTCTTTGTTTTCCTCTCTTGAAGAAAGCAGGATTGTAATCACATCCTGTGAGAGCGTGAAATCCTGGTAAGCTTCTACACAAAGATTGTCCCAAGTGTTCATAGATCTTGGTCAAATCAATATATCTTTGGTTGTTTCCAGTTCCAGTAAGTATCCAAATGTGTGAAATATCATCTTTCAGATGATGCATATTACCCAGCATTATCGCTGCAACATCAGTATCAGAACATCTGATTACAATGTTTGCATGGGAATCGATATTACATACGTGGTAAATAATTTTTGTGTCAGCTTCTTCATGCTCTGGACACGATAAACTTTCATCAATACTAGTCACAACTGTGTTATTAGTGACACTGAAAGAATGACATTGCCTGAAATTAATTTTAATCAGTTTATTACCAATGAATGGTGCCATCTCATCAGTGGCCCAATGTAAAATAAAAAAATCTACGAGTGCCTGTTTAAAAAGTGAATTTTTCAACTCTTTCCCAAAATCAGCAGGTCGAACTTGATTGGGTCCAGTTATAGTAAAATCAAGTTGAGTACATTCATTTCGTAGAGATCTTTCATAATCCTTGATTGAAGGAGTAAAATACTGATCGAAAATAACGTCAGTTCTTGTCGCATTTAATTGTGTTACCAATTGTAACATTTTCTTTGAAATATTTCCAAATGTTTTAGGAATATCTTTCATGGTATGTAGCACAAAAAAACCATCAATTACTGAAACATCTATGAACGGTGGTGGATGATGCTCAATGTCTCTATCTATAGATTTCATCAAAGCAGATTTTTGTGTTTTACAAATAGCACCATCAAAATGACACATGGATAAAGGCACTGAAGTTATAGGATAAGATAAAATTTTTGCAATATCGACTTTATGATCAACAGATATACCAAGAATACGTCCAAATAAATCTCTTTGAATACGCACTTCCTGTACTTTACCACCAACTTTTGTTTTTGTTTTTGAATAATCTTGAGAAAAGTTTTCTAACGGTGTCTTTTTTATACTCTTCTCAAACCTACCAATATCTGCTTCACATTCTGCAATGAAGGTTTTACGTTTAGTATCTCCATTTTCTTCAATATTAAGGAGAAATTTTTCAACTGTATCTGATGCTGCTTTACCAGATGAAATATTTACTAAGAGATTTTTAGGTACTCCTGCGTCAAATGGGTTAATAAACTGATCAAATGTATTAACAAATTTTTGTAATTGCCTGATGCTATTTTTAATATTATGATTGTTTAAGTCTGCTGTAACATCTTGTTCTTTTTGCAAATCTAACTCTTCATAAACATAACTTATAACTGTTGACCTTAAATCATGACTTCGGGCCCATCGTTGCCGCGCTGAGATGGAATTTGTAAATTGCGTTATACCTGAAAGATTGTAATTTTTTAAAGTTTGCTACATTTAATGTTAATTTATACCAAACTATGATAATAAAAATATTAAAGTTCTAGGCTAATTTATTTTTACTATATGGCCAAATAAATAATTGAAATAAATTTAATTAAAGCTTGATTTTCAATTGATGATGTGAATTATTAAAAAAACGGTTTTGTTTTGTTGTAAATTGAAATGAAGTTAATTACTATTTTTCGATTAATTAGTTGAAATAATAATTTTTTAATGAAGTTACGAATTAATTAAATCATGTTGTTTTCAGTACTGAATACCTGTAAGTCTCTTGGCAGCATCTGCATTGATTGTTTGCTCCAAAACTAAGTCAATTGGCTGTCTTGAGAAAGGTTTATTGGTTCTTTGAATGCTAAAGCAACCTTTTTGAAATTCTTCAAACAAATCAGGATGAGTTTTGGCGACGTTTACTAGATTAGCATGGTACTTAACTGCCCATCGAGCATAATTTTGCTGGTTGCATATGAAGAATAAGTTAGTGATTTTTGGCAATACAAATTTAAATAGTTCAAAATCTCCTGTGCGGATGCTTCTTGACAAAGTTAGATAATAATGTACAAGGTTTATGTAGATTAAATAAAACTGCGGTGTCTTACCAAACTCGCCATTAAGAGTTTGCTGCTTGTAAATACTATAGTCATTTAATAGTTCATTAAGTTCTTCATTTTCTATTTTAAATGACGATATTGGACAGGTTCCCAGTCGTGAGACTTCCTCTATCATTATATCTGTGAATACTATATTTTTAATTTCCAAAAATTTCTTGAAGTGTAAAATTTCCAATCCCACTGCCATCAAAGGATGAAGTCTCTTACACCTGTTAAAATGCTTTCCTTCAAGAAATCCACTTAACGAGCCCATTGCAAGCAAATTACTTTGGACCATAACACTAGATAAGCCGCAGTCAATAATAACTTTAAAGCTAAGCCATCATAATATGAAAAGGCCCTAAATGAATGAATAAATTATCAAATGTAGGCTTTTCGGTAGCTTGAATTTGTAAGGCTACTTTCGCAATCGCGAGATCATAAGTGACTTGAATAGAAGATTGTTTTACGTCTTGACAAATTTTCTGACTTTGTTTCATAGTCTCCAGAACTATTGATGGATTCGTTGGTGATGAATTGATGGGGGTCAGATAAGAAATTATTTGTTTTGTATTATTATAGTCACTTATTAAACTATTGAAACCAACCCACATTGGAACATTTGGTATGTGTAATGCATGGCTAACCATCCAAATTGTGTCTATTGCATCATATAATTTTAAATTTACAGGTTGTGAATTTTCAGATTCATGTACTGACAACTGCAAATCATCTGTCATCCTTGGTTTCTTAGGGTAAGCAACTTCATCTAAAGATATAGCTTCAAAAGTTCTCCGTCTTCTTTTCTTCGTATTCAAGGTTTCTCCATCATTGGGAATGGGGAAATTTGTTATTTCTGATACATTTGGAATTTTAAAATCAAGATTTTGGTAGATAATGCCAACAGTATCATGCAAGGTATCCTTACCACTTCTTGTTTCTACGAACCTATCAAAATTGTCGTAGGCAACACCAGTACAGAGATTTGGATTTTTTTTTTAACTGTTGCAGGACATAAACTTGATTTTTGAATAGAAGTGTATGTTGCTTCTGTTTCCAGCTCTTCTATTCCCGGATAACTTATGCAATGCCCATATCTATGAATAATATCAATAATTTTTCTACTACTGGTTAAACTTTTTAATGTTATTCCTAGAATAATATGTTTTGACGTTTTCACTTTTCCATTGTGTATTCCATATACGACATCTTCACAATAAGATCGCACTTGACGAATACATTTTGGATTATTTCTTCGTTTTCGATTACTACCGGCAATCAGAGTAAAGTAAAAGTCTAACAAATCTTGTGGCACTGATACTTCTCCTTCCTTTAAATCTTGTGTTGATATAGTTTCAGGTAATTTTTTCTTTTCAATGTGCAAAACTGATTTTCTTAACAGCAACGCAGCTTTTTGCAAAATGTCTTCGTCCTTTAAATTTTCAAATGATTGGTCATCAATGGTTGTTAAATGTTTTGGGGCTAATAATTTTTTATTTTGAATGAAAAAAAATTAATTTCTTTGCTAAATGCTTTAAGTATCTTATCTTCTAAATGCTGTGGTGTAAAATTCACTGTAATTTTTTCAGCATTTTCTCTTCAATTCTTTCTAAAAAGTCGATGTAATATCTGTGAAGATAAGTCAAAAAATAACATCGTCCTTTTTCGATGACATTTTCTTGAATAAAAGCACTTATTTCATCAAAAGCCATTTGATGACACTGACGCAGATCATGCCAAATACCTTTAGTTGTTTTTTTACTGAACAATGATATTTTGTTAGCAAAGTCCACTTGACAAATATGATGATAGTAAATATTTGAATGAGAAAGATTTACTATCTTGTTAAATAAGTGTGGATAATTTTCATGTCCTCGTGATATGTTTGATAAAAAAATTTCTTTTTCAGTTGAATGTAAAGGCTGTCTTTTGAATGATGTTTCTTGTCTTTTGGTCACAAAATAAGCAAACAATATTTTTACGTTCAATACTTACATCACTTTCAATCTCAGTATTACTTTCAGATGTAATGTTAACATTTTTTAATGGAACACAATTTTCTGAGAAAATGATGTTGCCTGTTCGATCGTTCAGGTATTCTAATCTGGTCAGGTATAAGAGTAGCTGCTGGAAATGAAGACTGTGAAAAACATGACAGTGGTTCAATAGATTGTCTATTAAGGTTAGGTATCGATGAATACGTTGCACATAGGTCCTCTGTAGCATTTGATGATTTCTTTTTTGGAGCAGGCTTTGTTGTAGATTTGGATTTGTAATATTTTTTCATCAATCCTGTAAATGACTTATAACATTCTCTATGATAACCACTTTCAAATAATTCAGCTGGAAAAACAATTTCAGATTATGATCCTTTCTAAGTTTTAAAATTTGTTGGCACTTTGTTAACGTCTCTTCAGTAAACAATATTAAATTCTCATTAGAATTGTTACAAAAAACACAATTTAATAACTCTGCCATGATATATTTTTAAACACTACAATTATTTAAATTTTATTTCACTCACTCGAAATGTCAACTTAATAGCAGAAGCATGACCAGAGACTGAAAAAAACGTTACACACAAATATAATCACAGGGTACACCATGAGTATAAGACACAAAGATATCTCACTCGCGCTCATGCGCATGAATAGTGGCCACGCGCTCATATTCAGAACGGAACATTTATCGTGTCTGGCAGGAACTTTGGCCCATCAGATTGGTCTGGCTGCTTAAAAAATGTCTTGAAATAGTACCCCGAGCAACATATATAAAATTCAGGCTTGCTAGTATGACGTAGTTTACCTCCTTTTTTTACGACCTTTAAAGCGTCTGCTCAAGTAATGGCCCACAGGAAGTGTCTGGCAATAATGAATGTTGGTTTTTAACAATATCCTGTAAAACATATATAAAAAACCAGCTTTGCTAAAATGACGTAGGTTAGCAAGATTTTTTGGGCCCTTTAGTACCCGCTACCTCTGAAGGGCCCCACTTCCTGCTGGCGAGTACGCATACGTTCTTACTACATATTACTCTACTCATCCTCAAAATTTCAGCTTTGCTAAAATGACGTAGGTCTGGGGGCTCTGGGATCTTGGACTATGAACGGGGGAACCAGTAAAACTGATCACGGCCGCTATACAAAGTAACCCTCCGAATACCACGGATTTCACCCGATACTTCACACGATAGCTCGACGAGGCCGGCATTACACTATAAAGATCTTTGGTAAAATATTTTATACTGTAATATGACATATTTTATAAAAGATTTCTTTAATTAAATGTAATACGTTGGCATTACATTTTATAAATGATTTCAAAGTAAACAAACAAAAAAAAATGGCGCAAGTAAAGTTACCGAAATCTGTTAGGACTGCCGAATCCATGAAATTCATGATCGCAGAGTATAAAGAGAAGAAAATGTTGTACAATCAGAAATCTATAGACTTTAAGAATAGGAATAAAAAGGCGGACACTTACGCAAAGATTGCGAGGTTAATTAGTTTTATGAAAGAAGGCTTTGCTGTCGATGACGTGGAAAGAAAATTAATGGATTAAGTAGCTAGTACTTGACAGGTTTCTGGAATAATAGCTGATCAATACAGGAGCCATACTACAGAATGGTGTAGATCCGCCACCAGCAATAGAGTACAACCCCATTACACATACATCGTAAAAATAGACGCCCAATAATATATATCGTTACATTCGGCGGTAATAATTTTGATATACAAATTTATGAAAATATTGCGGTAAGAATTTTTGGACCTAAGCTATAACTTCGACTATAATTTTTATATTGTGTCACGTTCTCACATTGAAGCTCTTTCACTAAACTTTGATGAATTCCTTTTATTTCAAGTCTTCCAATCCACGATCTAACGAAATACTTCTGTTCTTTTTCTTCAATAAAACACGTATTGTGAAAGCTGCATTTACTGCGGCTGCACAAGCGTACAAGTTTCCTGCATTCATGTCAGAGAACTATAATGAAACATTTTATGTAGTGGAATGGGCCTGATAAAATATCACAAAATATCTTTTATAAATTAAATATGATAAAATCTTTATAAAAGATCTTTTACAGTGTAACGCCGGTCCAAGCGAGGAAGTACCCCCACACTCGCCAAACAAACGGCGGAAACGCGATGGTTACAGGCCCACAGTCGGTGCGGGAAACAAGTGAGCAGAAAGGTGGATGTATTGCTAATCCAGGAGCGACAAGAGGGGTGACGTCACAAACCCCTCACTAACCCTACAACTGAAGGACATCACTGCGATCCACTAGAGGTGTGCGTTGCCACTAGTGGAGCTCACGGTATCATATTTCCAGCTCTACCATGACACAGAAACGCGTCTGGGAAGAATGCAAACAGTGGTGTCTCAGCTGAAAGACAAGACGGTGATTTGTTTTCCTTATGGCTTAACGTCTAGTCGACGTCGAGGTCATTAGAGGCGGGAAAGGACTGGGGACATAGAAAGGGAAGGAATTCGGCCATGACCTGAAAGAAGACAGTCAGCTGGTGTGAATTGCGTAAATTATTGAAAACCCAAATCTGGATGCCCGGAAGGAGATTCGAACCAGCGCCCTCCAGCATGCGAGGCCAGAGCTTTAACCACTCACCCTCCACGCTTCCTTCAGAAGCAGGTGACCATCGCCACCTCCTCACTGGGAGGGCTGCCGCGGACAGACTCCTCGAGGAGTTTATAGCTCATACCTCTGAGAAACAAAAGATCCACATATTCAACTTTTCTATTTTTGGTTTGACGCAATCTTCCAACCTTTTCTATCTTGTGCTAACATTTTCACCTCAACATTCCACTTTCATCCCACGTCCTGAATTATCTGTCCCTGTTTTATATATTCTGAACTCTACAGTTCTTAACTTCGATTGTTCACTACGCTACCAAGGTAACCAATCCAGCACGTATCAAACATATGACCTACCAGCCTGTCCCTTCTTCCTGTAAGCTTCTTCCACAAACTTCTTTCCTCACCCATTATTTCCAAAACTCGTTCATTTCGAACTTTATCTGTCCACATAAATTTCAGCATTCTTCTGTAGCACTACATTTCAATTGGTTTAATTTTCCTTTTTTGTGTTCCAAAAGTCCACACATGGAGTTTTAAAAAGTTTTTACTGAGTCCTAGATTAATAATTGAAACTAAAAGATTTCCCTTTTCATGAAGGCTCTTTTTGCTAGTGCTATTCTGCTTTTAACATGATTGCCGCTTCGGCCATCGGTTGTAATTTTTCTTCCTAAGCAGTGAAATTCACTATCTTCTTTTATCGTATCCTACACTACTTTAATATTTAATCTAATTATTGCTATCATTAGTGCTACATTTCATCATTTTTGTCTTGGTTTGGTTTATATTCAGTCCAAAATCGTCCTTCAGTATTTCAATCATGAAAGTCAGTAACTTCACAATATCCCCAGCCTGTTCTGCTAACAAGTCAATGCCATCAGAAAATCATAGCCTACTGATTTTTTCTCCCTGAACACATGCAAACTTTTCTTTCACTTAGTTTTTTGTTTCTTCTATATGCAAGTTGAATGCTAATGCGGATACACTACAACCTTGTCTCTCGCCCTTTTTAACTGAAGCATGTCTCTCATGATAATCTACCTTAGTATATACTGATTGTTATTGAAAGTATTTTTTTATGTCGGTATTTTTAAAACCGACTTATTTAAAATGCAGAACAGTTTGTCCCACCTAACATCAAGAAAAGCTTTTTCTAAATCAACTAACGCCATAAAAATATCTTTCTTTTTCTTGGTACGCCCGTCACGTATTAACTGAATGCCAGAATCGCTTCTCTTGTGCCACAGTTTTTCCTGAATCCAAACTACTATACCTTTTACTACCCTTTACATTCTTCTGTATATTATTCTGGTTAGTAATTTTGAATCATGTGATGTTAGACTTTAAGTGAGATAATTCTGATATCTGTCAGCTTGCGCTTTCTTTGGAAGTGTGAAGATGAGACACTTTTATTAAGATCATTGGGAATATCTCCAGTTTCATAAAATTTTGATATAAGTTTGAATAATCTTTGGAGTCCTTCTTCTCCTAGAGATTTCAGAAGTTCTGCAGGAATGTCATCAATTCCAACTGTATTATTTGATTTCAAATAATTAAGAACTATATCAAATTCTGTCCTCAAAACATCTATGGCGGCATCAACTTCCTTTTCCAATGCATTGTTGTTCAAATCATCTCCATCGTACAGTTTCTTCTTATATTAGAAGTGGTTTGTCATCGGCAGCTTTAATGTTTATGCCTCTTTTCTTCATCTCGAAAATTCTGTTTGATCCTCCCATACTCCACATTTACTTTACCTGCGACAATTTCCTTTTATATTGCTTCACACTTTTCTTGCAGCCACCTTTCTTTTGATTTTTTGCACTTACTGTTTATTTGATTTCTAAATTTTCTGTAGTGCTCTCTTCCTGCTTCATCCAGAGCTTTTTTGTGTATTCTAGTTTGATTCACCACTCCAAAATGTCTTCTATGATCCAAGGTTTTCTGTCGGCTTGTTTTAGAGACGCTAAACCGAGCATTCGCATCACGCTGTGCCAAGAACCGTGGCGCAGGAAATAACGGGGTGGGTGGTAACTGACGGGTGGACAACAGGTGCAAAGTATGCGTGATTACAAAGGGAAAATGTGAAAACAGCGAGATGGCTTAACTTTTACATTCAATACGGAGTCACTAATATACATGTCTCCTGCCAGATGCATATATAGTTGCATCTTCTGAAAATTGTTCTTTTTAACATATCGTGGCATTTGAACGTCATGGACGCTGATTTTGAATGGAACTAGTGCCAGGACCGATCCCTGAGGGATTCTGTCCGGGATAGGATAAACTGAAGAGTTTTTGCCTCCAACTGATATGAAGAATTTCCTATTTTTGAAGAAGCTTCCGATTAATTGGCTGTAAGATTTTCATGCCACACTGTAACATCACAGAGAGAATTACAGTGTAATAATATCGCAGGGACGCGGGAGGATTATCTCAGGAGTAAGAGAACAAAAGAGGTAGAAGTTGTTGGGTTGAAAAAAAAGTGAGAGAGCGTATGCAGTATCAGAGTGGATTGAGAATTAAATATATACATATATATCTGGTGGTTTGCGACGGCCTACGGTATCTGAGTGAACTAGAATGGAATAAACAGTAAATGTATCAATGATAGATTCTTTGATTTACGTTACATGGCGAACGTGACAGATACGAACCTGCAGTTAAAAGTTGAAATTACGAACAGTGTAATTAGCACGAAAACGCGCTAAAAAATCGATAAGTGGTGAAAGAAAAAGGAATCGTTTTAAGACAAACCACAACTGTCGAGAGTATAAGTAGCTCCGACGAACTGAAGGTCAGCGATCGTAAACCGTGTTATTGGAACGCGGAGGAAAGCAGAGACGTTGAGCGAAGACTACACTATACTCGACGGTGGCGGCGCTTGGTGGTGGCTGAAGGAAATACTCAGTCGACACAGGAATTCATTCTGCGTGGGTGGAGCCATTGCTGAGGTGCTGAGGGGTAATAGCAGTCCGAGCGTTCCAGATAGCGGCGACGTCTCATCAAAAGGAAAGAAAGACCATTTTATTGATGCGCGCGCAAGCTGACTAGCAATTACATCCCTAAAATTTTTCTCTTACGGAAAAAAAAAAAAAAAATTCTATGAATCATTCTTTGACATCGTATCTCATCTTGTTGTCATCAGTGATGACAGATTAGCCTTGTCATAAAACTGACAAGGAAATAATTTTTTTCTTTTGAGCAATAGATTTTTTTTTTTTACTGCTTAGGAAAGTGCTTGTGTAGTCAAGGAGTATATTTGCATAGCTTGTAGTGTTGGTGTAGTTCCTTTTTTTTCAGTATAGCTTAATATTGTTCTGGGTAAAATGAATAGTCAATCAGAAGAGGTTACTGTAGCACAGGAGGAAATTCCTGAGCATAGTGATGTGTCAGTAGTGGACATGCTTCGTGCATTTCAGGAAACATTTATGAGGTCCTTTCAGGAATTAAAGGAAGATAATATTGCCTTTCAAAAGTCGGTTAAAGAGGAATTGATCCATTATAGGGAACTTTTTGTTAAACAAAATATTGAACCCTCTTCCATACTGAACCAGTATCATTCTGATAAGGCGGAAGATTACAGTCGGGATTTGGGAGAACATCTTACGGGTAAGTACTCGATAGCAAAAGATAAGAAAATTTTTTTGGTCCAGGAAGCAGCTCATGCTTCATCTGACGTCTTGCCTGTTAACTCTCAGCTTATGATTCAAATGAAACCAGTTAGTGTTCAATCAATTTCAGACAAGACTTGCTCAGCCACAGATATTCTTATAAGTAATATTGCTGGAATTTCTCTCGAGAAGAGCAAGCTGGCAGTAGGCGTTGAGAATTTATCATGCCAGGTGGAAAAAGTTAAGGCATCTACGACAGTGTGGGTGAGTGAAAGGTTGCAGGTGCAGGTACCGATTACTGTGGAGAAAGAGGTTGAGAAAAGTTTAAAGGTTCTAGTGCCCGAAGTTGTGAAGGAAGAAGTTGCTAAATGTCAAATTGCCCTAAATGTTAATTCAGTCAAGGCAGAACTGAAGAAGGTGACACGCGGCAGAGAAGAAAAATCAACCGGGATACGGGTAGTCTCGTGGGGAGACGCTAGATCCGTCAAGCACAGAAAGGAATGCTTTGGTTTGGAAATAACCCGTGACGTGATGGAACAAGAGACGGGCGATCAAGACATTCTTGATGAATTCTTCGATGTGTTTTCCGATGTGCCCGGACGCATTAGAGGCTACAGTTGTAAACTAAAGGTCAAATAAGGACTCTTTCTTTATGTCTTTGACTTTGGGAGTGGCAAATATAGCTTGATTGTATTTCCCAAACTTACCCACTGTCCACTGCAGGCCATGCTATGTCAGTTTGCGCGTAGCGTTTGCGTGTGCAGTGGTGCGTGTTCTGATATTTGTGTTTTTTTTTTTAAAAAAATATCATATTTGTGTGTTTTCATGTTCTGATTTTTAAATTGGTGCTGAATTTTCTATTTTGAACTTAGAATTAAGGAATCTGTGGCTTAATGTAATAAAATGTAGCCACGCAACCACCAGATATTCATCGTTAAATGTTATACCAGTTATTCAATTTTACATATTATACCAGATGTTCATTTTATGTATATTGTGATGGGTGTTTTATGTGAATTACACTCAGATGTTAGCATATCAGAAAAGGTTTGATTTAGTGACGAAGTTTTGGGCTTTGTCAAGCCCGTCATTCGTCAAACCGCACCGGTTGGGATGTAACATCACAGAGAGAATTACAGTGTAATAATATCGCAGGGACGCGGGAGGATTATCTCAGGAGTAAGAGAACAAAAGAGGTAGAAGTTTGTTGGGTTGGAATTGAAAAAAAGTGAGAGAGCGTATGCAGTATCAGAGTGGATTGAGAATTAAATATATATATATCTGGTGGTTTGCGACGGCCTACGGTATCTGAGTGAACTAGAATGGAATAAACAGTAAATGTATCAATGATAGATTCTTTGATTTACGTTACAACACCTTATTACAGGCTTTATTTATGTCTAGGAACACAGCCGCCGCGAAGATCCTAAGGCTGACCCCCTTCGATACCGGGGATTTGATAAGTTGGCTTGTGCTGCCTATTCTATTTTAAAAGCCAAACTGTTCTTTCCGACTCTTCAGGATTTGTTTATTCGTTTTACGAGCACTCGCTCCAGCACTTTGGATGAGGAAGGTAGTTGACTTACTCTACATCTGCATCCATACTCTGCAAATCACAAACATTGTGGGTGGCAGAGGGTGCTAAGCACCAAATCCTAAACACGCGCATTCCAATCCCGAATAACACGAGGAAAGAAGGAATACATAAAAGCAGCAGTACGGCATCTTATTTCTCGAATCGTATCCCTCCGGTCATTGCGACCTAAACAGGTTAGCGGAAGAAGTATTTCATTGCACTCATAACTTAAAGATTTTCACATTTTCTCCAATAAATTCAAAAGCAAACTACGTCGTCTGTCTTCCAAACCATCCCAGCCCAATTAGTCTATAGTTCGACGTGATTCGCTGGTCTCTCCCGCGTTTCGGGATGGCAGAGTCTTTGTCGGTTTTCCATGCCTCTGGGAAATACCGTTTTAATAAGGAGGCGTTAGACTGTAAAGCGTACCTGGGAGCAGACATAGACTCTGACCATAATTTGATAGTAATGAAGTGCAGGCTGAAATTCAACCGAATAAGGAAGCAGCATAAGCAGAACAGACTGGAAGTGAATAAACTGAAACAATGTAGTACAAGAGAAAAATTTGCAGAAATGGTAGACTTAGGTCTAAGAAGTAACTGAGAAAGGACCTCAACCGAGGACGAATGGAATACATTAAAGACCGAAATAATGAAAGCTGGCAAATAAACATTAGGCTTTAGGGAACAAGCTGCCCGAAAACCTTGGATCACAGAAGAAATTTTGCAGCTGATGGATGGGAGAAGGTACAAAAATGCTCAGGATGAAGCAGGAAAAGAGCATTACAGGCAATTTAGAAATCAAATAAATAGGAAATGCAAAATAGCAAAAGAAAAATGATTACAAGAAAAGTGTGAAGAAGTAGAAAAGGAAATGGTCATAGGAAAAGTAGATGTTGCATATAGAAAGATCAAACAGAATTTTGGAGAAATGAAGAAAAGAGGTATGAACATTAAAGCTGCCTATGGGAAACCTCTTTTTAGGTCAGAAGATAGAGCTAATAGATGGAAGGAATACATTGAGGAACTGTATGTTGGGGAAGACTTGAACAATAGTGTATTGGAAAAGGAAGGCCATGTCGACATTGATGACTTAGGAGATCCTATTTTGAGGACAGAATTTAATAAAGTTCCGAAAGACTTGAAAGCAAACAAGGCAATTGGAATTTATGAGATCCCTGAGATCCCATCTAGGAGAGGAAGGAATCGAAAGATTATTCAAGCTAATATCAAAAAGCTATGAAACAGGAGAAATTCCAGCTGATTTTAATAAAAATATCATCTTCACACTTAGAAAGAAAGCACAAGCCGACAAATGTGAGAATTATCGCACCATTAGTCTAACATCACATGCTTCAAAATTACTGACCAGAATAATATACAGAAGGATGGAAAGGGTAGTAGAAGAGATAGTAGGTGAAGATCAGTTTGGGTTAAGGAAAAATCGCGGTACAAGAGAAGCAATTCTGTCTTTTAGATTAATACTTGAAGGGTGGATCAAGAAAAACAATGATACTTTTTTGGCATTTGTTGATTTACAAAAAGCTTTTGATAATGTTAGGTAGGACAAGATGTTCAAAATTTTAAAGAAGTCAGGTCTAAAGTATCGAGATAGAAGAATACTCTATAAACTAAATAAGAATCAAGTGTAATAAAAGTAGAGAATCACGAGAGACATGCATCAGTTAAAAAGGGTGTGAGACAAGGTTGTAATCTATCCCCGTTAATATTCATCTTGAATTTAGAAGAAGCAATGATGAAAGTTAAAGAAAAATTTCTATGTGGCATAAGTTATCAGGGAGAAAAAATCAGTAAGCCACGATTTGCTGATGAAATTGACTTGTTAGCAGAGAGGGCTGAGGATATTGAGAAGTTATTGAATGGCATGAACAAAATACTGAAGGAAGATTTTGGACTGAATATAAATCAAAGTAAGACAAAAGTGATGAAATGTAGCAGAAATGATATCAATACTAGTAGATAAAATATAAAAATTGGAACGGATGCAATAGGAGAAGTAAGTGACTCTGTTACTTGGGAAGTAAAATTACAACCGATGGTCTAAGCAGGAATGACGTTAAAAGCAGAATAGCACTAGCAAAAAGAGCCTTCATGAAAAATAGAAACCTTTTAGTTTCAAATATTGATCTAGGAATTAGAAAGAACTTTTTAAAACTCTTTGTGTGGAGCACAGCACTTTATGGTAGCCAAACATGGACTTTAGGAATACCGTAAAGAAAGTAACTTGAAGTATTTGAAATGTGGTGCTATAGAAGAATGCTGAAAATTAAGTGGACAGACAAAGTAAGAATTGAACGAGTTTTGAAAATGATAGGTGAGAAAAGAAGTTTATGGAAGAAGCTTACAGAAAGAAGAGACAGGCTGGTAGGTCATATTTCGAGACATGCTGGACTGGTTAATTTGTTAATGGAGGGAACAGTCGAATGTAAGAACTGTAGAGGAAGACAGAGATTAGAATATATGAAACAGATAATTGAGGACGTGGGCTGTAAGGGGTATGTAGAAATGAAGAGGTTAGCACAGGATAGGAAGAGATGGAGGATTGCATCAAACCAGTCGAAAGACTGACGACAGCATAATAGAAAATAGGAGGCGTTGCATATGCTGATGAGAAGCACTACTCCCTTTCTTGGCAAGTTCTTCAGGTGATTGGGATACTTTGTCGATACCTAGGGCTTTATTTTTGTCCAATGTTTGGATGATGCTACGGATTTCGCCCGGTGTCGTTAGCTCCGGTTCGGCCTCTGGTGGCGTGTTCAAGATGTTCCGTGCCATATTAGTTGAGTTGTCGGCTGTACGGCCTTCCGTTTTGGATAGGTCGTAGGCTAGTTCAGAATGTTGGCTGGCGAAGCTCGGCCCAGTTGTCCTGGTGATCGCTATATTTGGCTCTCTTGGTTCATCGATGGCGCGCTGTTTGCCAGGTATCTCTATTATTAAATGTGAGGTCTGGCATCCTGGCCTCCCATTTTGTTTTCCTATGTTCCACCAAGCGCCCTCCCAGCTGTCTCACCAGTTGTTAGTACCTCCGTCTTTCCCGCGGGTCGCGGAGACTCTGCCGGGTCATGTCTTTTAGGTATCGGAGATTGTCGATGTCAGGTAGCAGGTGTTTGGTGATTATTTTGATTATTTGTTGGGTCGACATTGTTGAGGCTCCCTTGTCTGCACCCAGGAACACAGGACTGGAGTGATTTATTGCTTGCTCAATCCCATTGTGTGTCGCAGGATTGTAGGTGGTATTAATTTCGTTATGAATTTTTCCGCTAAAAAGGTTGCAATCAACATCTTTGGTCTTTTTCTCTTTGATATAGTGTAGAATCCAATTTCTGATTGGCTGACGGCCTGATGTCAGATCATTATTGGTTTCTAATTTAATCCGGAGTATTATTTCCACCCTACAACCACATACCAGGACATGACGTTGGAATTTTCTGTTGTGTGGTTTGTTTATAAAGGACTTCGGTCTAAGACTTGGATGCTGTCTATCTTCTCTCTCCAGAAGACTTCCTTCTTTGATTTTGTTCCTTCTTGAATTCCGTGCACAAACAAAACACACACACACAGCACCATTCTATGCCGTTGCATTGTAGGCAATGATATATTGGAGTTCTTGTCATTGAAAATTTTCTCTTAGTTGTCTGGGTATTCAAAATCTTCTGTTAGGCGTATTCCAGAGTGCAGAAACTAGGGATGTAACGGATATCCACTTCCGCAAGTACGGAACTTTCGCGTGTAATCCTACATCCGCTTTCGCAATTCTTAATGCGGATGTATAGCGGATGTTTTTTTACATTGCAAAGTATATAATTCTTAACTCTTTATACGAGATTCTGCTTAGCTAACAACAAAGTGATTATAAATGAATGCAATTTTCCTCGGCGTTATTTCAGGGGCAGTTGTAAGCCTTGAAGTCTGACTTGAGCGTGTGTTTTTATTTTTTTTATTTTTTTTTAGTGGCATTCGGCTACTGAGGCCATACAGCCAGCTCAATGTGATTTGTTGCTACCAAGTATTGACACATGGACATTAAAACACCGACACGATATTAACACACACAACACTTACACACCCATGCCCGCGGCCGGACTCGAACTGACGACCTTTGGCACGTGGAGCTGCCACTCTAGCCCCTACGCTACCGAAGCCGGCGAGCGTGTTGTTTGTAAACTGGCATGGCAACGACAGACGTTGTTATATTGCCTAGCAGCATCTCAGACGTCTTTAGACGCCCGCGGAACACAAAAAGCAGAGCGTTGGTGACGAGCAGCCTCAATAACAGGAATCTATGCATCACTTATCTGGAACTCATTTTCCCACCACCACAATTGAGAAACATTTTGCGCTCTCGAAAAGATGACCTTGCGCTTTGTACACCCGGAGTTTATTGCATCCCGTGTGAATGTGGAAAGAAATACATCTGCCAGACGATACGGTGTGTAAAACAACGTTGTTTGGAACACGCCCGACATGTACGCCTGGGGAAAAAAGACAAATCCGCAGTGGCGGAACATAGTTTGGCAGAAGGACATGGATTCGATTTCGAAGCGACTAAGGTGCTGACACATGCGAGAGGCTTCTGGGACAGCGTCATTAAAGAAGCGTTGGAAATTCGCCTCGCGTCTGATTTGGTTAACAGGGATTGTGGGTTCCAGATAAGTGATTCATGGATTCCTATTATTGAGGCTGCTTGTCACCAACGTTCTGCTTTTTGTGTTCCGCGGGCGTCTAATGACGCCTGAGATGCTGCTAGGCAATATAACAACGTCTGTCGTTGCCATGCCACTTTTCAAACAACACGCTCAAGGCAGACTTCAAGGCTTACAACTGCACCTGAAGATGGCGACGGAGTTTTATGTCGCCGAAATATTGTGCATCAATAATAATATTACTCGTTTTGTTTCCCGAGAAACGTTTATAAACAAAGTGGTTGTTGTTTTCTGACGATCTTGCAATAAAACTAACAATGAACTGAACGATGTTATTACCTAAGGTACCAGTTTGCAAGTTTGAACTTGCATGTAAAGTGGCCTATTCACGGTCCAGCTTACAGGACATCCGTGAATAACTACCGTAGGATGCGCTCACCCAGTCGCGCTAATAGAAGGGGTCCAACAAAATGTCCCACGCAATCCTTTCCACTCGTACTTTCTCGCTGCACGCTATGAATCATTATTGCATACTGGTAGGATGTTTCTTCCAATAACTTCCTCCAATATCCATAGCTTTTTGGACAGCAACGAGCAGTTTTGGTTGCCTGGGAATCCAACAACATCGAACACGTCCTACGTGTAGTCCTGTAAACCATTTCACGGCCCTCAAGAGCTCTTTATCGAAAATCGGAGCTCGTAAGTCCTACAAGTTGGACTGTGAATGCGCCACTAGAACGGTGGAAAGGCGGGTGATGGGCACGGAGATGTGCGGTGGCGTGGTCTTGTGCTTGACGCTTGAATTAGTCGAGCCGCGAACTCCGCAAAGATCGTATGACAAAGATTTTTTCGTTGACGCGTGCAGAGTTATGTAAATAATTTCATTCACTTCTGAAATCACCCCACGCTTTGTGCAGTTGAAATATGAAGCAAAAAATAAATCACTGTGGCACCATTATATGGAACTCGACGTTACTTACGAAAAACTGTAGAATTTGGCACAAAAATATATACTTATTTTGATTTTACATTTATGTTTGATGAAATATAAATAGTTATAAACTTATTTTCCACCTCCGCATCCGCTGATGTCAAGCACTGGACATCAGGATCAGCACCCACAAAGATGACTGCCATGTTTTCTTTTTTTTTTTTTTTTTTTTTGGTTCATTGATGTTGCACTTTAGGGGATAACTAGGCTATATTTCATATATATTTCACATTCTTACTACACATACTAAGGAATCCACAGGGTTCATAATAATACTTAATGGCACCTTGTATTTGTGCCAGGTCATAGGTACAACCGTGCCTATAGACACTAGTCTTGGAACTTAGTGGCGGGCTTCCTCTACTCTGTTGAAGAATGTTTCGGTTGATTGGAAGATTTGTGTATGGATATTTGGAATATTTGTGACGTCATGGAGGAGCGCTGTTGGAGGGAAGTAACTTGCCCGTGGATCATTCAGAGAGTCTTATTCTGCAGTCTCTGAATATGCATTCTGTTGGAGTGGCTGGTCGTTCCCCAAGCTTGGCAACCATATAAGATGAGAGGAACAATGATTTACTTGTAAATGCGGATCTTGGTTGATAAATTTAGGTTGTCACTCCTCAGGATCGGTGCAAGGTTCATCGTCACTGCCAGCCCTTTTTTTCTCCGGTCTATCACATGTTGACGAAAGAGAAGTTTGTTGTCAAGTATTATGCCCAGATATTGAGTCTCTGTCACTCATGGAAGCTTGTGGCCCATTGTTTCTAGCTGTTTTTGGAGTACTGGTCTTTTCCTTGAGAAATAAATTGCAGAACAATTCGTAGTGTTGACTTTTACTTTATTTACTCTGCACCATTTATCAAAAGCATCCAAGCCTTTTTGAGCGTTTTGGATATTACGTGTGTGGTTTCCTCCGGTCGAGTAGATGACCATATCGTCAGCGAATTGAGCCATAAGTACGTGAGGAGGTAAGGGTATGTCGTTAATGTAGATTTTGAAAAGAGTAGGCGCAATTACCGAGCCTTGCGGAATTCCAGCAGTAATTGTGTGAGTTGCAGATTTTTGGCCTTCAACTTGTACGAAGAATTTTCTATGTTTTAGGTAGCTTGCAATAAGTGCGATGTAGCATTCCGGAATATCTGTTTGATGATATAGTTTATCAATTAAGTTAGTGTGCCAAACTTTATCGTAGGCTTTTTCGATGTCAACGAAAACGGCAGCAGTTGATTTTTTCCAGTTAAAACCTTTGCTTATATGCTCCGTTAGTCGCACTATCTGGGTTGTGGCTCCTACACGGTTCTCAAAGCCAAGTTGTTCGTGTCGGATGGTGTGTCCAAACTCCAAACTGGTATTAATTCTTTTTAGCATGAGCCGCTCTAGTATTTTGGAAGGAGCAGACAGTAAACTAATTGGTCTGTAATTACTTGGGTTTTGCTTATCTTTACCCCTTTTTGGAAGCGCTATGACCTTTGCAGTTTTCCATATCGATGGGTAGTAGTGTTGAAGCAGGCAGGTGTTAAAGATTCTGGTAAGTAGGACAATCCCATTTCTTGGTAGATGCTTAAGGTGGGAGTTGCCAATACCGTCATACCCTGGAGATTTTTTGGTGGCTAGTTTTCGTATTACAGCTCTAACTTCCCTGGAGGTTGTTAGTTCCGGTTGGTCGGAAGGTGGTCTGCTAAGTTTTTCTGCAACTCGTTGAGTAGATGTGGTCACCTCCAGTTCTTCAGCTGGGGTCAGTTGATAATCTGCTGCTGTATGTTGAGCCGCAAAATGTTCTGCCAGGATTTCTGCTTTACCCAGTGAGAGGAAGCATGGACCTGCAGGGCCATTTATGGGAGAAGTGGCTTCGCGTGGTTCTCGAAGGGCACGGATTAATTGCCACGCCTCCCTGTTTTCCAGCATTAGTTGAGACATTTTTTCCTCCATTCTTTCTGAGCTCCTTTCTTTCAGCCGGGCGGTGAGTTGGCGGGAGTAATGGCGATATCTACGGCGGTCGGCTGGATCGCGGAAACGTTGCCAGAGTAGCCTATAGCAGTTCCGTAAATACCTAATATCTTCAAGAATATCAGGTATCTCTGTTGATATTCATCGTTGCGTGTGGTGGTAATTGATGCTCTTCTGTCAGCCTCCTTAACTACGTTGGTAAAATGACTGATGGCCTTTTCTATCAATTCTGGTGTTGAAAGGTTGACGGTAGGCTTAATCTTGTTATGGACCAATCTTGAGAAAATATTCCAATCTATCTCCTTGGTGCTTTTTGGTGACTGGTTTAGTAAGATAAAATTCCTGAGGTTTATTAGCACCGGGTTGTGATCAGACGATAGATCCGACATAAATTTGAGTTGGACTCTATGAGTGATGTTCTTGAATAGTGCGATGTCTAGGACATCAGGTTGTGCTCGTTGTGAATTAGGGATGTATGTCGGCTCCGTAGGTCCTAGGACGTCTATGTTCCTCCTGCTAGCAAGTTGGAGAAGAAGTTCCCCTTTTGGGTTAATTAAGCGGGAGTTCCAAGCCATATGTTTGCTGTTTAAGTCTCCACCAATGATAATTTTGTTTCCTTTCGAAAGTAATTAATCAAGGTCGTGTTCATGATATTTCTGTTAGGAGAGAGATATGCTGAGATTAAGACAATGTGCCCCTCTTTTGAGTGAATATTGACTGCTATAGCTTCTAGTTCTATTAGGTTTAAAGGTTGGATGGCTGTATGCGTCATAGATTTCTTGATTGCTATGGCGCAACCCCTGTAGAAGCGGTACCTGGAATCGAGCAGCGTATGAATCCAATCTCAGGGTGCGCCTGCTATACGCAATTCTATTGTTACGAAATTATTATTTGTGCGTGTACTTTGGGCAGCCTCCCTTGTTCTGTTGTTAACGGTGAAGACTCGGGCGCGGTGCAGGAGCGGAACGTCAAACTTCTCGACAGGTGGTGTTGGGTGGAGGAGAGGGCCTTCGTTACTGAGCTATACTACAGTAACAAGCAGACAGTGTCCTCGACAGGAGTCTTTTAATCAAGGCTCTCGACGGCGCATCCTCTCCTCATTCAGCGCAGCAACAAGCTGGTTCGATGCGTCCTCCACAATAAATAAACAGAACATCGTTAGCGCAGCGACGAGCAGCCGTATTCTCACAAATTGGGAGCCGAACACAAAGGCGTCTGTCTGCACGTTGACATAGACCTTGACTCGAATAGTGAATGTCGCCCTAAAGGACGTCTCTGAATATTCGGCAGAGTTTGGCTACTCAGCAAGTGCTTATTTTCACTCTCATCCATCCCCCAATTTTATAGCTTAGTTTAACTTTCGCTGAAAATTCATAATTGCGTTAGACAAATTTTTACGTAAATCTTCACCTACTTATCGCGCACAGTTTTATTTCATTGCTCGTACGCTACGACGAGTTGGGGTAGTTGCCACTCTACGATATTTTTTTGTAAATTTTAAAATAGGACAAAACTATTTTTCCACCGACAACATAAAAAGTGTGTTAATTTTTTATGAATACAGAATAATGCCGGTAGAAATAATTGTATAGACTGAGAGCGAAGGTATGTAGAGATTTCAACCAATAATAAAAGAAAATGTTGGTTTGGAAAATCTTTATTAAAGAGCCTAGTTTGTACTGCATTTCTACAGTTCAGCATAGGAAAATATGTATATAGCTCATTTGACCTGGGGGAAGCGGAACGGAATATAAGGACGCACACGTATTTCGTCGAAATAACAAAATACACTTGGTGGACCACTTTGAACCACCATGTATCCCAAACCCCCACAGCTACCGACAATCGTCAACCATTGTGCACGATGTAAACTCCATGCTACAACCACACACAAACACCAGTGGTCAGCGCTAGGTAGTAGAAGCTGCATAGTGAAGTATGGCGACACATCCGTATATATATATATATTGTCATTCTGTCTGCGCATGACGCAAATATTAATGAACCAGATTCAACGAAAACTTAACATGGTGTTGGCTGACGTCATCAGTTAACATGAGAGAAACTTACGATCCTGGTTGGTACCAAGGGAGAAACTTCTCATATAATAATTTTTCTATCTCTACGCACTGATCAAGCAAAACCAACTAGTGTAAGCCAGTGACCGTCACGGGCTAGAACAGTTCCAGTTTTGAGGGCCATAGATTATAACAGGTTGACCTGATCTCACCAAATATGAACCTCACCTGTGTTTCACAATTAGGGTGAATAAAATCTCTTGAGCTTTAAGAACTCGGAAGTATTAACAACCGCAGTGTTAAACACGGGCAGGTAAGATCGCGGTATCGTATAATTGTTTCAAAGGTCGTAGACTCGAACTTGTTAAAATACAAACTTGACTTGCATTTGACCCTTTAAGTTCATTCTGCAAAATTTAAAAAAAATTTCTATTAGTTTCACGTTTGATTTTTATTGAGACTGGGCAAACACTCATAATGTAATTGAATTTAACACACATTCCATATTATTCAACAGTTAATCAACTCCGAAGAAATGAATTGCCAGAATAGCTGATTCCTTAACCTAAAATCACCTAATAACTCTCGTACACCGAACATGAACAAAGACCATCAACGAAAGTGATCACTAAAATACGTAAAAAGCAAATAAACCGTAATGCACAAACTTCGGACAAGCAACAACATTAGCGAAAGTTTTAATTAAATTGAAATTTATCCTAAGCCGGAATGGCAATTGGCATTAGCGGTTACAACAAAGACCATGAATAATTTACTTTTTTAAGTTTTTTATGCTGCTTTCATTGGCAACATGTTACTGGAAAGCAGATCCACGTTTTTTCAGCCCCAAAATTTATCAATATGTTTCTAACTATGAAGCGGTACTAAAACCAAACTTAATGAATGTATTATGGCAGTAAATTTGGTAGCAGTTACTCAGCTATTAAATTGTGGACATAACCACGAATTTCTTCTAATGGTATCTCCTCTGGTGGCTGTTAATTTGCGAGCGAAGGCTGTCACGTGTCACCGTTCTCCAGCCTATAGCTATCGAGGTGAATGAATGAGTGAGCTTAGGAAATTATATTGTAGATAGTGATAGCTTTTCATACGTTATGTTTCGATGTGACATCGACACTGAGAAATAAAAAATAAAAGCATCCTCTGGTTTAATCTTTCCGTCCAGCGAACGCGTTCGCGTAGTCTACGTGTTGACTGCGACTCAATACGACCCGTGCGGGTGTCGAGTCAGGACTCTCCATCCTGGCTGTCGGGAGGATGGCGTTTAAGTCCTGTCCGTCATCTTGACTACGTGGAGAATGGCTTTCGGTGGCCACGGCCGAATTCCTATCCATTGCCTCCCGTTAGGTAAGTAAGGCTTAAAACAGTCGCCAAAACCCTCCAGTAGCCTGCCTCCTAGGTTTCACCTTGGAGGAACAATACCTGTAAGCGCGTAGTATTTATTTGGGGGGAAAGGAGCAGGATAGATTGATTGAAAAGAACCAAGCCGCGTGCAGAACTTCACCCAGGTTGAGTGAAGCACCTGGTGTTGACCCAGCAGACAGGTGAGCTATTTTTTCTTTTCTTTTTTTAGCCTAGGGCTAATTTAGCCAGGACAGGTGAGCTATAAAGCTCCGTAAGTTATTAGTTTATCTTTTCGCCACCTGCAGCGTCACCATTGTTAACTTCCGGTTGGACCTATTGTGTTTGTTTTGGAATATGACAGAGTGTGTTTACAAGGATTTAACAGTGAAAGAGTAGGACGAACTACTTTTTAAAGGCGGAGCACGTAATCTGTCAAATATGTACTAAACAAGAATTGATGAACAGGTAAGAATTCACAACATCAAATTGAATTAAGCCTTGGAAGTAGAGTTTAAATTGAGTCTCTTGCTGGCATTTCGCTCCTCATTTTGAACCATTTGAAATTATTTTAAAAGTATAAATCTCTGCTTTAATTCCATAGTGTTTTTATAACTGTTTTAGATCAGTTTTTGGGCTGACAGATTATGTAGGAGGAAAGAACTCCTGAACATAAATCAAACATTATCTGAAGTTCATCCTCTGTGTGCTAATATCCCCAAGATTGATTTTAAGAGTTGCGTTCCGACCCTAAAAATAAATTTTCGATTTTTTACGAAAATAATATTAGCCATTAAACTATTTACTACATTTCTTGAGTTTAGAAGATCAGTGTTGCTCGTCGTAAGCAAAATATAGGTCGACTGACGGTATATTTAGTCATCAAACCGCATTTTTTTTTTTTTTTTAAACCTTGCTGTAATATGTTGTTCACATTTTCGATTATTCAACAACCCAAGAAAAATCTTAACTGCAACATGCTTTGTCATTGCCAACTTATAAAAATCGAGTCAAAGCCATTATCTTGACCAACCTATTTAATATATTTTTGTCAGTTAAATAGATTTTCAGTCGATCCAAAGTATTTTTAAAGGTTAATTCTGTCACAGAACGTTGCAGAAAAGAGGTAAAACAATCCACAGCAAATCAAGGTTATGTGGCCGCAATCAAACCATAGCCTTTTCATCTCAACGTATCCCTTATAATATACGTCCTCAATTATCTGCTTCATATATTCTAATCTCTGTATTCCTCTGCAGTTCTTACATTCGACTGTTCCTTCCACTAACAAATTAACCAGTACTGCATGTCTCAAATTATGACCTATCATCCTGTCTCTTCTTTCTGTAAGACTCTTCCACAAACTTCTTCCCTGGCCCATCATTTCCAAAAACCGTTCGTATCGTCTACTTAATTTTTAGCTTCCTTCTGTAGCAACACATTTCAAATGCTTTAATTTTCTGTCTGGTATACCTAAGGTCCATGTTTGCTACCATAAAGTGCTGTGCTTCTTCACACATAAAGATTAGATATTTGAAACTTAAAGATTTCTCTTTTACATGAAGGCTCTTTTCGCTACTGCTATTCTGCTTTGAACATCATTCCTGCTTCGGCCATCAGTTGTAATTTTACTTCCTAAGTAACAAAATTCACTAACTTCTGCTATGTCACGTGACCCTATTTTTATATTTAATCTACTAGTATTGGTATCATTTCTGCTACATTTCATCACTATTGTCTTGCTGTGGTTTATATTTAGTCAAAAATCTTCCTTCAGTATATTGTTGATGATATTCAATAATTTCTCAGTATCCTCAACCTGTTCTGCTAAGAAATCAATGTCATCAGCAAATCGTGGCATACTGATTTTTTTCTCCTTGAACATTCATGCCACATTCAAAACAGTCTTTTATTTCCTTTATTACTTCTTCTACATACAAGTTGAATTTTAACAGGGATGGACTACAAACTTATCTGACACCATTTTTAACTGATGCATGATTCTCTAGTTTTATTATAGCTACTGCTTCTTTTTTTTTGCTGTCGTCAGTCTTTCGACTGGTTTGATGCAATCCTCCATCCCTTCCTATCCTGTGCTAACCTCTTCATTTCTACATACCCCCTACAGCCCACGTCATCAATTATCTGCTTCATATATTCTAATCTCTGTCTACCTCTACAGTTCTTACCTTCGACTGTTCCCTCCACTAACAAGTTAACCAATCCAGCATGTCTCAAAATATGACCTACCAGCCTGTCTCTACTTTCTGTAAGCTTCTTTCACAAACTTCTTTTCTCATCCATCATTTCCAAAACTCGTTCATTTCTTACTTTGTCTGTCCACTTAATTTTCAGCATTCTTCTGTAGCACCACATTTCAAATGCTTCAATTTTCTTTCTTTCCGGTATTCCTAAAGTCCACGTATCGCTACCATAAAGTTCTGTGCTCCACACAAAGAATTTCAAAAAGTTCTTTCTAATTCCTAGATCAATATTTGAAACGAAAAGGTTTCTCTTTTTGCTAGTGCTATTCTGCTTTTGACATCATTCCTGCTTCGGCCATCGGTTGTAATTTTACTTCCCAAGTAACAGAATTCGCTTACATCTCCTATTGCATCCGATCCTATTTTTATATTTAATCTACTAGTATTGGTATCATTTCTGCTACATTTCATCACTTTTGTCTTGCTTTGATTTATATTCAGTCCAAAATCTTTCTTCAGTATTTTGTTCATGCCATAACTTCTCAATATCCTCAGCCCTCTCTGCTAACAGGACAATGTCATCAGCAAATCGTAGCATACTGATTTTTTTCTCCCTTAAAACTTATGCCACATGGAAATTTTTCTTTGAATTTCTTCATTGCTTCTTCTACATACAAGTTGAATATTAACGGGGATAGACTACAACCTTGTCTCACACCCTTTTTAACTGATGCATGTCTCTCGTGATTCTCTACTTTTATTATAGCCACTTGATTCTTATATAGTTTGTAGAGTATTCTTCTATCTCGATACTTTAGACCTGACGTCTTCAAAATTTTGAACATCTTGTCCCACCTAACATTATCAAAAGCTTTTTCTAAATCAACAAATGCCATTAAAGTATCTTTGTTTTTCTTGATCCGCCCTTCAAGTATTAATCTTAAAGACAGAATTGCTTCCCTTGTACCGCGATTTTTCCGAAACCCAAACTGATCTTCACCTACTATCTCTTCTACTACCCTTTCCATCCTTCTGTATATTATTCTGGTCAGTAATTTTGAAGCATATGATGTTAGACTAATGGTGCGATAATTCTCACATTTGTCGGCTTGTGCTTTCTTTGGAAGTGTGAAGATGATATTTTTATTAAAATCAGTTGGAATTTCTCCTGCTTCATAACTTTTTGATATCAGCTTGAATAATCTTTCGATTCCTTCCTCTCCTAGGGATTTAAGAAGTTCTGCAGGGATCTCATCAATTCCAACTGCCTTATTTTCTTTCAAGTAATTCAGAGCTTTATTAGATTCTGTCCTCAAAACAGGATTTCCTAAGTCATCAATGTCAACATCATCTTCCTTTTCCATTACACTATTGTTCAAGTCGTCCCCATCATAAGGTTTCTCAATGTATTCTTTCCATCGGTTAGCTCTATCTTCTGAGCTTAAAAGAGGTTTCCCATAGGCAGCTTTAATGTTCATATCTCTTTTCTTCATTTCTCGAAAATTCTGTTTGATCTTTCTGTAGGCAACATCTACTTTACCTACGACCATTTCCTTTTCTATTTCTTCACACTTTTCTTCTAGCCATATTTCTTTTGCTATTTTGCATTTCCTATTTATTTGATTTCTAAATTGCCTGTACTGCTCTCTTCCCGTTTCATCCTCAGCATTTTTGTACCTTCTCCTCTGATCCATCAGCTCCAAAAAATTTTCTGTGATCCAAGGTTTTCGGGCAGATTGTTCCCCAAAGCCTAATGTTTCTTTACCAGCTTTCATTATTTCGGTCTTTAATGCATTCCAGTCGTTCTCGGTTGAGCTCCTTTCACAGTTACTTCTTAGACCCAAGTCTACTATTTCTGCAAATTTTTCTCTAGTGCTAGATTGTTTCAGTTTATTCACTTCCAGTCTGTTCTGCTTATACTGCTTCCCTAATCGCTTAAATTTCAGCCTGCACTTCATTATTATCAAATTATGGTCAGAGTCTATGTCTGCTCCTGGGTACGCTTTACAGTCTAGAACTTGATTCCTGAATCTCTGACCATGATATAATCTAGCTGATATCTGCCTGTATCCCCAGGACGTTTCCACGTGTAAATTCTTCTTGCATGGTTCTTAAACAGTGTGTTTGCCACTACTAGCTTATATCTTTCACAAAATTCTAGCAACCTGCTTCCTCGTTCATTTCTTTCTCCTAGACCAAAACTTCCTACAGTAGTCCCCTCTTTTCAGTACCGGATTAGCCACTTAGCAGGAGTTAGCAAATTCTACGCGCCTCCTGGGGGGGGGGGGGGAGCCCTCCGTGCCTAGGAGCTATGATTATTAGATTTTCCTCTCCCTTCACATATTTGATTAATTCTTCAATTTCGGCGTATGTTTTCTTTATTTCTTCATCTTCCTGTGACGTTGGCATATACAATTGTACTAACGTGGTTGGGGCGGGCTTAGTTTCTAACCTCATCAAACTAATCCTGTGACTAAACTGTTCATAATAACTCACCGATTTCCCTACTTTCTTTTTCATTATAAATCTTACACCAGTGACTCCATTGATAGCTTGTGTGCTAATTATCCTGTGTTACCCAGACCAGAAATCCTGTGGCTCCTCCCATTTAACTTAAGTTGTTCCATCTCCCATTTTAAGTTTTCTAACCTACCTGCCCTATTTAGACTCATAACATTCCACGCTCCGACTCGTACCGAGCGTGGTGGTGTAACGGATAGCGTTCTGGCCTCGCATTCGGGAGGACGGCGGTTCGAATCCCCGTCCGGGCATCCAGATTTGGGTTTTCCATGGTTTCCCCAAATCACTCCAGGTGAATGCCGGGATGCTTCCTTCAAAAGGCCATGGCCGAATTCCTTCCCATTCCTTGCCCCCATCCTTTCCCGTCTCTAAAGACCACGTTGTTAAAAAGGGACGTTAAACTGTTAAAAAAAAAAAAAAAAAAAAAAAAAAAAAAAAAAATCCGACTCGTAGAATGTTTCTATCCATTCTGATGACTTCTCCCTGAGCAGTCCCCACCCGGAGATCCGATTGGGGGACTATTTTACCCAGGAAGAAGCCGCCATATATGTAATTTGAGAGGAGTACATGTCCTCGGGTTACCCTTTGGGTCTTTAATGCAGTGGTTTCCTGTTGCGGTCTGCATCCCCATGCCGTTGATCATTTCTGATTCATCCACCTTTATGGGCCGTTTCCAACCCCAAGGGCAAGAGGGTGTCCTGAACCACTCCCCTGCTCTTACGCCCTCTTTTCGGATGCCGTTGACAAGCAGTAGGTGACTCCTTATACCGGGAATCCTTCAGTCACCAGAGCCTCATCCGTGCAAACAGGGTGCACCATGTGAAGGAGAGGTTGCCATTTTGTTGGAAAAGGCTAATATAGTCTCTCCCAAACCCTTACACCCCCTACTCCCAATATGTCATTAAGAGCAGCTTTCAATAAAATTAAGATGCGCCGCCATAGTGGAGGATGCCACAACCATAAAAGAATATTTGTTTTATTTTGCAAATAGATAAAAACATTTAGTGATCATGGTTAACATTGATGACTACAGACGACAGGATTGTGATAATGACGCAAACATGAAAGGAAAAAAGAAGGTGTACAGAAAAGAATTATGGACATAAATCTGCTAGCTTTTTTCGTACCATGTGGATGACGTAGTTTATAATTTGGTATTATGCAAAGTGGAAAAATCATTGGTAAAATCCATTATCCTGTTTGGAATTTTATAAAAAATGTTTAATTTATTTGCAGGATTGGTAAATAGATGGAAAATTTTGACCTTTAGAACAGGGAGGCCAACCCAAATGATCTTGTGGGCCACTTTGAAAATGCACAATAACTCTGCGGGCCACATATAAAATTATATATCCCCATATTAGATTTAGACTCACTATAGACTTTTTTTTGTAGTGAAAAATTGAAACATAATGAGTAATTATTATTGTGTTTACTATTATTCTTACATGTAAACATAGATAATATAATAATAATGATACAAAACACACATTTTAAAGAAATATATACACTAAAAATGATATATAAATATAAATGAAATAAATTTTGAAAATATTTTAAAAATACAATTGTTTTCACTACTTTGGCCATTATAAAATAAATATATTTTGTTAAAGTGTGATGAACCTCGCGGGCCGGAAAAATATTCAACGTGGGCCGCAGGTTGGCCACCCCTGCGTTAGAATTTTGAATTTTCGAAGCCCTTCATTGTTGTCAAAATTTGAAATGCTACTCGTTTACAATTTGAGAAACTAGTTGGTCATACTGTATATGGTGCCAAAGGACCTCTTCATTGATTTTAAAATTAATAATGGTTGTTATTTATTACACATGAAGTCTTTTTGTGAAATTTGGAATAAATAAATAAGGGTTCACAATTAATGAATGTTCTGCAATTAATAAACAAAATTGGTTTTCTTGATTATTACAGTGTGTAACAGATAATTGAATTTAACTGGCTTGATCAGTAAAAGAGCTTATGAGTGTCCCCTAACTGCTATTTAAGTGTCGAAATTGTGACAGCCTTCACACTTAGAATCAAGGATTGCTTACGATCTTGACGTGTTGAGCTGTGAGAAGCATTTGACCGCAATGGTAAGCTGATGGGTGGCACTGCTCACCCCACCCCACTCCACTTCAGTACCCAAGTACAAGCCTTGGTACTATATGTTAAGACATAAATTACCAGTTTCAAGCCATTCGTCCAGGCTCAGTGCTAGGTACCTGTTACTTTTTCACGTCAGAAAATGGAATCCATCATTTCACCTTCCTTGCTTGCAGTAAACCTTGGCAGTAGGAGGGGCTGCCACTGTTCTCAATTTAACAAAATAACAGAAAATATTAGGGTGGTTTTGCAAAAAATTTACTCATTACTCTGAAACCTTGTCATTTCTATACATGCCATGCACCCAGTATTTGGAACTTCTTCCAAAAAATACTTTTTACATCACATGTAACTATGTTCCTGGGTGTCGGCACATGCCTAATGAAATGATGTATCTCTATATCATTTTTTCAGAATCCTACCATAGCTGTGAGCTACTGTATCCTGCCACATTCTGCTAGGCAAATTCCTCTTTATTCTTCAAAGGGTGAAATAAATTTTGTCATGTAATACTTTTATTGCATCCAGGTGTGGACATGCACACAAAGCAAGCAAATGACCTTGCTTTCCACTAAGTCTGCATGGAAGTCCTTGTTTCTTGTTTGTCCATATGAACTCTTGTGTCTGTTATGCCAAAACTGTGATAAGTTTTATCACAATATGTAACTCGTTTTAGTAATATAAAAGTGGTGGATGTTTGTTTATCCAATAGGACACATCGTACCAAACACAGACTACGATTTAACTTTGTAGGAAAATTGGTACTGAGCAAACCAATCTGTAAAATAATCATAAACAGGTTAGGTTTCCCAATTCTACTAAGGGAATAAAATGATTTAAAAAAAAAAAAAAAAAAGGGAAGCAACAAATACCCTCCCCACTCTTCCTGTCACCATAATGCCAGATATGAATAATGGATGGTGTTTAATGTTAACAATGTTTGTACAATTAATGTATAGAATCTATGCAATAAACTAGAAGTCATTCATTTTTTTTATACATGGTAGTGCTCTCAAACTTAGTATTACTGTTTTGTTCTGAAAGCTTCTGTAGTGACAATAACGTAGAACTTATGAGCATAGAAAGCCAGCTTTATGTTAGCTGACTGATATTTATGTAGAAAGATTGTGAATCTAGTACATTTTTTCATACAGAATTCAGATGTATAGTAAGAATTTATCCATCGGGCACTTTTTTTTGGTGACAGCTACTTTTAAAATTTAATTTTAGCATACTCTTGACCTGTCATGGAACCTTTACCTCATATGTAGCTATTTTATTCATGCCGTATTTAAGGACATTGTATGTAATATCATGCTTGAACACCAAAAGACATGACTGTGCAGGAATATTCATGTTTTGACATGTGCAGACCTATTCAATCTGGCTTTGTGATCAGTAGTATAGCTAGGTTAACAAGGGCCTTTCTGCAAAAAAATATTTTAGGCCCTCAGGACAAATGGGTGACTTTTTTTTTTAGTTCTACCAAGTCTTGTGAGGCTTGCTGGCAGGGGCTGAGCTTTGGTGGGCCCCCTGAGCTGAGATTGGGGGCCCCGGTACATGGCACCGCCTAGCCCTCTGATAGCTATGGCACTGGTCAGCTTCTTGGCACGAATATCACTAGTGAAATATTTAAAAGTATATAGTGTATGTTGTGGAGTTATCTTTTTTTCATCATGCCACGAAAATGTGTAAATCATGTAGATAGTTTGTGCTATTTTTTTGATGAGATGACCTTCGAGTCTCGAGGTGAAATTTTTCGTGACTTGTGAAACAGTATTATGAACTTACTTTTGCTGTCAAGTGTTTGATTTTGATAAGGGCTGGGCTTAAAATGTATGCTATATTTTGTGTGTTAGACTATTGACTGGGTGTAAAAATGGTAAACACCATACGCTATTTGCAATTCCCATGAGTTGGAGGGAACTGAAGGATAATTTAACTGATTGTTATTTTTGTTTAACAAATAATAAAGGAATCACATCTAAATCAAAATATGCACTTAAATATCCGAATTTGCCATCTACAATGAGGCCTGTCTTACACAAAGAAAATTTCCCTGTACCAGAATATGCAAATAAGACCTTAACTAGTTACTCTGATTGTGACCCACCTCAAACTGAGAATGATTCAGATGATCATGATTATAAAAATGATACCACATATGTAAGCAGCAGCTGTTCGTCAGAAACCATTCTTTCCCAGTCAAAAAGACCTTAATGACCTGACCAAACAGCAAGCTGAAGTTTTAACTTCCAGACTCGAAGGCTGGAATCTACTCCAAAAAGATGCAATAGTATGTAGTTATTGCAGCCATCCGTAATAGTGATTTTAAAGACGCTTTTCTGAAGAATATAGTATTGTGTTTTGCAATGATATTTTTTCTGTTATGGAAAGTCTTGGGCATCAACACCGACCAGATGAGTGGCAATTGTTCATAGACTCAAAGTTAGTTTGAAGGCTGTCCTGCTACATATTGGCAATGAACGTCCATCACTAAATGTAGCGCATGCCACTGATATGAAAGAGACGTGTGAAAATATGAAACTAGTTTTAGAAAAAAATCCAATATGAAAAATATAAATCGTATATCTATAGTGACTTGAAGGTCATGGCTTTGCTTTAGTGCTTGGTTTGCAACTCGGATTCACCAAATCTTGCTTTTTTTTTTTTTTTTTTTTAATGGGCAGCAGAGATAGGAAGTCTCAATGTGTTACAAAATCATGGCCTAAACGTCTCTTATCCCTGGAAAAAAAATGTCACACGCCCTTTTAGTGAACCCTGAAAAAAAACCTCCATTGCATATTAAATTAGTACTAATGAAAAATTTCGTAAAGGCTACGAATAAACTTTTCAATAGATTCTTGTATATGAAATCGAAATTTTCCACAGTTAGTGATGCTAAACTGAAGTAAGGAAATTTTATAGAACCACAGATACTGTCATTAATGGCTGATAAACATTTGAAGGACTGTTAAATCCACTAGAACAACCAGCCTGGCAGTCTTTCAAGAAGGTATGTTCCGATTTTCTTGGAAATTATAAAGCAGAAAACTATTGTGACATAGTGACTGATTGTCTGCATTCTTATGAAGCTATGGGATGCAACATGTCCTTAAAAATTCACTTCTTGGACTCGCACTTAAACTTCTTCCTGGACCATCTTGGAGCTCTCAGTATGAGAATGGTGAATGTTTTCATCAGCAAATTTCTACAATGGAAAAGAGATAACAAGGAAGTAAAATTCTAATATGCTGGCTGACTTCTGTTGGACCAAGAAGAGATATTCCAGATACAAAATATGCCCAAAAATCATATCTACCAGTATCTAGGCAAGTCAAAATGAGTAGTACATCATTTAGAGTTAGATAGTTAGTTATTGATTTTATTACCAATCTTAAAAAAAAAATCATCACAAACAATTCCCACCTGATGGCGAAAAACAAAATGAAATTTGAATTCGCATGAAAAATACTTCTTGAATCTCATGTTTTTGTTCTTGTGAAAGAAAAAAAGCTCATTTTTGCAGACCAGTGTTGTTGGACTTTTCACTTGCACTATACTCACCTTATTTACAAATTTACCTGCCTTCACTGCATTGCTTCTTGTATATAATTGTCCGTCAGGATGAACGGCACCGAGTGTGGTGGTTGAGCATTAACGCTCCGGCCTCGCATTCGGGAGGACGCGGGTTCAATCCCTGTTTGGCATCCAGATTTGAGTTTTCCATGGTTTCCCCAAATCACTCCAGGCAAATACCAGGATGCTTCCTTCAATAGGCTATGGCTGAATTCCTTCCTGTTCTTTATTCCCAGTCCTTTTGTCTCTAATGACCTCGACATCGATGAGGCAAAAAGCCATAAGAAAAAAAAGATGAATGGCAACAGGCAAACAGTTTATTGCCAACTTATGCCCTCCAATGGCAGCCCATGCTGTCTCACATGACTGACAATCTTAACACCTGTTTTACATTAATAGCTGTCCTAACGTACAATCTCAAAACCTGTTTTACAGTGAAATCTGACATTTTTTCCTCACACTACTACCACTTTGGAGCTATGAAGGTAGAAACTGGCTTACCAACAAATCAGGCATCCCTCTGGCCTCAACCTCCATTAAGACTACACCTATAAATCTGTCACTTACATTAAAAATATACAATTTTTTATAACATTGAAACTAAGAAGGAAAGGGA
>CM061918.1:8348101-8468602 GCA_031002005.1 Vandiemenella viatica
AGATACTCATTGTAGATTATGAAATTTGAAGGCAAAGAGCAAGCGTGGTGTGTAAGTGGTAACGGTCTGACCCGCTTCGGGAGAACGTAGGTTCGAATCTCCATCCAACCATCCAGATTTGGATTTTCCATGGTTTCCAAAATCACCCCAATCAAATGCTAGATCGTTGCTTAAGATTAATCTGGGAATTAATTTTTAATGATCGTTTTTTCTTCACCTCTGTAACGCCTTTTCACATCATAACCTGTACTGGTATTGCAGCATGCGGGTCGAATAATCACTATAACAGTTCGTAAGTAAAAGTCAGTTACGGCCCATGACCAGAAAATAAAAATCAGAACGGTGTCCGATATTCATTCCAGTGGTTAATGTTTTGAAGAAACAGATGTCATTGACTTTCGGAAATGTAGTTTTACTTGATATGAGAAGAACGTATAGATCGTGCGTCAGCAATTTGACATATTAGGCTTTTATATTAACTAATTATAAAAATTAATTTTAATTGATACCTTCCAGTTTTTTTTATTAGAAAGGGAGGCTTTAAGGCTATTCTACGTCAAAGTCATTATAGCCGGAGATCGGAGGTAAGGAACTGGAAGGAATTCGATCATGGCCTTTTGAAGGAACCATACCGTCATTCGCCAGGGGAAATCTAATATTGATGGTCGGTCGGCGATTCGAACCCAAGTCCTGCCGAATGCGAGGCGAGAGTGTTATCGCTCACCCACTACGCTCGGTAAATACTAAATTGAGCTGTAGTTGACCCAAAGGGTTTGCTCTGCAAAATTTATGAATCTACGTTGAATCAGAAGGGAAGTACAAAGAGGAAGAGAACCGCCTTTGTTAGGTAAAAAAAAAAAAAAGAATACCTGAAGACTTAAGTGTTTTATGTTAATGATGACCATATGTTCAGGCAGTTAAATCCACTGAATTATTCTTTAGATGAGAATCGCTTTTGACGCCGCATAAAAATAAGTGGATTGGTGTCCACAGTGACATTAATGGACTAAGCTGGTAGCAGTTATTTTAGCTATTCTGCGAGAGCTGCTATTGTGCGCGCGGTGTATGGAAAGATAACTTGTTAAGTCCTTTATCAGGTCGGGCGGGCGTTCTGCTGTACCCGTGCCAGAACAAACAGAGCTTTGTCTTCGTCCGCTCAGACATTTATTATTATCAACCGGCTCTCGTTGGCGGTTAAAGAAGATTATGTCCGACCGCAATTGAATTATGGCGGGAATAAAGACGCCCTCTTTTGAACTCGTAACTGCGGCTGGTGTTGTTTAGATTTTTTTTTTTTTTTGTAACAGTTTAACGTCCTTTTTAACAACGTGGGTCTTTAGAGACGGGAAAGGATTGGGGCAAGGATGGGAAGGAATTCGGCCATGGCCTTTTGAAGGAAGCATCCCGGCATTCGCCTTGAGTGATTTGGGGAAACCATGGAAAACCCAAATCTGGATGCCCGGACGGATTCGAACCGCCGTCCTCCCGAATGCGAGGCCAGAACGCTATCCGTTACACCACCACGCTCGGTGTGTTGTTAGAGGTAGTGCAATAAATTCGCCAACTCGTCTCAGAAAAGTATATACCACAATTTTCTCTCCGCACACCTTTCATTCCTTATTTTTGTTACGTTTTATTGATTCTTTACGACTTAAATATTTGTGTTCACTTTTAGCAATCTAAAAAGTTAGGGTTAAGACTTTTTTTCTGGGATATAACGGTAAGCATTGAGAGATAAACAGGAGTATACAAACATAACAATATATTGCTGTATAGCAAAAGTATTATCCTATCGGAGAAGTTCGTGGCTTTTGTGCAATACAGCGGTATTGCTTAGAAGGGGATGGTTGTACAAGTCACCGAACAAAATATTAAGAAATGCGATGTTGTTGCAGGCCATGTTTCCACAGTTGCTTAATTAATTACTAGTTGAAAGAACACGCCAATGCAACTGTTTAGTTTTATTTATTGCTGCGTCGTACGCGTTTCACCTCTCATCTCATCGAGGCATCCTCAGCGACGAATCTGTGTTACAGTTTTTATATACAGTTTTATGCTATTATTACATAATTATGGGCATGATATATTTTATAGCTAAAGTTACTTACTATTTACATACCAGAGTAACAAATGTAATAGTAAGTAACTTTTAGCTATAAATATATCATGCCCATATTATGTAATAATAGGATAAAACTATATAAAACTGTAACACAGATTCGTCGCTGAGGATGCCTCGAGATGAGAGGTGAAACGCGTACGACGCAGCAATAAATAAACTAAACAGTTGCATTGGCGTGTTCTTTCAACTAGTAAAATATTAAGAAGTTTAGATTTGATATTAAGTAGGCGATTTACTACAGGATGCAATTAAGTGAACACTACTACGCGAGTATAAAGTGTAGATTTAAGTATGAATTGGTAAATGTATTTTTGGGATATTTCTGGAGGAAGCAAACCTATTAATGTTACGAAAAATAGACATGAACTGCACGCCCAATCCAATTAAAATTTTACTGTGAATACAATGTTACTGATTGTAGATACTCTGCAAAACTATAAACAAAGCTACATGTTTATCTTTAGTGTATTGTGTTTTTATGTTTCACACTTTAATTTCAGTTGATTCTGAATCCACCATATTCGATGGATTAATCAGTGCATTATGTCTGAAAATCTTATACATTATTTTTGCTAAGATTATTCTTTTCTCTGTCTTTTCAAGAAAGCGATCACTTCACATTTTTAAACTTTCAAGATCCTTCTGTCACAAAATGTTTCAATGTACTTACTTTAATTTCTTTATGGTAGCAAAATAAAAAGGTTTACTGTCGATTAGAGTATGAATCGTAAACCGTTGCAAATTGATGAGGATTTTTCTTTCAGAAATCAGAATTGTTTGATTCGTCTATAGGTTATTAAATGGTACTCACAAAGTGATTCCATCTGTAATATTCATTAATTAAGGAGCACAAAATCGAATCAAATGTATGTGTTACATGCCTAATGCCACCGGGTCTCCCATGTGTAGTATGTCGGAATGTTAACGCTGTTAGTTAGACTACTGAGAAATTACAGATAAAGTATGCCGTTGCCGAAGCTGTGTTTATAGTACGTATTTGACTGTAGACCTGATCTGTTGGCTCTGGCAGTTGCGGCACCTGATTTGTTCCATGCCTAACACGGATTTAGTTGGTTTCAGTCCTTTTACTGACAGAATGGAAGTGGAGCACAATCACCATACTGTGCAAGAAATCTCAGGGTTAATTTTGAGGAGCTTTCCTTATTAAAGTGATTGACTACTGGCTTCGACACCAGGTCAGTCCACAAAGAATCAAATTGTATATTGGCATTTCCGCTCTACAGGAAAAAGCAGCGTATTATAGATGAAAAGGCCCATCTAATTTCGAACACGTTTAAGCTGTTGCTCATTTAATTTTGAAGTTGAAATGCTCTTAATAAATTTCATCAGACAGAAATAGTGGTAAGGGAGCGTGCATAAGCCACGTAGCTCCATTTTGGCCCCTGTAAAAAAAAACTCCCCCCCCCCTCCACGTAGCCACCGAGCGGGACGGTGTAACGGTTAGCGTTCTCGCCTCGCATTCGGGAGGACGGCAGTTCGAATCCCCGTCCGGGCATCCAGATTTGGGTTTTCCATGGTTTCCCCAAATCACTCCAGGCAAATGCAGGGATGCTTCCTTCAAAGAGCCATGGCTGAATTCCTTCCCATTCCTTGCCCCCCATCCTTTCCCGTCTCTAAAGACCTCGATGTTAAAAAGAGACGCAGTTACAAAAACAAACAAAAACCCATGTAGCCCGGCGTGGGTTTTGTCTTCCTCCTCCCCTCCCCCCCACGTAGCACGTAGCTTTTTTCCATATGATTCCATAAGACTTTTGCATTGTTTCGTCTTGCCAGACTATCTTAAATTACATACTGGGATAATTAAATGATGGCAATAAATATCTACATGCTTCTGTGTGTTTTGTATCTCATTTTAACTGTGACAGTATTAAGAAGAGAAGCTACGTGGCCTGGCTCGGAACCCCAATACCCTCCCCCCCCCAACGAAGCCCAGCGTAGCTTTCCAGTCAACCCCTCACCTCCCCCCCCCCCCCCCGCAGAACAAGCCACGTAGTTTATGCAGAATCCCTCACTATTGTTACGAAGGAATACAGTAACTCCAAAACCTCGATTTAAATCAGCAAATACATCGGTTAGCAAAACCATTATTTTAACATGCGTAAACATCACTTATTAACTTGATCACAAACCACATTAGATCTTTTTACTATCTCAGTAATAATAGCTGGGGTGTAAGGGTCTGGAGAGACTAGTCCTTTTCCAACCAAATGTCAACCTCTCCTTCACGTGGTGCACCCGGTTTGCACGGACGAGGCTCTGGCGACTGAAAGATTCCCGGTATAAGGAGTCACCCACTGCTTGCCAATGGCCTCCGAAAGGAGGGCGGAAGAGCGGGGAGCGGTTCAGGGCACCCTCTTGCCCTTGGGGTTTGAAACGGACCCTAAACGCGGATGAATCAGAAATGATCAACGGCATGGGGATGCAGAAGGCAATGGGAAACCACTGCATTAAAGACCCAAAGGGTATCCCGAGGACATGTAATCCTCTCAATTACATATATCATGATGGCTTCTTCCTGGGTAAAATATTCCGGAGGTAAAATAGTCCCCCAATCGGATCTCCGGGTGGGGACTGCTCAGGGAGGAGTCATCAGAATGGATAGAAACATTCTACGAGTCGGAGCGTGGAATGTTAGAAGTCTGAATAGGGCAGGTAGGATAGAAAACTTAAAAAGGGAGATGGAACAACTTTAGTTAGATGTTGTTAGGATTAGTGAGATTAAATGGATTTAAAAGGATTTCTGGTCTAGGGAACACAGGATAATTAGCACACAAGCTGTCAATGGAGTCACTGGTGTAGGATTTGTAATGAACAAGAAAGTAGGAAAACGGGTGAGTTATTACGAACAGTTTAGTGACAGGATTATTTTGATGAGGTTAGAAACTAAGCCCGTCCCAACCACATTAGAACAAGTATATATGCCAACGACACAGGAAGATGACGAGTAAATAGAAAAAATATACACTGAAATTGAAGAATTAATCCAATATGTGAAAGGGGAGGAAAATTTAATAATCATGGGTGATTGGAATGCAATAGTGGGAGAAGGAAAAGAGGGGAATATTGTAGGAAGTTTTGGTCTAGGAAAAAGAAATGACCGAGGAAGCAGGTTGCTAGAATTTTGTGAAAGATATTAGCTAGTAGTGGCAAACACACTGTTAAAGAACCATGCAAGAAGAATATACACCTGGAAACGTCCTGGGGATACAGGCAGATATCAGCTAGATTATATCATGGTCAAACAGAGATTCAGGAATCAAGTTCTAGACTGTAAAGTGTACCCAGGAGCAGACATAGACTCGGACCATAATTTGATAGTAATGAAGTGCAGGCTGAAATTCAAGCGAATAAGGAAGCAGTATAAGCAGAACAGACTGCAAGTGAATAAACTGAAACAATCTAATACGAGAGAAAAATTTGCAGAAATGGTAGACTTAGGTCTAAGAAGTAACTCTGAACGGAGTTCAACCGAGGGCGAATGGAATGCATTGAAGACCGAAATAATGAAAGCTGGCAAAGAAACCTTAGGCTTTAGGGAACAAGCTGCCCGAAAACCTTGGATCACAGAAGAAATTTTGCAGCTGATCGATCAGACTAGAAGGTACAAACGTGCTCAGGATGAAACAGGAAGAGAGCAATACAGGCAATTTAGAAATCAAATAAATAGGAAATGCAAAATAGCAAAAGAAAAATGGCTACAAGAAAAGTGTGAAGAAGTAGAAAAGGAAATGGTCACAGGAAAAGTAGATGTTGCATATAGAAAGATCAAACAGAATTTTGGGGAAATGAAGAAAAGAGGTATGAACATTAAAGCTGCCGATGGGAAGCCTCTTTTAAAGCTCAGAAGATAGAGCTAACCGATGGAAGGAATACATTGAGAAACTGTGTGTTGGGGACGACTTGAACAATAGTGTAATGGAAAAGGAAGGCGATGCCGACTTTGATGACTTAGGAGATCCTGTTATAAGGACAGAATTTAATAAAGCTCTGAATGACTTGAAAGCAAATAGGCCTAAGGCAGTTGGAATTGATGAGATCCCTGCAGAACGTCTTAAATCTCTAGGAGAGGAAGGAATCGATAGATTATTCAAGCTGATATCAAAAAGTTATGAAACAGGAGAAATTCCAACTGATTTTAATAAAAATATCATCGTCACACTTCCAAAGACAGCACAAGCCGACAAATGTGAGAATTATCGCACCATTAGTTTAACATCACATTCTTCAAAATTACTGACCAGAATAATATACAGAAGGATGGAAAGGGTAGTAGAAGAGATAGTAGGTGAAGATCAGTTTGGGTTTAGGAAAATCGCGGTACAAGGGAAGCAATTCTGTCTTTAAGATTAATACTTGAAGGGGCGGATCAAAAAAACAAAGATACTTTTATGGCATTTGTTGATTTAGAAAAAGCATTTGATAATGTTATGTGGGACAATACGTTGAAAATTTTAAAGAAGTCAGGTCTAAAGTATCGAGATAGAAGAATACTCTATAAACTATATAAGAATCAAGTGGCTGTAATAAAAGTAGAGAATCACGAGAGACATGCATCAGTTAAAAAGGGTGTGAGACAAGGTTGTAGTCTATCCCCATTAATATTCAACTGGTGTGTAGAAGCAGCTATAAAGAAAGTCAAAGAAAAATTTCCATGTGGCATAAGTTTTCAGGGAGAAAAAATCAGTATGCTACGATTTGCTGATGACATTGTCTTGTTAGCAGAGAGGGCTGAGGATATTGAGAAGTTATTGAATGGCATGAACAAAATACTGAAGGAAGATTTTGGACTGAATATAAATCAAAGTAAGACAAAAGTGATGAAATGTAGCAGAAATGATGCCAATACTAGTAGATTAAATATAAAAATAGGATCGGATGCAATAGGAGAAGTGAGTGAGTTCTCTTACTTGGGAAGCAAAATTACAACCGATGGCCGAAGCAGGAAGGATGTTAAAAGCAGAATAACACTAGCAAAAAGAGCCTTCATGAAAAAGAGAAACCTATCAGTTTCAAATATTGATCTAGGAATTAGAAAGAACTTTTGAAAACTCTTTGTGTGGAGCACAGCACTATATGGACATGGACTTTAGGAATACCAGAAAGAAGGAAACTTGAAGTATTTGAAATGTGGTGCTACAGAAGAATGCTGAAAATTAGGTGGACAGACAAAGTAAGAAATGAACGAGTTTTGGAAATGATGGGTGAGAAAAGAAGTTTATGGAAGGAGCTTACAGGAAGAAGAGACAGGCTGGTAGGTCATATTTTGAGACATGCTGGATTGGTTAATTTGTTAGTGGAGGGAACAGTCGAAGCTAAGAACTGTAGAGGAAGATAGAGATATAGAATATATGAAGCAGATAATTGAGGAAGTGGGCTGTAAGGGGTATGTAGAAATGAAGAGTTTAGCACAGGATAGGAAGGGATGGAGGATTGCATTAAACTAGTCTAAAGACTGATAACAGCAAAAAAAAAAAAAAAAAATCCTTCTTCATTTGTCCCAATCAAATAGTTTTTTCCCCGCTTCATATATAGGATTAAGTCTTCAATTACCTCATATATCTCCTCTACTTCTTCATTATCTTTTGACGTTGGCATGTAAACGTACTAAAGTTGTTGGAGCAGCCATAGTTTCTACCTTCATCACAGTAATCCTGTCACTAAACTGTTCATAGTAACTCACCCGTATCCTGCTTTCCTGTTCATCAGAAATGCTAGACCAGTGACTCCATTGACAGCTTGTGTGCTAATTATCCTGTGTTCCGCAGACCGGAAATCCTGTGCGTTCTTCCATTTAATCTCGCTAATCCCAACAACATCTAACTTAAGTTGTTCCATCTCCCTTTTAAGTTTTCTAACCTACCTGCCCTATTCAGACTACTAAGGGGGCGCCGATTAATTACGTGAGGTGAAATAGGGGGGGAGGGGGTTCCGGAGAAATCTCACGAAATCTTACCAAAAGGGAGGGGGCGTCGACGAAAAAAAGTCTACAAATGGTGCGCAGTTATATAATAGGGTAGTATTTCGTCGAAAAGTGGGGTTGTAACCACCTTTGGAAGGGTGAGATCTTAAAAAAAGGGGTGAGGAGGGGTTAGACTAGATCTCACGAAGTCTCACCACAGGGGGGCGGGGGGGGCCTAAAATCCGGAAAAAAACACCACACGTAATTAATGGATGCCCCCTAATATTCCACGCTCCGACTCCTAGAATGTTTCTATCCATTCTGACGACTCCTCTCTGAGCAGTCCCCACCCGGAGATCCGATTGGGGGACTATTTTAACTCCGGCAGAAGCCATCATGGTACATATAATATGAGAGGATTACATGGCCTCGTGATACTCCTTGAGTCTTTAATGCAGTGTTTTCCAGTACTTTCCAGTGTTCCCCATGTCGTTTTCCATTATATATAAAAGCTGCAAGTAAGTGAAAACGTACCATTATTAACTTAATCTAATTTAATTGCGAAGGAGTTCAGGTTCCGGTGGCAACTCCCTTAGTCATCTAATTACCCCATTTCCTTTTTAAAAAATATAATTTCAGTATTGAAGTCTCACGCTAATTGCGACATCAAAAATATAAAATTAATTTTATTTATTATAAATCATCAATTAATATTTATCATGAGGGATGTGAATTATTATCAAAGGCACCATTTGAAATTACTATTTATTAGATCACGTACATGGATTGCATTAATTAGTGTGACGTGATTAAGAGATGTGATTTGGATAGTATGAATTGAGTTGTTCATCAGGGTCGTCTGCTGGGCTTGTGGACGCGGTAGGTGAACACACTCAATACACACAAGTTCCTTAGTTTCACAATACCGTGAAGTTGGCGTCTGCGACGGCAGCTGTGGGCAGGTCCGTGGAGGCGCTTCTTGCTGCGGGACTGCGCGAAGTCAGTCAGCTCCACTCGAGGTCGGCGTTGTGTTCGACGCTGTCTGGAGTAGCTGCACCAAGTAACTTCGACGTGAAATGGTCGACGCGGTCTGGCGGCGAACCTGGTCCTTGGAAAGCTCTTCCAGCAGGAGCGCGAACTCACACTCACACTCGCGTATTTTTGCACGTCCGTCCGCGTACAGCCACGAGGTACACCTCCCTGTGTCCTCTCCGCGAGTCCTCCCGCCACCCTTCCGCCTAGCAGTCCAGCGGATTAGGGGAAATACGACGGGTAGCCACATTCCTTGGGCGACATATGCCTGTTCTGTCTGGCTCCTAGCAAACTTACGTGACTGCAACATCACACGGCTGTAATGTGTCATTACAGTATTAAATTTCTCTCCCATCTACTGTTGCGATTTACAAATTTTAGTTTGAAATTTCTTCAGCGTTTTTGGTAAATTATTTATCACTTCACTTGGTAATTTGTTTCAGTCTCGGACATCTTATTGAGAAAAGAAACTTTTCCCATTGTCTTATGCAAGAAATCGAGTGCCAGCTTGTAGTCATGGTTGCCTTGCCCTTCCACGCATTATTCCTAATTCTTTAAACAATATCCTTCCAAGCCCTATCACCAACAAACGTCTTGTACATTCCGAGCACTTTCTTCACCTTCCTCCTTTCCTCCAATGAATTCCAATCCAATTCCTTTATCATATCAGTTACTGACTGGGTCCTGCGATAATTTCCACAAACAAATCTAGCTGCTCTTATGCTCGACATTTTGATATATTTGTGCTCCTATACTCGACTCAAATTTTACATATAGTAGATATCCTCTCTATAGTCCTAAAATATCATCAGGGTCAGAAACGAGCAAGAGCTGACGAAGGGAGATCGATAGTAAAGTTGACAGAGGGGTCCATGGCCGAAGAGGAAGCACTCCCAGACTCAGATGGGGTCCTCTGGATGCCAAACGAGGTTCCAGGAGTTCCAAGTCGTTAGTGCCTGGTGGATAATGCATACTCAGAGAAACAAATTTACGCTATTTCATCGCTTCATAAAAATGAAAATAAAAAATCGACTTGCTTCAAATGAAGTACTTACCAAGTAATGGGATTGACTATATGCCTACGAGATAATATACTTAGCTGCAGGCTCCTAAACATAACGTCAAGGCGGACACCGTGTGTGAATCTTAAAAACAAAGAAGCACTTCCTGTTGCACATGGCACGAAAGTTGGTTTAGTTCATGATCAAAGTTCAGTTTCGATAAGGAACATAAATTTGAGATGCCTGTATGATTTAAGGAACTCGCAAGAATTGTGATATCTACATCACACACACAGGTAACCATGATAGAAATATTATTATCCTTTAAACTACGAATGCATACGCTTTTTTTATTTGTCATGATAAATTTATGTGATCAATTTCAATAGAAAATAAAGCAAACTTACTCTGATATGAAATACCTCTTCTTGATGTTATCATGTTGCTAACTAGATACGCGATTTCGGCTGTGGTAAGTACACGCTCTTCGAAAGCTGTTCACCATCGACAGACCATCACCGAACTCGTGGACTTGTTCAGACTGATTATTAAATGCGATAGTGTTGCTGGTTTTATGCTCAGTTTTCTGGATCATCGTGTTTCCTTAAATTCTTACTTGATACAATTTCCTGTCGACTAAAAGTGCAATAGGCAAAAGGCGACCATACATGGTCCTCTCTGCTTTCAGAGAATGACATCAAATTTATAAATCGATGATATCTAATAGGAAACCTCGGCCAAAGCAGTCAAGACGAATACAATGATAATGAGGTTTAGCATGCAGCAAAACAATAAATGGAAAAGTCAGAAAGTTTATTGCAACTAACGGTAAGAGGCCTGTAATGAATAGTTTCTTTATTGATTTTCCTTAAATTATAATGAAAGTTTTAGTTATGATATGTCATTCATTTAATTTTGATATAAACAACCTGACATTTCTTAAAATGTTGAAAAAAAAGATATAATAACAGATAATTTCATAAATGTTGAGTTTATTATTTTCTTGATTAATTATTTCCTTTCTTTCACTTATGATTTTACGTGCCGTCGATATCGAGGTCATTAGAGGCGAGATGGTACTAGGGACAAGGAATGGGAAGGAATTCGGCCATTGCCTTTTGAAGGAGGCGGTCCTTAGTTCGCCTGGAGTGATTTGGAGAAACCATGGGGAACCCAAATATGGATGCCCGGACGGGGATTCAAACCGGTGTCCTCCCGAATGCGAGGCCATAGCGTCAGCCGCTCACCTCCACGCTCGGTAATTAAGCCACTAGATTCATTAAGTTGTGATTTATTATAGGCTACTAGACTGCAAGTAGTAATACTTTGCTGTTTTGAGTGTCGCTATGCACGAGCCGTTGAAAGAGTCGCAGAAATCGTTCCACTGTGCGCTGCAAGTCTGGAAATCGGTGGCAGGTCAGCGCCTCTCCTCTTCCTCCTCCGTTCCACTCTCATTCGCTCCGACACACGAAAACTGTTTCAAAAGCGGAACAGAAAATATAGAGTCAGCGATTGATTGGTGGGCATGTCCCTCTTCTGGAGCCAAGCCAATCGATTGCGTGGAATCGCAGGCCTGCACATAATTTCTTGTGGCGTAGGGACTAATAAATTGATAAACAGTTCCGTAATATGGACCCCAAGCTTCTGCAGACACTATCGGGCCGGGGCGGACTGAACTTTCAGACAACTCTTCACATGGCCGTTCATCGCTGTACCGTCAGCCTTCAATCCGTTCCAGTTGCTGGGTCTTGTCCTGCCCAGGGCCTAGGGGCCGCGCCACATGCATTAATAAAAATAAAAATATATATTAGTCGCTGTCATCCTGTTGACATGCCTTGTGAGTAATCAATATTATGTTCTTAATCTTTATCTATTACGTGATTTGGTGATGTTAATCATCTTTTAATGTTTGTTTCATCTTAATATGAGGGCATACTGTTCCATATTGTTGCTAAAACTTTTCGGTTTGTAATTTTGCGGGCTTTTGCTGAGGGTGTTTGGTTGCAACGACACCACTGAAATAGGCAGCACCTTATCTGGCGGTCATCAGTCAACAAATTGAACGTGCGAGCATCACTTGCTAACATCGGTTCACATCAGTCTGGAGAAGTTCCTGAAAAGATGTTACGAAATTTCGAATATAGGCCTCTATATATAAATTGCGCTGGAGAGCAAACGGAAGAAATTCCATGTAGTTTTTAAATCAAACATACCTGTACATAATAAAAAAACAGGTATTTGAACAATGTGTATTACCGGTTCTCACATATGCCTGCCAGACTTGGACCATAAACTGTCACATAAAGCAAAAATTGAAAACTGTCCAGCAAAGTACAGAAAGACCAATGGTAGGGTTTACAAGAAGAGACAGAAAAAGGGCCGTCTACATTCGCTCGATATTAAAGTGGCAGACATCTAAGAAAGAGTGACGACCCAAAAATGGCAATGGGCTGGTCATATTCCTCGAAAAAGAGTTGAAAGATGGACCGCGGCAGTTCTGGATTGGACACCAAGGAACCTGAAAAGAGGAAGACCCCCGGATCAGAACAGGCGTGAACTGGAAGAGTGTTGCACAAGATCGATCAGCCTGGAAGGAACTGATAGAAAACTATGTAGAAATAAATTGTAAAATATAGCTCATCTGGCTTAAAGAGGTGCATCCTGAAACAACGATTGATAAAGCTGTAGTAATAATAATAATATATATAAAGGGCCCGCACTGCTGGTATAGCCTAGTTGCCCACAGACCCTAAATACGGCGCTGGTCCTGCCGAAGTAACTACGAAGCTGGCGCAGAAGGCAAATATGAAACTTGTAGCGGTATGTGCGGTGGGGAGGTAAGGGTGAAAACCTTTTTCTTCTTTTTATAATTCAAAGAAACCCTAGGCTGCTAATTTATTGGGTACTCATAATGGCGTACAGGCGAGGCTTATTTATCGTTAACATTGACACATTGAAATATGATAAAAAGAACTATGCAAAGCCTCTTCTTACAATTGCCAACATATTAACAAATAAACAAAGCATTAAAACACAACCACTTTTAAAATTAATCTTGAAACAAACTCCCAATGTTAATTGGCAAGCAAGAAAGCTACACACTTGATTTTTTAAATGAAAGTTCCTTTCACAATGATCGGGAACCATAAATCAAACACAGTATTGACATTAACTGTATCCGATCTCAAATGCCGGTCGCCAGGATAATATAAATTATCCACCAAGTGTGGCTTTAAGAAAGTCTGCCCCAGCTAGCTCAATATTTGGGGGTGCGAGAACTCCTAATCATTCAGTGGTCGTTACAGGGCTGTACTCAATGACCGAATAAAAGTACCACACTGCACTTGTAGAATTATTACCGTGACGGCGATGTATTTCCCGCGACGGCGGAACTACTATAGCCCCTTGGCTATAGCGGACAATGCACCACGTCCGTCAGCAAGCGTACTGGATGAGTGCACAGCGACCTCACTGTACAAGACACGCTTATTGACCCTCAGATTCAAAGCCAAGACGGAGCGATCTCCAGCTTCGGAAGATCCGCTCCTTCCAGTCTGAAGGCTCGGAGTCAAGTCCTCCCCAGCGTCCGCCGGAAAAAGCCTCCTTCCGTCGCTCGTGGTTTACATAGAGAAAAAATACACCGACATTACAAAATGCAAAGGATAGTCTCTCGTCGATTGGTTCTGCCGTTCTCAAGCTCCTCCTACCGGCTGTGACGATAGGCGAACATTGTCTTTCTCGATTCGTGCAAACTCGGCATAGCCTCGGACTTATTCGTCACCTGTGACCTCCAAACTGCCCGTTGGGAGACCTGGTGTTTGGATACGATCATTCACCCCAGTGTACAGTTTCCCCGGAGCCAAGGGATTATACGCTTGACCAAATGCGTGAGAAGGGTAGCTGGTGTCCATTGTCCCTGGCAGCTGCCGGCCTGTCGCGACAATCTGGCGCGTCTAGCTCAGGTCCCACAAACACTGACCATCCTCTCCGATAATTCCTTTCTTATTCTTTTTATATATAAAAATATACAAAATATTATATATAAAAATATACGGAATGACCTATATTTGGTCATTCTGTTACAAACTTTTGCAATAATCAGTATTACAGGGTTACTACAAAAGAATCAAGTGAAAATTACCACAAAATATCCAAGTTCGTACACCAGGAGGCGTGGCAGCACTAGTTCAGTATCTGTAACGAGTTCAGTTCGGTCTCTACTGAAATGGAGGCAAAGATAGAAAAGAGTTTCTGCGTCCTAGAATAAGCGAAATGTTCATCTGTCATAGCAGTGCAACGTCCTTTCAGAAGGCAGTGCGGAAAAGAACCGCCTCGTGAATGAAGCATTTTGCGGTGGTATCGCCAATTCGCGGAGACTGGTTGTTTATGTAAAGGTGAAAGCACCGGCCGACCACAAGTGTCAGACGAAACAGTGGAGACAGTGAGGGAAAGTTACGTGTGTGTGCTATCCAAAGAAATCAATGAACCGAGCAAGACGCGAACTTGGTGTACCGCAGCAAACTGTTCGGAAGGTTTTGCGAAGACGGCTACAATTCAAACCGTATCGTGTGCAGCTCTGCAACACTTAACGCCGGAAGATAATGGCCGTCGATTTGATTTTTGCATCAGCATGCTGGAAGCATTAGCGGATGACGCTTTCGCCGACAGGTGATATTCAGCGATGAAGCGACATTCCATTTAACCGGAATGGTGAATCGTCCCAATGTGCGATTCTGGGGTTCTGAAAATCCACGTGCACTTGTGACAATTCAAAGGCATTCACCAAAGGTCAATGTTTTTTTTATAAAATTTCAAAAAAAAAATTGTATGGACCCTTCTTCTTCATTGAGAAGACTATGAATGGTTCAGTTTACCTAGACATATTGCAGTTATGGTTGTTTCCGCAACTAGCCGAAGATTCCACGGATTTTGTCTACCAATACGGGGCACCTCCTCATTAGAATCTCGATGTTCGCGCTTACCTGAACCAAGAACTCGCGCATCGCTGGATTGGCCGTGTTGGTGATGATGACTCTGTAATGGTGTGGGGCGTGTGCAGTTAGAGTGACATGAGACCCTGATATGTCTAGATACGACTCTGACAGGTGACGGGTGCGTACGCATCGAGGCTGATCACATGCATCCATTCATGTCCATTGTGCATTCCGACGTACTTGAGCAATGCCAGCAGGACAATGCGACACCCCACACGTCCAAAAATGCTACAGAGTGGCTCCAGGAACACTCGTGTTAGTTTAAAAACCTCCGCTGGCCACCAAACTCCCCAGACATGAACATTACTGAGCATATCTGGGATGCCTTGCAACGTGCCGTTCAGAAGAGATCTCCACCCCCTCGTACTCTTACGGATTTATGGACAGCCCTGCAGGATGCATGGTCTGAATTCCCTCCATCACTACTTCAGAGATTAGTCGAGTCCATGACACGTCGTGTGGCCGCACTTCTGAGTGCTCGCGGGGGCCCTACACGCAGTCGCGTAGCTAGGTCAACAAGGGCCCCGGTGCAAAAAATTTATTTTGGGCCCTCAGGCCAGACGGGCGACCTTTTTTTTGCTTTGTGTGCTGGTAGGGGCCCCCTGAACTGAGGATGAGGGCCCTTGAATTGTTCTTTAGGGGGCCCCTGAGCAGTGTTTGGGGCCCCCCTGAGCAGCGAGGGCCCTTAGTGAGGGGCTCCTGTGTTCTCAGGGGCCCCTTAGACGACCGTAGAGCTAAAAAAAAAGGTCGCCAGTTTGCCGTGAAGGCTCGTGGGCCCTCTAAACTGCGCTTGAGGGCCCCTAGAGGTGCGCTTAGGGGCCCCTTGAGGTATGCTTGGGGGCCCCCTGAGCGTGAGGGCCCCGGTGCACTGCACCGCCTAGCCCCATAGTAGCTACGCCCCTGCCTACACGATATCAGGCAGGTGTACCAGTTTCTTTGGCTCTTCAGTGTATATCAATCATATTTGTAAGTATAATTCTTTAGAATAAATGGGGTTTTTAAAGTGAATGATTCTTTTGTAGTAACCCTCTATCAGTGTTGGCTTGACGAGTGAATCCTGATCTTAAGTCCTTCTCTCTTCAGTCGTCCCACTGATGGATCGGCTAAGGGACTTTGGGCTTGTTGGTATTCTAAGCACGGTGCACCAGTTGATAAACTCTTGTTTGTCTCTGAACCGCCACAAGTTCGTCAGACGAGAAATTGGATCTGAGATGTGTTTAACCAGCCCCCTCACTCCACGCCGCAGAAAGAATTTAGCGCTAAATCCTACTCCACTGCGCTAACACAGCCAGTGATCCGATGAGGGCTGCCAACTTGCAGAAGCAAAATATCCCTCCCTCGCTGCGGCGTCGGAGGCTGCGGTTGCAGTCTTGTTGCCCGCAAGTTTGTTTGCATTCTGGAGCCTGTCTGATAGATTACCATTACTGCTCCCCTCACTCGGGACGGGAGGGATAATTTTATCAGCAGCTTCCCAGTTGTTGCGAAAATTTGGTTGGACGCAAATCGCGTTTGGGGGATGAAAGGCGCCAAACGTTGGCAACGCCGAACGTACGCAGTATTTCAACAGCAGCAAGTCTAACGAAATTAACCACCTCTACGAACTTAGCCGTGCAAATTCCTCAAATGCAATATCACTGTCGTGCGAGTCTTGAAGTAAGCAATATCATTATGCTGTGATCTACTGGTGAAATTATCCTTTTATAGAATACGAAATGAAACGGGAGAAGACTTGTGAATAAGCATAAAACACAGGAATAAGAATTATTAGAAAACACAAAGAAATCCAACGCTTGCGACATGTACCAAAAACCGCAATAATAGAAGGTCTCATAGAAATTATAGAAACAGCAACAGAGCGGATCATAAACTACGTATCTCCATTTTGACCTCCTGTGAACCCCCCCTCCCCCCACGTAGCCCGACATGGCTTTTGTCACTACCCCCTCTCCCACCCCTCCCCACGTAGCACGTAGCTTTTTTTTCTTTTGATTCCAGAAAACATTTTGTACTGCTGTCTGTTGTCAGAAAATTTTAAATTACATACGGCGATAGTTAACTGAAGAAATTAAATATTCGCATGCTGTTGTGTGTTCTGTACTTAATTTTAAATGTAAAAAATAATATGAATGGAAGACTACGTGGCCTGTCTCAGAACCCCCCTACCCCCCACGTAGCGCAGTGAAGCTTTTCAACCAATCCCCCCTCCCCCCGCTAACACTTTAGCGAGCCACGTAGTATATGGACCCTCCCCTATGATCAGACAGCTGATAGGTCACAAATAAAAAATAATAAGAAACACAAATAATTTAAATAAACGAAAGTATCTTGTAGAATTAATACAAGAGGTTTTTAGAAAAAAAGGAAACTGAAGAAATATTTTGAAAACCGATATTAGCTTCTCAGTTAATGAAGGATCTTTACAACAATAACTCAGTATGAATAAAAGAACATTTTCGACACAACATAGCGTCGTCTGTAGGGAAACAGAGATGTTAGTCTCTACAAGTCGAGGTTTATGCGCGTCATTTAATAGATACGCAACTGCGAAGCAACGAATAGCGAGAACGCTTTCATTAAGTTTGCTTTTCGTAGCATTTCATTTTAAATTAAATTCGTCCACTTGATAAAACTTTACGGCTCAATAAACGTGGAATTAAATTGTACAATGCCATTCAATTAAGTCTTCTCGCTTCTGCCGTTTTCAGTCAGTACTGCACGGTGCTCGGACGTGCATTTGACATCAGACTAGAGGTTAGGACATCTAAAAGTAAAGAACAAAGTGGGTGACTTTTTTATTACACTGAATGTAATGCGAAGATTTAAGCTGGTATTTTAGGCAGATGATGTCAGAATGTTGTGACCTCTGACGCTGAAAATTAAAACTATTCTGCACGCGTGAGCACGCAGGCTCACGCTACTCCATACGTACATCTAGGCGACATGCAAGCTATAAGCTGTTACTAGATAGCATCGAGCACGAGGCTGTGGGGCGCGTAGAGAATATCTCTGGATTATTGTGGTCACAGGCAGTCAAGTTATTACCAGGTTGATCCATGCTGAAGAGATGAAAGCTCGCCATCGATTTGTAGACGACTTGTACTTGATTTCATTTCTGAAATAAAACTCAAATGCAACATGCGTGTGACTGAAAAAACTGAAATAAATAACAAGTGTTTCAAACCTTTTTCGGAAATATCGTAACCAAATGCAGAATCGAAATCTCCCAAAATGAAAGTGTAAGCTCAGTTAAAGATATTAAGTTTACGGAATATGTTCGGTTTCGACAACTATTTAAAAAAAAAAAAATATATATATAACGAATTTCAGTAATGATTAGAGACCGTATTATACGCATATGCATGTTATCACATACATTTACATATTAAGCTCATTTCACCGGTTATTGCATATATTACCTCAAACAAAGTGATGACGCATATTTCCGCTATATTTAAAATATTTTTCGTTTGTGTACGTAGTTAATCAATAAAATCTTACGTTGTAGCCGGCAAAACCTACTAGCATAACAGATCTTAGTCTTCGACGATTCGCTGAAGAACTACGACCTGCGTTTGGAAATGTAAATAAACTGATTTCATGAACAAAGAAAGCGTTTCTTAAGGTACGTTCTCGTAATAATGTCAATAAATAATTGCCAAATGTGCATTTACCTCCGTAACCAGTGGTAACTCGATGGGCGACGTGGGTTGAAGCTGTACTGTTTTATAGTGAACATTTCGAGGCCATTAAAGGTGTAAACGACTTTGATAGTGGAGAGGCTATGACAGTATGTCAGTACGAGGAAGTATTTAAAAAATCTAGTATTAAAGCCATAGCTGTGATTAGCACTCATTTCTGATACATGCCTGAGAGTATTAAAAAGCTTGAAACTCAGGGTTTCACGTCGACTGTATCTATTCAGTTAATTAATAAAATCAGCATTGCCAGAGGTATTCGTGTGTAAACTTAAAGTTAAAAAAATGTTTTGAACAATAACCCAGGTTATGTCGAATTGATAGTTTCATTAATGGGATGGAGGAACTTTTTTCAGAGACAATGACTGCTAACACAGCACCCAATTTCAAATACTGCCCAGTTACAACAGTGAATGTGGAACGATCCTTATCTTTATATATAAAGATGAATGTATGTTTGTTTGTTTGTTTGTTGGTTTGTTTGTTTGTTCTTCATACAAATCCACAGTTTCCATCCGATCTCGATGAAACTTTGCACACTTATCCTTTGAAACAAGGAGAAAAATACTGTCTACATTTGGTTGAAAAATTATCTGTATAAATAACACATGTTGTGTCATAACTTCGAAATACGGCGATAGACAGACACGTTGGATGTGGACGTCTCCAGACCGTGTTTCCGTGTAGTGAACTGGCAGCTCAGTGGCTAAAGAGCTTGCTTACGAACGTCGTGGTCTCCGGTTCAAATCCCCGTAAATGCTAAGATTTTTAAAAATTGTTTTTCATCGTAAGAGTCAGGCCTGGGCCGTAGGTTATTTGGATTGAATGTTAAACTGTAGAAATATTAAGTTAGGGGTGCAATGCCAGGCAAATCGTAGGTAGTCTTGCAATTTTGTAGGTGTACACTTTTTTATGTTATAATGATCCCTCAGGTGTTGTTTGCAGTCAGTGTGTGAGTGTGAACCACAGTAATAGTAATATAAATACGGAAGTAAGTCTCTGTCTTTTTGTTACGTTTTGACGACTATATGGCTATATCGTTGTGATGGAATTTTATAAGGAAAGCTGTATGAAGGGCACAGGATATTTTTTCCAGTATGATTAACAGTTGTAGTCACGAAATTTTGAAATCTTATCGAATAGTGACAGAAATATGTTGGAAATTGATTCTCTTCAAGAGGCAGGTTCGACGGTAGAGTGATATAGTGATAGCTTTCCTGTTATATTATGCCGACTCCATATTGTTTGGGACCAATCCTTCGTTACCAACAACTTTTTATATTTAATTCTGGCAAAAAAAAAAAATTTTAATCCACTCGTACGAAGTCGCGGGTACGAGGCTAGTTCACTTATAAAAACATTTTGAGGTATTGAAGAAACAATCTTACTATTAAATATTTGGGACTGTACCTGATTGTTTACGTTTACAAAAGTAAGAAACAGAAACTTAAATAATTTTTAAGTACCTAATTTATAAATGTTATTCTACTACTTACTAATTGCATGGTGATTTTGAAATAAGAAATCTAAATATTACTATTTTTATTTACCTAATGTTGCATATTTTAAGATTTCAAGACACTTTTCATGCATATTAACATTCATATTTCTAGTTTATTGTACTGCATACAACCCGGTCTCTAGTAATGAGACCGCTGCGAGTGTAAAGACTAAAGCACATCAGGAATAGGTTCCTGCGACCCGACATACGATAAGAAAAGCTCAGAAACAGTCATACGTCGGCCCGACGAGGACCATTAAATCTCTGTTTACGTCCAGTTAGAAATTCGCTAGCACATGTCGTAAAAGCGCGAATACAGCGCGCGCTCTTAAGGTCCTGTAAAGCCAGTCGTCCGCGTCCTTTTATAGGCGCCGCGTGTGTCTCCAGGACTCGCGGAGCCCCTGCTAGGTAGGCCGCCCCGCGACACTCCTGGCTGATCGCTTATCTGTGGTCTGTGGTCGTCGGTATAGTGTCGCGTGTCGCAGCCATCTTTATGTGCTGACGTGTCTGGTAGCGGCGCCGGCCTACCTGCACCACGCGATACGCCTGTGCCATTTCCAAGTTCATCTGCTTCTTCTTCTCTTCGATATCGGTCATCTAAGGACCACGAAAAGTAATCCCGTGTATTGGTTTCGATGCTTCTTTTTTCTTCACTTCCAATAGTTCTTCATCCTTTCACTTTGTTGTTTCCTCCTTTCTTCCGTCCATGTGTTATTACATTTCCTCTTCTCCTTCTCCTGGAAACCCTTGAAATTTTTGATCAGTACCCTGAATGTTGCTCCATCTTGCATAAAATCTTCTGTTATTCCGATGTCAGTCATATCTTTCTTTACTCCTTGGATCCACTGGTTGCCCTTCTTACTCTTGTAAATACGGTTGAAAATTCTTTTTGTAAGTCTGTTGTTATCCATTCTCATTATGTGACCAAAAAACTGATTCTCCTCTTTCTGATCGTGTCTAACATCCTTTCAATTTCTTCTTCTTTGTATAGATCTTTATTCCTCCGGTGTCTAAACTCACCATTTTCAATTTTTAGCGGTCTCCAAATTTTTCTCTTCCTTTCCCTTTTCTCAATTTCTTCTATTTGCCTAGTTTTTACAGAGAACAAGCATTCTGAGGCGTACAGACCTTCTGGTTTGATTACTGTGCTGTAGTGTTTGATTTTTGTTCTCCTTGATAGATTTTTCTTATTGTATGTAACTTCAGCGAGTTGGTATGCTAGTTCTAGTTTCCTTGCTCTCGATATGTTTGCTTCCTTATCAAGCCCATTAATCTCAATTAACTGACCAAGATATTTAAATTTATTAGCCTTGTTAATTTTTCCATACTGTGTGTTTAGTACTGTGGGTGAATCCTTAATACTGGTCATTAATTTAGTCTTCTCAAAAGAGATCTGAAGTCCAACTTTTCCTGCTATATCTTTCAGAAGGTTGATGCTTCCAGAGAGAACTGCTATGTCCTCGGCGAAGGTTAAGTTCATCTGCTATTTTATCGAAAAGCAATTCTAATGGAAGAGCCATTCTCCACGACGGGGTCGCATACTACTATCTTTCCGCAAGCAGCATTAACGAGAGTTAGTCAAGTCAATTTTCCTTCAAAGCTGCGTTCATTTTTCTGTGAATTGAGTGAGTAACAGTTCAGTTTTAGGTTCGCGTTTGCCAGACGGTGGGCCTGGAGATGACAGTGAAACACTTGCTGGATCGCCTTGCTAGTCCCCGGGGCACCACTCAACGTAGGAGCCGAGACAGAACTGTCGGATTCCGATGTGGAGTCCGCAATTGAGCTGTGGAGTGACTGTCACTTAAAAACGTATTCGTGACAATTCCACTCATACACTTTTGTTTGAGGTATCGTCCAGTGTATCCAGTTTTCTTCTCTTTTTTATTCTCCTTCTAGACATCAAGGTATTTTAGTTTCCCATGGTTTCTCCAAATCACTGCAGGCGAATGCTGGGATTCTTCCTTTCAAAGACCATGGCTGAATTCCTTCATGTTCCTTGTCCCCAATCCCACCCCACCTTTAATGTACTCTACATCAATGAGGCATAAAACCATAAATCTTACACCTGTATCGTAGATAAAATAGAAGTTTTATTGCTGTTGCCAGTTGTAACAGTAATAAACCAAATGCCATTCCATTCTTCAAACTGCTGGAAATATTTATTCGTTAACTCAGTAGCTACAGTATCTTTTTTTTTTCGGCAAAACCTGTGATCGTACTCCCTTTCATTTTTTAAAACATCTACAAATCACCACATGCGTTCACATAAAACTCAAAATTTGAACAAGTGACGGGAGTTGGTAAAAGGCGTACATTCAACTGACCGAAAACCAAGTGGTCACAATTTTTGGAAACACCGAAATCAGGAAGTTCATTTGAACAATTCGTTGTTAATTAAAATTTAGTGCTTGCTAATGTTAAAGTTATTATATCTTAAGGCTGTCAGATCCCTCAATTTGTATGGATCCGACTTTAGAAATATCTATCGGACAATATACTTTTTACGGATTGTATTAAATGTGAAATAAAATTTTATTATAATACATAGCATATTTTATATCCGTATATATTTATTCGAAGCGCATTTGAACAAATAATTTCGATCCGTAATGACATAGAAACAATCGGAAATCTGTAATAAAGGCTATTAATGTTCCTTATCTCATAACTAAACTCTAACAGTTTCTAAGAAACGGAATACTTGTGAAATATTGCCATGATGCGTTACTATTCAATGGCAGCAATTGACTTATTGTTAGTCCAAAACGCTAAAAATTATTGACGATTTTTCACAGCAAGCAGTGATAAAAAAAGAAAATTTAATTTGCTTTGAATAAGATCGAAGCAAATGAATGTTTAGAACACAATCACCAACCAACAGACATTCACACGCACGTGCAAATACTCACCACAAACAGTAGCAAAACACAGGCATTAATATTTCAAGAAAATTATCACTATATGTTATTGAAAACGAAATAAATATTCCCAAAAAACAACCATTTCAAAACGCCGCCTACCATCAAAGGTAGACAGCAAAAACAAAGGAACTCTAAACACAATGAAACCCGAAACATAAACAAACATATACTCTATGGACTTGTGAAAAACATGGCGTGATGTTTACACTCATGTTTTGAAAGCTATAATGATAGTGAATAGAGATACCGTGTACTCTGGTCGGTGCAGTGCAGTGCAGTGTTATGCATCTTAGGCAGATTCCACAATGGTTCCTGCTAAAACCTACACGGAGAAGCAAACCCTGACCATGAAACATAAAATAAAAAAGTCAAATATAAGAAAAAAATAATTGCAACTGAACTTCATATTGTAACTAACTAAATGTACAAATACCAAACAGAGGTTGCCGATTTTGCTCTGGAAATGGAGTAAAACGCGTACGGAAAAAAAAAAAAAATATTCAATTGTATTGGCGTGTCACTAACGTTTATAAAAAATTTATCTTGAATGTGTTATTACTATCAAGCTAAAGCATTTTTCTTCAATTCACCATCAAGCATTTCATATATTTTGCACCCCTACTTTAACTGATTATTCAAAATGATGTTAACAAATACGTGCTGAGTTCTGAGTAGCTACTGGTTCAGACTTTCACCTTCTTGAATCAAAAAAGAAAGAAACCATTGAAAAAACACTATGTGTGTGTGTGTGTTTGTTTGTGATTGTGTGTGTGTGTGTGTGTGTGTGTGTGTGTGTGTGTATGTTTGTGTGTGTGTTTTTTCTTCTTTGCTGGTTGACAGCAGTATCTTTATTGTTACACGCAACTCGTGATACACAATGGGAAACATTCGGAAGCCTTGTGCATGTCGTACCTTGTACCGACGCAGCGCGTGTTAGGCCCGTGCTGTATTACAGTAAGCGAATGTAAACCAGAGCTATATACACTGGGCAGGAGTTACGACCGCGGGCTCCAGAACAGAATCCCGAGCGTTACTCACCGTCGATTAATTTTTACGGCCGCACCGGAGACTGCGCTGTTTCAATCCGCCGTACCGCTCATTTCCTGCTCGCCTGTTAGTTAGCTCGTAGATTAAGGGAGTCACTCCCAGAGGGCTGCAACGAAGCTGTTTTAAAAACTTTGGCCTGTCGTTCCGAAAGTTTTATAAACCGTGTTCCCACATTCTAATAGTATAAACTTCTGGCAGTGATACATCGAGTAATTACGGATATATTATCTTGGTTCACCGGGTGGTGCCGCATCGATTTGTTAAAACCTAACGTTTCGGCTATAGTGGTGTGGCCTTCGTCAGAGGACTGCTGCGTTTGTTACCACTGTCACCTATACTTAGCAGTGGGAGCGCGCGCGCTAACCGTCCGCGATGACGTCACGGTAGTTACCGTGCCTAGCCAAGGCGGTCGGATGGGGGCGTTCGTCGTGGGTCCTCCTCAGTAGGTATCACCAGAGACGGTCAAGTTGTAGGCCACTGTCAGCATTCATGTTGTTAGGTGTCTTTTGTATTTCTAGTGACTCTGTCACTCACGCTCCACTCGGATAACGAGGGTGATACTTACGACATTGGTTGTAATTGTAATTGTTAATTGTCATTAACTTATTCGGAGGTTCCACATATTTTGTTTTCTTTCTTCGAATGTATCATGTTTACTGTGAGTAAGCATAATGTTGTTGTACACTGTATAGTTTGGCTGTGAGCTGGTGGCCTCTACCAGACACCCTGCATAAGAGGACTGTTCCCCACAAAGCAAAATAAATAGAGGAAGAGTGGATACCAGTTACTCATGATGCAGACGTATGTTATCAAATTTATGGATCACCTTGCAACAGTACATCGACTGTTACCAGTGAATGTAGTTATTCCGGAGGTTTATATTTTATTCCTGATGATAAAAGTGGATGTTTTTAGTTACTTTAAGAAACCAAAATGATGTTGTAACCAGCTTAGTTCACCATTGACTGCAAACAAAAGTATAAAATACTGTCCATTTCCGAGAAACAATCGACCTTGAATTTATTGAACTGATAATATAATTAGTAATTACACTAATTTTGCAAAATAAACTTACATCACAGTTTGCATAAAAACAAAAAATGAGACGTGTTTAGTTTTCGGGTACGATTTGAATTTAGCGTCGGCAGAAGAAACGTGCAATTAAATGCCGTCGACTCGTTCGCAAAGATCGGTGTATGACAGAAATCATATGAGAAGAGCAGTGTGTGTATTCTAATAGTGAGGGCTAGGGCTGGGGAGCGTGAGGCCATACGCGACATATGCCTTAGTCATGTTAACACATGTGGCGACACACGGCAATGCACACACTCAGCCGCACTTCCGTAAATGCTGTTAAGTGTGTTGGCGCTCTTGTTCGCCCCGGTCGAGCTGTAGACAGGAATCGCTCGTTTTAATGTGGAATAACGAGTCCCAGAACATTCGCTTTTAACTTTATTTTCCTTTAAAATATCAGACTCCAAAGATACTAGGTGCAAACGTTAACAGATGCTGCAGCGATTATAACGTTCAAGCAACTACCACTCTACTACTCGGAATACTTTGAAGAACTCTGAATAGTGGCAATACCCAAACTCTTCTCTGCCGATCGCTTATATACAGTAGGTTTAACGGAAATTTCCAGAATATTTCAAAGACTATCCGATAATTATGGAATTCTAACAATACTTAAAAAATCAAAATCATATTAGAAATAATCAAAATTAATACGAAATCATGCACAGAAATGAAAATTTACACACAAAATTATCCACATAAATCGCAAATTTTCCCCTGAGCATCGTAGCTCACATCAAATATGAAATTACAAACTTTTAACTAATGTTTCTTGAAATATTAAATAGTGCTTAGTTTTTTCCATAAAACAAAGTCCATTTCCAAAGATTCACACTCGTAATTGCAAAAAAATGTGCAAACCCATATTCACTCAACTCCTCGCTTGCTACAAATAATTCTTTAAATACAATTTCATTACAGATCTGGGTGTGAGAGCTGTTATGCTGCCTTTGTATGTGATTATTGATGGCCTTAATTTCCTTATCCTTCATAATGTTTATTTCTCAGCAGGATTTACGCGTCAATGTTGCCTAAAGTGAAGTACAACTTCAGTTCTGCTGATGGGCCATCAGTCCGCCTTAGATCCGTGCAGACAGCAGGCAACAGAACCTCTGAAAACATCTGCAATTTTTCTGCATAAAAAGTTAAGAAAAAGCAAAAAAATAAATAAAAACCAAAAAACTAAATAGAAAAGCAGAAATAAGCAAACAAAATATTAAACAAAAATAACAAACTGTATTTAAAAAAGACAAAAAAACACAAACATGGAAAAAAGTGTTATTTCAAAAAGAGCCATAATGCGCTAAATGTTTTTAGAGTAGAAATCAGTAATGTGCCTATCTAATTGGGATAAGTAGTAATGTTAATTAGTTCGTTATGTGTTTAATTTGGAAAAACTGAACTTTACCCCGTGATTTTAATTACAGTTTTGAATGGTTTCCCGAACACACTCCAGCCGAATGGCGTGAGGGTCAGTTCAGAATCTGCATGGTCGAATTCCTCCCTGTTCCTTGCCCTCACTCCTATCCCGCCTCTAACTACCTCGACGTTGACGAGGCGTACAATCTTAAACAAATATATTTTCCTTTGTTTTCACTGACGCGACAATACTGATGTTTCTGTTTCGTTCACATGAACTGCTGTATCGCTACTTAAACTTCAGCCACAATATGGAAAACATTACAGAATTCAAGATTATGAAGTTTTTCAATAACAATTATAATTAATTAAAGAATTTATAAGAAGCGACTCGTTAGAACACTGTGTTCAACGTGTGATTTTGACTGGTTTAGAAACTAGATTATTGTAACCAGTCCCCATTTTATGTCCCACCAATAAACGAATACTTCGCACTGAAAATAAACCCGAACGGTGTGGTTTGTGCTTGCGTGACAACACAGAAATTTCAGCGGATCAAAGATTTAACGTGCTACTTAGCCAGGAATCTCCGAAACATGTTACACCAATCAAATAAGCACAAATGACTAAAAATTATCCACACCGTAGTTCAAAATGTTGCCACGTCTCCAAAGCAAAAGAATGCCTATTGGTGTCCCTCTGTATCCAGCTCTTCAAACATATGCATGACATACCTCAAACTGGCACATGTTAGCTGTTTCATTGACAAGAATCTAATAACACCTTTAAAATTTCGAAACATTGTATTTTGTTGGGTTCAAAAACAATTCTGCCACAGCTTGTGGAGTATTGATTTTTAGAGCTAATTGACTGAAGGTTTAAGACGTTTTCAACAATAATTGTTCCTAGAGAATAAAGAGATGACCAAAGTTCTCAATTTTTGCTACACTATAAACTAGGAGCTTGAAACGTGCCTGTAATGTTGAGTGTACCGTATACTTAAACGGAAAAACTTTGGTTAGACCATTGCTTGAATATGGTAGTGCAGTATGGGACCAGCATTTCGAGTATCAAATACAGGAGTTTGAGGGGGAGCAAAAAAAAAAAGGGATGCTAGATTTGATTCTGGACATTATCGCAAAATGCAATCGTTATCTTACAGGTATGAAAAAGAGCTGGAATCGGATTCATTGCAAGACAGGAGGAGGATGAAGAGGGTCATGGGAGAGTAAAAGTCGTATATTGGTGATGACTGATGAGGCATGGAAAGATATTGGAGTAAGAATTAAAAGTAAAGCATGGAAGGGAAAGGATGACCATGACAACAAGCTGGCACTCGATTTCAGGCACAATGGTGTAGGAAGATTCTCTTTTTTTAGGTAAGGGTGTCAGAGATTGGAATAAGTTACCACGGGAAATGATGAATAATTTACCAAAAGCGTTGAAAGAATTTAAAGTTGAAATTTATAGAGGGCAAATGTAGGTGGGTGCAGGAAAGGGAGAAGATGGGTGTGTAGGGAAATTGCCACCGGAGCGTGCGCTTCATTGCAATTTAATTAAATAATAATAAAAGAAAATACTTTTTTGAATGTAATACAGTCGGGAAACTGTAAGTAAAGTAATAAACATTTTGATTTCGAAGTTCTTTGTCAATTATTAATAAAATTGTATATAAAACGCTCTGAATTCAGACTAATTTACGCTCTAAGGTGTCTATAATAAATTTGATTATTATTATTATTGTTACTCCGCTATTCACTAAAAGTGGATGGCGCATGACTTGGCATTTTGTAGCGTTTAACTCCAACTGCGAGTCTTTACACCACGCAATGGTTTTCATAATATCGGTTCGCATCAAAGTCGTCCTGGGTTTCGATTTCACCATTAATAATAGCATCATTAGCAAATAATCTTTTCTTTCCCCTTATTACGTCGCACAATTCATTAATGTATGTGAGAAATAACAGAGACCACGTAAGACTCCCTTAGGGCATGTTGAGATGAAGATAGGAAGGGATGGAGGACTGCATAACAACACTGTAACGCTTCCCCTTGCCCGGTTCTGTATGTTGCGATGATACCGGTTCCACTAACCAAGAGATTCTTCGTTACACGATTTCATTAGCTCCACAGACAAAGGAATAATTAATGAAGACACGTTAATGAGGGTAGGGTGTGATTTAACACAGCGCCAACCACAAAGTAATCAGCACTGATCTAAGGAAATTTTCGCCCGTCTTCGACAATTAACGGTGATGGGGGATCGGGATTGTAGGAGCTGAAAGGCAGCGGTAAATGATTTTACAAAACTCCCCCCCCCCCCCACTCCTGGTCATGATTAAATGTCACGGTTGACAGAAGCAAATTAATTCCCGACACCCCCCCCCCCTTTCCGATAATTCGGTGTCTGTCGGAAACAATAACTCGCTAACGCGATAGCCTCGTTAGCATAATAGAATTTTCGCAATAATTACTTCCAGCTTTAGGAATAGGCGGGGGTGGATAAAAATAGGCTCGCACGGTCCCTCAACGTGAGGGGGTGTGTCTTAATCTGCGATGTAACTAGGGTAACATCGTGTAAATCAACTTTCAAATAATTCACGGTTTCTAAAAATTGCAATTAAAGTTCCCACCTACACTATGAAAAGTGAGAATTTTGTTGATTTCTCCCAGTGTTTTGCGTAACGACTATTGCAAACAGAAGCTTGAAAACTAAACGTTTTCTATTGAAAGAGAATTACGTGACATTTCTTTCAGTCAAATTGTGTTATAGAGATGAAAAGAATTATTTATGAAATGGAATTAAGTTGCATGAAACCCGACTGTGTGCTAGTAAGAAGCTAATATGTCTACATCTTCAGACAGTAAGAGTCATTCCTAGAATGAAAATAAAAAAGGGTGTGTATGTGTTAGAAATTCTTCCGGCAGGTACTGTGGTGTCTGCTTTTAGGGAAAGTAACTTCTCAGTCATACTGTCCTTTCAATAACAATATTATCCAGTCTGAATATCATAATAATGAAGAATTTTTAGCTAACCACATGACACATTATTGGAATTAATAGGAGGACTGAAAAGTGAGTGTACAGTTCATTAAAACTCGATCATTGTGAAATTACGCAAACATGGAGTTTGTTTTATTAAGATATAAACAATTACACATCGTTGAATGTCTTTATTTTTGAAGAGTTAGAGCAATATCTCAGGGTCGTCTACAGGGTGGAATCGATTGCGTAAGTTGCGCCGTGAACGAAGGTTTTTACTGCTCCCCCGCAGGGGTCGTCCTTGGAACCGGATTGCTCTTCCAGCAGGGAGTCTTCCCAAGCCGCCTCTGTCACCCCGTGTCGTACGGTGGTCAGGCATCGCTTAAGGCTACTTGTAGCCGCATCAGCTGATGGTCCGAAATACGGATGCTCATGCAGAAAATACATAGATGTTTTTTTTCGATGTGATGCATCGAAACGTTGCATCGATGTTTCGCGATGCATCGAATAAAAACATCGATGTTTTTGATGCATTGAATAAAAATATCGACATAAATATAGATATTTTGCAAGAAGGCTTAACGTGGTCCTAGTTGACCTCAACGAATATATAAATAATAAAGTTTAGGAAAGTAGAAAACAAGACATTTATTTGAATAATACGTTTAATTAGTCTTTTACAATGGCTGTTTTGGAATCTCTGGTATTTCTGAATTAAAAATCGGAACAAGAAGATTGAATACAAGGAAAGTGAGGAAACTCTGAAATAGAAGCAATACCGGAGAACTAATATAATTCGAATTTAGAAATCCCTTCTCTCTAAACTTTGCATAAATAAGATTTTATTTTTTACCCAATTTCCTTGTATTCTGTTATGTTGTTGTTTTGAAACATGTACAGCTTTCGAAAAAAAGTCTTTGTTATGGTAATGAGCTGGCTACCACAGTTAAATATTTATAAGATATTTTGTACAATTTTTTAAACAGTTAATTATAATCAAACTTCCACCCTATAGTGGCGGAAAATTTCAAGTAAATTGTAGTTTTTTTGTCGTTTTATCCAAGTTAAAAAAATGTTATGTGATTTTGTAGGCGACAAAACTAATGTACAGCAACACAATGCCCTCTATTTATGCTATAAAACTTATCCTATCACGTAGTTTCTTGTTGTTTTATCCAAATTAAAAGAAAAAAATGTTATCTGATTTTGTAGGTCACAGAAATAACGTATAGCAATACAGTTTACTGTTTGTTTAGCTTTAAAACTCATCCTGTCGCACTGTTTTTTATTGATTATTAAGGTAAAAAAATGTTGTGATTTTCTACGTGACGAAATTAATGTATAGCGATAGCATTTACTGTTTTTATTTTGCTTCAAAACTAATTATATCGTTTTGAAAAAACGCGTGCGGACATCGATGCATCGTTAAACATCGAGAATAAGCGATGCATCGAATCAGTTCGATGCATCGAACTGATTCGATGCACCGGATAGTAAACATCAATGTTTTCGATATATCGATGTATATCGAGCATCACTAGTCCCAAACAGAATGTTCCTTCTCTGCACCGAGTAGAACAATGTACACCTCGCCCTGCGATATGGCGTGCGACTCTTGCCGAATCACAGCGCTGCCCGCCAAGGTAACGGCATGTGATAGGCTCAACAGATAAAAAAAAAACCCCATCAAAACGTTAATACGTTGCTGCCAGCTTTACGATTGGCTGCATCGTCTCCCACCACTTTCCGAAAGCGCCTCTTTACTAAGAAACGCAACTAAAGTACATTTTCGGTCGCCGGCACTAGTTAACGGTATTCGGCGGGTCTTTTCCAAAACGTGCCCAAATAGAAAGCGAGCCTTAATTATTTATGGTGGGCAATAAATCCACTGAATGTCCGAGTCGGGTAGAAAGTTTTAGTCACCCACCGGACGTGTATATCTGGACGCTTTGTTTACTGACCTACACCTGTCTGTCGGACATGCCGCTCCGCCAACATTCACTCAGACCGTGGGAACGCTTGGTCCCTAATAACAATGCACTTATTATTTCATTACAGTACTTACAGTACTCTCATCAGTGTCGGAACTATGTGACCATGGTTTTCGTTAAAGTTGGTTTTGGTTCTTTATGACAAGACATATGTTTTTCCTGCCTTCTTTTTGAGCTCTAATGCTGAATTAATCACTGATTAAATGTTTAGAATTGTATTTAAATGTATTTTATGTGGCACATAAATGCATATTCAGACCGTTTTCCCAGTTTTGGTCATATTACGATAATATTTATGGTCATATGGTCATATTTTGATGAAAAATCTGGTAATTTTTTTAATAGTACTAGGATTTCACTAGAAGTTATAGACGAGAAGAAAATAAGAGAATTGTTCCCAGAAGTGTACTTCTTTTATACATTGGAGGAAAAAACAAAATTAAACGTCACTCAATCGGTCAGAATTCGACAAGCTAGAATTAAAGTTATACATTACTGTCACTGTCAAATCGTTAATGTTCCGCCCGCCTTTTAATCTCGACAATGGGCAGCAGCATGCCTGTATCGATCCGCGGCAATACTTTTGAAAATAATCATTAGTAGTCATTAAATCTCCAGTCGATGAGTTCGTATCGCCATGCCGTAAACAAAATTTTTAGAAAGTAAGAGTTGCGTAAAGGGATCTGGACAATGTTCAACTAGTTATTATACACAAATGTTCAACACCTTAAATAGACGTTTGAAAAGTGAGGGAACGAACGTAATACTACTGTCTATGACGTCCTCTATAAGGCTAATTATTCTTGTATTTTTCAGGCGAATAGTGTTTTAATTCATGGAATTAAGTTGATACTGCGGTCGTAAAACCATAATTCTTGCTACCTTTTTAAAAAGAAAATCCAATAGTGCTTTGGTTTCCGATGCTTTCTACATTCGTGAGCTAACTATTTATACGTATCTCATTCACAAGGGCAAACAACCCTGCTGCAAAGCGACCTGCAGTTAATAAGTGTCAAATTATTAGAATTTTTTTTAATTTCAGTATTACCTCTTGGAATAAAAATTAGTAATTATCTGACAGAAATCTGTAGCGATAGTGTAGTTACCCGTTTAGATTCCCCAAATATGATTCATTAAATAAAGTTCAACATTCCGAATTCTGCTTTCGTGCTCATCAATAGGAGAGTAAAAAAGTATAAAATACAATTTGATTTGGGATGGCAGTCTGATGGCTGTTCAATATGCACCGTGTGCTCGGATTTTAATTAAATTCAGGTCAGTTTAGACATCAAATTACAGACAGATCCAATCCATTAGTAGATATGCAATACAACAGCAACACATTACATTACCCCGCTCGTGCCGCTATTTCGTCTTGGTACAGTAGCCTACGTGCTGTCGATTCCAGAGCTGCGGGGCTGTTTCTTGGGTCATATAGTTTGGCACGAAATTTGATCGATATGAATCAGTGCAGCGTACTGTATAACCAAATTAAATTATTATAGATTTAACTGTGAAGCATTTTCCATCAATACAATCATGATAACAAAAAAAATCGTATTAATTAGTACTAGAACAGCGACCGTTATACAATTCGTGAACACGATTCACTGAAACTCATTTCATTTTCAATATTTTTATTTGAATACTCACATTAATGCAAGTACACAAATTGTACTTTTTTTTCTGGAACAAATTCTATCACGCACATTGAATTATTGCCGAACTCGATGTCTTTAAATCTTTTCTTGAGACGTAAGATACGCGGAATACATCACCACACACACTATTCATTCACCTAAGCCCATAATACCTGTTCCAACCGGTATACATTCCCATTAATGTTTTCGCTTTTTTTCCCTTCTGACAGTGAGAGTTTTAGAGGTGGCAGGACGTAGAGGCAACGAACGGGGGAAACCGATGTCCTGATGGCGCGGCGGGTATTCGAACCTGCGACCTGCAGAGTACCAGGCCGCACCGTGAGCAGTCGGTGTTGAGTCCTACTCCGTCTCTTTGGCATTGTTGCACACACACGTGTTTGGTCCGTGGAGAAGTACTTGGCAACGCAAGTCTCATTTCTTCATCGGTGGATTTGAGGTTTCCCTCACTGACGTTTTAATTTCAGTCAACGGCGAATTAGTGTGTAGTTAAACATGTCGCTGACACATTAAGCTCCCATAGCGCAGGTAGCCGGGTATCATTTCCTTAACCAAGATGTATCTTAAGAAACTTCAAGAATTTTAATTCCAATGTTGTGTCTGCTTTTAAACCTGGGAGTTCTTCTCGTGTATTAATTCGAAGATAATCTGAATTTGCAATTAATGGATAAGAAACCCTGTAAACATTTTCAACGCTGTCTCCAAAGCAGTTTTTGAATCTCTGCTGCAGGATTTCTACTGTTCTTTAATTAAGTCTATCAGCACTCTGTTATCACCATGAAGTAACCTTGCAGTCGGAAACATCTCACACGACCCAGTTTCAACCCGATGTAGACAGCTTATTGTCAAATCCTTTAATCTTATTCATACTAATAAGAAAATTCTTGTTCCCATCTTGCATTTTGATGTTCAGCTCATTCAGTGTCCGAAAATGTCACCATCTGCAAATAAATCCTACTCAGGTCCTCTTTTCAAAGTTCTGTATTCCAGTTAAAAGCTTTCCTCGAAATAACCTTCGTACTTCTGAATGTAGCGGGAGTGTGGTAAGTTACCAACCCATTCCCTGCCATAAAACGGAAAAGTCGTGAAGTAAACCTTGTGAATGTGGCCGCGGTTATATCGGGCAAACGCAGCGATGTATTGTGCAGCGATGTATTGAACACGCAAGAAATTTTCGTCTCGAACAAGAATAGAAATTTGCGATGGCCGAACACAGTGTGATTTTTGAAGAAAACTACAATTTTAGCCCGGGTCAAAGATTTTTGGGCCAGCGTTATTACAGAAGCTGTAGTAATGAGAACAACTGATTCATTAGTTAACAGCGACACTGGTTATCAACTCAGTGCGGCCTGGAACCCGGCTATTAAAAGCTGAAACAGTTTCGCCTCGGTAACGAGCAGAAGAGTGGATGACGTCATCGCACCGTGCTGATTTCTGTCTTCCTCTGTTTCCGCGACAGAGTGTAAACAAACAGTTAATCATTGACATTTAGCTGAAAATGAGGGTTTGTCGGAGAACAAATTGAATAGTGTGCCGGGATTGAGAATAGCTGTTCCTTCCGACTCACAAATTAGTCCCATTTTAAAGTTTATTTCGACCACCTAATGTAAGGACGATCAGACTTCGTTAATTAAATTAATCTCGGCCGCCACCATTAGCTGGCTAGGGTACAAATCAATACCTATATAATGAAAAGTTTCTTCAAATAACTCCACTTGTATGCAGAACACAAACCAAGGATTTATTCACAGTTTTGTACTGCACAAATGTACCCGGCCACCAATGGAAAAAAGTAATTAAAGCACATAAAAGTAAAATTACTGGTAGTGACTATAAGATGCAGGTTCTTCAGAGTGTAAAAACAATTCTTTCAATCACTTTCACAAAAACCAGAGGAACGATACACACGACGTTCTCTGCACGACCCCACACTCTCTGACCTACTCATCATTTGTCAGTCTCGCAAGTCACCGATGCTCATAGCATTCAGTACTTGGCATAGAATAAATATAATAATTAAAATAAATTAATTACTGAAGGGAGCAAGCCTACTGTAATGTGACAGGTTGAAATCGACGCCTTCGAAACGTCCCACAAGTGAGACATCTTAACGCGGCTGGAAAACCGAGAGTTTATTTATTAATAATAATTATGTTGTGGATCATTATATAAAACAAAATCAGCAGCTACTTTTTTAGCTGAATACTCTTTAATCGCGTTTAAAACGTAGTGACCCATTAATTCCCTAATTTACGTTATCTATTAAGGGTCTTTATAGAAGAAGACACATACTAAAAGTAAGACATATACTAAGACATATTAAAACTAAACAACACTCACAATATAATACAATATAAGAAAAATCAAAGTCTTTACCAAATCATTACAAAAGAGTAGATAATATGTAACAAACACTCCTTTCTGTGTAAATATAACTTCAGCAGTGGATTTATTACTTCAACATGGTCCGACTAACATCTGTACTAATTATATTTTTCCTAATATATTTACTCTTTTAATCACTTATTATTAATAGTATTTATTTGTTGTCTGTCTGGTAGTAATGTCTGTTTGAAATACACTTTTTGTTCTTATTTAGTAAAAAATCGTGGAACGGTTATGTAATGTGTTCTTTAGCTTAATTACAAAACAGATTACAAAAAATGGATGGTAAATTACTTTTTGTCATTATTTTAGAATCACTTGTCTTTTCGTGACGTGTCTGCGGTGACTCCTCGTTAGGCTAGATTGTGGTCACTTGGATTGCTGACTGTTGCGGTCTTATCCACCCAACGGGATCACTAGCCACTAAAATTAATAGCTAACTTTCTTCTCTAACTAACGACAGATCTTCCCAGGAAAATGTAAAATCTAACTCTTTTTTTTTATACGTTAGTTACGTCCCAAGCACCAGTCTTTTTTTTGTTTTTTCACCTTATAAAGTGCGATTTTCGTTAAATAACCCTGAAATAATTTTACAACCTTCCATTTACTTTACTAGTGGATAGGATATTTAATTGGGATGGTCAACATGGGATGAAAATTAATGCAAAGATTAGGCACACAAATAAAAAACCATTATTCATTATAGGATGGGGAAGGAATTGCTTGAAGACGTAGAGTGTAAATATCTTGTCATAATATTGAAAAGAATACTCAGCTGGGCAGGACACATTAGGCAAAGGGCTTCAAAATTCTTCTTTTACTGAAGGTAATAAGGGCATGTACCAGGGAAATGGGCATTGTATTCGAAAAGTTAAGACAGACGGTTGCTTGAATATGGTGGAGTGGTGTGAGACTCATATTTTAGTTATCAGATAAATTTTTGTTTTTTATTTATGGCTTTACGTCTCGTCGACGTTGTGGTCATTAGAGGCGGGATAGGACAGGCGACAAAGTACAGAAAGGAATTCGGCCATGACCTTTTGAAGGAAGCATCCCAGCATTCGCCTGGAGTTATTTGAGAAAATCATGAAAAACCCAAATCTGGATGCCCGGACGGGGATTCGAAAGGGGGTCCTACCGAATGCGAGGCCAGAGCGTTTAATAACCGCTCCCCCAGCACTCTTGATTTATGAGATACAGGAGTATAAAGAGGGAAAAGAAGGGACGATAATTTTTTTATTTTTTTATTTTTTATTTCGTACATAACAGAATCAGTTACTGACATGAAAAAGGAGCTGGGATGGGATTCACTGGAGGACAGCAGGAAGGTGCTTCGAGCGTTCAAGGCGTGCTCTGGTGATGAGTCTCGATAGCACATTCGTAGCAGAATTAGGAGTTCTGCATGGAATGATCGAGTGCCGTGGGTGAGCGGTTAGCACTCTGGCCTTGCATTCGGGAAGACGCCGATTCGAATTCCAGTCCGTGCATCCAGATTTGCGTTTTCTGTGGTTTCCCCAAATCACGCGAGGCGAATGCCGGGATTCTTCCTTGAAAAGGCCATGTAATGACTTCGATTTAGACTGGGCGTAAATGCATAAGTTAAAAAAATAAAGAAAAAAGTGCATGGAAAGGAAAAGATGATCATCACCACATGTTCGCATACGATTTCAGGCAAAAGAGAGAGGGAAGGATTTCTTTTTTTTTGTCAAGGAGTAAGCGGTTGGAATCAGCTACCAAAGAGATTGATGAACAAGCTAGGTACCGATAATATTGAAAGAATTTATAACTAAAATTGGTAAAGGTAACTGTGTACTCACACAACGGTCTTCAGTTGTTTGCAACTATGAAAGTGTGTTTCCAGATTATAATGTATGGGTCCATAAGCAATTAAAAACTCACTTTTCAGAACAGCAGGGTCTTCCACCGTGGTGGCACGCTCGAGCAGGGGAAAATAGTTCTTCTCATCCTGTTCCTTCCTATGATATCTTTCATTGGGTTCTAGTCGTTGACGTTCTTGTTCTAAACGCCATGGGTCCTTGTGTACCATTCGTCGCCAAGCTGATCGGCCGGAAGCCATTCCTCCCAGCTGTTAGTGTTGATTATACATGTCCAGAGACTGAATCCAAACCCAATACTGTATAGGTTGATTTGTCCTCCCGACTTCGCTGGCAATTCTGTCGTTGTCAGTACATTACCGGGAGTGCTTAGCATTCGGATGACGTGAACAATCCATCTAACTTGCCCCTTAATTGTCATTACCTCGATGCTTCCTGTATTCTCTTCTTTACTGTTATTAACTAGGATTTACCCCCTGCTTCGCACACACTTGTCTTGGCATGTATGCAAATACTCTGAGCTTTTTTAGTTTAGTATCAAATATTAATTTTAGGAAGCAAAAAGATTTTCCTTTCTTGTAGTTAATACCTTAGATTCCGTTTTCATACTATAGTTCGAAAGTTTTTTTGTTATATCGCCTACTTATACTTTAACACAATACAATATATGAAACATAAGAAATTAAAGCTACGTGAAATATCACGCCTTTTCTTGTTCAAAGAGCGTTCTGGTTCAGGTTACATATCGATCTAACCACAATCTATACTGATATTGCCACTTCAAAATTAAACGATGCAGTTACACCTAAACGCAGGAAATGCATCGCTAAATACATTTTGTCTATTTCAGAATTCAGAGTACGGGTAGCATAAATTAAAACAATTAATTTCATAATATATCTTCAGTTTGAACTGCAGGAGTACTAAAACTAGCGCAATAATACATTGCTGTATCTCGATGTACAGTTTGTTCTTGTGGTTAGGTGAAATGCGGTCTGGAGCAGATTAAAAACGTCGCCAAAGGCACAAGGAACTAAACATATTAGTGATTTTGACTTGAGATATCTCGAGAACTACCGGTGAGCGATATAACTGTATATCACTATCAAATTGCGGCGCTACGGTATAGTGAAAAACCAGTACTATCGATATCAAGCACAAAATTACTTACTATAAATATTACAGTTATGTTCCTCTTATTGAAGAGTTAATATATTATGTAGTCATTTGAGTAACGATTCCCATTTAATTATACTTATCAAAATTCATGAAGCCAGGAAAATATGACCAAGAAAAATAAAATATAAAAAAATCAAGATGTCACTACATTCGTCTTTGGTCAAATCCTTCAAATGCATGATTTTTACAGTAAATGAAATATTAGTAATGATTATTACATCTGATTCAGGTATTCCGTTTATTTACTGCATTCAAGATAACTGAAAACTAAATATTCGAAGTCAAAAATTCTAAGTAGTGATATTTTTTATGTTTTTGTGCAAGAAGTGAACATCCCAGTTACAGTGTGATCGCTATCTCTCAATTTCATGTCTAGGAATGTATTTAATTATTTCCTACATCCCTCGGTACATTAGCTATTTTCTCAGATTTTAATTCGGACCATTAGCTCTAAAAATTTGAAAGCACCATCCATATTGCTGCAGTAGTTTTTGCGCGGCTTCCGTTCAAATAAGGAGACACACTCAGCTTGCTTACAGATTTATAATAGTATAGATTTTAATTGCGATGAAGCCAACGGTCCGGTAGCGATTCCCCTCGTCATCTAATTACCCCTTTATATATATAAAATTTTCTTTTATAATTGGAATGTTACATCCCTCCCCCATTTACTTTTCTGATTTACAAATTTTAGTTTTAAATTCCTTAAGCGTTTTTGGTAAGTCATTCATCACTTCACATGGTAATTTGTTCCAATCCCTGACCCCCTTATCAATAAATGAAAATTTTCCCACTCCCTTATGCATGAAATCGAGTGCAAGCTTATGGTCATGGTCGCCTTTCCCCTTCCATGCACTATTCCTAATTCTTTGACCAATATGCCTCCAAGCTCCATCACCAACATATGGCCTGTACATTCCCAGCACTCTCTTCACCTTCCTCCTTTCCTCCAATGAGTCCGAATCCAGCTCCCTCATCATATCAGTTACTGACTGGGTCCTGCGATAATTTGCACAGACAAATACTGTAGAGTTTTTCGACTGACTTTTCTTGCACTATGGTGCATTTTGGTGCAGGCTGCAAGCAGTTCAAAGGATCTGCGTCTTGGTAGTTTAGGTTGATAGGCTTTTGTAAATGCATTTAAAATAACTCTTTCGCAGTAAAAATTTTATTAGAGAATTTAAGATAAAATTATTTTAAAAAATAGAGAAGAGGGGTGTAGAGAATTTGCCACAGGTGTATGTGCTCCAACGAAATTAAGTTATATTTAGTTCATTAATGTAGAAAAATGTGCGTCGTTGGACAGAAGTGAGAAGGTCAGTGGTTTTGGTCTCTTTGTCGCTGTACTTGGTCTCCACGAGTCGGCTGACGGATGTAGCATGCACGTCTCTGTCGGCTACAATTTAAATAGTAAAATGCTTATTAGAAATTACCTGTATTGTCTATACATATACAGTATGTTACCATTGAGTGTTGTGTCGATGTTGTCGTGTTCTACAGTACTTACACAAACTGTATTATCGTATGTTTATCGATATGGGCAGAAAGCGCCAATTTGAAGCATTAAATTAGCATTAAAATCGCATCAAATTCAGTCCATTGGTTCTCGATATATAGTTACAAAACCACACTGCACACAACACAGAAGTGATAACGTCATGGTTTTTTTTAATTTTTAAATATGTTTTTTTCCGGGATCATCCGGTTGTATTTGTTTCTAACGTTCCTTATTAAGTTTGTACGTCTTAACGACTAGGGTTGCAACGATATATCGGTTGACCGATAATATCGATATTATCAGACAAAAAAATCGATATTTGTATCGACAGAAATTAAGTGGTCGATACGATAATATCGATATGTTGTAATGAAATATCGAAACTTACGAACTCCTTAACACTAAAAAATCCTGCAAACAAATGTGTGTGTGGCAGGGAACAAACTCAGCTGTGATAAACACAGATTTAGCAAAATCAATAGCGTCCTTCCCTCCGCTCAGTTTCGTGTGCGTTATCCGTCCCTCATTCATTTAAGTTCACCATTTTATTATTTCACCTGTTGCGCTAGCTCACGTTCGTTAGTTCTTGTTTGTCTCCAGGATGTATTAAAACACACAAAAGGGCGCAAAGAATATAACCGCCTAGCTGATACAATCGCTTATTTGTTCAGTGTTGATTATAGACCTTTTAATGCAGTTGAAGACAAAGCTTTTGAGTATTTAATGAAGTATTTAGCACCGTTATACAAAATCCCTTCTGGTGGAACTATCAGAAGACAAATAGAAAAAAATAATAATAACAAAATTTCAAAAGTTGTGAGGAGAAGTTAAAAAGAGTGAAGCATTTTTCTATTATTACTTATATCTGGTCTAAAGTAACGCTGGATATATGGAGGTTACGTTACATTTCAACAGCAAACTGAATTAAAAGTCAGTCATGTTTGGTATACGAGTTGGATTAAGATATTTTCAAAACGCCTGCTTTCAGAGGTAGGAGCCACTGTAATTCAAACTAGGAACAGACTTCATAGGAACAAGTTAAGCAAACTACTGTTTTCGGAATATTTTCAGACCTATTTTTTTTTTTTCAATAAACAACGTCAATTTCATTACCTGATTTTGATTTACATACTTATTTCTAATTTCTAATACAATATATACAAATATCGTAAAATATTGATATTATCGGCTTAATGCGGCCGATATTATCGATGTTTACCTAGCGTCGATATTTATCTCGATATATTTATCGATATTTATATCAATTTGCTTCCGTATTAACGACGCGCTCGCTACTCAGATCGCAACGCCATTTCCATGAGATGCCGAGAACTTTGACTCGTAGCTATGTACTTCGACGTCAAAGTGATAAAATTCCCATGTACTGAAGAGGTTCAACAAGATATATTTGAACAATATCGCAGCTTGGATATTTTCCGTCTGCGCTAACTGTGTCGGGACACGGGAATCTCGGCACTCGGGGCGGTGTGTTTACCTATATGCTTGTCCCGCGGCGAACCAATCAAGGGCCGTGATTGCAGCGCCGCAGCCAATCCGGGCCGCCGGCGTCGGCACAATGAGGCGCCGTGGCGCGGGGAGCCGCCGGATTCAATTACTGTTTGCCGGCCGACGCCTCCTGAAAGGCCGCGCGCTCAATGCGGACACCACTGCCGTAAATAAGGTATCAGCCGCCGCGCAGCCCCGCGACCACCTCGCGTACGTGCCAGGGGACCGCCCGTGTTTGCTACCGAGCGAGTGGACATCCCTACAGACTCACAAGGGACACCTCGGAACCGCACGAAAACATGCGATCATAAACAAAACACTGGTGTGTGTCACTTTCATGCAACCATCATTACAATAGAGAGAAACAAAGTAACAAGATATCAACACCATATGAACGAAATTATACACAATTCAATGACGTCAGTGTATCATTACATATTTAATCGACAGTGCCACAAACTCTCTACTTAAATCACTTAGCATAACGCAAAATACGCATATACAGCAGTACCACACACCTGACAGTGCTTATATTAGTCCCCAAAGTGCAGATGCGGCATTTCGATGAAGAGGTTAAAACAAAGTGGAAGAGAACAATGTGGACACTTCATTAAAGCCACGTTATCACATCCCAAATCACTTTAGCATGCACGCTGCACAATATCAAAAACCACACTAATTACATTTACAAATGATGATGGAATGCAATCTAATAACCCTACTTTCCCCAACCATATTGCAACATAGGCTTATGGGTAGGTGCAGCAATTTGATTGTAAATCAGAGTGAAATTTCATGATGAAATAACGATCATGTATATTCACTTGTGGTTTGGCTCATTGTAGTTTTACAAAATAAATAATCCTTCTGATATAGAGCTTATATTGCCGAAAGAAATAAACATCAACGGATTGGCAATATTTCGTTGTTTTCGGTGGCAATGTCTTCAGAATAACATCTTTGTTTGGAACAGTTGCATCCAGAAGGGTACGATCAGTATGACCTGGCCAGGAATCACACAACAATAGGCTCTTTTCACGGCTCTTTAATGGCGCTAGCAGACAAGTGCGGAGTTCTGCATGGAAATGACACACACCACTGTTTTGTTTATGATCGTATGTTACTCTAAACACGTTTTTGTGCGGTTCCGAAAGTTCGAGGTCAAATGTGTCCCTTGTTAGACTATATTCCTGTGTTAGAATTTTTCTTTCCGACACCAAACGCTCTGTATCTTCAGGTTTTGGTATATTCGCCTGTTTCTTGTAATTTCCTCCATAGAAAGTTATATAAGAAAGTACCCGAAAACGAGTGAAGCCCCCGCTCTGATCGACTTTGTAGTCGCCTGGTGTAAAGTAAATATGTGACTTTTATTGGAATTAAAGAATGAAACCCACTCCACACATCAGCAACGTCACGGCAACACTCGTTACATTAGTACAAATGTTAAATAGCTATAAAATAGCATTATTATGTCACAAAGTAATAGCAAATTAAGTAAACAAAAGTAGACCGGATAGTACGGAAATAAATAGACAAACAATCCAACAAAACCAAGTGTTGTTCGCGTGATTATATGTCTTTCACCTATATACATTAATCTACTGAGGATATGGAAAAAGTAAGAAAAATTAGATGATTTTTGTTCAATTAGGCCTCATATATTTAAGTGATTGATTGATGTCATTGCAATGTAATTTATTCCATGTATTGCGAATTTGACAATACTTCGAATTTAAGTGCTATGTGTAAAATATATAAAATATCCCAATAGTGAAAATATTTGTTAAGTAAAAATATGTAAAAGGTCTGAGCGTGTGTATTTGTAGCAATAGTTCTCAGCTAAGCCACCTAGTAGATCGGCATCCTATTTCTGCAGTAAGCGTGTCGGAGGTGCCTGACCCATTCCGCCCTTCCACTTTACTGTTGCAGAGATGAAGGACGTATCCAACCAAATTCCCGATGAATCGCAACGTTTTGCACAGTTCACAGCTGTACGCGACGTTGAAGTCCAGTCTTACTTGCTGAGGCTTAAGACGACTGTTTCTGTCGGTGGCTTCCGATGACGTCACATGAGCTCTAGAATCGACTGAGGTCCCCGACGACTGGCTTGCAGCTAACTAAATAAAAAGTAAATTGAGTAATTTAAATCTCCTGAAACATTACGGCAGTGTAGGTTACAATGACCACCAGGGTTTACAATACACAAACAGCGCTCGCCTATTTAGCATTCTGTAATAGAGTAACGTGTCCTAGGGACAGGCTTTCAATTTGGCGCACTTTCCGCCTCCGCTGTGCTGTGACCTGCAGTACCGAGTCACGGACCGTACTGATGTTACTGGGGACAAAGAACGGGAAGGAATTCGGCCATGACCTTTTGAAGGAAGCATCCCGACATTCGCCTGGGGTGATTTGGGGAAACCATGTAAAACCCAAATGTGGATGCCCGGACGGGGGATTCCACCCGAATGCGAGGCCAGAACGCTAACCACTCACCCACCACGCTCGGTTTGTGTATCGGAAACGACTCCTGGCGCACTGGGATCAGGACATGCCGCAGTGACTACTGGGCTCTTCTTCGTACAGTTGTACATTAATACATTTTTTTCTCAAAATACAACTACAAGAAACACAGCTGTCGTTACAGTGAAATTCAAATCATGTATTACGAATGTGAAAATACACAATCGATTAGAATTACAGTGGTGTATGAGGGGGTACCTAACAATATCCGTATTATTATTACTGGGGGCGGAGCTTGTGTAGTACCCGTTGCTGCCGCTAGGCGTTTGTAGCGCACTCATTGTCAATTCAGTGCCGCCTGCATTGTCGACCTACCTCGTTCTGTTAATCTGCAGCGCTGTTTTGTTATTGTTTCATTTTTGTTGATGGCAAGTTTAAGTGAACAATTTCAGCGGTGAAATTTTGTTTTCTGCCCAGTAAAAATGATACTCAAACTGTTTCAATGTTGAAACCAGCTTACATAGATGACGCTATGGGAAAAACTCGAGTGTACGAGTGGTTCGCTCGGTTTGTAAATGGTGACACGTCAATCGATTACAAACCTCGTTCTGGACGTCAATCAAGTGCCCAAATCGACGAAAATGGTGAAAAAATTCGAGAGGTTGTGCTCTCAGACCGTCGACAGACAGTTGATCAACTGTCAGAGATTAGTGGGTTACCTTGGAGCCCAGTTCAGCGAATTTTAACCTAAGATTTGGGAATGAAAAGGATTGCAGCCAAGTTTGTTCCTGGGGCGCTAACTGACAATCAAAAAGGACGTCGAGTTGAAACATGTCGTGCTTTGAAACAACAGCTCGAAACTGATCCAAATTTTCTGTCAAAGGGCATTACTGGTGATGAGTCATGATGTTATGGTTACGACCCAGAAACAAAGCAACAGTCAGCCAATGGAAGACGTCATTGTGATCGCTCCAAACAGTCAAATCAAACATGAAAACAATGCTCATATGCTTTTTTGATGCCAAGGGCGTAGTTCATTTAGAATTTGTTCCCCCCATCATACCGTCAATCAAAATTTTTATTTGGAAGTATTAAGAAGATTACGCAACAGTGTTCGTCAAAAAAGACCCGATTTGTGGCAGACAGGAGACTGGTTGTTCCACTACGACAATGCACCCGCACACACAGCTGTCTCTGTTAGGCAGTTTAAATGGCATGGTTCCACTGCCCCACGCACCTTACTCGCCTGACCTTGCTTCGTGCGACTTTTTCTTATTTCCATGTATGAAAATAGGCTTGAAAGTATACCGATTTGACCACATTGAAGAGGACAAGAAAATAACGAGGGACGAACTGTCAGCTATTTCTAAATATGAATACAGAAAATGTTTCGGCACAGTGGAAACACCAGTAGGACATACGTATTGGTTGCAGTGGAGTCTATTTTGAAGAGGATAAGGTTGTTTGTAAAAAGAATTGAAAACATTATAATAATAATTTCTGTTGTTTTGGCTACATGCACGTTGACCGTAATGGTCTAGTACGGCGTGTAGTCGGCAAGTGCTGCGGTCGGAGCCTCTAGCATGGAATATGGCACTGGGGTGCACGCTGCTACGTGGTTGCAGGAGGACCAGAATGAACGACTTGACGACCTGCCTGCCGACCGTATCGCAGACACGTCCGACGCGTCAGATATCCGGCGATGCGTGGCCAGGGAAGCAGTGCTCCCCGTCGTTCTTCGAAGAAGGCTCGCACGTTTCACGCCGCGTGTGGCTGGTCATGGTCCTGCTCAATGAACAACTTTAAACAAATTTAGTTCGTCCGTCGCACTTTAAAATGTTGTTCCAACCCATGTAACGAGGTCTCCTACTCTTTCAACAAAAGTAAGCTCTTGATTTAAATTTAGCACAATTTTTCTTTGAACGTTATATTCAGTATGCCTGTTCTTCAATTAATTTGACGCATTGAAATTATTATACCACCTAACAAACATTGCTGGCACAGAAGTAGTAAAAAATCTATTATAGCAGAATACCATGCATCTTATTGGGCAAAGCAGTGTACATTTGTTATATTTACGCCAATGGATCTATCTTATGCAAATTGGGCTGGAAAAATTATTACATCGTGGAATAAAGGACTGAGACATGGATTTAGCAGAGCTTTGTTTTTGTGGAGTTCATATGGAGTATGAAAAAGTTCTCTAGTAAATGTTTTGGTTGATAACAGAAGGGGAAAAATGCTATATTTGAACCTAAACCTTCGGATATTGCTTTTCAAATATTAGGAGAAAGACATAAAGCTATAGTTTTTGAGGAATTTTATTATGGCTGATGGTGAAAATAGGACATGTAATTAAACAGGTTGTTTGAGGGAGCTCATTTCATACCAACGTAAAATTCTCCACTTCAAAGACTGGCCTACAGGACGTGATTTAGGGTTTGATTGATTTCCCCAAATCACTTGTAGCAAAATCCAGGATGCTTTTCTCAAAAAGGCCATGCCCGAATTTCTTCCCGTTCCTGGTCCCCAGTCCCATCCCGTCACTAATAATCATGATCTCGACGTCAACGAGGCGTAAAGCCATAAGTAAAAAAAAAAAAAAAAAAAAAAAAAAAAAAAAAAAAAAAAAAACTACAGGATGTGCAGTTCTGGGGGTATAAAACCTTCCTAACGTAGAGGTTGTAATAAGCCTGGCAGGTTGAGCCAAATGTAACCTGGCATAGGGTCGCCAAATGTAACCTGCATTTAATATCGATCAACTACATCAGCCGAGAGTCGCCTGATATAAAGTACTCAATTACTAACTACTCCGTACTACGAATCTTTGGACAGTACTTCGGCCCATAAACATTGTCTCTCAATCACGCATGTAGTATGGAGATTACAATATAATAAACCGTCAATTTCTACAGGTCAGGTGAATACTTCTAATCAATGATTAATGCTCTGATGAAAATTCACTACGATTTACTTTTAAGGTCAAGCAGTACCATTAAATATACACTCAAAAACATGAATGACTAACGATTAAAAATACACAGACGGAAAAAAAAATCCCAACACCAAGAAAAAATTATTGTAGAGTAATGAAATTTGGACAATGCATTTGTCAAGTTAACATGTTTAATTGATTAAATTTTCAAGATCACAGGTTAATTTAAGCTCAAGAAAATGCATTTCAAATGTGAAATACTGTTAAATTAATAGCCGGTGTAACCTCCAGAATTTTGAATGCAAGCCTGCAAACGTGAATGCATTGTGTCATACAGGTTTCGAATGTCACTTTGTGGTATGGAGTTCCATGCTTGTTGTACTTGTGCTGTCAATACTGGGACGGTCAGTGCTGGCTGTGGATGATGCTGGAGTTGTCGTCCAATGATATCCCATACGTGTTCAATTGGAGACAGATCTGGTGATCTCGCAGGCCAAGGTAACATGTCGACACTCTGTAGAGCACGTTGCGAGACAACAGCGGTATGAGGGCGAGCGTTATCCTGTTGAAAAACTCCCCCTTGAATGCTGTTCATGAATGGCAGCACTACAGGTTGAATTACCAGACTGACGTACAAATTTGCAGTCAGTGTGTTTGGTATAACCACAAGAGTGCTCCTGCTGTCATAGGAAATTGCTCCCCAGACCATGACTCCAGGTGTAGGTCCAGTGTGTCTAGGCCGCAGACAGTTTGGTTGCAGGCGTTCCCCTGGCCTCCTTCTGACCAACACTCGGCCATCACTGGCACCAAGGCAGAACCTGCTTTCATCAGAAAACACAACAGATCTCCACTCCGTCCTCCAATGAGCTCTGGCTTGACACCACTGGAGTCGCAAACGGCGATGGCTTGTAGTCAGTGGAATGCACGCTACAGGGCGCCTGGCTCGGAGCTGTCCTTGAAGTAACCGATTTCTAACAGTTCGTTGTGTCACTGTGGTACCAACTGCAGCTCGAATTTCTGTAGTGCTGCCATTCATGAACAGCATTCAAGGGGGAGTTTTTCAACAGGATAACGCTCGCCCTCATACCGCTGTTGTCTCGCAACGTGCTCTACAGAGTGTCGACATGTTACCTTGGCCTGCGAGATCACCAGATCTGTCTCCAATTGAACACGTATGGGATATCATTGGACGACAACTCCAGCATCATCCACAGCCAGCACTGACCGTCCCAGTATTGACAGCACAAGTACAACAAGCATGGAACTCCATACCACAAAGTGACATTCGAAACCTGTATGACACAATGCATTCACGTTTGCAGGCTTGCATTCAAAATTCTGGAGGTTACACCGGCTATTAATTTAACAGTATTTCACATTTGAAATGCATTTTCTTGAGCTTAAATTAACCTGTGATCTTGAAAATTTAATCAATTAAACATGTTAACTTGACAAATGCATTGTCCAAATTTCATTACTCTACAATAATTTTTTCTTGGTGTTGGGATTTTTTTTTCCGTCTGTGTAACTAATGGCGCAGCATTCATCGCATACCGTACGCGCTTTGTATACAGTCTGCGATATAAGTCTTCACTCTCACACAGTGTGACTTAAAGTCTCTCTCTGGCCGCGCTAGCGGACCGAACACTCTACTAACTTAAAAATACTCAGTGACATTACAATTATTATCAGTCTATCAGCAATTACACTATAGATATTATTACATTTCATTTCATTTGACTATAGCTTTAATTAGAAATAATAATTACAAACCTACTGTATTTACTGTACAACTGAGTTGGTAGCATATGCCGTAAGGTTGCTGTTGAGATTGCCCCCGGCACGTAGGAAGCGAGATCAAGCCAATGGCGTCTGTCTGCTACTCCACTCAAGAATATGGTCTACGCGGTAGAGTCTAGCCTCTCGCACGTACGCAGGCAGCATTAGGGATGCAAGTTAATACCAATATCGATAAATATATCGACGCCAGGCAGATATCGATAATATCGATAGTATCACGCCGAAAATATCGATATTTTCCAATATTTGTATATGTTATATTATAAATTAAAAATGAGTATGTAAATAAAAATCAAGGAATAAATTTTAGGCAGTTTATTGATAAAAAGTAGGCCTGAAAACATTTAAAATCAAAATATCCTTAGTTTGCTTAACCTTTTCGCATGAAGGCTATTACTAATTTGAATGACAGTGTCTTTGAGAAGAGGCTACTTCGAGTAAATGATTAATTGCAATTTTGAACATATCTTATTCGAAGTTGTATACAAATCACGATTGATTTTAATTCATTTTGCAGAAAAAAATGCGCCGTAATCTCCCAATAACGAAGTTTAGTCTAGACCGGACTAAATTAATAATAGAAAAAAAATCTCCTTCACACTTTTGAAAGTATTTCAAATTTTTATCAATATTTGTTTTAATAGATCCACGAGAAGGGACTTTATATAATGGTACTAAGTGTTTCATTTAATACTTAAAATGTTTGCCTTCAACTGAATTATAAGTTCTATTATCAACACTGATAAATCAAGCAATCCGGGTTAGAATATTGTGATACGTCGTAGAGACAAAGAAGAACCAACAGACGCCAGCGTAACGCAACAGATTAATAATAAAACGGTGAACGTAAATGAATGAGGAACGATTAATGCACACGAAATGGAGTGGAAGTACAGATTAGGAAAGGGCGTTATCTATTTTGTTATCGTGCTACATCAGTGTTAATCACAGAGTGGAGGCAGAGTCAGGATTGGTCCCTGACACACAAACATTTATTTGCAGGATTCTTTAGAGCTAAGGGATTTGTTGTTTTCGATATTTCACTGCATCATACCGATATTATTGGTAGATATAAAAATATCTATATTCTTGTTCCGATATTATCGATTGACTTATATATCGTTGCAACTCTACGAATTATCACTGTAGGACAAGTTGAAGCTGGAGTCGTCCCGAAATAAGACGTTTCGCAGTCAGCAGCGACGGGTCTTCATGCCGGCTGCAGTCTGAGGCGTCGGTGGTTACTGGAGCCGACGCAACGGCACGGTCGCCACCAGCGCAGCCCGGAGCGACAAGATGGCGGCCATCTCTCCCGCGGCCACGCTGTGCTGTGCCTCTCGTCGCTGTGTACGATCTTCTTCTGTTCACACATACATACAGACACACACACACCACTGAGGAGCCGCATTGTCGCGGAGGCGAATTACTCCGCCACGAGCGAACTCACTCGCATGCTGGTATGACGTGCATTACGAGGTGTATTCAAGTTCTAAGGCCTCCGATTTTTTTTCTAATTAACTATTCACCCAAAATCGATGAAACTGGCGTTACTTCTCGACGTAATCGCCCTGCAGACGTACACATTTTTCACAACGCTGACGCCATGATTCCATGGCAGCGGCGAAGGCTTCTTTAGGAGTCTGTTTTGACCACTGGAAAAGCGCTGAGGCAATAGCAGCACGGCTGGTGAATGTGCGGCCACGGAGAGTGTCTTTCATTGTTGGAAAAAGCCAAAAGTCACTAGGAGCCAGGTCAGGTGAGTAGGGAGCATGAGGAATCACTTGAAAGTTGTTATCACGAAGAAACTGTTGCGTAACGTTAGCTCAATGCGCGGGTGCGTTGTCTTGTTGAAACAGCACACGCGCAGCCTTTCCCGGACGTTTTTGTTGCAGTGCAGGAAGGAATTTGTTCTTCAAAATATTTTCGTAGGATGCACCTGTTACCGTAGTGCCCTTTGGAACGATATAGGTAAGGATTACGCCCTCACTGTCCCAGAACATGGAAACCATCATTTTTTCAGCACTGGCGGTTACCCGAAATGTTTTTGGTGGCGGTGAATCTGTGTGCTTCCATTGAGCTGACTGACGCTTTTTTTCTGGATTGAAAAATGGTATCCACGTCTCATCCATTGTCACAACCGACGAAAAGAAAGTCCCATTCATGCTGTCGTTGCTCGTCAACATTGCTTGGCAACATGCCACACGGGCAGCCTTGTGGTCGTCCGTCAGCATTCGTGGCACCCACCTTGATGACACTTTTCGCATTTTCAGGTCGTCATACAGGATTGTGTGCACAGAACCCACGGAAATGCTAACACTGGAGGCGATCTGTTCAACAGTCATTCGGCGATCCCCCAAAACAATTCTCTCCACTTTCTGGATCATGTCGTCAGACCGGCTTGTGCGAGCCCGAGGTTGTTTCGGTTTGTTGTCACACGATGTTCTGCCTTCATTAAACTGTCGCATCCACGAACGCACTTTCGACACATCCATAACTCCATCACCACATGTCTCCTTCAACTGTCGATGAATTTCAATTAGTTTCACACCACGCAAATTCAGAAAACGAATGATTTCACGCTGTTCAAGTAAGGAAAACGTCGCCATTTTAAGTATCTAAAACAGTTCTCATTCTCGCCGCTGGCGGTAAAGTTCCATCTGCCGTACGGTGCTGCCATCTCTGGGACGTGTTGACAATGAACGCGGCCTCATTTTAAAACAATGCGCATGTTTCTATCTCTTTCCATTCCGGAGAAAAAAAATCGGAGGCCTTAGAACTTGAATGCACCTCGTACTTGTGCCTTTCCACCTCGTTTGACCGCTGTAGACCGACCGAGCGGCCGTAACACTGTCAACAAAATAAAGTTACGGCATTGCAATAGAAGTAACCTCGAAACATATAACAAGAAAAATAAACGAGGACCGGTTCAATGAACTGAATCTGAAAGACTCCTCCTATTTCTTGTTTTGTGAGCACAACATTTCGAGAGGTTACCATCAGGCGAAGGTATTTAGTGAAAAGCACAGGTCACTACGCAACACGAAAGAGTTTTAGTGTTTCTTAGTCGAAATATTAAATTAATCGATCTATTTCTTGTTTATTTTTATTGTTTTATTTTAAATTTAGGAGAAGACAGACGTTTTAGGGAAAGGAACCACCGCAACGCTCTGCCGCCACGACTAGCCCACCAGACGCTGGGTTCTACCAAAGAGAACTAAGGGTGCATTCATTGAATACTTGGGGTGTTTTTCCAGAATTCAGAACACCCCGCACCCCAATTCTGGTGAGACTTGGTGAGATCTAATTGCCCCCCCCCCTAAGATGACGTGAGATTTTGATGGAATCCCGCACCCCCCTGCCCACCTACCCCGTAGTTTTTTATATCATTTTTTTTATCTCTACTGTCCAAGAACTTAAAAAGATGACCTGAGATTCCCGTCGACCCTCCCTCCCCCCCTCCCCCCTCCCCTTGGTGAGACTCGGTGACATTTCAACGGACACCTCCTCCCCCCCCCACCTCAATTTCACGTCATTTAATTAATGTATGCCGCCTACGGAACTTCTCTTAACTTCGTCAGCATGTCGAAGACTGGAGAGCAATAGGAAGGCTGTTGGAGTTAAGTCTGGTGGACACAGAGGTTTGGGAGAACGCAAGACCAGGATTTCAGCCACAAACGCTCTTTGACGCACTGTAAAAAAATCTAAACAATATTATTAATGACAACAGTCATCCCAGAAATATTGTTGTCCGTTAAATAAACGGGCTTTTAGATAAAGAAAAGAAATAACGCCTGCAAAAGTTGCGTGGCTCAGCATGACCACGCTCAGCCTAAGCTGCAGTGACTGCAGGTTAATGTCTGCCTAAACTGCTCGCCCCGCTGGAATCGTGGCGAAAAAATTCAGCATCATTACATCCAGAAAAAACGCTACCTTCTTCTACCGGTTGCCTAACCTGAGCAACTTTCGAGGTAAAGCACACTTACTACAACAATAAAGAAACTACAGAAAGCCCTCAGTTATCATTGACAGGTTCCGCTGTTGCAACGAGTGCACAAATAGCTCGCTTAGAATGAAACATCAACGGGTTCGACACTTGCAGAAGAGAATAACTCGAACGTTCAATAATACAAAATTACTGCACACGTGAATGTAACCCGAGACCGCGAGAAAGCAACTCGACGAACTTTCTGAAAGTTATCAGACAGCAAATTAAAAACTATTTCTAAACCAAATGGTGGACAGATGAGTGTAATTATCGATAACACAATGCGCACGATTTAAAGACTATAATTCTTCACTTTTACAAATATAATTGACATATCACATGAAAAGAAAAAGTTTGTGCGGAGCGTCGCAGCAGTTGCCACCTTGTGTACTGTGAAGCCAGTACCAGCTCGCGCTGATGGAACCAGCTGACCGCTGTATGAATCCCACACCTGACACCAAGCACAGCAGCATGTCGATCTATCGATCTGACCTGTGGAGTCGGACGGATCACTGTGTCGATCATTTATCACGCCGCCTTACCAGCTGTCAGTCTGTTAGGCAGTTTCAACGACCACCACCCTCGATAAAAAGAAATATGGCCAGCTGCACAAGTATCTCATCCACCTTCCCCGCCAAGTCACACGTACAACTGTACCGAGAAAGAGGAACGGACTACGCAGCGAACAACATCAGCGAGGGTGGCTTTTGATCACTGTATTGTTGAATGATGTTACAAGCACAATAGCACTAACAATAATTCCGTGTGGTCGGAGTGACCTGGTGACAGGGTTTCTATTGGCTCCGCATTCCGACCCTGTCGTAAACGCCTTAACCTAACCCAGTAGTCCTACGTACGCTACAAAAGCGAGCGACACCGCTTGATCTCTGGCTGTATTACCATACAAGCAGCGCCAGCTGTCTGAACGCTTGGCTGCCCTGCGTGCAAGCGACAGATTCGCGCTACAAGTTGAGCAGCTACATCTTTTATACCGTGTGTATGCATTTATATTTTTAAACTTGCAACCTGACCAACACTATAATTACTTCCTGCGCCCCCTTTATAATTTGTTTTTTCATATCAGTGATAGAGCAGTATGCAGTTGCGTCAGTATGAATGAACAATTTTCCACGTTTGATTGGTTGTAAATATAGGTTATGCGCTAAATAAAATCATAAAGCGAATAGCTAATGTACTTACTGTCGAAAACTTCAATTTTTGGCTTCCATAAATAGCAGAGTTGGTTGCCATCGAACTAAAAATGGTTAATATAGATTACGTTTTCCAAAAAATTTATCATGCAACGTATTTTTTTATTTTCCTATTTCTTATTCGGGTATTTTGCTACAGGAACATCATTCCGCAGCTCTCATTTTCATTTAGAGATGGAAAAACAACTGTTGCAAATATAGTGAGTGAAATTACAATGCCTTTACATATGCCGTTACATATGCCACAACCAAGGAAGGAATATTTCTTGCAACCTAACCTAACCCAACCTAACCTCGTAGTAGCAGACGCTTCTCGCCAATGCCTGTCGCGCAGGCAACAGCGACAAGATACAAACATGTTTGGAATACAAACGTCAGGCAGGCAGCGCTACAAATGAAGCTCATGTAGGACAGAACCGTAACTGCACCTGCGTTGTGTTTTGTCGCCTGAAGCAGTCGCGCGCTGTCGCTCGCTTTTGTAGCGTACGTAGGACGCGGCCTAAACCTACAATCCTGCCGCGTACAGGGGACCTACAGTTTAATATGGAATCCGAACAACGGAAGCGTTGTGGCGTACATCACATTACAAAATAAGCTATGGTAGGGGTGAAGGTCGGGTTAAGTGCCTTTGAAAATCCCCGCTAAGACAGGGATTCAAACCGGGGACCTTTAGCTATCCAGTCAGACGCCTTAACCACTGACCACTAACATAGCACTAATGAAAGAATCATTCTTGACTTAAGATATCTTTCAACTTCAAATACTGAAATAGGACGAAGTAGCCAATTTCTAAAGCTGGAAGTGTGTAAGAGAATGGACTTCATGAACACCAGAAATAATGGAAATTGAAGCCTTTGATATTAAATTATATAGAAGGGTTTTGAAAATTAAATGAACAAATAAAATACGAAATGATTGACGAGGAAAGAAGTATCTCTAAACGCCCCATGGACACAAAATATGGGATGCTGGGTCATATTTAAAGACATGGGGGGAGAGGTATTTGGCTAATTTTTTTATTGAATGGACCAGTTGAATGTAGTGAACTGTGGAGGAAGATATCGATAAGAATAGACGAAGCAGATAATTGAGAACGTAGGTTATAAGGAATATATTGAGAAGAGGTTAGCTGAAGATAGGAAGAAATAGACAAATGTATCCAACCAGTCGACCGACTTATCAAAGAGAAGGAAGGTTCAAATAATCTAAAAAGAATTGATGATGAACCCATGAAATAATGAGCAAAGAAGTGAGATGAAAGTACTTAACAACGCGCACCTGAAACCTACAAAGTGGATCCGTTACGTTGATGACACCTTTGTCATCTGGCCTCACGGTAAGGAGACTTTGCAAGAGTTCTTACACCACCTGAATAGTGCCCACCCAAGAATTCAGTTCGCTATGGACGTGGAAGAAAATGGACAACTGCCATTTCTCGATGTCCTGGTTCGCAAGCGAGGCGATGGACGTTTGGGTCATACTGTGTATCGCAAGGCGACCCACACTAATAGGTATCTGCACGACATATTGCACCATCACCCGGCAACGAAGAGAGGCGTATTGACATCACTCAACTTAAGAGCTAAGACAGTATGTGACTCGGAAAGTCTGAAGCAAGAAATGGAGACTCTCACAAAAATATTCCAAGCCAACGCCTATAGTGAATCCAATATCAGAAGGGTTTTAAGACCCAAAAAACCCATGGAAGACGTCAACGTATCCCATGATAATAATGTGCCAACAAAATTCGCCTGTCTTCCATACATACAGGGTATCACAGTCCGGATTCGGAAACTGTTAAAGCGGGTGGAGGTGCGAATAGTATATAAGGCTAACTGCAAACTTGGTCAGTCACTAACCAAGGTAAAAGATAGATTACACCCACACCAGCTTAGGGTGTCTACGAAATCCCCTGCAGCTGTGGCAGTGTTTACATTGGCGAGACAGGTCGCACTGTGGCGGAGAGACTTAAAGAACATATCCGCCACTACAAATATAACAACAGTGACAAATCCGCCGTAGTCCACCATACTATTAATACCGGGCATGAAGTAAAATTTCAAGATACGAGGCTACTGTGGAGAGAAGACCAGTGGTGGCCCCGACGCGTGAAAGAGGCAGCAGAAATCTTAAGGAATACCAACAACATCAACGAAGATAGCGGACTCTTACTTTGCGATGCTTGGCGCTCGTTGCTATGTCAACATAAACAGTATCTCTGACGAAAGGTGTAGGATACAAACCGAAAGCTCAGGTAATGAAATAAACAACGCGGCATAACCCGAAAGTCAGTATATCATATCAGATACTGATTGGGTCCTGCGACAATTTCCACAAACAAAAGCATTGAGGAAACTTAAATGACACTTCACAGGTAGGCTCGGAGTAACTATCTCACAGCCATACACCAGTAAAATCTATTATTCCTTAATAAAATCCTCGTCAGGTGGATTGATGGAGAAGTATTCGAAATGGAGGACACGTGTACCTGAAGTCAACGCGCACTCTTTATATTTCGTCTCATTCATCGATACGACAGTCCACGACTTTTGATAAAATCGTTATGCGAAAATCTATGCAACCGAATTGGCACCATCAATGGTTTACTGCCCGCCACCACATACAAGCTGTACACAAGTCTGCACGTCGCATCTGAAAAGAAACTTACAAAAGTTACGATCAAACACCTCGGAAAAACGAGGACTGGCAATTTCGAATACAGACCGGCTATTTACATCATGGGTTTCGTTTGACAGACCCCGTTTGTAGATTACAGAATTACGAACGACCATGGCAAGAGAAATTGACGTGCTGTTCATAAAATATGTAGCGAACAGCGTAGTGCATGTGAATCATATTGTAAACCGTATTAGTTCTATAGTATACAGACGTTCACTTCTTCTTGTACTGAAGCCAAATACTTCCCTTATTCATTTAAAACATTACGAAAACTCAGGTGGTCGGATTAATGGAAATTACGTTATAAAATATTTTTCTTGATGTTTGTAGCGGATAAAATCTGAATTACCTCTATTTTGGACATCAATCATTCGAGAAACAACAAATAAGAGTTGAAAACATGGTGCACGTTGGAGGCACGTGTGTTGTTTTTTTTTTTTGGAGGAGGGAGGGAGACCGTGTAACAGACAAGGACGGTAAAAGTTTAGAGTGGTGGTAAAGTGGAACTCACTGGCACCTCCATGAAAATTGATATGAAACTTCTACTTCGAGTATATATTGCGGTAATGTTGGAAGCGCATATGACTGTCGTAGTGGTTGGTTCCGGTCTACCACCTCGTCATATCGTCTGCAGTCCAGTATGGCTAAACAGCAGTCACACAAAAAAGATAGATGTCCAACTAAATGACACAATGAGAACAATATCTGGAACTGTTAAATCTACACCTACAGACTGGCTGCCTGTACTCTCTAACATCGCCCCACCAAGTCTCCCAAGACAAGCGGCTTTAAGAAAGGAATGGCAGAAATGCTTAAGTTATCCACACCTTCCAATTCATCAGGACTGTACACACAAAGCTCCAAATAGACTAAAATCTAGATATTCAACGTGAAAGTTTGGTCAAGAGTTGGTACAAAATAATTTCAACATAGGCGAAGCATGGTGCGCTGAGTGGACAAATTCGAACCCCGACAAACAGGTGCTAATCCAAGACACTATACGACAGCCTCCTGGATTCAACCTTCCTAGGAAAACCTGGACGGCACTGAACCGAGTGAGAACAGGCCACGGTAGACGCAACTACTGGATGTACAAGTGGGGAATGTCAGAGAATCCTTCTTGTGACTGCGGTAACTATGAGCAAACCATTCACGACATCGCCATGGAATGCCCTCTCAGGAGATTCAGTGGTACAATGAAACAGATTCACGAAGCAACAACAGAAGCAATTGAATGGTTGCAATCGTTAGACAACAGTCTGTAGTATTAGTTATATTTATTGTAAGTTAATGTAGTTACTGTTTTTGTATTTCTTCTGCCATACGAAATAAATAAATATCGTCTAGCAAAATCAGTCATTGGTTCATTACTTTGTTGCTACGTGGGAAAAACATCGATAAGTAAACATTCCCCTAAGTTTGATCTCTGGTTGTGTATCATATCGAGAAGAATTAAGAACATCGGAGAGGTTGGAAATTGTAAGAGCATGACGGGACGCGACTGGTTGGATGCAGTCTTCCACCTCTTGCTATCTTACGCTAACTTTTTCGTCTCAGCGCACACCCCTTGCAACCTACTCTCCAATTCTCTGCTACATACATTCTAATCTCTAGGTTTATTTGCAGTTCTTACCTCCGACTGTTCCCTCCGCTATCAAATTAACCAATCCTTCATGTCTTAAAATAGTACCCACCATCCTGTTCCTTCTTTCTGTTAAACTCGTCGACAAGATTCTTTTCTCACAAACCAGTTCCAAAATATGTCCATTTCGTTCTTTATCTGTCCAATTAATTTTCGGCATCCTTCTAAAGCACCACATTTCAAATGATGCAATTGTCGTTCTTTCCCGTATTGCTAACGTCAATATTTCGCTACCATAAAATGGTTGTGCCACACGTAGCGTTTATGATCCCTACATTAATATTTGAAACTAAAAGATTTATCTTTTTGAACTATATTCTCGTCACTTACACTATTCTGCTTTTGACATCATCCCTCCTTCGTCCATCAGTTATAATTTCACTTCTTAAGTAAGTGAATTCACTTATTTCTTCCATAGCATCCGATCGTTTTTTATAGTTAATCTGATATTATTGCTACCATTTCTCTTCCATCGCATCACTTTTGTCTTCCATTGATTTATATTTAGTATAAATCTTCCTTCAATATTTCGTTCATGCCATTCAGTCACTTCTTCATATCCTCAGTCTGTTCTGCTAAGAAGACAAAATCGTAGCATACTGGCTTTGTGTCCTTAAACGCTTGTGCCACATTAGAATTACTATTTTCCTTCCTTTATTGTTTCCTCTACAAACAAGTTGAATATTAATGGGAACAGACTACAACCTTGCCTCTCACTGTTTTTATTTGATGTATGTTCCTCATGATTCTCTTATTGTAGTCACTTGCTCCCTCGAAGATTATAAACTCTTTTTCTATGTAGATATTATGGATACGATTTTTGCAAACACTATAAAAATCTTTTTCTAAATCAACAAACGCGATAAATTTTTGATTTTATTGATCCTCCCTTCAGGTATTAATCTTAAAGTCAGAATTTCTTCTCTCTTTTAAACCCAAACTTGCGCACTAGTTCGTCTACTATAAATTTTATTCTTCTTTAATCTATATTATGCTAGTCAGTAATTTTGAAGCATGTGATGCTAGACGTATAGTGCGATAATTCTCGCATTTGTCGGCTTTTTTTTCCTTATTCTTCTATTGATTTAAGAAGTTTTGCAGAAATCTCATCAATTCTAACCACCTTACTTCATTTCAAATCTTTAAAAGCTCTATCAACTTCAGTCCTTAAAGCAGGATCTCCTAAGTCGCTGGGATTCTCGATCTCGGGGTAAGCGTGCCTGTCTATGTATTCCTTGTATTCGATAGCTATGTCTTCTGAGCTTAAATAAACAGGTTTTCCTTACAGCAGCTTTAATGTTTATACAAGTTTTTTTTAAATTATTTCTCCAAAATTTTGTTTGTTTCTACAGCTCACATCTTCTTTATATAATGCTATTTCATTTTCGTGGAGAGATTGATTTCAAATGGAAAAGATGGTCAAGGGTCTGGGAACGACAGACAAAACGAAACTACTTACTACACAAGTCTAACGGATTACATGAGAAATGTGAAGGCTAGAAGATTTTCTAGAGACAATCACGATTCGTGTATTCACAAACGAAATATGTATAGACCTAAGAAGTGGAAGAATATAGAACAGTACGTTCGATTTCTCATATGGATGAAGTGATAGTAATAATATTAAACAGAATGCATCATATGAATGTGGACTGCTTTCATTTGATGGAGAAAAGTGAGGATTAGCATTAGTGAAGACCAGTGTTGAGGTGCTGGCGTAGTTAGTTATTCAGTTTGTCTACTGGTCATTTATTCCAGTCACTGATTCCCTTAAGTAGGAATGAAAACTTTTCCCTCTGCTTCGTCCCTAAAATCGAATTCCAATTTGTGGTCATGGCCATCTCATCGCTAAACATACTCTAAACTCCTATATACACTCAGCCTTACGCAAATCCAGCACTCTTCCCACCCTTCCACCCACCCCTTACCACTTCCTGTCTTTCAATGACTCTCATCTCGACTTCCTTACCGCATCAACTACTGACTTGATTCTTTGGCGACATAGCAGGGAAGATACAGATGCGTGTTTGAACCTCATTCACGCTGAAGGGAACATACAGCTAGAAAATATAGGGTTTCTTCTGAGAGGAAGGGCAGGCATTCTGACAATTCTGGATAAGTAATGAGAAGAAGTTACCAGACAGAGACATTAAGCTACTGGGTTACTGTCGTTCAGGGTTATAAGAGAAAACAACGGAGCAGCATCTTCTCTATGAGATCCGGAAGAATTTACGACAGCACTGGGCAAGTTTAAAAAGCGTAAAGCGACTGCTAAGGATTATGTTACTGAGTTAGAGACAGGAAGATACGCCATTGTTCCATGCCTCAAAATATTATTTATACTGAGTCTGGAGACTTCCCGTTTACCAACGAACTAAGCGGACCATGAAGTCGGGGAAACAAATACCATAGTGTGGTGGGTGCCTTGGTGGGCAAACCACGTTACAATTATCTTTCATACCTTTATGATTAATAATTGTGGATTTTTAATTTTAATTTATATGAAGGATTGGAAATTTATTAATTTAGCAAGAATCTCGACGTTGGTTGGAATTTAGGAAAAATTGTCACAATATGACATTTATTTCTTATCACTGGCGATTACAAGTCTGAGCGAATTTACCGTTAACATTAACACAAATTGGCAAAATCATAAAAGCAACGCTCAGAGTTACAATTAGCCGTCATGGGCAAGCAAACAATTGTATATTTACTTTTAAATATCTCAGAATCAAAATGCAAGAAATAATGACAACTGGAAACAATGAAAAATACAAGTTATGACTACCTCAGACAAAGGCATCATAATACTGTGACTTTACAGTTAAAAAGAAAATCATGGGCGCCAGAATGAACAATATATCATTCGGAAATAACTAGTTCTGGCAAATTATGCCGCTATCTCAGGGGTTTTTACAATTACAAAGTGAGAACATGGACCTATCCTCTCAAAGTCGCTTACGGGTTCTGTTTCACGGAATGCACAATCACATGGCTTGGTCGTAATCAATTACCATTGTAGTTCTGCGTCTGATGTCTGTGATGAGTGTAGCGGACCCACGATATGTGAGATTATCTCACAAGTCGGCTATAGGCATCTCTGGTCTGGCAATGCGCATCATCGCATTACCGGCTGTGTTGCGGTGATACGCTCGCTCCAGCAAGGCAAGCTGCAGTTAGCGAATGAAGTCAACTTTCCAAGTCAACCTCAGACTGGTGCGATCGAAGTTAGAATGTCCAGCTCCTCGCTCCTCGGTCCACGAGGAAACTTCTTGCTCCGCCCATTTGTAGTCTCGAAGCTCACATACAACAAAAATTCCCAGGATTTTGAGTTATACGCTCATTTTGATTGGACCTTCAGGTCGGCACCTAATGTCACGTGATATCCTCGATATGTGATTTGGCCAAAGAATCCAACAGAGGTCGGACATATTCGGCTATGTTCGCCGGGGCGAGAGAACATTCGGGTTTCGGACGGCAGGCTTTTCCCGCTCGGTGAGTGACGTCGTTGACCGCCCATCCCCAGGGAGCAGGGTGTGTGGTCTGGCAAATCCCAAATCCGCGACTTTTTGTCGCCAAGGCTCGGGAACACCAAGATTAGCTTCAAGCCTACATAGCTCAATAATTCTTGAATATTCGCTTTGCTACGATACACTGTATAAGTTCACCATTTCATTACAGTCCTCACTTGGAATCTTGCGTACTTTATAAAATTACAACAAAAATCTATTCACGTGGTCGCCCAAGATTTATGTAAATTACTCTTATATTATTACATATATAATAAAAATGCACCTTGTAACGTGGCGACAGCGCGGCTCGTTACAATATGGCCGGCCGTTGGTGAAAAATGAAATTATGGTACAATAATTTTATTTTTTAACTACCTAATTCTATCTCCATTGTGACTCAACAAAAACTTAAGCATTTTTATAATTACATAAATTTTAAATGTGATTCCAAAAACCATCGGTATTCCTGCCTTGTAAGGTGAATTTATAACGGGAGCATATGTCCTTTTGGCCGTCTTACAATTCTTTACAAACAGAAGCACGTGAATTCAGGTAGCCTTCCCAAACACAAAGTTATATTAAACACAATACTAAAATATACATGAAAAGAAATTATTTACATACATGTTTAAATAATAATAATCTTGAAAATATCTTGTATCAAATCTTATCATTAAATCACTAAAATGAAACACATTAATAAAACAAAACATTTTGAGAACACTTATGCAGAAAGTGGTTGAACTATACATTGTATTTACAATTTAGCGTGATGTTTTACTCATGTGCATAAAAATAATTCTGCCTTCAACAAACATCCCTAAAGATGCTAGAGGTGAGCGTAAAATATCTCATTACATTGCGCGGTTTTAATCTCAAAACAACGGAATAGTTTAGTCGGATTCGGTGACGTGATTTGCGTCATGACCGACGGTTAATTGAACAAGCATTTCATAGAGAAGGTGTGTTCGTGTTCATGGTCAAACATCACTAACTGTAATCTTGGATCTGAATGACGCGGCATTTACTTATAATTCTACGCGGTGTGGAATGAACGAATTAAGTACATGTTTTCGTGTGTTACGTAAATTATGAACCTTACTGGTTGAATGTTAGGTGGTCTCCTAATTAGTCTGTGAAGTGATTGCGAATTTTATGGCGAAAGGTACCTGTATTTGCTCATGGGTATATGTAATGGAATTTCTATAAAATTTACCATTCCCATATGAGACATTATACACATTATGCGGTTTGACGTGAACTTTCATCGTCAACCAAAGTCGTTGTAGCATCTTTGCATACAAGCGAACCCTGCACATAACCACTCCGCACATAAATGAAAGGATAATGAATAGCGTAACTATCATTCCTCAGTAACATTACGATTCCTTCACAACGGGTCTATTGATGACTCGAGATTATCTTGACATTCAAAGAATATAATATTTCTCTTTATTTAGGAGTTATTATAACCGTTTTAACATATCGTTTACTCCACGTTTTAAGCCGAAAATCCATCCCAGTTAGCGAATATTTTCCTTTTATACACTTATGCTTCTTTAGCTTGTATGAAAAAGGTTATAAGCTTTGTGCATAGAAAGGTCCGATCTCAGGTGTTCCTTTTGCCAATACAAAGCAATTTTGAGATTTCACGCTAGCAGAACACTACAAATCTATATAAAGCAAAAATATAAACATTGCAATTATTTTCGGTGAGTACACACAATTCTGAGCTAAATGTGTACTGTCCAACAATAGTTTTAATCTAATTTACGGAATACTATACAATTTACAGTAAGGGTACGCGAAATACCGCTAGAACGAGGCGTGGAACGACTTGTTTCCCTTCTCATTCATCCTGGGGTATTCGCTACCTGCTAATTCTCGGAAACTGCCGGTTGAGCCACTGCTTACCTGCACTAATGAGCTCAGCTGTTCGAGGGTAACTGTCCCCAGCTCCCTCGATACCGTTACTTAGTATGAAATGATATAGCATGAAAAACTTCGATATCACCAATAATCTTATTGTTCACGTCTTCACCATCTGTGCAATTATCATATACAAAATTCCCTTTTAATTGAAGTTAGCATCAAATATAATTACCTTAACTTGCAAAGTTAGCTGAATTATTGAATATATCCCGTAAATAAAGTTTTTCCCCTTAGCCTTTACAAATGCAGTCGCCTTTAACTTATTGCACTTTGACCACGCGCTATCGTCAGCAAAATAACAGCAAGGTATTGCGAAAACTCTCCTGTATATCTGTAATCGTTCAACTTAAGATTCCTAATTTCTGTGATGACCAACACAATTTAAACAAATCTTTCTGGCAAGGTTTCGTGTTCTATAGGGAATTATCTATGGCACTATCGCTACCCTTGATAGATACACAAAACAAAGAAGTAAAATACGTTGATCAGATAACATTGCGATCTTCGATCAACACAGACAAAGCGATATTACGCTCGCTGTACACTTCTGCTCAGAAAAGATATAATGCAACTACCTAAGGTAAAACGTTACATCGAACTCATGCATCACAAAATGTTGAAACCCTTTTCGTTTATGTCACAAAATACATCTTAGAAAGCATATCACAATATTTGTATCGCTGTCAGATTCATTGTGATTGCGAAGACAAGAAATTATGCTTGCTAATGGAGCTTCATTCTTCCGCGGGTGCGTATTAATTTATCTGGCTCAGGAAAACATTTAATATTTCAGGATTTTTATCAAATCAAGTCCAATTAACAGCGTGAAAGTCAAAAGTGACTATTAATATTTCACGTGGACAAAATATAAAGTTCGGAATAGCGAAATAAGCATTAAAAATTCCGAATATGGAAATATCCTAAGTAGCTTTAACTGTAAGTGCAAATCTTGGTAACTGGAATTTTAATTTTCCGTTTATCTAATCTTTCCAGCAAAACAGACGGTTTAGACTAGCGAAACCGGCATCGGCGTTTTTCAAGCATGATTAATTTCGGTAAGGCGTCTAACCTAAAAGAATGTGTACTGTACATTTAATTTCCCCCTTTTTTATGATTCAAATCGGTCAATTCATAGTCAAGCCTTTTCGTCATCGTATTTGGCATGCTACACAACTTGTTGAACAATGCCTACAAGACGAATTTGAGACGTCCATGGATCTTTCCTCTGGAAAATAATTCTGCGTCGTGAATATTCGTCTTTACTGCTTTCAACAACAAGATTTCGAAGGACGTAGAAGCTTGGGCTTACAAGGTCACAGACGTTCGGCGGTTTGTGCCCGACAGCTAATAACATTCCTGGAACAGGTATAGTGTCCGCCGACCGACCACACTTACTAACTGGTCCAGCTGACATTGCGTCTTTTCTGACCGCAAGGAATGAACAAATTGTGTAGTGTTCCACACAAAAGTTACGGACAGAAAATTTCCACGCGATGTTGATAGGCTGTGAATTCTGAGACTGATTTCGCACTTTCTCCGATGATTGAAAAAAGTTGCCGACTCTTGTCTGACTTTCAAGAACGACATGTACTTGTACATCTTTCCTCTCCTGCCCCACAAATGTCTTATGCTTTACTGATAGTTTGCACTTAACTGTGGATCCAAGACAACTGAAATTGTTGTGTTTCTTGATTTCAGATATTTTGCGTACAAACTGACAATTTCACTGACTAAGAGTTGAGTGGTGACTTTAACAACCGACTCACTCGCAGTCTGTAACACCCGCATTCGGAGCATTTTGTGGAGGACTAAAATTACTACGTTCGGCTTCCAGAAATTCGTCCAGTGACAATTTCAACTCGGTTTGTGCCGTCTTAACGAGCTCAACTGAACTTGCCGCGGCAGTCATCTCTGAGCTAAGTTTTCGGATGTTTTGTTCGCTTTGGTCTTTGACCTCTTGAACAAATTCCGAAATTTGCCCTAGGTTTTGGCCGTTCTCGTTTCGCATCTGTTCAATGGACAGTTCGGTAGCGTCAAGTCTTTTGGATAATTGTTTGTTGGCCGTTTGCAAAGAAGCACAGGTAGTTTTTACTTCTTCTGTGTCCCTTTCCAGCTTAGAAACAATTTTAGTTATCTCAGACTTGAATTCCGATATTTCTTTTGTGACCTCAGAACGGAAGGTGGATATTTTTCGTCCAAATTTGTTAATATCGCAGCTTGCGACTCAAAACTCTGCCTAAGCAAATCCGAATTTCTCTTATTTTCCTCCTTTTGTGAATTAATTTCCTGCATTAATTGTTGATTCGTGCTCTTATTTTCCTCCTTTTGTGAATCAAAACGCTTGTTTAATTCCAGAAATTGCTGGCTACTTTTCTGGCTCGATTGCTCTATTGCAGCCATCAACACGTTTAGTATTTGCGATGATACGGGTGGTGATTCTACAGGAATTTGGGTCATTTGTTGTGTCTGTTCTGAATGTGCGGGCGTATTCTGTGTCATCTCACCTACAGGAAACGAAAAATTTTCCATATTTTCCTGTGGCGACAAAGTAGACTGCGAACTATATGAGTGGGTCGGAACTTCAGAACTTACGTTCCCCTCCCCTGCAGCCAATATTTCGCTTTGTTCCGTTAAATGAACCTGATCGTTCATGATTTCGGGAGATTTTTGCCTATCAGACTGATCTTCCATATCGAAATCTTTTATCGTACGAGATCGTAGCTTCATATGAACACACAAACAATGAATTTACACCGCAATTGTGCAATGACGAAATCTAAATTCACTAGCAACAAAAATACCGCGAATTTCAATACACACAAATACATATACCCCTCCAAAATACAGTGAGAGAAAAGCAACGATGAATCATGCAACACAACACCATGAAAGCAGACTTACTTTCAAACACATGGGCAAGACATGCGTGTCTTTAATTTTCTTACAAGCTACCATGCATTAAGAAATCAACACTGACGTTAATCATTTAAAAATTTGAAACTGATCACAAAATTGTTACAATACAAAGTGTATTGCATCTCAATTGAAATACACAAATGAACTTCTTTTTAATGCGTTGAAACAAAATACATTTTATGCATTGAACCAAAATGAACTTTATGCATTAAAATATAAGTGAAACATCAAAATAAAATCTTGTATGAATATCTATTGACTACAAGAATAATAAAACAGCCAAAAACCATGTGCAACATTCCATGAAACTTTCTGAATTTGGGCTCCAAATTGTATTAATTTGAATTATGCCACCAAGTTCGCAGACATTAAGAAGTAATTGTCTCATCTGGCACCAGCGTTGGGCGACATTATGTGGTGGGTGCCTTGGTGGGCAAACCACGTTACAATTATCTTTCATACCTTTATGATTAATAATTGTGGATTTTTAATTTTAATTTATATGAAGGATTGGAAATTTATTAATTTAGCAAGAATCTCGACGTTGGTTGGAATTTAGGAAAAATTGTCACAATATGACATTTATTTTCTTATCACTGGCGATTACAAGTCTGAGCGAATTTACCGTTAACATTAACACAAATTGGCAAAATCATAAAAGCAACGCTCAGAGTTACAATTAGCCGTCATGGGCAAGCAAACAATTGTATATTTACTTTTAAATATCTCAGAATCAAAATGCAAGAAATAATGACAACTGGAAACAATGAAAAATACAAGTTATGACTACCTCAGACAAAGGCATCATAATACTGTGACTTTACAGTTAAAAAGAAAATCATGGGCGCCAGAATGAACAATATATCATTCGAAAATAACTAGTTCTGGCAAATTATGCCGCTAGCTCAGGGGTTTTTACAATTACAAAGTGAGAACATGGACCTATCCTCTCAAAGTCGCTTACGAGTTCTGTTTCACGGAATGCACAATCACATGGCTTGGTCGTAATCAATTACCATTGTAGTTCTGCGTCTGATGTCTGTGATGAGTGTAGCGGACCCACGATATGTGAGATTATCTCACAAGTCGGCTATAGGCATCTCTGGTCTGGCAATGCGCATCATCGCATTACCGGCTGTGTTGCGGTGATACGCTCGCTCCAGCAAGGCAAGCTGCAGTTAGCGAATGAAGTCAACTTTCCAAGTCAACCTCAGACTGGTGCGATCGAAGTTAGAATGTCCAGCTCCTCGCTCCTCGGTCCACGAGGAAACTTCTTGCTCCGCCCATTTGTAGTCTCGAAGCTCACATACAACAAAAATTCCCAGGATTTTGAGTTATACGCTCATTTTGATTGGACCTTCAGGTCGGCACCTAATGTCACGTGATATCCTCGATATGTGATTTGGCCAAAGAATCCAACAGAGGTCGGACATATTCGGCTATGTTCGCCGGGGCGAGAGAACATTCGGGTTTCGGACGGCAGGCTTTTCCCGCTCGGTGAGTGACCCATCCCCAGGGAGCAGGGTGTGTGGTCTGGCAAATCCCAAATCCGCGACTTTTTGTCGCCAAGGCTCGGGAACACCAAGATTAGCTTCAAGCCTACATAGCTCAATAATTCTTGAATATTCGCTTTGCTACGATACACTGTATAAGTTCACCATTTCATTACAGTCCTCACTTGGAATCTTGCGTACTTTATAAAATTACAACAAAAATCTATTCACGTGGTCGCCCAAGATTTATGTAAATTACTCTTATATTATTACATATATAATAAAATGCACCTTGTAACGTGGCGACAGCGCGGCTCGTTACAATAGTTGAAAATTATAGGGACGAGGAACACACGAAAAAATAAAACTATCACACCTTGAGCTCGTTGTAAAAGAACGTAAGTATTTTTCACAAAGAAGAACTAGGAAAACGTAGTAGTAGCATGAGGAAACTAAGAACTCTCTGAGAGAAAACAATAGCCTGCGGTGGCTCTGTTTTTATCTTTTTATCTTTTGTTCCCATGTATCTTGGTGCGACAAACCCCAAAATGACATTAGTTCAGCTTCATCACGTCAGACTGTTTCGCAATTCGCATTGAGCCATGCTATATTACGAAAAATGTGAAACTGAATGACACATTGAAATAGGTTTGTTTCGTATAAAATGTATTATTTTGTGGCTTATAACAAAATATAGAATCTAATATAGTATAGACATAGAATATATAATAGAAATTATTAAATGAAACACTCGCCATTTTCGTCGTTGTGTCGTCGTCTCTTGGGACCTGCCATGCTTTGTATCAGGCTTTTCCGTGCATATGCTCTTCTGGGATCATCTCGATGCATCATCCAGCAATTGTAGAATTCCATCTGCCTTAGTAATGTCCCATGTCTCTCATATCCTGATGAAATCTTTCACCCATTTCTTCACTAACCGCACCCAGATTTTCAGTAAAGTAGTCTAAATGTGCATGTACGAAATGAACCTTCAAACTCGTAGAGCAGCCTAAATGTTGGTACCTCTGCAGCATTGTCTCAACGATAGACTTGAAATTAGGATCCTTCCTGTTGCCCAGATACTTGGTTACTACGTCTTTAAAGCGACGAAGGCTTCTTTCTCAGCAACTTCCATTTATTTCACAAAATTTCCATCTTTACAATGTTTTCTATGTCTGGACCTGTAGAGATACCCTCTTTCAGTTTTGTGGTTAACAAGGCTAGAAATACTACAGATGTACGGGAAACATTTACAATCTTTTGTTAAGGCTTTTACAAATTGTTTCATCAAACCTAATTTGACGTATAAGGCTGGATGAGAGTTTTTATGGTGCACATTTTTTACTCCAGGTTCTAATAAAAGTCGTTGTGGCCATTATTTCGTATTCCCATGATTTTACTTGTCTCTGCTATCCCGCTGACATAAAAAAAAAACATGGATACTTTATATACCCGCCATCGATATTACTTTGAGATCACCACTCATGAGCCATTTAGGATCGTCGTATTTAATTTTCTGGAGAATAAGTTGTAAATTGATTTTTTTCATTGTAAACCGACAGATGGCAGCATTCGATATGTCTTTAAATCTGGCAGTAGGTCTTATGTTGTTGATTTCTTTCGATATATGACACTTTTGACAGATTGCGATTTGTAATTAATTCTGACGTGATGGAGAAAAACTAAGGTCATTTATGGATTCAAAGCACAAAAATACATATAAATCCATTAGCAAAACTTGAAAAACATTATACAACCGAAAAAATACAGGCCTGTGAAATTAAGAATTCGAACAGCTGAAACTGTTTGTAGGTATGCACAACACTGCGTGACAGAACTTAAACTGAGCCATTTAGTTGTCTGAGGAGTGCTGAGAGTTTATTAGTAGCAGCAGCAAGGTGGTCGGATCCATTTTTCACCTCGCCTTCGTTACGTCTGGATCTGGAAGTGACATCCAATTTCGGGGCTTTCCCTAGGAGGCCGTCCGGTGCTGAATATTGCAACAGCTCCCACACATACACACACACACACATTCTGCGCCTCCGTATGCATAATGCATCAGCCTCCGTCTGATCGCGTCTATTATATTAGACTAGACAATCCGTAGAGGAATGCTTGTCTAGGAGAGCGACAGGCGACTTGGCTAGACACAAATCTGATATCCAAACACAAGGGCGCCACAGCCCGAGCGCCTAGAAAACATTACGAGTATGAGTGCGCTGCCACCAGGTCCTAACAGAAGACAGCGAGCACAAACTAACAAACGACACACACTCTCAGCACGCGTTTTGCCAGGTGTACTTTTTTCTTGTCACTAGATTTGCCCGCACGAAATAATCTCTCAATGTCGTGAAACAAGTTTTCCTCCTCCTACCTACTTGCTTAGGCCAAGTTTTCCTTCAGCTCTGAGAAAAGTTTGTTTCGTGTTCACTGTGTATTTTAATGACTACATTTCACATATATGGAGAAATAAATAGTTAAAGTTACTTAAAAGTATGTGTAAATTAGTCAAAGCAACAATACTGCCAGAAGGGAAAAAGAAATCTTTTAGATTCGAATATTGATCTAGGACTTAGAAACTGTATGTGTGCAGCACAGCACTTTAGGGTAACGAAGCATGGACTTTCGGAATACCAGAACGAAAGAAAATTGAAGCATTTGAAATGTGGGTCTAAAGAAGACTGTCGGAAATTAAGTGAACAAACAAAGTTTTGGATATGATTGGCGGGGAAAGAAGTTTGTGGAAGAAGCTTACAGAAAGAAGAGACAGGCTGGTAGGTCATATTTTGAGACATACTGGATTGGTTATTTTGTTATTGGAGGGAACAGTCGAAGGTAAGAACTGTAGAGGTAGACAGAAATTAGAATGTATGTAGCAGATAATTGAAGACGTGGGTTGTAATGGACATGTAGAGATGATGAGATTAGCACAAGATGCGCAGGGATGGAGAATTGCATCAAACCGGTCGAAAGAAGCGTCGCAAAAAAAAGGAAAGGAGGAAAGATTTTTTGAGGTTAGAAGATGGTTTTAATTTACTCATCCGATGTCAGGTCACACAAATCCTAAGCCGATCCAAAGCGATGAGGCCATCAGAACTGGTTCAGCATTTCTCGCATCACACGACCCGCCAGCGATTTATAACAGAACAGATTACGAATGATCAGCTCCACCCTCCCCCCAACATGGTCGATTTTTTTTATTAGGAATTTAAAGCCAGTCTACATGAGGGACATGATAAGGACGAGGGTAGTAAACGTTGATGGCTGGACCGGGAACCGAACATGCGTGTTTTGTCAGCGGACAACGTAAGAAAGCAGTCCTAACTGGTAAACCAGCAAACAGCGTTACGTGGAATCTGAATAACGCAGCGTCTTAGTATTATACACTGAAGAGCCAAAGAAACTGGTACAACTGCCTAATATCGTGTAGGACCCTCGCGAACAAGCGGAAGTGCCGCAACACGATGTGGCATGGACTCGACTAATGTCTGAAGTAGTGCTGGAGGGAATTGACACCATGTGTCCTGCAGTGCTGTCCATAAATCCGTAAGAGTACGAGGGGGTGGAGATCTCTTCTGAACAGCATGTTGAAAGGCATCCCAGATATGCTCAATAATGTTCATGTCTGGGGAGTTTGGTGGCCAGCGGAAGTGTTTAAACTCAGAAGAGTGTTCCTGGAGCCACTCTGTAGCAATTCTGGACGTGTGGGGCGTGGCATTGTGCTGCTGGAATTGCCCAAGTCCGTCGGAATGCACTATGGACATGAATGGATGCAGGTGATCAACCAGGATGCGTACGTACGTTGTCACCTGTCAGAGTCGTATCTAGACGTATCAGGGGTCACATATCACTCCAACTGCACACGCCCCCACACCACTACAGAGCCTCCACCAGCTTGAACAATCCCCTGCTGACATGGAGGGTCCATGAATTCATGAGGTTGTCTTCATACCCGTACACGTCCATCCGCTCTATACAATTGGAAACGAGACTCGTCACACCAGGCAACATGTATCTAATCATCAACTGTCCAATGTCGGTGTTGACGGGCCTAGGCGACGCGTAAAGCTTTGTGTTGTGCACTCAGCAAAGGTACACGAGTGGGGCCTTCGACTCAGATAGCCCATATCAAGGATGTTTCGTTGAATTGTTCGCGCTGATACTTGTTGATGGCCCGCAGCTTACACACTGGGCGGTTTCGTCCGCGCCGGAAATTACTCCGTCGCCATCGTTCAGGTAGGTTTTTTATTATTATTATTATTACTATTTCATTCCTCCCAGCTTCAGGCTTTGAGGTGGGCTGCTGGAGGATCACGGAGATCCTTTTCAGCCTACTACTCTACGGGGAGGGAAGGGGGATGGAAGGTCGGCCGTGGCCTTGAAGGGAACCATCCCAGTGACTGAGGAAAACCACGGAAAACCTCAGACAGGATGGCCTAACCAGGTTTGACCCCGGTCCTCCCGAATGGCAAGTAGCAGTGCGAAATTGCACTGTTCAGGTAGTGGCACGAGGGATCAATTGGGAGCTTACACAATGGGTGGAGGGGAAAACCCGCGGCAGGTATACAACCGCGCACTGCCAGTCTGCCACTACATTTGACGGTAGTTTGGCCGTCCCACTGCACACAGTGGCCCATGTGGCCAGATAGGCGCTTGCACAATCGGCGGATTTTCAGCCGCTTGTGCGTTTTCAGTCTGTGCAAAGTTAAAAAAATTTTAAATTAAAAAATCGTAATACGATTTAAGTGGTGATAGATCTTCTCATTTCGTTAGTAGAAGCGAGACCAGTTTTAAGAGATAAAACATTAGATTCTTATAAAGATCGGGACGCTTCCAGGAATGCTTGGAAAGAAGTGTGCCTTGAAATTAAGGATGATTTTGACGAAATGGAAAACGAGGGAAAATACATTTGAATTGTAAACTATTGATCACGTATTTACACAAATTTTTACAGCTTCAACTAGAACTTGAAAAATGTTGAATCACATTTTAAAGAAAGATTTTGATGTTTAATACTATATAATTGTGTCCTTAATCTTAGAGATTTGGCAAGGGCACTTTCAACATTTTGAATTCTGTCGCTCGACATTTTGAGACTTAAAAAAAAAAAAAAAAAAAAAAAAAAAAAAAAAAAAAAAAAAAAAAAAAAAAACAGCAGTGACGAATACTGTGAGACAAGCTGTTTAGTAATTTCGGAATCATCTTCGCCATTTACTTTCGATTATTCTTTTTTAAAGTAATAATTTTGAAAACACTCAACATATTACAACTTAAGCAATGAACTAGTCGGTTGTGCTTGGAAGTATAAACCGAGCGTGGTGGTGTAACGGATAGCGTTCTGGCCTCGCATTCGGGAGGACGGCGGTTCGAATCCCCGCCCGGGCATCCAGATTTGGGTTTTCCATGGTTTCCCCAAATCACTCCAGGCGAATGCCGGGATGCTTCCTTCAAAAGGCCATGGCCGAATTCCTTCCCATTCCTTGCCCCCATCCTTTCCCGTCTCTAAAGACCACGTTGTTAAAAAGGGACGTTAAACTGTTACAAAAAAAAAAAAAAAATGGAAGTATAAAAGCAATGTGGAGTAAACTCAACAGTGATGAGTTGATTACACAGTGAAGTATATGTATTAGTTACAAATAAATGTAAGTATTAGCCATTATATAGCATAGTATATTTTTTCAAACTTTTCTTGTACACCTATTCGTATTCACCTAAAGTAGTTTTCACCCTAATTAACATACAACGACTATAGCGGAATGGAATTATATCGTATTAAATGTTTATCTGTAGTAGGTCCATAAGAAATCTGCTTACTTCAAGGTGATTGCCAGCATTTCCATACGTTAAATACCATTCATCAACTGAGTATTTCTCCTTTGAATGCAGTACTTCAGTTTCGCAAGCAACTGTCGATATAAACAACTCAAATTAATTGAAAAACTTGCTGTTATCGTTCCTCATATATTCTGTTCTCCTTTGGTTTTTATTTTCTATTCCTATGTCGACGGAACCATCAAAAAAACAATTTTAAAACCTAACTACGAAGTAATAAACCCTAAATTAATTAAATTAACTTCTAATATCACAAAATGAAATTCACGTTATTAAAAGAAAGGTACTGACGTCCGACCACGTCACCACTTACCAGATCTTCATAGCAGTGGAAGCTTAACCGCTGAAATAGCAGCGGACGTTCTACCACTGAATGTGTAAACACCTCAAATTCTATAGGCGGCAGCGGTTAAGTTTGCGCTACGGGAAAAACCACCCAGTGTGTAACCAGCCTTCGGGAGGGGAAAACAAAGAAAGCAGAGGGTAGTGACACACCAGCCGCTCAGTCTCACTCCGGACAGAATTGTAATGCACATTAGATACAGGCATTGGAAGTATTGTGGTTGTATTAGAGTAGATATGCTCGCTTTGATCGCAAGTGAAAAGAGTTTCGGGAATGTGGGACAGTACTTATAATTAATCATTAATAAATTAAGATTACCAGCTACTGATTAGCGGTTAATTATTTAACATCCCATCAGTAGATTCAATTTCGAATGTTAACTGCTAATATGTAAGATCCAATGTTTATTACTACATATGAATACGCTTTCCAGATACCCTAATTGGTGCATTTTTAAACGATTTTCACATCAACAAAAAATAATTCACTTTTTTAGTAAATGTGAATAACTTTGACAATTTCCACCGAAAGAGGTGGATGAATGGTTAACGTTCAGGCCTCGCATTCGGGAGTACGCCGTTTCGAATCCCAGTCCGGGCATTCAGATTTGGGTTTTCCAAATCACTCCAGGAGAATGCCCGGTTGCTTCCTTCAAAAGGCCATGGTAGAATTCCTTCCCGTTCCTTATCCCCAGTCACATCCCCGACGTCGGCGAGGCGTAAAGCACTAGTTTAAAAAAATGATTGACAATTTCCCATTCTGCACCGCAAGAACATACACCATTTTGTTAGTCATCTTTAGTTACGAAATCCTAATAAGAAAATTCTTTCACGGAGTGAAACTGGTAATTAAGTAAAAACTCTTTAATTTATGATTTTCCACTGCGAAAGACAGCAAGGGGATATATGTACTGTGGTGGCATTGATTTTTATTTTAACTTTAAGAATCTTTCATGGTTTCGTCGATCGCCAAGGAGTATTTTTTTCGTTTATCTTGATTACTGGCTTCCGAAGGCAGTGATGGGTCTATATTTTACAATACTCGGAACTAAAAATGGTAAAGAAATGTAATTTTTTCCGTATTCACATGGCAGATTGGCAATTTTTCAATCTCTTAAATCACTTTTAGAAGGTTGTGTTGCTTGAAAAATTGGTCATTAATCACCCGCCTATAAATCCCAAGTGCTCACCTAGAGGTCATCAGGGCTTGACTGTGCGTTTTTTCTGGCGACACCGTCTTACCAGGAAGGTAGAGGATTATAGACCATCCTTCCAGGAAGGTCCGCGCTCTCGAGCATGCGGTTTCCGCACCTATATGTCATCTAGCTCCAAATGCAGTTTTTCCTTATGCGTTTGCGGTTGCGAATTCCGCAATCCGGATCCGCATAGTATGTCATTCGTCTTTCACACTGGGTGGTTTCGTCCGCGCCGGAAATATTCTCCGTCGCTGTCGGCCGTTCAGGTAGTGGCGCAGGAGATCAATGGAAGCTTACACACTGCGCGGAGGGGAAAACCCGCGGCAGCGCTGCCGTCGACGGCAGGTATGCAGCCGCCTGCTGCCATTACACTCGACGGTTGAACGATTCTCTTCAGTCGTCGTTGGTCCCGTTCATGCATGATCTTTTTCCTGCAGCAGCGATGTCGGAGATCTGATGTTTTACCGGATTCCCTATATTCACGGTGCACTCATTAAATGGTCGTACGGAAAAATCCCCACCTCATCGATACCTCGGAGATGCTGTGTCCCATCTCTCATGTGCCGATTATAGCACCACGTTCAAACTCAGTTAAATCGTGGTAACCTGCCATTGTAGCAGCAGTAACCGATCTAACGCCTGCGCCAGACGCCTGTTGTCTTATATGTTGCCGACCGCAGTGCCGAACTCTCCTGAGTGTTTACATATGTCTGTGTTTGCATATGCATGCCTATACCAGTTTCTTTGGCTCTTCAGTGTACTTATAAGGCAGTTCTATTATTACTTTGGCTACACAATCTGATGTTAAATTCTTGTAGAACTGGACGAAACAAATCGATAAAAGTTTTTTTTTGGTATCTCGCTTGGTTTTCGAGATATAGCATGTCAAACATCAGTTATAGTTCCTTGTGCTTTTGGTGACGTTTCTTCTGGTCCAGGCCGTATTTCAATCGAACAACAAACACTAGGAAGAAAATAAAACACCAATAGTGCATTTCCACCGTAAAGATTTAGTGGTTTTGTTGATTTTTTTTTTTCTGGTCCAGGCCGGATTATGCCCTATCCTCCTCACTTTTGAGATACAATATTTTGAGAACTAAACGAGATATCAAAAAATATATATATATATTCTCAATTTTTTATTTGTCTCGTCGAGATACATACGAATCCATCATTGAATTTGGCTGTTGGGAAGTTTTTCTTCTGGTCCAGGCAGCATTTCAACCACATCAATTTGACATACAATGTCTCGAGAAAAAATTTGTCTCTTCGAGTTACGTAAGAATCCATCATCAAATTGCGGGGCCACGGTTATCGTAGACTCCCCCTTAATAAGAACAAATCAAATCACAGCGGTCGCCGGTAACTAGGAAGCCTGCCTTTCCTACAGTCGCCGGTTCGAGTTCGGCCATGGGCATGAGTACTTGTGGTGTTGAGTTTCTGCCTTCTTTACGCAGTGAAGCAGACTTCGTGGTGTTGCTCGTGTGTGGCAGCTTTCGCGTTACTGCTTCGTGTGTGCGTTCAGTCTCGCGTGTTGTTTGCGTTGTGTATGAATGAAACCTGAAAGGAGAGAGAGAGTGGAACAACGTGCCGTGCCAGTCACGTCAACTCTACAGCTTAACAGCGCCATCCAGCGACCAGCTAGCGGCGTGTGTCCTCACCCCATACGCACTGTGGGGCGCAATCAAGTGGCCACAACCACGTGTCATCGTAAACTAATCGACAAGGCATCCGAAACAAAAGTTTAAAGTTGTAAGTACGCCAGTGTCTAGCAGTAGGCGGCTAGCCTCCTGAAGACGACCTAACTCCAGGTCGAAACGTCGGGAATAAGGAGAATGACGAGCATTTCGACGCAACGTTAATCCCGTAAGCAATTTATATTATTCTGTTGATTTCTTTCTTTGGTTGATCTCATATTTCCTGTTTTAAGTGGCAGGGAAAGCAAATACTTGAGTACTCTACGTACAAATTTCCTTATGTTGGCAACCAATGAGCGACTAGGCCTTTGATCCTTGATTATCGCGTATCCTGATTACGCTTTCATGCGGTTTTCCTGACTGTCTTAGCAAAAGCTGGAATCACCTTCATGCTACATGTCAAGAGCAAAGTGGCACACAAAAAAAAAAAGCAACCACTTGCATAAAATACTAAACGATTAGCAGGCACAAGGAAAACCTGGCTGCTATATGGTAGATTATATGTAAATTATAGTTTAACAAAAATGCCAATGTCATTTACGACAGTCGATAGAACTTACAACTTAGCCGGACTCTTATCCCTAGTTAGTTTCCTTAATGTTTAACTTAATTATTGATTACTATGTAATGCACATCTCGGCAGTAAGTTTCCTAAAATGTACATTTGCATTTTCACTGTCTGGCATAAATTCTTTAAGATATCTCTTCCTAATTTATTCCACTCCCTTATCCTTTGCCTAATAACTCCGTTCAGACTGAAATCAAGTGTTAGTCTGTGCTCCTATTAACTGATCCAGTATTCTCTTCGTCAGTGCGCGTCTCACAGCATTCGATCCTTACGCCTCACATCAGTGGTTGATTGTGTTCTCCGGTAGATTCCACAAAATTTATCCCCGAAATGTAGGTTCCATTCCGCACAACTGTTTTCTAACAATGTTCTGAGCCAGGTTTCGTGAACCAGTTCCCTCGAACACTCGCCCACTAAACTTTTTTTCGTACCCTTTTTTTCCCTATGGTTTTACGCCTCGTCGACGTAGGATGGGGGGAGGGGGGCGGGATTGGACTGGGGACACGGAACGGGAAGCAAATCGGCCACGCCCTTTTGAAGGAAGCATCCCGGCATTCGCGTGGATTGATTTGGGGAAACCATGGAAAACCCAAATCTGGATGCCCGCACGCGGGTTCGAACCGCCGTCCTCCCGAATGCGAGGCCAGAGCGTTAACCGCTCACCCGCCACGCTCGGTTTTCTCTTACCGGCTGCCCAGCTTAGTTGGTTGCCAATGGTATCTACACAACACTTTTAAAAAGAAATGCCTGTTTGCTTTATACAAAACTTTGTATTTTATCTGTGTTTTCGGCAGTTATCTTCATTCCATATTGATATATCACATATCTTGCCAGATCACCCTGTAACTGTTCAAAATTCTGATCCGTTTCAATCCTCCATACATTTTATCAGTTTACACTAACGACACTTCAACATTGTGTCACATTATTTAATCACCTTCTTTTCCATATTCATGTGTTTAAATTACTTCTCGGAAGAATGCATATTCTGTTTTAATTCATATAAATAGGTAATATGCATGAAATTCATATATACGTCTAATATTTTTATTTGGAAGCTTTATTACTGTAGAATTACGACGTTTTTTCCTAGTTTTTGCGCTTTTTATTTATTGATTTTAATTAATGAAAATCAAAGGAAATGTAACTACAAGGAAACGCAACGTTTTCTGTCGGATCGAATTGTGACGTCAAAGTACACGTTCATATTGCAAACGAAGGCGTAGTTGCTGGGCGTTTTTAGAATTTTTTGATTGTGTTTAGGTTTTATGTTAATTTATCAGCATAATTGGTGAAGTATATCATTCTTGCGAGAATTCTCATACAATGAAAAGTGAATGCAAGCGATTTAGTAAGATAATCTCCGGAAAAAACGATGTTTCCAAGATGAAAACATATTTTGCTTCAAATCCAGATTCTACAGTCGGAAGAGTGAAAGCTGCAAGGTAACTAAGTGCTGTTTATTTGAATTAATAATTTTGTTTCTATGTATTAGATACATGTAAGGGACACACGGAGTAAGCGACAATGAAATACAGGTCTGGTATATCAGCGGAGTTTGTGCTAAAGTCTAAATGCACCCCGGACCAGAGGGACAACTGATGGTTTTTGTTACACAAGGAATTGCACTGCACGTTGTTTTATAATAATTTTACTATGTTAATAAATTGAAAACAAATGACTTGCCAGAACATACCGTTTTAGCCCGTCATTTTTGACGATCTTTGAAGCTTGTAGCCTAATAAAGTAGCAGAAAATCATTTCGTTTTTTCGAAATGAAGTCCTCATCGGTATACCACCCGATTCTTTTTCACAACACAATCTGGAGGTACACACGTGAGTACTTCACTGCAAACATACGCCAGGAAAGTATACATTCTTACATCATTTTTTTCGTGTTTTGTTGATAAGTTTATTCTTTTGGTGTTTTTTCCAATTGAAATAGATATTTCTGGATTGCAGTTTTAAAATATTTCTTTTATGTTAAATTTTAATATTTTCATCAAAATTATATTTTTTATGGTTGTATAAGAGTATAAATAATTGATTTATAGTAACATTGTCTATATTTTTACATTAAAAACATTCTTCATGAATTGTACTACAACAAAGAATTGTAAATAACGAATAACCGGGCTACCATACTGAACTGATCATAGCCAGTGGGGTATTGTGACCTGCCACTTATGGTTTTTCCACTGGATACAAATATGTGCGACGAATAAATAGGGAAAATCCCATATCCCCTGACTTCCAACAGAACTATTGATTTTGAATGCACTCCACCGCTATCACTCAAATTATTGCAAATTATTGTTAATTACTGCATGGTGTAGGAACTAGATAACAAGCAGTATATTACGTACTGAAAGAGCGGAAGCAGTAATCGTAATTTGAAACATGTTTCGTCGCAGCAAGTTGCCGACCTGCCTGGAACGCGCTGCTCTCTGCTAATCCTGCGCTCAGCAGTGGTGCCAACTGACGCCGTTATCGGACGCACCCCGCCGGCACTGCGTTTCAGAGCGCCACGGTTGGTTGCCCTGCTTCTACTCGCCCTAATCCGTACACAATGGACCGGGCGTACAATAGCGGCGTCTGCCTTGATAGAAATACCAGCTTTCAGACTTGACTCGCCGGAAAAGTGTCTGGAAAACACAGCTGACAGCTCGGTGAAAAATCCGTGCGTTACAATAAACTTCCAAGTGTTTCATCTATCACGTATCACGTGAACTCATCGTGAAGATTTTGTGATCTCCATAAAATTGTACCTTACCGTGGAACTTTTTCGATTGTTTTAAGGATTTATCCTTACGGAGCAAGTTGTTCAAAACCTGTTTTGATACAAAAGATGGTAGATATAGTTAAGTTTTCTGATGGGAAAAATCAAATTTTACTATATACTCACATGAAATAAGTCAATTTTATTTTACACTAGTGTAAGCCCGTAAACATTTTTTTGCTTATCGTCACGGATCTAGAATAGTTCCAGTTTTTAAGATAAAAGGCTAACTTGATTTGACCAAATATAAACCTGGCCTTTGTTTGAGGGTGAAAACAAAAACCTCTTAAGCTTGAAGAACTCAGAAGTATTAACAGAGGTAGGTATTAAACACGGACAGGGTCGATAGCGCAATCGTATAACTGCTTAAATAGAAACTTAAAGTTCACTCTGCAAAATTTAAAAAATTCCTGTTTGCTTCGAAAGCTCTCACGTTGTTGTTTATTATTATTATTATTATTGACACTGGACAAACACTCATAATGTAATCATTGGTCATAGTATCTGTAACGGCCCAACACCACACAGCACACTGCCTGTTCCCAGGTCGGTGCGTTGCAAAGGCGAAGACAGTTGGCACGGTCCGTAGTACACCTCTGCAGGTTCAACGCGTCGCCGAGTTAAGCTGTAGTCAATTTACTATTGTCTTTCAAAATAAACCTAATGTTTCCGTCTACGACATATTCAAACTTACGAAGTGTAGTCTTCTACAGCTGAATGTCACCACGAATCAGGTGAACTTTCATTCGGGAGACACTAACATAAAAGAAAGTGATTTTTAGAGCGAACCAGGAATCCATTGACGTTGTGACTGTTTGCTCGTAAAATATGATAGTCCTGGTCCTAGGTTTTGGCAGTTTTATAGGGCTCCGTTGTTGTCATATCTTTTGGTTTCTACGGCGTACTGATCCGGATGATAATTAAACACTGTGACGTTTATTCGTTTCCCACACAGTGAAAATTAATCGGCTTTCGTGACGTGCTGCATAATTGGCGCACTGTAGCAAGCCACCAGCGGCTGAGTGGCTTCAACATGAACTGCGTGTTTAGTCCCATGGCGTCTGTTATTCCGAAATGAAAAATTCAGCTATCAGAGAACATGTCGCAAAGCTCACAGGGGCGTGTAAATTTTGCACGAGTCTCTAGCGTGTGCTCCGATGTGTGTATTGTGCGATAAATACATTGTCTCGTGCCATTAGAGTACGGTAGAACACCGACATCCCGCGCTTTGCAGTTGATGTCAACAGGTGAAACGAAAGAACAGAAAAAGAAGCTCACAGAATCGCACCATGCACTGAATAACAGGATAAGGAAATAAATAAAGAAGAAAGGAAACCGACTTCTTTTCCAATTTATAGCCTTTTGGTAATAGAAATCTTTCCACCACCAAAAGTATAGTGATTACAGATCTACTATATATTATCCTAAGCTCACTCACTCACCTTGATAGCTATTGGCTAGAGAACGGTATCACGTGTCAGCCTTCGCTCGCAAATTAACAGCCACCAGAGATATCATTAGAAGAAATCGAGGTTATCTCCACAATTTAATAGCTAAGCAAGTGCTAACAAATTAATTGCCATAATACATTAATTAACTTTGTTTTTCGTAACATTTCACAGTTAAAAAAATATCGATGGACTTTACGACTGAAAAAACATGGAACTAATTTTCAGTAACATGTTGCTAATCAAACCAATACAAAAAACAAAACAAAAAAAAAACATGAATTTCTCATGGTTCGTGCTGTAACCACGAATACCAATTGTCATTCAGGTCTAGGTTAAATTTCAATTTAATTAAAACTTGCTTGACCAAAGTTTATACATTACGATTTATTTACTTTTTACCTATTTTACTGAACACTTTCGTCTTTTTTCATGTTCGCTGTAAGTGAGTTATTAGGTTGTTTAAAAAGGAAATCAGACCAAATATGTTACCGAATTGAGAATTCTGGCAATTCATTTCTTCGGAGTTGCTCAACTGTTTAATAATCTGGAACCTGCATTAAGTCCTCTGGCCGTTACAAACACTATGACCAACGATTACAACATGAATATTTTCGCAGTCTCGATAAAAAACGATGTGATGCTTTCAAAGCAAGAGTAATTCTTCAAATTTTGCAGAGCGAACTTTAAGGGTTAAATACAAGTCTAGTTTGTATTTCAGCAACTTCGAGTGTTCGACCTTTGAAACAATTATACGATAGCGCCATCGACTCTGTCCGTGTTAAACACCTACGTCTATCTTAGTGCTTCAAGGTCAAGAGATTTTATTCACCCTGAGGTCAAATCCGTATTTGGTGAGATCAGGTTGGCCTTTCACAATCTTCGATCCTAAAAACGAGAACTATTCAAGACACGTGATGATACGCAAAAAACGTCACGGGCTTACTTATATATTATAATTTTCCAATGTTTTCTTTTCAAAATACACTTGTTCTCACCTTATATACAATTAATGTCATCATGCAAAATTTTATTCATGCTGTTTGGTTCCGTTTTGATCATCTCACTTCGTGACAAAATTCAGTAATAGTAAATTATTGCTTTCATTCGTTAATCTCTAGAAGTGTCGGGATATGTATCGGGATCCTAATGTCCTAGTGAATTAAAGATAAATTACATCGGTACTGAGTTTGTCAGTAACACGACGAACGCATTTAATCTTGACCAGACACAGCAATAGAGTTTGGCGTAATATGATAAAATGTATTCCAGTGTACAATGCTTCAAATCAGTGAAATTACGATACTAACATTGAGTAATCGATATGAAAGCGGTGCTACTGCCAGTTTGTGGGGGTCGCAGGCTGAAGAGTTGCAGTGAATGATGACAACATTAGCAGCTCGTAGCTATCCACAAACCAGTGCCGGGTATGTTTACAAAACAGGGACGCCACTCTGTCAATGTCAACCCATTATTTTGACAGTATGTTTGCGAAATTTGGATGTTGCTCTCATATGTCTAGATGACTTCCTTTTTTCCATAGTTAGTTTTTGGATTTGTGTTTGTTTTATCATGTTTATTTTGAGTACTATTAGCGATAAGAGTATATTATTTTTTACAATTGTGGAATTATGTTTTATGAAACTGATTTTTCTTCCGTGAATACATAACCGAGCGTGGTGGGTGAGCGGTTAACGCTCTGGCGTCGCTTTTGGGAGGAAGCCGGTTCGAATCCCCGTCCGGGCATCCATATTTGGGTTTTCCATGGTTTCCCCAAATCACTCCAGACGAATGCCGGGATGCTTCCTCCAAAATTCCATGGCCGAATTCCTTCCCGTTCCTTATCCCCAGTCATCCATACCGCCTCTAATGACCTCGACGTCGACGAGGCGTAAAGCCACAAGTAAGAAAATAAATAATTTTTTTAAAAAATCCAGCAATATTGGACTTAACATGGCTCTGGGATCTCAGGAGGCCAATAAATCAACAAAAAATGAGTGTTTATTAATTATCGGGCGTATGTGCCTTACTCGACATATCACACATGAGTGTTGATTGTAAAGACCAAACTGGGGCGTCCACATTGAACCTCATTAAACCTATCCCCGGTACATGGTCCTTTGTTGCTGTAGAAATACAACAGCGGTATTCTTTTGCGTACCTGGCTTAAGTCATTAGTTTTGATTTGGAAAAGTCTAATGAAAAGAGCAGCAACTTCAAGCAGCATCCTCTAATGGAACTTCAGAGTGCTGACGTCACCAATAGAGGCAGAGCACAAAAGAAACTGCAGCTTGTAAAGGGAGCGGTGGCTCGTTTAATTTTCCGTTCTGATTGCCGGCAGTTTAAAAACTCGCCTTCATCAAGATCCGAGCTCAGCTTGCGGCAGCGATTGAAGAGATGCGCCTCGTCGGTAAGAATTAAGACCGCCGCACTTGGCTAAATCACCTCACTGACAACTAAGACAGTTGTTATTGATTGTGCGGTGACACTCCCAGTGAAATGTTTAATACGCTTAGACTAGTTTCGCATATTCATCGCCAAGTCCAGGCATTCAGTGCTGGGTTAAGTGGTCCGAGCCCTGAATTTTCAGCATTCGTGACCGCAAAGGAGAGGCGATGGCTGAGAGCTCAGATTTATTTCTCTCTAGTCTTGTGTATTTTTTGTTCTCCTTGTTTTGTTGTTTTTTTCCTCAACTTTATAAATGCAAAGAAAAGTCAGCTTATTAGATACACAAATAAAAAACTAAATATTTATTATGATTATAAGGTGGGGAAAGAATTGTTTGTTGAAAATTTGAAGTGTAAATATCTTGGCATTACATTTGATAACAAGCATTACTGGGCAGGACACATTGGTCAGGTAGTAGTAAAGGGTTACAAAATTCTGCACTTGTTGGAGAGAGTGATGAGGGGATGTGCGAGGGAAGTAAAGGAATTAGGTTACAAAACTTTCGTCAGATCATTGCTTGGATATGGTGGTGTAGAATGGGACCCACATTTTGCATATCAATTACAGGAATTGGAGAGGATGCAAAAAGGGGCTGCTAGATTTGTTTCTGGAAATTATCGCCGAAATGCAATCAGTAACAGATAAAGTAAAACAGCTGGAATGGGCTTCATTACAAGACAGGAGGAGGGTGAAGATGGTCATGGGAGTGTACAAGGAGTATATTGGTGATAAGGCATGGAAACATATTGGTGTAAAAATGAAAAGCAATACATGGAAGGGAAAAGATGACCATCACCAAAGCTAGCACTCGATTTCGGGCACAAGGGTTTTGAGGTAAGGGTGTCAGGGATTGAATAAGTTACCAAGAGAAATAATGAATAATTTACCAAAAACCTTGAAAGAATTTAAAGTTAAAATTTCTGTAGGGCAAATGTAGGTGGGTGCAGGAAAGGGGGAAGATGGGTGTGTGGGGGAATCGCCACCGGTGCGTGCGCTCTATTGCAATTTAATGATTAAATAAATTAAATATATTTACGTACTTTATGTCAGTGTCTTCAGGCAGAGTTTTTCCTTTATTTTCACTTTGCATCTAAAAGCAATCACAACTGATAAAACATATATTTCTCATTCCGTTATTTCTGTCCGGTACCAGTACCTCACGTATTATCAAGAAGAATTTTTCCTCTTGATTCAGCTTCCTTTATTATCTTTCTAAAAATACAGAAACCTCCTGTTTACTATTATTCTTCTTGTTAGTATTTTCATGAAACCTAAAGCTATAACATTATTTAACACACCAGTGTAAGTCCGTGACCGTTTTCTGTGTATCGTCACGGATCCAGAATAGCTATAGTTTTTAGGATCACATAATACATTATGACAGGTTGACCTGATCTGCCAAACACGAACTTGACAGTACTTCACCCTTAGGGTGATTAAAACCTCTTGAGCTTGATAAAGTCTAGTATTAATAGCCGTAGTTATAAACACACGAACCCACTATCTTATAATTTTTTCCAAGATCGTAGAGTCGAACTTGCTGAAATACAAACTCTGCAAAATTTGAAGAATTCCTATTTGCTTCGAAGCATCACGATTTTTATTCAAACTGGGCAAACATTCATAATGTAAATTTTTGTCATAGTTTCTTTAACATTTTTTTTTTTTTTGGTAACTGCTTTACGTCTCTTTTTAACACCGAGGTCTTTAGAGACGGGAAAGGATGGGGGGCAAGGATGGGGGCAAGGAATGGGAAGGAATTCGGCCATGGCATTTTGACGGAAGCATCCCGGCATTTGCCTGGAGTGATTTGGGGAAACCATGGAAAACCCAAATCTGGATGCCCGGACGGGGATTCGAACCGCCGTCCTCCCAAATGCAAGGCGATAACGCTAACTTTCTGTAACAGCCAGAGAACTTAATGCAGATTCCAGATTATTAAACAGTTGACCTAGTCAGAAGAAATTAATTGCCAGAATACTCGATCCGCTGACATATTTGGCCTCATGTCCACTAATAACTCAGATACAGCGAACATGTGAAGAAAGAGAAAGTGGCAGGTAAAATACATTAAAAGCAAATAAATCGTAACGTATAAACTTTGGTCAAAGAACAACATTATAGAAAGTTTTAACTAAATTGAAATTTAGCCTAGGCACGAATGACAAAAGTCATTCATGGTTACTGCAGAGACCATGGGTAATCTAAATTATTTTAAAGTTTGTTCTTCCCAGCAAACGCGAACAATAATCAGTCACCAAACCCCGTGTCTTATTTCTTGTTCACAACAGATATCGTCCCTATCGGAGTTGTTATTATTTGCCTCATTCTGAAAACACAACTACTAAGTTGGTTTTCATGTAGCAGCAAAGTGTTTTCCATCTGTCACATGACCTGGCACACCACAGCAAAACACAAATTGTGTATCAGACTCCAGTGTTGGAGCTCTAAGCAGACCGTTTGTGGTATACATTGCTGGTGGTTATGATGCCTTGTAAATTCCTATCCGTTACAACCCACTGCAGTCTTCCACATACAGCGCTTGGCACTCTCCACATGAAAAACTGAATACCTAACAGAATAAATCCCATGTATCTACACAGTTTCTTTAAAACACGAGTTTCTTTCGTATTTTTTGGGTTCTGCTATTATTTCTCAGGTACTGGTAGATTATTATTATTATCATCATTACTCTTATTTTTTTATTTTGCTGTCTTTGCCTTCGTAATTCTTTTACGGGATTTGATTAGCCTTCATTAATAAATAAAGTAAACTTAAAAAAAAGACCAAAACGTCCGGAAAACAACAGTTACAGATTTTCAAAGATTCTAATCTGTTGTTTCTTATTAATATCTTGCATTCTGTATGAACAATTTTTCTGATATAGAAATGTTTACCAATATTTCTTCAGATATTTTTCTATCTCTCTCTTTTTTTTTAAGTATAAGTGGAGTATAATGATATCACATCTCCTGACTGTAAAACTATTCTGTTTTTTCTAACCTGCTACATTCATAGCAATACTGACGCCTCAACGAAGAGCCAGGAGACTATCCAACGGTTGTCGGATGTTTCAATCTTACGCTCGTGTGAGGAGAAGAACGATACCTGTCCGATAACGCGGGGCCGCATACTCGTCTTTTGTAGTTCGCGAACGAACTAGTTCGGAAGAGCGCTCCCACTGGCGAACTGCGCGAACTAGTTCCCAGATCTCTCGCTCCTTAGTTCGTTAGCTCGTTCGATCATTTTCCGAAGACCGACTTTCGTTTTAGGATTTTTACTACTATGCCATCTAATAGGAAACACAGTTTCCTGTGGACACATTTCACTGAAGACGCATATCCAAAAAGAAACAAAAAAAATTGTTCAACATTAATAATTATTGCAGAAGTCACAAACGGAAATTTAACGAGAATGTGAAAAGAAAACTCGCTTTGTTCCCATTAACAATTAAAAGACAACCATCAGTAACCAGAACTACCAAACTACAAAAGAGCGCATGCAGTAGCGGTAGCAAAGCGAGCGAACGATCTGTCTTTGTGGAGAGGGGAGCGACCTAGTTCGCTAAGGAGCTGCGTACTAAACTGAGCGCTCCCGGTCCCGAACTATTATGTGTAAGTCCACTAGTTAGTTGATCACCTTTCGCCGCTATGGTTACCGTTTTTTTTTTTTAGAATAATATGATTTTTTTCTAAAGAGTGGAAAAGAATAAAAGGTATGGTTTTTACTATTTTATTTTTAAACTATATTTATGCACTTCTTGCATCTTTAAAAAATTCATGTTGATCAAAAGCTCATTTTTGAAATACTTCTCATACTTTCACCTACATTTCGTGTAATATTATTATGTCAGAGTAAAGTTCGGTCACTTAAGAACTAATAATATTGTCTGACAGTCATCAAATGAAACCCCGTGTTTTAAATTTAATTTTTGTATTTTGTATATCCAATTGCTTCCATTAAAATCTAATCACTTATTAAGATACTCCAGAATACTAGAAAATTATTTTCAATATTATCACTTGCTGTGGAGAATTTTGCTTCTATTGGTTTTTTCTTGTTTTCTTAACCAAAGAAACAGTCTTCTTACATTTTTCTAACTCTAATTTTAAAGTTGATATAATATAATATTTAACTCAGACTGTGACGTTATTACATTTCAGTTGTTTAATAGGTTTGTGAAAGTTATGTAAAAAATGGCTCGCGAAATTCAAAAAGATTTTTACTTTTGTGTCTTCATCAGTTTCATTCGCCGTCAAAATATTTTGAATGTGTATGGATAATCCTTGTGTAAAGTAATAAAATAATCGGCCAATGACTTCTAATTCACTGGAAGTTGACGCACTTTCGTTATTGTTACCAATTTCCATAACTAATTTATTTTAATTGAATATCAAAAGAAAGAACAGCTTGAAAGTGGAAACAATTAAGAAAATAAAAACGAAGCTAAGACAGATGCACGAGCTAACATTTGTTTCACTTTGTCAATTTTGACATTACATAACATTTATGAAGCGGCGTTTAGGTAAACGCACATCGCTTCATTCAAAAGATAAATCATAATGTGCCTTCACGGATTTTACAGAGTGAGGAGTTTATTTGTTATTACTTTATGTGTTGCAAAAAAATGAATAAATCAATTTAAAAATTAATGTTCTTCGAATGTATTAAAAGTAATAAAAGAACAGTTGAATGCCTCATTTTACCCATTTGTGCAAAGGACAATGAACACTTTGATTTATCGGCGGCCACTGATCATGCTAATGTCATTTGAAAGGGCTATTGTTAAGTAACAACTTTTGTTAAGATGGTCATATTAAATTCCATTTAGAAACGACAAAAAATGATTAAGTAATGTTATAATTCAACTGTCATAACAAACAAATTAGCGCATGCAGTAGCGGTAGCAAGGCGAGCGAACGATCTGTTTCTATTGATTCTAGATGGGAATTAACGAACTAAAATAGCGAACTTGTTCGCGAGGAAGCTGCGAATTAAACTGAGCGCACTATTATGCGGACGTCTACAGCATACGTACAGGGACTGCGAAAACAAGAACACAGAAAATACGAAGTGTGGCGCCTACCAGCAAGCCATGAGGGGGGAACCAGTAAACCTGATCACGGCCGCTGTACAAAGTAACCCTCCGAATACCACGGAGCTCACCCGATACTTCACACGATAGCTCGACGAGGCCGGCATTACAATATAAAAGATCTTTATCGAAGATCTTTGGTAAAATATTTTATACTGTAATATGACATATTTTATAAAAGATTTCTTTAATTAAATGTAATACGTTGGCATTATATTTTATAAAAGATTTCAAAGTAAACAAAGAAAATGGCGCAAGCAAAGTTACCGAAATCTGTTAGGACTGCCGAATCCATGAAAATCATGATCTCAGAGCATAAACAGAAGAAAATTTTGTACAATCAGAAATATATGGACTTGAAGAATAAAAAGGCGGACACTTACGCAAAGATTGTGAGGTTAATTAGTTTTATGAAAGAAGGCTGTGCTGTCGATGACGTGAAAAGAAAATTAATGGTGTAAGAACCTAGTACTTGACAGGTTTCTGTAATAATAGCTGAGCAATGCAGATGCGATACTACAAAATGGTGTACATCCACCACCAGCAACAGAGTACAATCCATTCACCCTAAAAATAGACACTCAGTTGTATGTACCATTAAATTCGGGGGTAATAATTCTGATATACAAATTTATGAAAATATTGCGCTAAGAATTTATAGGACCTAAGCTGCAACTTCGACTATAATTTTTATATCATCTCATGTCCTCACATTGCAGCTCTTTCACTAAACTTTGATGAATTCCTTTCATATTAGGTCTTGCAATCCACGATCTAACTTGAATAAAGCACGTATTCTGACAGCTGCACTTACTGTAGCTGCACAAGCAAATAAGTTTCCTGCATTCATTTCAAAGAAGTATGATGAAAAATTTTATGTAGTGGGATGGGCCTGATAAAATATCTTTTATAAAATAAATACTATAATATATTTTATAAAAGATCTTTTACAGTGTGACGCTGGCCCAAGCGATGAAGTACCTCCATACTCGCTGACACGCGACGGATGCAGGCCCACAGTCGGTGCGGAGAACAAGTGAGCAGAAAGTGGACGCACTGCTAATCCAGGAGCGGGTGACAAGAGGGGTGACGTCACAAACCCCTCACTAAACCTACGACTGAAGGACATCACTGCGATCCACTAGAGGTGCTCGCGGTATCGTCTGTCTGATTGGCGCCTATTTCCAGCACTTCCATGACACAAAAACGTGTCTGGGAAGAATGCAAAAAGTGGTGTCTCAGCTGAAAGATAAGACGGTGATTTGTTTTCATTATGGCTTAACATCTAGTCGACGTCGAGGTCATTAGAGGCGGGAAAGGACTGGGGACATAGAAAGGGAAGGAATTCGGCCATGACCTGAAAGAAGGCAGTCAGCTGGAGTGAATTGCGGAAATCATTGAAAACCCAAATCTGGATGCCCGGAAGGAGATTCGAACCAGCGTCCTCCAGAATGCGAGGCCAGAGCTTTAACCACTCACCTCCACGCTCCGTCAGAAGCAGGTGACCGTCGCCACCTCCTCACTGGGAGGACAGCCGCGGACAGACTCCTCGAGGAATTTATAGCTCATACATCTGAGAAACAAAAGATCCACATATTCAACTTTTTTATTTTTGGTTTGACGCAATCTTCCAACCTTTTCTATCTTGTGCTAACATTTTCACCTCAACATTCCACTTTCATCCCACGTCCTGAATTATCAGTTCCTGTTTTATATATTCTGAACTCTACAGTTCTTAACTTCGATTGTTCACTACGCTACCAAGGTAACCAATCCAGCATGTCTCAAAATATGACCTACCAGCCTGTCCCTTCTTCCTGTAAGCCTCCTCACCCATTATTTCCAAAACTCGTTCATTTCGTACTTTATCTGTCCACATAAATTTCAGCATTCTTATGTAGCACTACATTTACAATGGTTTAATTTTCCTTTTTTTTGTCTTCCAAAAGTCCACACATCGAGTTTTAAAAAGTTTTTACTGAGTCCTAGATTAATAATTGAAACTAAAAGATTTCACTTTTTCATGAAGGCTCTTTTTGCTAGTGCTATTCTGCTTTTAACATGATTGCCGCTTCGGCCATCGGTTGTAATTTTTCTTCCTAAGCAGTGAAATACACTAACTTCTTTTATCGTATCCTACACCTACTTTAATATTTAATCTAATTATTGCTACCATTAGTGCTACATTTCATCATTTTTGTCTTGGTTTGGTATATATTCAGTCCAAAATCGTCTTTCAGTATTTCAATCATGAAAGTCAGTAACTTCACAATATCCCCCGCCTGTTCTGCTAACAAGTCAATGCCATCAGAAAATCATAGCCTATTGATTTTTTCTCCCTGAACACATGCAAATTTTTCTTTCACTTAGTTTTTTGTTTCTTCTATATGCAAGTTGAATGCTAATGCACTACAACCTTGTCTCTCACCCTTTTTAACTGAAGCATGTCTCTCATGATAATCTACCTTAGTATAGAACTGATTATTATTGAAAGTATTTTTTTATGTCGGTATTTTTAAAACCGACTTATTTAAAATGCAGAACAGTTTGTCCCACCTAACATCAAGAAAAGCTTTTTCTAAATCAACTAACGCCATAAAAATATCTTTCTTTTTCTTGGTACGCCCGTCACGTATTAACTTAGGGCCAGAATCGCTTCTCTTGTGCCACAGTTTTTCCTGAATTCAAAATACTATCTCTTTTACTACCCTTTGCATTCTTCTGTATTTTATTCTGGTTTGATTTCAAATAATTAAGAACTCTATGAAATTCTGTCCTCAAAACATCTATATCAACATGAACTTCCTTTTCCAATCCATTGTTGTTCAAATCATGGCCATCGTACAGTTTCTTCTTATCTTAGAGACGTTTGTCATCGGCAGCTTTAATGTTTATACCTCTTTTCTTCATCTCCAAGATTCCGTTTGATCCTCCTATACTCCACATTTACTATACCTGCGACCATTTCCTTTTATACTCCTTCACACTTTTCTTGCAGCCATCTTTCTTTTGATTTTCTGCGTTTACTGTTTATTTGATTTCTAAATTTTCTGTAGTGCTCTCTTCCTGCTTCATCCTGAGCTTTTTTGTGTATTCTCGTTTGATTCACCACTCCAAAATGTCTTCTATTATCCAAACTTTTCTGTCGGCTTGTTTGAGAGACGATAAACCGAGCATTCGCATCACGCTGTGCCAATAACCGTGGCGCAGGAAATAACGGGGTGGGTGGTAACTGACGGGTGGACAACGGGTGCAAAGTATGCGTGATTACAAAGGGAAAATGTGAAAACAGCGAGATGGCTTAACTTTTACATTCAATGCGGTGTCACTAATATACATGTCTCCTGCCAGATGCATATATAGTTGCATCTTCTGAAAATTGTTCTTTTTAACATATCGTGACATTTAAACGTCGTTGACGCTGAATGGAACTAGTGCCAGGACCGATCCCTGAGCGATTCTGTCCGGGATAGGATAAACTTAAGAGTTTTTGCCTCCAACTGATATGAAGAATTTCCTATTTTTGAAGAAGCTTCCGATTACTTGGTTGTAAGATTTGCATGCCACACCTTATTACAGGCTTTCTCTATGTCTAGGAACACAGCCGCCGCGAAGATCCTACGGCTGAACACCTTCGACACCGGTGATTTGATAAATTGGCTTGTGCTGCCTACTCTATTTTAAAAGCCAAATTGTTCTTTCCCACTCGTCAGGATTTGTTTATTCGTTTTACGAGCGCTCGCTCCAGCACTTTGGATGCGGAAGGTAGTAGACTAACTCTACATCTACATCTGCATTCATACTCTGCAAATCACAAACATAGTGGGTGGCAGAGGGTGCTAAGCACCAAATCCTAAAGCCATGCATTCCAATCCCAAATAACACGAGGAAAGAAGGAGTACATAAAAGCAGCAGTACGGCATCTTATTTCTCGAATCGTATCCCTCTGGTTATTGCGACTTAAATAAGTTGGCGGAAGAAGTATTTCATTGTACTCATAATTTAAAGATTTTCACATATTCTCGTCTGTCTTCGAAACTGTCCCAGCCCAATTGGTTTATAGTTCGACGGGATTCACTGGTCTCTCCCGCGTTTCGGGATGGCCGAGACTTTGTCGGTTTTCCATGCCTCTGGGAAATACCGTTGTAATAAGGCGTTGCATATCCTGGTGAGAAGCACTATTCCCTTTCTTGGAAAGTTCTTCAGGTGATTGGGATACTTTTTCGATACCTAGGGCTTTATTTTTGTCCCATGTTTTGATGATGTTACGCATTTCGCCCGGTGTTGTTAGCTCTGGTTCGGCCTCTGGTGGCGTGTTCAAGATGTTCCGTGCCATATTAGTTGAGTTGTCGGCTGGACGGCCTTCCGTTTTGGATAGGTCGTAGGCTAGTTCAGAAGGTTGGCTGGCGAAGCTCGACCCAGTTGGTCCGGTGATCGCTATATTTGGCTCCCTTGGTTCATCGACGGCGCGCTGTTTGCCAGGTATCTCTATTATTCAATGTGAGGTCTGACATCCTGGCCTCCAATTTGTTCCACCAAGCGCCCTCCCAGTTGTCTCACCAGTTGTTAGTAACTCTGTCTTTCCCTGGAGATTGTAGATACTCTGCCGTAGTTTTCGGGTCATGTCTTTTAGGTATCGGAGATTCTCGATGCCAGGTAGCAGGTGTTTGGTGATTATTTTGATTATTTGTTGGGTCAACATTGTTGAGGCTCCCTTGTCTGCACCCAGTAACACAGGACTAAAGTGATTTATTGCTTGTTCAATCCCATTGTGTGTCGCAGGATTGTAGGTGGTATTAATTTCGTTATGAATTTTTCTGCTAAAATGGTTGCGATCAACGTCTTTGGTTTTTTTATCTTTGATATAGCGTAGAACCCAATTTCTTATTTGGTTGATGGCCTGATGTCAGATCATTATTGGTTTCTAATTTAATCCGGAGTATGATTTCCACCCTACAACCACATACCAGGACATGAAGTTGGAATTTTCTGTTGTGTGGTTTGTTTATAAAGGACTTGGGTCTAAGACTTGGATGCTGTCTATCTGCTCTCTCCAGAAGACATCCTCCTTTGGTTTGTTCCTTCTTGAATTCCATGCACAAACACACACACACACAGCACCATTCTATGCCTTTCCATATTGGGTATTAAAAATCTTTTGTTATGCGTAGTCCAGAGTGCAGAAACTAGGGATGTAACGGATATCCGCTTCCGCAAGTACGGAACTTTCGCGTGAAATCCTTCATCCGCTTTCGCAATTCTTAATGTGGATGCTTAGCGGATGTTTTGTTTACATTGCAAAGTATATAATTCTTTACTCTTTATACGAGATTCTGCTTAGCTAACAACAAAGTGGTAATAAATGAATGCAATTTTTCTCGGCGTTATTTATTTATAAACGTTTCTCAGGAAACAAAACGAGTAATATTATTATTGATGCACAATATTTCGGCGACATAAAACTCCGTCGCCATCTTCAGGTGCAGTTGTAAGTATTGAAGTCTGCCTTGAGCGTGTTGTTTGAAAACTGGCATGCCAACGACAGGTGTTGTTATGTTGTCAGCAGCATCTCAGACGTCATTAGACGCCCGCGGAACACAAAAAGCAGAGCGTTGGTGACGAGCAGCCTCAATTACAGGAATCCATGCTTCACTTATCATGGAACCCATTGTCCTACCACCACCAAAATTGAGAAACATTTTGTGCTCTCCAAAAGATGACCTTGCGCTTCGTACACCCGAAGTTTACTGCATCCCGTGTGAATGTGGAAAGAAATACATCGGCCAGACGATACGGTGTGTAAAACAACGTTGTTTGGAACACGCCCGACATGTTCGCCTGGGGCAAAAAGAGAAATCCGCAGTGGCGGAACATAGTTTGACAGAAGGACATGGTTTCGATTTCGAAGCGACTAAAGTGCTGACACGTGTGAGAGGCTTCTGGGACGGCGTCATTAAAGAAGCATTTGAAATTCGCCTCTCGTCTGATTTGGTAAACAGGGATTGTGGATTCCAGATAAGTGATGCATGGATTCCTGTAATTGAGGCTGCTCGTCACCAACGCTCTGCTTTTTGTGTTCCGCGGGCGTCTAATGACGTCTGAGATGCTGCTAGGAAACATAACAACGTCTGTCGTTGCCATGCCAGTTTACAAACAACACGCTCAAGGCAGACTTCAAGGCTTACAACTGCACCTGAAGATGGTGACGGAGTTTTATGTCGCCGAAATATTGTGCATCAATAATAATATTACTCGTTTTGTTTCCCGAGAAACGTTTATAAACAAAGTGGTTGTTGTTTTCTGACTTTCTTGCAATAAAACTAACAGTGAACTGAACGATGTTATTACCTAAGGTACCAGTTTGCAAGTTTGAACTTGCGTTTAAAGTGGCCTATTCACGGTCCAACTTATAGGACATCTGTGTAGAACTATGCGCTCACCCATTCACGCTAATAGAAGGGGTCCAGCAAAATGTTCCAAGCAGTCCTTTCCACTCGTACTTTCTCGCGGCACACCATGAGTCATTATCGCATACTGGTAGGATGTTTCTTCCAATAACTTCCTCCAATATCCATAGCTTTTTGGACAGCAAGGAACAGTTCTGGTTGCCTGGGAGTCCAAAAACATAAAACACGTCCATCAAGAGTTCTTTATCGAAAATCGGAGCTCGTAGGTTCTACAAGTTGTACTGTGAATTGAATGGGCCGCTAGAGCGGTGGAAAGGCGGGTGGCGGGCACGGAGATGTGCGGTGGCGTGGCCTTGTGCTCGACGCTTCAATTAGTCGAGCCGCGAACTCCGAAAAGTTCATATGACAAAGATTGTTTCGTTGACGCGTGTGTGGTTATGTAAATAATTTAATTCACTTCTGAAATCACCCCACGCTTTGTGCAGTTGAAAGATGAAGCTAAAAATAAATCACTGTGGCACCATTATATGGAAGTCGACGTTACTTACGAAAAACTGTAGAATTTGGCACAAAAAATATACTTATTTTGATTTTACATTTATGTTTGATAAAATATTAAAATATAAATAGTTATAAACTTATTTCGCCACCTTCTCATCCACTGATGTCAAGCATTGGACATCCGGATCAGCATCCACAAAGATGACTGCCATCTTTTTTTTTTTTTTTTTTTTACAATCCCATTAGAAGCGGTACCTGGAATCGAGCAGCGTATGGATCCAATCTCAGTGTGCGCCTGCTATACGCAATTCTATTGTTACGAAATTCTGATTTGTGCAATTACTTTGGGCAGCCTCTCTTGTTTTATTGTTAACGGCGAATACTCGGGCGCAGGGGCGTAGCTACCATAGGGCTAGGCGGTGCAGTGCACCGGGGCCCCTACGCTCAGGGGGACCCCAAGCGCAGTTCAGAGGCCCACGGGCCTTCACGGCAAACTGGTGACCTCTCACTAACTCACTAAGGGCACTCACTGCTCAGGGGGCCCAAACCACAACTCAGGGGCCCTCAGCCTCAGCTCAGGGGGCCCCTACCAGCAACACAAAACAAAAAAATGGTCGCCCATCTGGGCTGAGGGCCCAAAATAAATTTTTTGCACCGGGCCCCCTTGTTGACCTAGCTACGCCACTGCTCGGGCGCGGTACAGGAGCGGAACGTCAAACTTCTCGACAGGTGGTGTTGGGTGGAGGAGAGGGCCTTCGTTACTGAGCTATACCACAGTAACAAGCAGACAGTGTCCTCGTCAGGAGTCTTTTAATCAAGGCTCTCGACGGCGCATCCTCTCCTCATTCAGCGCAGCAACAAGCTGGTTCGATGCGTCCTCCACAATAAATAAACAGAACATCGTTAGCGCAGCGACGAGCAGCCGTATTCTCACAAATTGGGAGCCGAACACAAAGGCGTCTGTCTGCATGTTGACATAGACCTTGACTCGGATAGGAAATGTCGCCCTAAAGGACGTCTCTGAATATTCGGCAGAGTTTGGCTACTCAGCAAGTGCTTATTTTCACTGGTGTGCCATCTATATCACATCTTATCCATCCCCAAATTTTATAGCTTAGTTTAACTTTCGGTGGAAATTCATAATTGCGTTAGACAAATTTTTACGTAAATCTTCACGTACCACCTACTTGTCGTGCACAGTTATATCTCATTACTCGTACGCTACGACGATTGGGGTAGTTGCCACTCTACGATTTTTTGTAAATTTTAAAATAGGACAAAATTATTTTTCAACCGACGACATAAAAATTATGTTAATTTTTTATGAATACAGAATAATTCCGGTAGAAATAATTGTATAGACTGAGCGCGAAGGTATGTAGAGATTTCAACCAATAGTAAAAGGAAAATGTTTGGAAGTTTTGTTTGCAAAATCTTTATTAAAGAGCCTAGTTTGTACCGCATTTCTACAGTTCAGCATAGGAAAATATGTATATAGCTCATTTGCCCTGGCGGAAGCGGAACGGTAAAATTTTTGGTAATTTTTTGTCTCGCGTTTTAAAGATACACTATCTCAAATATGAAAATACCATCTGTCGACTACTTTAAACTTTAATATAACCCACACCCCCACAGTTACCGACATACAACCACCATAGTGCACGATGGGAGACTTGAGTCTACTACCACACACAACCACCAGTGATCTGTGGTATTTAATTGTGTTTGCAAAGTGAAATATAAGGACGCACACGTATTTCGTCGAAATAACAAAATACACTTGGTGGACCACTTTGAACCATCATGTATCCCACACCCCCACAGTTACCGACATGCAACCACCATAGTGCACGATGGGAGACTTTAGGCTACTACCACACACAAACACCAGTGGTCTGCGCTATGTAATTGTGTTTGCAAAGTGAAATATAAGGTCGAAATATGAAAATGTGACACGTCGATCTTTTTCAACCACCATATCCCCCACAGCTACCGACATTCGTCCAACGTTGTACACGATGTAAACTCCATGCTACAACCACACAGAAACACCAGTGGTCAGCGCTGGGTAGTAGAAGCTGCACAGTGAAGTATGGCGACACAACCGTCTATTTTCTTATATATTGTCATTCTGTCTGCGCATGACGCAAATATTAATGAACGAGATTCTACCAAATTTAACATGGCTTACGTCATCAGGTAACATGAGAGATACCTTCGATGCTGGTTGGTACCAAGGGCGAAACTTCATATTTAATAATTTTTCTATCTCTACGCACTGATCAAGCAAAACCAACTAGTGTAAGCCAGTGACCGTCACGGGTCTAGAACAGTTCCAATTTTTAGGGCCATAGATTATAACAGGTTGACCTGATCTCACCAAATATGAACCTGACCTGTATTTCATACTTAGGGTGAATAAAATCTCATGAGCTTTAAGAACTCAGAAGTATTAACAAACGCAGTATTAAACACGGACAGGTAAGATCGCTGTATTGTATAATTGTTTCAAAGGTAGTAGACTCGAGCTTGTTAAAATACAAACTTGACTTGGATTTGACCCTTAAAGTTCATTCTGCAAAATTTTAAAAATAATCCTATTAGTTTCACGTTGATATTTTATTGAGACTGGGCAAGCACTCATAATGTAATCGAAATTAACACACATTCCATATTATTCAACAGTTAAGCAACTCAGAAGAAATGAATTGCCACAATAGCTGATTCGTTAACCTAAAATCACTTAATAACTCTCGTACAGCGAACATGAATGAAGACCATCAACGAAAGTGATCAGTAAAATACGTAAAAAGCAAATAAACCGTAATGCATAAACTTCGGACAAGCGACAACATTAGCGAAAGTTTTAATTAAATTGAATTTTAGCCTAATCCGGAATGGCAATTGGCATTCGTGGTTACAACAAAGACCATGAATAATTTAATTTATTTTAAGTTTTTTAAGTTGCTTTCATTAGCAACATGTTACTGAAAATCAGATCCACGTTTTTTCAGCCGAAAAAATTATCATTTTGTTTTTAACTATGAAATGGTACGAAAACCAAACTTAATGAATGTATTAATTTGGTAGCAGTTACTTAGCTATTAAATTGTGGTCACAACCTCGAATTTCTTGTAATGATACCTCTGGCCGCTGCTAATTTGCGAGTGAAGGCTGATGCGCTTACGTCACTGTTCTCCAGCCAATAGCTATCGAGGAGAATGAGTGAGTGAGCTTAGGAAATTATATAGTAGATAGTGATACCTTTTCATACGTTATGTTTCGATGTGACATCGATACTGAGAAATAAAAAATAAAAGCATCCTCTGGTTTAATGTTTCCGCCTAGCTGTTAGCCTTGGGCTAATTACGCCATAAACATAGGGTTGTTATTGTTAGGGTTTATGTTTATTTGACTTATATACAAATTTTGGTATTATCTACATATTTGCATATGGTATTGACAACTTTGGTGCAGGGAGTTGCTAAGTTGATCATTAGAGATATTATATCAGTAATTTTTAGCTGTTTTTCAATCAGCTCCTTTCTCATGTCTCTGTAAGTTTTGCATCTAAGTAAGACGTGATATATATCTTCCAGTTCACCACATCTATCACAATTTGGTGACTCTACAACGTTCATGATATGCTTCTTATCCTTTAAAAGGGAGTGTCCTGTACGTAACCTGTTGAATAATGTAATCTTCCTTCTGCTCAGTTCTTTGGTCTCGTACCATGGCGTTCTCTCGATTCTGTTGCAAATGGCCCGATGCCACAATCCCTTGGAATCCTTGTTGATTTGCCATTTCATTTCCCATTCTTTCAGTGTTATGGTCCGCGCAGTGTGTCTAAGGTCAGTGAACGGTATTGCGACGTCCTCCTTTTGTGCTGCAACTAATTGTTCTTTGGCTGCCTTATCGGATCTTTCATTTCCCTGTATACCCACGTGGCTTGGTACCCATTGTAATTGTAGGTCTATCCCTTTATCTATTGTCTTCGTTATTTCTCTAGCCACTTGATAGGCTATGTAGTTTTCTTCATTGCCTTTAGGGATTGCTAATATTGCCTGCAAGGCGCTTCTCGAGTCTGAACATATTACTGCTTTCTTTTTCTCTGTACTTTGAACATATTGTATTCCTTTGAGGATGGCGAACAGTTCTGCAGAAAAGGTCGAGAATTGGTTCGGCAATCGAAACGCTTCTACGACGTCGCTTCTAGGTTCCACATATGCAGCTGCACATGCCTCTTCCCCCGCCTTGGATCCGTCCGTGAAGATTTGACACCAGTCTTTCCACTTTGTATTGATTGTTTCAATCGTCCTTTGTTTCGCTTCTTCCTGATTCCAGAATTTTCTTTCGAGCTGCTCTGATGTGATGTACAGGTACACATGTGAAGCTAAATCCACTTTTTGCCAAGGTTGCTTTTCCGAGTAAAGGTCGTTGTTTTCTGCCGTATGGATATTCCACTTACTAGTTAGCTGTCTGTATGTTACTAGTCTTGGCATTCTGTGAGGGTCTGGAGGTTTGCTTCGAATCTCGTGGGCTAATATCTGAACTTTTCTCAACAGTGGGTGTTCTTTTTTGGAGCTTACCCTTAACCAGAAGTTCAACCCTATTTTCTTTCTGCGTATATGTAGCGGCGGGGTTATTGTCTCTGCTTCCATTGCCGCTATTGGAGTGGTCTTAATGAAGCCTCCTATTATCCTCAGTACCGCTGCCTGCAGTGAATCAAGTTTCGCCTGTAGGGTTTTGCAAGCATTATCGTACAGAAAGCTTCCATAGTCCAGTCTGCTTCTAACTACGCTGTAGTACACATTGCGCAATGGGCGAGGATCCGCTCCCCAGTTCATTGAAGCAACTACTTTCATTGTATTGATCCGCGTTAGAGATGACGCTCTCAGATCCATTATGTGTTTTCTCCACGTAAGCTTTGAGTCTAGCCATATTCCAAGAAATTTGATTTCCTTCACCAACTCCATCCCAATACCGTTTAGAGTTATTTTAAGCTCATTTTCTTCATAATGTCTATGGGTAAATATACATATTTTACTTTTTTGTATTGTCATGTCTAATCCTTTCTCTCTCAGCTTTTCAAGGATTGCTGTAACTGCGGCTTGTAGTATTACTCTTGCCTTTTCTTTGTCGGGATGGGAGACATATATCACAAAATCATCCGCATACTGAAGGAAGGTCACCATTCCTGGTAGCTCGGTGAACAGCTTAGCCGAGTATATATTGAAGAGGGTCGGACTCATTGGGTCGCCCTGTGGAATTCCCTGGTAGACGTGTCGTTCAAATCTCTTTCCTTCTGCTGTGTATATTATATTCACTCTGTGACCCAGGTAATTGCAACACCAAGATATGAGTTTATTATGTAGCTTCATCTCTTCCATGGCTTCCTGTAATATATTGATCTGTATGTTATTGTATGCGTCTTTTATGTCCAGGAACGCAGCTAGGAGATAGTTGTTTCTGACAAAATTTAATTGGATATCCGTAACTAGTGTGCTGATGACATCCATTGTGCTGCACCCCTTCCGAAATCCCATGGTGCGGTGATCGAGGTTTCGATGGTGTTCTACATGCCATTCCATCCTGTTCTTTATCATTGTGCTCATTAATTTAGCCATGCACGGGATTAGTGATATGGGCCGATATGCCGATGCATCATTCTTGTCCCTATTGGGTTTCGGCACTGGGACAATTACTACATTTCTCCATTGTTCCGGCACGTAAGATCTGTTTATCATTTCGTTGAATAGGTTCAGAATTTTATGTTTAGCATTTTGTGGCATGTTGTCTATCATTGAATATGTGATACTATCCATTCCTGGAGCTGTATCCCTCTTTTTAATGGCACTTTCAAGCTCAGACATGCTGAAGAATTCGTTATTTGAGATGTTGTAGTTTTCTTTAGGGTGCTGCTGATCATTCCATACCGTATTCCCGGGAACAAATGCAGGTGCCGTTAATTCTAAAAATTGTTCCGCCAGCTTGTCGTCTGTGTAGATGATGTTTTGGGAAGATCTCTTGTCGTTGAACCATCGTAGCTTCTTCCACATTTCTGGCGTCGAAGTGCCATATTTGATGCTGGAGCAGAAGGTTTTCCATCCTTCTCTTTTGGTTTTTCTGATAGTGTTTCTGGCCTCTGCTGTTGTTTGTCTAAGTATCCTAAAATTCTGGAATGTCGAGTCTTTTCTATACATTTTGGTTGCAAGGCGTCGTCTCGCTACTGCTCTAGCGCATTCACTGGTCCACCAGGGTTTTCTATTAATCTTGCTTTCCTCGTTTACTTTATATTCCGGGATGCATTCTTCTGCCGTTTTAGTTATTATCTCTTCCAATTCATTGTATCGTTGTTGAAGGTTGCCTGTGTTTGAGCTTAAGTGCTCTATTCTTGTACTGATTCTTTCTTGGTATAAGTTCCAGTTAGCTCTACTGCAGATCCAGCGCCTCTTTGATGTGCTTAACTTCGTTTTCGCCACGGAATCCAACGTGATTTTCAGTATCAGATGATCACTACCTAATGAGTCCTGTAGCATCTCCCATTTAGTCCTGGTGCTCAGGCATGCCGCAATTAGTGAGATGTCGGGTGACGAGTTCCTTTGGAATGGCGTCCCTAGTCGCGTTCCGTGTTTGTTGTTCAGCACGGTAAGTGATGACGAGGTTATCGCCGACGCCAGTTCTTCACCTTGCTGATCCCGCTGTCTTTCCTGCCACATCGGGTGGTGCGCATTAAAATCCCCTCCCACGAAGCTTTTGGGTGGTATCTGATCAAATAGAGCTTCCCAGTCCTCTTCCTTCATGTTAACTTGAGGAGGTTTGTAAACAACAGTAACATTTTCTATCGGATCTTTCTGTTTCAGGTCGACGGATAGCACTTCTAAATTAGCAGACGGCTCTACTATGTCTCTGATGTTGCTCTTCACATCATTTCTGACAAGTATGGCTACTCCTCCAAATCTGTCACCCCTATCTTTCCTATGGATGTTGTAGTTTTTATGCTTTATGTTAATATTATCATATAGCCAAGTTTCGGTGATCAATAGGGCGTGGGGAGCATGTTCCTCAATAACTCTCTGTAATTCATTCCATTTGGGTACCAGGCTTCTGGCATTCCATTGTAGAATTGTAAGTTTAGCCCTTTTATCCATTATTATCTGCAGCATCGCCTATCTCCATTGTGTTTTCACTGTCTCCCATTTGCTTTATTTCTTGCATGACCATCTTAGTGGATTCTTCCTGAATTTTTTCTATCACTTCCTTGGGGATGTTTCTATTTAATTGTTGCATAATGACTTTGGTCACAATTTTCACAATGATGCTAATACTTTCGACATTCGTTTCCTTGTTATCATGCTCCGCCATCTGATCTGTACTTGTTTCTCTTCTTACCGCAGGTAATCTTCTTTCATGTATCTCCTTATATTGGTTGGTCTTTTCTCCCATTGCAGCTGCACTAAAGGTTTTGGACTGTATGGGGGGAAATTCTTTTGGGTTGTGTTCATATCCTGCCCTGGCTGGTGTTTTACTGCCAATTGCCTGTGTCTGCTTTCGCTCCTCTTCTCGTTTCCTTATTGGACATGCTCTGTCGTTTGCTTTGTGGTCTCCACCACAATTCGCGCACTTAACTTCTTCCTTGTTACAGCAGGTTGCATTGTGCTCCTCTCCGCATTTAGTGCACCTTTCTTTCCCTCTACAGTTGGAGGAGATGTGACCAAATCTTTGGCATTTAAAGCACTGCGTCACTGGATACACGTATGGAGTAACCTTGAATCTGAGATAGTAGATTTCTACTTCTTCCGGAAGAAACTGGCTTTCAAACGTGAGTAGAACCGTTTGTAATGGTTTTCTTTCTATTTTTCCGTCCAAATGTATACTTTTCATGAATCTTCTTACGCCTACTATGGGAGCGGAAGCTTTAACATTTCTTATCAGCTCTTCCTCATTCAAGTCTGTAGGGACGTACTTGATTACACCTTTGCACTCTACCCTGCTTGCAGGGATATAAGCCTTTAGTCTTAGTGACTGTAAGAAGACATCATTTCCAACGAAGTTGTTTGCCGCCTCAGCTTTAGTAAATTCCAGCATCATCCGATTTTTTCCCTGTTGGTTGATCCGCTGAAGACCATTAATCTTGTTATAGAGTATTTTGCCTAGTTGTATAGGGTGAGGCAGTTGGCTGTTCATCTCTGATTCGATTGATACTAGATATGGTCCCTGTGAGTGCCGGTTATACAGTCTGAAACGTTTCAGTGGTGCTGTGTTATTTTCCTTTTGTCCTTCTTGACTTGATCGTGTTGGGTTCAGTTGGTCATTTGTTGATCTGCTCGCAGTCTCTGTGACGTGATATGTCAGCTGCTGCGAAGGTGTTGTCTGCTTTATAGTTTGATCCTTGTTCAACTTAGGCACTATTTCTGTTGTATCGAAATCTTCTTTGTTGCTTATAGGTATACTTCTTTTCCAGGTAGCTCTTCTTTTCTTTCTAAGATTGTATTTAACTTCTTCTTCACTGTCCTCATTGTGTTCTTCTATTTTCTTTTTTGTTGTCTCTGACATGTCTTGTTCTGCTTGATAAATGAATGGTTCATTCCTCTCCTCTGCAGCTTTGGCAGTAGCACCGCCACTCGCTTCCGCCATCCTGCTTCCTTCACGATCTTTAAAGTTTCGGATAGATTGATGTGTATCCGAGGTACACTCGCTTCCTTCGAGTTAATTTAGCAGATACTTTGTATTCTAATGCTATGTCCACTACGTCTGGTTTTCACTAATATACACACTCGGCGCAAATGCCGCACACTGTTGTAGTCCCGCTTCACTAACAACCACACACGTAAACAGGAAAGGCTCACTCTCGGCTGTACACTAGTTCCGCATGCGCTCGTAGCTGAAGCTAAACTGCCGCCGGGTGAGCTATAGAGCTCTGTAAGTTATTAGTTTATCTTTTCGCACCTGCAGCGCTACAATTGTTAACTTCCGGTTGTACACATTGCGTTTGTTTTTGTATATGACAGAGTGTGTTTACAAGGACTTAACAGTGAAAGAGTAGGAGGAGCTACTATTTTAAAGGCGGAGCACGTGATCTGTCAAAATGCACTAAGCAAGAATTGATGAACAGGTAAGAATTCACTGCATCAAATTGAATTAAGCCTTGGAAGTAGCGTTTAATTTGAGCCTCTTGCCGGCATTTCGCTCTTCGTTTTGAATTGTTTGAAATTATTTTAAAACTATAAATCTCTGCTTTAAGTCCAAAGTGTTCTTATAACTGTTGAGTTTTTGTGCTGACAGATTATGTAGGAGGAAAGAACTCCTGATCATAAATCAAACATTATCTGAAGTTCATCTTCTGTGTGCTAATATCGCCAAAATTGATTTAACGAATCGCGTTCCGATCCTAAAAATAAATTTTCGATTTTTTACGAAGATAATATTAGCCATTAGACTCTTTACTACTTTTGTTGAGTTTAAAAGATCAGTGTTGCTCGTCGTAAGTAAAATATAGGTCGATTAACGGCATATTTAGCCTTGAAACCGCCTTTTTTTTTTAAACTTGCTGTAATATGTTGTTCACATTTTCGATTGTTCAACACCCGAGAAAAATCTTAACTGCAACTTGCTTTGTCATTGCCTACTTAAAAAATTCGAGTCGAAACCATTGTCTTGACCAACGTATTTAATACTTTTTTGTGAGTTAAATATATTTTCAGTCGATCCAAAGTATTTTTAATGGTTAATTCTGTCACAGAACGATGCAGAAAAGAGGTAAACAATCCACAGCAAATCAAAATTATGTTGCCGCAATGAAACCATAGCCTTTTCATCTCAACATATCCCTTATAACCCACTTCCTCAATTATCTGCTTCATATATTCTAATCTCTGTATTCCTCTGCAGTTCTTACATTCGACTGTTCCTTCCACTAACAAATTAACCAATCCAGCATGTCTCAAAATATGACCTACCAGCCTGTCTCTTCTTTCTGTCTCTTCCACAAACTTCTTACCTCGTCCATCATTTCCAAAACTCGTTTGTATCGTCCACTTAATTTTTAGCATCCTTCTGTAGCACCACATTTCAAATGCTTCAATGTTCTTTCTGTTTGATATTCCTATAGTCCATGTTTCGCTACCATAAAGTGCTGTGCTCCACACATAGAGATTAGATATTTGAAGGTTTCTCTTTTACATGAAGGCTCTTTTCGCTACTGCTATTCTGCTTTGAACATCATTCCTGCTTCGGCTATCAGTTGTAATTTTACTTCCTAAGTAACAAAATTTACTAACTTCTGCTATTGCTTGTTACTCTATTTATATATTTAATTTACTAGTATTGGTATCATTTCTGCTACATTTCATCACTTTTGTCTTGTTTTGGTTTATATTTAGTCCAAAATCTTCCTTCAGTATATTGTTCATGATATTCAATAATTTCTCAATATCCTCAACCTGTTCTGCTAAGAAAGCAATGTCATCCGCAAATCGTAGCATACTGATTTTATCTCCTTGAACATTTATGCCACATTCAAAACTGTCTTTTACTTCCTTTATTGCTTCTTCTACATACGAGTTGAATTTTATCAGGGATGGACTACAACCTTATCTTACACCCTTTTTAACTGATGCATGATTCTCTAATTTTATTATAGCTACTTGATTCTTATAAATATTATAAAGTATCCTTCAATTTCGGTATTTTAGACCCGACTTCTTTAAAATTTTGAACATCTTGTCCCACCTTACATTATCAAAAGCTTTTTCTAAGTCAACAAATGCCATAAAAGTATCTTTGTTTTTCTTAATCCGTCCTTCAAATATTAATGTTAACGCCAGAATTGCTTCTCTAGTACCGCGGTGTTTTCTGAACCCAAAATGATCTTCAGCCCTTCTACTACACTTTCCATTCTTCTGTATATTTTTCTGGTCAGTAATTTTGAGGCATGTGGTGTTAGACAGATAGTGCGAAAATTCTCACATTTGTCAGCTTGTGCTTTCTCTGGCCTCTACGTACATAGAATAAAAGCATCCTATTTGTACACACGTCAGGCAATACTAATTCCAGTATTGCTTAAGGGCTGCCTTGTGAACAGTATTGAAATTAGCCTGTGGCTCATCCACAACCGTAAGATCTTTTCCCACGTAATGACAGTTTTAAGCAAATGATTCGCACAAACGTGTTTAAGACGTTCATTCGGGCAGAATTGTGAAGTATAGTAGGAGATCTAAGAAGAAGGTATAAACAGCGCTGTTCCTCTTTCGACAGCGCTAATCTCCCACCTCCCCCGGTCGGTTGGGATGTCTGTCGAACTTTTTAGAAAGTTGTGTTAGTTTCCGAAAAGTCTGCGGAGAAACTGATAAATGTGTTTAACTGAGCGACTGAGATTTACTGTCGGGGCAAATCATCCTCAATGTCACAGAGCAAAGCCGGGTCCTCTGTTAGTTTAGTGTAAATATCATTTATTTTTCCAATTACCAGTAATAATATTTTTATTTTTAATCTACCATCATTCCTATTACATCTGATACCATTTCTACAAGATGTGATCACTTTTGTGTTGTTTTGGCTTATATTTCATACGAATCCTTCTCTCCATGTTTTGCTTTCCTGAGTGTAAGTATTGCCGTCCGCGTTAATCGCTGTTGTGATATGTAAGGTGTAACATATGCTACCACCCCAATTGTACAGTAAATAGTTTTATAATTATTATTTCTTATTAAAGCTGTGGTCAATGCATAATATTAATAAAATACAATGATATGTATAATGTAATTCCAAAGGCTGGTAATCTTTATCGTCAAGGGGAATTTTTAAGTTACATTCGTAAAACAGTAATATTAAAATCTCTGGTCTGCTAGCCCGGCCAGAGAGAGAGTTTAAGTCGCGCTCTGTGAGACTGAGGTCGTATATCGCTGACGATACATAAAGCGCGCACTGTATGCGATGAATGCTGCGGCATTAGTTATTCTTGATAGTCATTCATGTTTTGGGGGTGTATGTTTAATGCTACTGCTTGACCTTAAAAGCCAATCGTAGAGAAATTTTCATCAGTGCATTAATCATTAATTAGAAGTATTCACCTGCTCTCGTGTTATATTGTACGGTTTATTATATCGTAATCTCCATACTACGTGCCCCGTCGAGAGATGGTGTTTAAGGGCAAAAATACCGTCCAAAGACTCGCAGTCGCCAGTAATTGAGTAGTTTATATCAGGCGACTCTCTGCTGAAGCAGGTAATTAATAATTAATGTGAGGTTAGAGAGATCAAAGAATGGAGGCGCGGATCCTATTGCTCCCAAACGACACTAAGCGACATCATTCGACGAACCAACCATCGTCAGCAGACTGGCGATACGCTCAACCTGTACGCTCTATGCAGGCACGAAGGAATTCAACGCCTCATAAAGGAGCGTCCACAAACTACGTGCTTCGGTCTAGTGGAGGGGAGAGGTTGACTGGAAGGCTACGCTGGTCTACGTGGGGGAAGGGGGGGTGAGAGCCAAGCCACGTAGCTTTCCATTCACATTATTTGTCACAGTTAAAATGAGATACAGAACACACAACAGCATGTGAATATTTATTTCCATCATTTAATTATCTCCGTATGTTATTAACAACAGTCTGATAAAACGAAACAGCACAAAATGTCTTCTGCAATCAATAGAAAAAAAAAAGACACGTGTAAGGGGGGGTTAGGGGGAATAGAGGCAAAAGCCACGTTGGGCTACATGGGGCGGGAGAGGGGTTCACAGGAGGCCAGAATGGAGCCACGTGGTTAATGTACCCTCCCTAAGCAGTCACTGCACACCACAACCTTCCTGCCCTAAGTAAGTAGCGGTGGGAATGTCTTCCAATAGTCGGCAGTCAACTCTTTGAAAGAGCCGGACGCTGTCACGATAGTTCAGCGGGGCGGGCACAAGATGTCGTCTAAATTGTGGCATACCATTTTCCAGGATTTTCTATGCTTTTTATTCATTCTTTAGAGGGAAACCAGCCTCCTCCAAAACTCCTCAACCTGAAGGACTCTTCCGTCAGGATTAGTACAGTCAGCCGAAAAGCCCTAGTTTTAAGGCACCAGAATCCTGCGATTTATGCTTTCCCGACCGCTTCATTACAATTGAAGGACCTCGCTATTTTCGCCTTCGTGGACGTGGGAGTAAACTTGTTGGCAGAGACACTGAGGGGTCGTTCAGGTATTTCTCCAGATTCTACAGTCCTGCCTTACCATACACGGAACAGGACCTTTGCGGCAATGACACCCTTCGGCCCTCCTAAAAATGTTCGGTGTTTACAATTCATTTAGAATTAGTATTTTTATTACTGTTTATTTCACTATTCAGTTACACTATTCTGAGACTAATGCGCGATACATGGTTCGTCATGCTGTGATTTCCTTAGCTGTATTCAGGCGCTAATATATATGTACCCAGCAGACCGTTTGGTCCAGGACATTCGGGACGCCCTCCTTTCCCTCCAATTTTATGGAAACGAGGTTTTATTCTGCTTGTTACCCGGCCATGTGGTAATCAAGGGGAACGAGGCAGCTGATGAAGCTGCTAAGTTAGCCTGCGACAAGGTCGGAATAGACTTTGCTCCGATCCCAAAGTCTGATCTTGCATCGGCGGTTAAAAGATGTGTTTCTGACGTTTGGCAGAGGCAGTGGGTGGAGGTAGAGCATAATAAGCTCCGGCTGGTCAAACCGACCGTTCAGCCGTGGAGCAGCTCCTTCCAGTGGGCGAGGAGGGATGAGGTTGTCCTTACTCGCCTCCGTATAGCGCACTGTCCTCTGACACACAGCTTTCTTCTCCGCCGAGAAGACCCACCCGAATGTGGCACAACTTTGGCGGTGTGCCACATTTTAACTGATAACCATTTATTTATCGATTCAAGGGCAGACGTTACCCTGGCCAATGACCTGTCCCTGATTTTAAACAATGGCAGTGACAACGTGGCGAAGATCTTAAAATTTTGTAGGTTGGGTGATCGTGCCCCTAAAATTTTGGGCAGATAGGCGTAGATTTTAGAATGGATTGGTGGTCTCTTTACTTCCACCAATCCAAGAACTGCGTTAGCTCTTAGAGTTTTTAGTGTGCTGTGTTAAGTTTTGTGGTTTATATCTAGCTGACTGGCTGGTCCTTTTACAGCCAGCCAGTCAGTTATCCGGAAAGTCGTTTGTGACACCAGATTGGACCTCTTACGTCCACTGTGAGCGCGGTGTGTGTTTTACCATGGCCCGTTTACAGCGTTTGTTTTAGTATTTTACATTATATCCCTGTGTGTATGGCCGACCTCTTTACAGTAGACCATGCAGGCAGTAACTGAATTCAGTTTTTACCCACGTTGTCACACCAGGGTATAGTCAGGGCGCTAATAACCCAGACGTCGACACGCCCTAACACAACAACAACACCACTATTCTGACTGTGCCCGCGCTGTGTTGCAGGTGAACGGCAAGTGGGGTCTGCCCGCCTTCGTGTGCGACTTCTACATCGCCATGGACGTCACGTGCAGCACGTCGTCGATCTTCAACCTGGTCGCCATCAGCATCGACAGGTAGGCGGAGCAAAGTAGTGCTTAGGCAGCTAGTCCGCTGGCGCCGACTTCTTCCGACCGACTGTTCGGCCCAATATAACCGAATATCACCGACCAATCACGTGACAGGTAAAGGCATTGTCACGCGTCCACTGGACACGACCTGCTCCGCCGAATAGGGCCGAGTGATGGGCCGATCCACATTGGAATGCGAGTAGTCGGACGTTTTCGGCCGAATGGCAAATTCATGTTGCGCTCCTAATAAACAAGTCTTCATATTTTATCTTTTATTTTATCTTGGTTTGTATTTTTTAATACTCTATCATACACTGTGGTGATACGTAGTCAATATATATATATATATATATATATATATATATATATATATTAATTATTTACCAAAAGGATAATTACTACAAGTGCGTCTAAGCAGTTATAGTAATTATGTTATTAAAAATTTGTACAGTAAAGATAATTGCTTGAATTTGGAACTGGAATATTCTCAAACGATTATGACATATCATTCCTGTTGGAGCCGCATTTAGGCATAGGCTATATAGGCTTACAGGCTTACAAAATATGAGCCCGCATCAAATAAACAAAAATTGGCATTTTTCATACATTTCTTCTTTTTGTATCTCTCTTTTTTTGTATGTTCATTTATTTTTAAAAACTGAAATATTGACATGTGCGAAATTGGCAGTATGGTCATAACTCTCAACTTCACATTCTGTTTCTTCTATAATTGTTCAGAGCGATGTTAAGATAATTTTATTGAATATCTTAATGATTTTCAATTGTTTTCATTTTATCTCAACAACTCTATAATCTTCTAGATACGATATAGTAAAATATTCTACAATTAAATAATAAATTTCAAATGTTTAGTTTAGAATTTTCGTAACAGAATAACTACAAAATGCGAGGTTGAATTTCGCAATATTTGTGGGGTAGGGCGCGCATCACAGGTTCAGACCAAATTCGCCCCTGACTCTTGTAATATTTCGCGAGGACAAAATGAAGTCTATTTTTATGAAATGTAAGTCACTATGCATACAAACACCCCTTTCTCTTGGTGTTGAAGCTACTGACGGATCGGCAATGTGTGTGGGACGTTATTCTGCTGCAGTGGACGAGGTTAATCGCACGAACTGGTCGGCCGTCAAATCGGGTTCCAGTGGAGGCCCGCCCTAAAGACTCCGGGACTCGAGCCAGATATCGTCGAGTCTCAATCTCTCGACTGGTAACAATTTCTCCCTGTCGTGAGCGTTTTTCTCCATATGCTTATGGCTTGTGAACACCGTATGATTTAACCAATCATTCGACGTCACTGAAATTAAACCACATGCTAAATATCGACAGAAAGTAATAACAGCGGAAATTTAAATAATTTGTAATATCCACAATATGTTGTCTTATGCTTGATAACAAACAATTTGTTTGCCTTCTGTTAAACAGCAGTACGGAACCACGCTTATGTGAACAAAACTAAACAGGAGAAAACTCGGAATGTAACGCAATGAAATTATGGGAATGAGAATACAAAAGCAAACTAGTATTTTTTCCATGTACCACCTTCTCCTCTAAATGACCCATAAGGTAGTAGTGATTCATTTTAGTAGTAAACCTGTGGTATTATCGTGAGAGCGTCTTACCTCGTGATAACATTTCTATCTCACCATACTCGTTTCTAGAAACCGGATTATATACATTTACATGTTTGCATATGCATTTGCGTGTTAAGCTCATTTCCACTGATTATTGAATATTCTACCTAAAACCTAGTGATGATGCATATTTCAGTTACATTTACAATATTTTTCGGTAGTGTACCTAGTTAATAAATAAAATCTTACGTTGTAGCCGGCAAAACAGACTAGCAGCACAGCTCTTAGTCTACGACGACTCGCTGAAGAACTACGACCCACGTCTGGGAATGTAAACAAACTGATTTCATCAACAAATAAAGAGTTTCTTAAGGCACGTTCCCGTAATAATGAGAATATTAAAAATTTCAAATTTGTCTTTACCTCCGGAACCAGTGGTAACTCAATGGGCGACGTGGGTTGAAGCTGTACTGTTTTACAACGAACATTTCGAGGCCGTTAAAGGTGTAGTAAACGACTTTGATAATGGAGAGACTATTACAGTTTGCCAGTACAAGGACCATTTAAAAATTATAGTATTAAAACCATAGCTGTGATAAGCATTTGTTTTTCCCACATACGCGCTGGTATTAAAAAGCTGGAAACTCAAGGTTTGACGTTGACTTAATCAATTCGGTTAATGAATAAAATCCGCCAAATCAACTCCGCATTGCAGGAGGTATTCCTATATACACGTAAAGTTTGAAAATATTTTGAACAATAACTCAGATTTTGAAGCTTTGTGCCAAATTGATAGCTTTAGTAATGGGACGGCTGAACTTTTTCTAGAGACAATGACTGCTAACACAGCTTCCAATTTCAGATACTACACAGTTACATCGGCGAATGTGGAATGGTCCATATCCACTTATGAAATATCTTGAGAGATCGAAGAAACCATCTTACTATTGAATTTTTGGAACAGTTCCCAATTGTTTACGTTTGCAAAAGTAAAAAAAGGGTTAAATAATTGTTAATTATCGAATTTATAAATATGTTATTCAACTACTTTGATTTTCATGCTGATTATGAAATAAAAAATCTAAAAATTACTATTTTTATACTATATAATGTTGCATATTTTAAGCATTTTTCAAGCATATTTCCATGAATATTTCTAGCTTTTGTGTTGCATATTATCCTGTCTCTACTCACTACAAACCAGGTGCTTGGTTATCTGTTCGCCTGGTTCCGTATAGCGGTCTGGTGGCTGAGTGGAGACCAGGTCCGCGGTTCGAATCCCTGACCCGGTGGTGATTTTCAGAGGACCCTAACCAGGCCTTCACTTCTGACACGGCATCTACGCCAGAACACTTCCACGGTTCGGATTTCACGCTAAATTACAAACCCCCTACATCAGAGGCGCATGCGATACAAATAGAAATGTTTTGTAACTCGTTGGGTGAACCCTTTGGGAATATTCCGGCCAATAATGCCATACGCATTTTCCTACATAGCACCTTAGTTACTTATTTTACTTTGAATAAGATTCATATTTTCTTGTATCAATTTTAATGTGTTGATAAGCCGATTCTATGTTAGTTATACTTTAAGTAGCCTCATAGTCCGCCAAAATGACAGGTTTAACGCAATGTTCTGACAATTCATTTCCCTGCGGTTGCCTAAGAAAATAGAATTGTTGCTATGTAATGGTCACAACCTTATTTTGTAATTTGTACATATTTCGATTGCAGTAAACACCTCGATACACATGGAAGTTCTACTTAATTAATGATGTCAGTATTAGGGAACCAATTAAATTAAAACTAAATTAGGAATCCTAAAATCTTATGCTATAGTGCGTGATATTGGTTTTTATTCCTGGTCCGGGTCTCTTTCAGCACGATAAATACGGAAATACTTATATCCGTATAAAAATACCGTAACTTTATTAATCTGAAGCTTATGAAAGCAGCTTAAATTATTTGTAAAAAAATTCATCGTGATTTAGTGTCTCAAAAATTGTGTGAGTTGGTTGGTCCTATCTGAATTTCGACATAACCACAACTTCTACTAATATTGCCTTTCAAAATTCATAGATGCTGTTACCCACGTATGAATACATTCATTGTATTGCGATATAAATGTGACCTGCTGGAAATGTTTACATGTATCTGATATAGTGACATCAGTAATAAAAGCAACTAATAATTAATATATTAATTTAAACGCAGTACATACCTTTATTTCAGTGTGTCGGCAAATCATTCCTTCCAGTATATTATAACAGTGACTTAAAATATCTACGTTGGATATAAATATCATGTAAACCCGTCAAAAATGACGTGTTGAATGCAGTATTTTAGCTGTCACTTTCTTCGCTGCCTTAAGTACAATTTGCATCAAATAACGTTCATTATCTTGAAAATGATGCAATGTAAATATTTGTTAGCTTACTGTAATAACGATATCGCTATCCAGAGTGTATAAGAAAAAATCAACATCGAACGAATTTTAATTAAGAAAAAGCAACTGATAATTAATATGTCTGTTCAAACGGATACGCACTTTTCTTTCAGTGTTCTGACGGTTAATTTATTCGCGGATGCATAGCAAAATAGAACTGTTACTAAATAACGTGCATAACCTCCAACATCTCCACTCGTTGTTTGTAGTGCAGCGGAGGCGAAAAGCGTAACGTCATATTCCGACGTCATAATGTGACGTCATTGCGTGACGTCATTGCGTGACGTCATGTCGTGACAGGTGACCAAAACTTGCGGTTTATATGTATAATTCTGCACTGGTGTTGCATTAGTTCGTAATCAAGAACGGAATCGTCAGCGGCGTGGCGAATATCCGCGAATATCTATTGGTAGCGTCAGGGATCATGTGGGTTCGACCCCAGTCGTCTGTTTCCCATGGTCTCCATGCGAATGTTGGGATCGTTGTTCGACGTCGACGAGGCGTAAAGCAAAAAATAAAATCTGTAATAAATCGCACTTTGGCTCACAGTAAATTTCCACAGGGAGCTGTGACTGCTGCGACCTGATCACAAAATATTTCGCACCAAGCCGCGTGTGGCATTAACCAGTGGCTGGAGTAAACACAGCCAACAAGTAGCAGATGAGTCCCGGTGTTTGTTTTTGTAAGCGATTTATCGATACCGATCAGGCGGCAGCCGCACGCCCTAACGCATCGCACATTAATTTCCGGCGAAAAATTCTCCTATCCACAATTCACAACTACATCAATCTTGACGTCGCGCCAAAGTAGCAAAAACAAAACAACGCGTTTACGAGTGAAGCTGGGTGGCGCAAATGAAACTGTTTGTGAAAAGCATCGGCCTCTATCGTAAATGGCCCTCACACTATGAAACAGTGTTTCACTAAAAAAAAAAAAAAAAACAAATATAAAAAAAAAAAAACAAAAAAAAAAAAAAAAAAAACCTCACTCAATGAAGGTTTAGAAAATAGAATGTTTCTTAAGTTGAATCAAGAATAATAATACTATCTCATTAAACCTTTAAAATCAGTAATAAGATACTTACAAGTCACGTAGATTAGCAGTTTTTCAAAACTGCATGACTAAATAACCCTAATAAATTGTGAAAAATAAATTTGATGGCCCTATCACAAAATGTGGATTTTTCTACTATTCTATTCCCGAAATTCTCTATCCGATGGATAAAATTATGTTTTTGTTGAAACATTTACGTGCTGAAGTGACAAATTTGTTAAAATTATTGATTTATTTATTTACGAAATCCATAAACTCCAGAAATATTGCTATAACTTTCTTGAAAATTTTGAAAATTTTTGAAAACTTTTTTAGGAAAAAAGTGGGAATTAGAAGATTTTATAGATTTTCGCCAGAAACTTCTACACATCGGGTAATAAATAGATAAATCCAAATATTTTGTACTGTGCCTATTGCTGGCTTTCAAGTGATATTAATAATATCTTATTAAAATTGTAATGGAGCATACGCTCCGGTGGCAATTTCCCTACACACCCATCTTCTCCCTTTCCTGCAGTCACCTACATTTTCCCTCTACAAATTTCTACTTTAAATTCTATCAACGTTTTGGCAACTTATTCCAATCCCTGACTCGCTTACCCAAAGAAGAGAATCCTCCTACACCCTTGTGCCTGAAATCGAGTGCCAGCTTCTGGTCATGGTCATCTTTTCCCTTCCATGCACTACTTTTAATTCTTACACAATTATCTTTCCATGCCTTACCACCAATATACGCCTTCTGCACTCCCATTACCATCTTCACCCTCCTCCTGTGTTCCAATGAATCCCTCTGCAGCTCTTTTATCATATCTGTTGCTGATTGCGTTCTGCGATTCCCCAAACAAATCTAGAAGCCCTTTCTTAATACTTTCAAGATTCCTTTGATATTGTGTATGATTTAAAGTTGTGACGAAAAGTGATAATTAGATCTTAAATCACTCCAGGGTGAAGGAAAAGATCAAGACAGTTTTTAGGCTACTAAAAAAAATCATCAAATACTTTAAAATTCCCCATGGGGCCTAAGCATATTAGTCTTCATATTCCACACTGACCCTGAATGATTATTGCTAGGGTCAGAATGGCTGAAACTAAAACTTTAAACCTGTTTTTTTTATTTTTTTTGAAAACTGATAAGAATAATATCATGATATATACTGCAAAAGGGTTTTAATAAATCCCAACTTGCTACGACAATTACTCATATGCACGGAGGTGACCTATGAATAGCATAACATAAGCCATCGAATCTCAATCAGTGTACAGGATATGAAAAATCTAATTCTAACCGAATTAAAAATACACTCCTGGAAATTGAAATAAGGACACCGTGAATTCATTGTCCAAGGAATGGGAAACTTTATATACACATTCCTGGGGTCAGATACAACACATGATCACACAGACAGAACCATAGGCACATAGACACAGGCAACAGAGCATGCACAATGTCGGCACTAGTACCGTGTATATCCTCCTTTCGCAACAATGCAGGCTGCAGTTCTCCCATGGAGACGATCGTAGAGGTGCTGGATGTAGTCCTGTGGAACGGCATGCCAAGCCATTTCCACCTGGCGCCTCAGCTGGACCAGCGTTCGTGCTCGACGTGCAGACCGCGTGAGACGACGTTTCATCCAGTCCCAAACATGCTCAATGGGGGACAGATCCGAAGATCTCGCTGGCCAGGGTAGTTGACTTACACCTTCTAGAGCACGTTGGGTGGCACGGGATACATGTGGACGTGCATTGTCCTGTTGGAACAGCATGTTCCCTTGCCGGTCTAGGAATGGTAGAACGATGGGTTCGATGACGGTTTGAGTGTACCGTGCACTGTTCAGTGTCCCCTCGACGATCACCAGAGGTGTACGGCCAGTGTAGGAGATCGCTCCCCACACCATGATGCCGGGTGTTGGCCCTGTGTGCCTCGGCCGTATGCAGTCCTGATTGTGGCGCTCACCTGCACGGCGCCAAACACGCATACGACCATCATTGGAACCAAGGCAGAAGCGACTCTCATCACTGAAGACGACACGTCTCCATTCGTCCCTCCATACATGCCTGTCGCGACACCGCTGGAGGCGGGCTGCACGATGTTGGGGCGTGAGCGGAAGACGACCTAACGGTGCGTGGGAACATAGCCCAGCTTCATGGAGACGGTTGCGAATGGTCCTCTCTGATACCCCAGGAGCAACAGTGTCCCTAATTTGCCGGAAGTGGCGGTGCGGTCCCCTACGGCACTGCGTAGGATGCGACGGTCTTGGCGTGCGTCCGTGTGTCGCTGCTGTCCGGACCCAGGTCGACGGGCACGTGCACCTTCCGCCGACCACTGGCGACAACATCGATGTACTGTGGAGACCTCGCGCCCCACATGTTGAGCAATTCGGCGGTACGTCCACCCGCCCTCGCTCAAAGTCCGTCAACTGCACATACGGTTCACGTACACACTGTCGCGGCATGCTACCAGTGTTAAAGATTGAGATGTAGCTCCGTATGCCACGGCAAACTGGCTGACACTGACTGCGGCGGTGCCAAACCGCTGCGCAGCTAGTGCCCTTCGACGGCCAACACTTCTGTTCCTGGTGTGTCCGCTGTGCCATGCATTTGATCATTGCTTGTACAGCCCTCTCGTAGTGTCCGGAGCAAGTATGGTGGGTCTTACACACCGGCGTTAATGTGTTCTTATTTCAATTTTCAGGAGTGTATAATAACAAAATGAAATTATTAAAATCATTCACATGTAACGGGACTATACTAGTACTGTATAAATCTGTAGGCGAGTATAAACTATTAACCAAACTTTTTAAAAACCTTGAACACCTCAACTATCATTATTCCAGGATACACAGATGTGATTTCATTGTCACTGTAATAATTTAATACGTTTCAAAGTGAGCGGAGTTTCTTTGGCAATTAAGTTAATACCGTTTTGTGAAAGTCTTATTGTAGGTGTAGGCCTTAACAGACGTGAAACAAGACGGTAAGAATTGGTAGGGTTGGTCCATAATATACTAACAACATTAGGCCGATATAAGTCAATGGTCCTAGCACAATTTAAAACATTTGATTTGTCGTCTTCTTGAGAAAAGTTGATAAGCGCTATCATAAGAGATAAAGACAGACATGATTAAAAACTGATATATACAGACAGTTTTTTGCTTTCGAAAGCTTTTTTGCTGGCTCGCTAGGCCTAACGCAGAACAAGAGGCCAGCCCTCAAGGAGATGGACTGATCTCGAGAAATGGGACCTATAGGAGAAAGGTGCATCATGGTCTAGAATCCAGGAAGAGGAAACAGACAGAGGTGTCGAGCCCTCTTACACCACACCTGCGAAACTAGAGACGGAAGAAGAAGATGATGATATAAAGACGGCTGGTTGCTGCGAACCAATATCTTTGATATTTTTAACACCTTCAACTCTCCGCAGGACGCAGAAAAACGTCATCAGGTTAAAATAGGATTCTTGAGATTACTGGAAAAACCTTCAGACTGACTGAATGAAAATCGGCTTTGAGGTTACAGAAAAATAGCTTCAAATTGATTGAGCAAAATTTTTTTATACCGATTAAGATTGTTGTTCCTCAAGTTTTGTAAATTACACTTTTACCAAGAATTACCTTCTACAGGGATAAGAGAGCTAAAACTGAAAATTTTGACTTTTCTTGAAAATGGCGGGATGAATCATCTCGAAATATTATAAAATTAATTGCATAGATTCAAAGTTGCTGCGAAAAATACACATATCCATCAAAAATTACAAGTAGTAATCAATACAAATTATTTTAAATGGTTGACGAAGACCAGCATATTTCTCTTTGTTCAACTGATCATCAATGAAACAACGAACTGTGTTTCAGAAAATTATCGCTCACCGTAGAAGCAAAAACGGCATTTTTAAAAGCAATTTTTTTATCACTTACTCAACAACTCTGGATATGAACAAATCAATATTACATAATTATTTAAAATTATACTTAATTGTTCAATAGTATTTATCAACAATAATTTACTTATAGTTCAGTAAATCGAAGTATATATAAAAGAAAACCTCAACTTTTTTTAACTAGTGTAGATAAAAACACCGTTTTTCTCATGTATCATGAAATTGTTGTAGGGTGGACACTTCTAGAATTTTGTCCAACAGAGACGCTGGACAGTGGTCACAGACCGAGTCTGATGAAATTCCAGTGTGCAGATTGCTTTCTCCTGGCCGCCAGTCGCCATATTGCCAAAACTAAGTGAGGGGCGCTGCAGATCAACATTTTACCGAGCGTGGTGAGTGAGCGGTAACGCTATGGCC